>JAENPR010000066.1:600000-1200000 GCA_018135685.1 Themeda triandra | reverse complement strand
CGAACCTGCTAAATCACCACTTCAGTGATGGAACAAAGAAGACAAGAGTGCCACAAGAAGGATCAACATCTTGAACTCACTCAAAGAAGTGGATGAACAAGGCGACAAGCTATGAGCAACCTTGAGGACATCATAGCATTGAGCCCAAAACTCGAGCTGGGATGCCAATGAGGAGTATGGTGTAACTCAGCTCATTTTGGCCAATCAAAGACCTGCCCTCGCTGTTCTTGAAGACACCATCTTGCATGTCGGCAGCAGGGACAAGGATGGCATGATAAGCATACATCCTTGTGTCAACCAATCATCATCAAGGGTTGACTACCGACCAAACCCAAGAAGACCGGGAACAACCACATTTGCAAGATGATGTCCCTAAACCATTGGAGATGAAGACCCTTCCTTGATCATCAAGACGGATGGCGTATCATTAATTGCAACTCTTCGCCATGCCGCTAAAAGACAAAGACCATCAAGGAAGAACTCGAGTCTACATCTCCAATGAACATCAATGCGTCAACCAAGACTCAATGAAAATCAAGAATGGTTGATGAAAGAAGATCATGCAACTGTCTGTCTCCTCATCCTGGATTGGATAGTCCAAACAAAAGCATAATGCAAAGGAGAGATCTCTACTCAACGGACCTATAATCGAAGTCCTTCTCGGATACATGAAGGCTTACAAGCGAGAGGACAAACGATTAATCGAGGACATAGGAGTACAACACACTCGAGGGATGACTCAACACTCGTATTTGGTTTCACGTGGCGAGCGACAACAAGGTCAAGCTTGGGGGAGGAAGGCCGATGACTCTTCAAATAAGGATCCAAAGAATGCTCTTCCTCTTTTCAAGCCCCGTCGCTCCGGCACATTGACAAGAAACAATGAGTGGAGCACAAGGTCTAGGCATTAAAAAAAAGAAAAAAAAAAGAGAGAAGGAGTGAGATTTTAGAAGACAAGATGCTCAAGGAGAGAGGTCAATCAAGTAAGGCAAACTCCAAGAAGAAGTAAAGGACCACTAGAAGCATCTACTCTTCATCACAAGGTACTCCGTGATAAAGACTGCTGGACAAGAAAGAACATGGGTGACTCCTTTCCTAGAGTTACCATCTCAAGAGGTGCGGTTCTCAAGGTCTCTACCTTTGGGATCAAATGATGCATCAAGGAGTGAACATGACAAGAAGTCCCGTTCGGAGGACTTAAATCACGAACCCTCGCCAAGGAGGTAACTTGGTATTTATCGGCATTTCCCTTTTTCAAGCATTGCATTTTCCTTTAAGCATATTTATTCTCCCCGCATGCATCTTAATTGCATCTTCGCTTTACTATCTTGCATTAGAAAAAGAAAATAAAGATGTGCATTTGCATCCAGAAAACTACTAAGCCCCATGTGAATAATCATTCATTGTGGTGGCATAAAAATAATTTTTCAGCATATCTATTTTCTCTGTCTCGCATTCCTTTATTATAAAAAAAAGATAAAAATATTTCTTGTGATCCCGCTATAAGACATTTGAGTTAAGGCGAGTTCTAGACAATCAAGGCTTAGAGGTTTTTATCACTAACGCCTAATCGTTCCACAAGCTTTGTTGTCTATTTGAGCTTCATAGAACATAAAGGATCAAGAAGAGCTACAGACAAAAGGATGCCCAGTCTCCTGTCGAAGTGCTGCCCTCAACAGCAACTATCCACGACACTCCAGAAAGACTAGAACGTCTTCATTACCTGTCAGCAACATCAGCAGACTATGTCAACATCCAGCTTGGGGAGAGCATCCCCGTGTACCAAGCTAAGTGTTTTCATCTTATCTATTTATGCTTTGTTAGAGTGTGCTTTATTAAAACAACTAAAAAGATGTTTAACCATAGAAACCCGTAAAGATTTCTTTACTTATCTTTTTCTACTTTTGGAGAGCTCTTGCAATCTGTCTTTAAGTTACTCCCTAGAATAAACTCTACATGGAGATGATGAATAGTTGCTCTGCCGTAACTCCTTTCAAGTACCTAGTTTTCAACCTTGCACTCTCCCGAGTTTTGGACACAACTGTTTAGATTTGAGATTTGCTCTGAACCTGAATCTTGTGGGTAGCAAACACTTGATCTAAGTCTAGGTGGTTGACGGGTATGATATGGGAAGGTTTTGAGCTGCTGTCCATCTTGTTCCTAGAGATACTAGAGTTCTGGGAGAATTTATCTTTGAAAATCTTAAATTGTTGCATGATGAGTTCCTTTATGACGAGAGTTCAAATTCCTACCACAACCATATATTCATGCTTACTAGATTAGGAAAACCCATCTGTTTATATAGATCATTTTGTAGGCTTGAGTGTAATCTTTAGGCATTGAGTGTGGTTATGCTGTGGACCGATAAGTAATCAGTCATGCAGTTAAAAGTCATTACTATGTGCTCTCCATCCATTGATCTATGCTACTTCTGTCCTCAGAAGCATGCACCTATTTTATAAGTACTACATTCATTTTGTGCTACTTCTGTCCCTAGAAGTACCACCCATATATAGATCCACATCCATCACATATTGTGCTATCTCTACCCTGGAGATATGCACCTATGCTGCTCCTACCCTGGGAGTATGCATTCCCCCACATACTGTGCTGTTTCTACCCTGGAGATACGCACCTATGCTGCTCCTACCCTGGGAGTACGCATCCATCCATCCATCCATCCACATATACATATGCAACTCATTTCATTCCATCCGAGAAAAAGGTTTTACTCCTATCCGGGAGTGAACATCTAGAAATAATCATCGCCATTCCATTTGTCTACATAAAAGCTCCAAATCATTATCATTTCAAGTTATACACTCCCCGTTGCTAAAGTTTCGTTTTCGGAGGATTGGTTGCTCTAAAAAAAAGAAGAAAAAAAGAGAAAAAAAAAAAAAAAAAGCAACCAAGTCCTCCTCTTCAAAGGTCTTCAAAGTTTCCAAATAAAAGGAGGTATGTTATCCCCAAAGGAGCAAGTGTAGAAGTAGATGTTCACCAAGTGATCACCCCTTATAATCATTTCCTTATTATCATCATCTCATCATCATCTTATCATCATCTTATCATCCATTTCCTCATTCACATGCACATATGACTTTATTATTATTTTAGTTCCTATTGGATCCATGTCTTAAGCGTGCAATATATGCAAGTGAGTTTGAGTGTCTCCCCACCTATGAGCTCCACATAAGCCTATTAGAAAGTAGGGTGAGAGAGAGAAGGCTCTTTTCACTATGCCTTAGTTCCACAAATACCACATATTCGAGAGAAGAGAGAAGGCATACACTACTCATGTCTTAGAGAGGATCCGAAATACCACAAATGAGAGACCCGAAAGGTTCATACAAGGAACTCGAGTTTTATTTGAAAATCTTGCAAAAACTCTGGAATAATAGTTGATCAAAGAGCGAGATACATAGCGCTTGACTTGACCATTCTGTCTTTCAACTGCTCAAGACCCAAGTGACGGTTACAAGCCCCATGGTGAAAGGTAATATGAGTAAGTTTTGAGTTAGAATAGTTCACTCTAATTCAGAGGAGAGTTCTTGTTTGAACGCATGTGTGCTTTTGAGGCGTGAAAGCATAGTAGCAGCTCCTGATCCATACTGAGTTTATCTTTGCTCAGGGACGAGCAAAAGGTAAGCTTGGGGGAGTTGTTGACGGTCGTTAAGTATCAATTTTTACCGTCAACTAAACATGAGAAAGGACTAAAATATGTTCACCAACTAGATATAGGGGTTATACCGATGTAATTCCACGAGTTTTGGTGAATGTCTTTTTTTAGTAGGTGTCAACCGAAAATACCCAAGTAAGGCCCACATGTCGGGTTTACATAGAGATAATCGGGAACCGGTGAAAATTCATGTAACTGGAAGGTTCGAGAAGGCTCGGACCAAACGGGAGCCCGAACGGGCTCGGTGGAGAGTCGGCCGACTCCCCCTTGGGCGGCCAACCGGGCACCTCAGCCAATCGGCGTCGGCCTCGCGGATCCCCTGTTCCACCGCCTTTGAGGATGAATAATAATCGTCCGTTTAGGTCGGTTTGATCCGAGGGCTGCGGTGCATCCTAGGGGGCTATATAAGCGGGCCCCCGGCCCCCGGAGGAGGCATCCCTTAAAACCCTAATTCATTATCTCCCGGCGGGATCGAGTTGTAGAGGCGTCCCTTGAATGGATGACTTCTCTTCTCTAGAGAATTAGAGCTAGATATTCCAATGTAATAGATTAGATCTAGATGAGAGTTAGGGAGAGCGGAGCTGCGCTGGGTTCCGAGAAGTCTTCGAGAGATTTGGTATGTCTTTGTATCTACTCTTTGTAAGACTTATGCTTTAATATATTTATCTTCTCTATTTACTTTTATGCCTATCTTGTGATTGTTAGTATAGTTGTTATGCTTTAGTATGGGATCTTCGCTCGCATCGAGTGCTCTAGTTATCTATAGTGATTAGAGTAGTAATCGATAGTGTAGGCATGGTGTCTAGACTATAGGTTATCTGAGGTTGCGCCCTATTCTCTGGTTGTGTGGTAGTTACGGGAGGTGACAGCCCCGTCCACACCGAATTGAGTAGGTTCTTAAATTAGTAGGACCGTAGTCACGTCGGTAGAGTTATCCTTTGTGGTGCTTTCCCGTCTAGTGATGTCCCGAAGTGATATTGTGTGATCGCTATATCTAACCATTCCCGTTATCATAGAACCCGAGTATTAGAGAAGTATTTAAGAACCTTAATCTCTCCCGTTGTCCTCTCACTCTAGCTAGCTACTCATTTATTATAGAATTCTCATGTGTGCTTTATTATATTACCTTATAGATATCATTTACCCTTGCTTTAGTCTAGTTGGTTTACTACATTAATGCAAAGCTCACCGACTGGACTTGGTTATAAAGCACCGACAAGCATCCGAGCAATCATACACGAAACAAATATAACTAATTAAAACAGTATATCAATCACAATGAAACAAAATAAAAAGTTTATAAATCAACTCTACTCGTTGCTAGGATCACATAGACGTCAAATTCATCGAAAACGGAGCTATAACGATGAAGACATGAATTTTGCAAGTTTTTCCTATAGACCAATAATGCATTAAAATATGAGCTCAAAATCTGAAAGCTACAAAATAAACTAACAGTACAACTAACACGTATATTACGAACCTACGAATACAACGTAATTTGAATGGACCAAAACGAGTTAAAATGAGCATTTTATAAGCATTTGAAACTTGATGGCAAAACCGTAATTAAGTGAAAGCGTATTTTGAAACTGACTAGCAGGAACTACGCTTTCCTAAAGAGTAAACATAAATCATGATTGCGCAAAGCATCATGGCTGTATTCCATTGTATTTGCTGAATTTTTATTGTGAAGGAAAACGGCCATAAAACAAAGGCGATGTCATGATGATGTGAGCAAAGCTAAAATTGACATCACCACCAAGGCAGGCAAGCAAGCTCTCGCTGGAGGCCATCATCAACAATGGAGCTAGCTTCGATGAAGTTCGATGAAAGGAAACATGCATGGTACACGCCTCGGTTTGTCATGGTAAAAGCACTGGGAGGTCGAGCAGAAGATGGAGACCTCACCTGATGGCTTCTCACGGACAGGGAAGGCGCGGAGACAGAAGGCAGCTCGAGATGACTGCGGCAAGCTCTTCCTGCAATCATCGGTAGGATGCCGTGAACAAAATCGAATGGGAAAGAGACATGAAACAATCTCGACGGCTTCGCAAGACCAAGGAGACGCTCGGCGAGCAACTTACGGAGGCCAAGAAACACGGAGGCGGCGGCACGACGAAACCGATGGCTGCTGCAAGGCAAGGGCGGCAGTCCCGCTAGGGTTGTGGAAAGGAATGCAAGGATGCGGCGATGTGACTAAATAGCCTGAGTCTAGGAGATACGAAGAGACGAGAAACGAAGAGACGAAGAAGATGAACATGGTATATGTCCTGCACATTCCATCGATCAGCGTAACAAGGCAAACAGAGAGCAAGTGGGCTGCTCAGCTGGATTTTAGCCGGCCCAAGGAACTGGAACGGGCCAGATGCCAATGAAAGAAAAGCAATGGCCAGCAGGCCGAATTGAACAAAGAAGAAAAACATTTTCCTTTACCTTTTTCTGAAATAACCTAAACTTTGCAAAGCATTTTCTTTTCAAATAATTTTAGAAATAAATTTTGTTTCAGTCAAAACAAAACAGTACAAGAACACCTGTGCAGCAGCATGTATGTACAATGCATGTCACTAACCTTAGGATGGATTTTATTTCACCAAAAATATTTATTTAGCCTATATTAAATGCTCACAAAAAATAGCATAAATAAATCAATTTAACTATTTTAAAAACATGTAATTTTTGGGGTGTTACAGTATTAGAGAAGTATTTAAGAACCTTAATCTCTCCCGTTGTCCTCTCACTCTAGCTAGCTACTCATTTATTATAGAATTCTCATGTGTGCTTTATTATATTACCTTATAGATATCATTTACCCCTGCTTTAGTCTAGTTGGTTTACTACATTAGTAGATACATGATGGTGAGTTATCAGATTCTTTAACCCTTGCTTCCCTATGGTAAAATATAAATAACGATACCTGGTTTACTCCCGGTAAAATGCTACAATGGTATGTTCTGTGCGCTTGCGGAATCCTTTATATTTTAGTTGCACTTAATTTATACCAACACACGGTCGCATGGTGGCCAAGAGTGTGAGGATATGATGTTCGTGCATGCATGGTCCATATGTAGTCATTTATCATCTAAACAGGGAAATGACTCTGGTGCTACAGATCATATAACCATCGAGCTTGAGAGATCTTCGTTCACGACAAGTACTAGGGTGATGATCAAGTACAAATGACTAGTGGGTCAGGTAAAAAAATTATCATGTTGTTCATAGTGTTTTGCATTCCCTAATTTGCAATCTTCTTCATGTTCCACATGCTAACAAAAATCTTTTGTCTATCAATCGCCTTGCACGAGATAATGATCCTTTTGGTTGAATTCCATCCTAACCATTTTTTTATCAAGGAATGAGAACTCACTATGGTACCTTTGCTTTAACAAGTAGATGAAAAGGTTTGATCACGTGGTGGCAGATGTTATGTGCCAGCTAGTCATAATCAGAATGGTGGTGTGTAAACAATGTTCTCATGATCCAAAAAATAGGCAATATATATAGAATAGATGGGTATCTCTATTCATTGTCGTGTCTGCACGGCCACATGGTGGCCAAGAGTGCGAGGATATGATGTTCGTGCATGCATGGTCCAGATGTAGTCATTTCCCTGTTTAATGATGATGCTTCTCCACAGATGTCGGCTAGCAAGGCATGCCATTCATTGTGATATAAATAGGCTGATGATAGTAGGTCATGATAGTAGGCTGATGATATAAATAGGCTGATGATAGTAGGTCATGTCGACGCACATGCATTTGGTACTTATAAAGGAAGGTGCATCTTTTGCTCGTGCGGAGGTAATTGTGGCAACCTCATTGTTAATGTTTATTCTAGCTTATCATTATAGCTGCCAGAAACAACAGAATTGTGGTTCCCGATTACCCCAATACAAATGGATATTCGGTCAATGTCATTGTCGTGTAGCCCAGACAATGGCAGTCGGTGTGTGGCGGGTGCCATCACAAGATTACCGGACGGGAGGCGCTACGCCAACCAAAATATCGTTTCATTTTGGCGTCTCAGAGGGTCCATTGGTTCCTGCGTTGTCAATTGCCACTAGGTGATATAATCCATTTCAATGATTGTTTCCATGTGCTTACAATGCCAGGAAATATCGTTGCATGCACTCCTTACTTCCATGAACAGCACCCCGCACAATTCTTGCACGTGTTCCATACATTCTTGCAGTTTTCAATGGTTGATCAAGCAACAGATGACAAAGCACATGCAACTTGCTATGTGTCCAAAATATCACCTCATGTAAGTGTCCTTTGGTCCACTTATTTCAAAGAGAATTCCAATGCCCATACCTACATATACTCTAACAAATTATGTTCACTCTTGATATACAGTTGGAGTCCAGGTGGGTGCAGGACATTTGCCACTCCTTTGTCTCATGGGCTACGGCTAATGCATATGCGCTACCCCCAACCTAAAACTGGGAGAAAGCTGCGGACTACTTGCCAAAAGCTAATCATAAAACACAACACCCAGATGAAACTTAGCCTGTGGGGCTGCTTAGCGATCGATGTAAGTGTCCAAAAAGTTGTAGTTGACTTTGTGCAATTCTTAAGGCATCATTGTTATGGTTCATATACATAGTATATATAGCTAATTGCTCAATGCTCATATACTACTTTTCTCGTGTGACAGGCCATGCATGGGAACTAGACGAAGTTGGTTGATCTTAACCTTAACTTGTGCACGAATCTTCATCCAGGTCTGATGTTCATCCATGCTTTGTTTCAATATCTTGAAAGCTGAAACTCAGGTAGTATATAACAAGTTTCCATGAGGATGCGGCAGCATGGTCCAGTGCCAAATGGATTCCACCTAAAAATCGAGCAACGCGCATGCAGTCCACTGCCTGATCGATTCCGCCGTAAAACCGCTTCCATGGATGTGGATGCACTCACCCCACACCGACATTCACATTCAAAGAAATTCAAGCATCGAGATCCTAAAATAATGATTCTGTCCATTTAGAACGAGCAACTTTCATTAATTGGCCCCGGCGCCAGCCAGCAGTCGCGACTCCCACACCCACGTGGTTGCACCAGTCGGCTTCAGCCTCGCCGCCTGCATAGCTGCATCCCCGCCTACGTCAGGTGCCCGGGATTTCGTGGCCATGTCTTCATCGAGGGAACCTTTGCTGGAGCCGAGAATGCCATAGGTTTGCCCACCCTCTGTTCTGGAGTTCGTGTTGTCTAAATACGCATACTTCTCCTGCACAGGCTTGACACATACTGAATCGGTTTCAATATCGCTGCAAAAGTTATCAAGTGTGCATATATATGCCCTTTTACTGGATCCGACCCCTTCAATTGGTCTTGGTTTGTGCTGTAGAGATTGATGGTTAGTAAGCAACTAACTTGGTTTTGTTTCTTCTTTTGCAGCATGTCTTTGAAATATTGGCCACCAGTGATTCGGTCAAGAGATTGGAAATGACACCTGCCATGATGACAGCTAAGTGCTTTCGTGAGGTCATATGTCCATTAACCATTTTTGTAGAATATTCTTAATTTGCTTGTTCGAAGTTTCTGCTTGACCGCTTGTCTGAGGGTGGTAGGGAGTAGCAATGTTATGGTGGGCCCCTAATTCCCTCAGAAAAACTCAAAATGTCCTGTCAACGAAATGGGACCCTCCATCACTGATCACCATCCTTGGGGTACCATATCAAGGGAATATTATCTCATGGAACATTCTTCTTGCACTTTTGAAGTTAGCAGATCTGGATGGTAATGCTTCTATCCATTTTGGGAATATTATCTCATGGAACATTCTTCTTGCACTTTTGGAGTCAGCAGATCTGCATGGCAATGCTTCTACCCATTTTGACACGTAGTCTGCTACAAGGATGTACTCACAATTTTTGGATTTCTAGAATCTTCCCATGAAATCAATGCCACAAACATCAAATATTTCAACTTGGAGGTTGTAGTGAAGGGGCATTGCATTTTGGGAGAAATAAGAGAGGAAAAATGCAAGAGCCCCGAAAAACATCAACGACTCGTTTGAAACATGGAATCCATTTTGTATTTTTTTAAGATTGAAATACGTTTTGTATAATGATGATTTTTCCCAAAAAGGGTTGAAATTTTCATTCATTCCCTTGTTATGAAACATTGTTGAAGTCAAGGAGATTCGCACTCTTTTTCCGACTAGGGAAGCCTTCTCGAAGTTGTGTGGTTTTTTAACGAGGCAATCCTTTGTAACCCCGAATTTATATTTGTATCAACATCTTTTCCCCCACATGATTTTGCACATCAAAGTCAAAAACAGTCGTCCATAATAATTATGTTGATTGTGTGTGTTATCACTCTTTATTTATCCCGTCGGCTGTACTATTTGTTAATTCTTTCATATAAATAACAATATAATATCATCGTTAGTGGCAGCAATAATATCGAGCGTGGAATGTGATTTTTGCGTGCCGCCAGTGCACGCACCAGTCAGGCAGCATAGGGCTGCCACTGTATGATGCGTTATGGTTCTAAGTGCATATGCAAGAGGAAGAACAGCTGGGGGCTAGTATACACTGAGGATAAGACTCTGGTGATGGGGACGCTAGTGGTGTATGAGTGCAGTGCTCTGTGTGGGTGCCCCATGACCTGCGTGAACCATGTGATGCAGTGAGGGATGAAGCACTGGCAGGAGGTGTTCCGCTCCAATGAGACAGGATGGGGTCCCAACAGGCATGCCTTGGAGAAAGATTTCATTGTTGCGTCGATGACTTCGATCCTCCTCAGGTGTTAAAGGGATTTTTGCTATGATGGTGCAGAATCTAACCATTGGTGGCCAAACTATTAGTTGGCCATCCCTTGGTTGTTGTGCTTTTGGTTTCCAAGGGGATGTGGCTCTAGTGGATTTGCTGTGGTAGGGAATCCTTTCTAGTCCACAGATTTTGACCTGGGTTGCCCCACGAGCTTCTTCAATTTCCTCCCTAACTTTTAATCCAGTAGCTTCACCGAATGCCTTCATGATTTCCATGATGCACAAGATGTCTTCTTTTCTTGGGTTGGTGAAGATCACCACATCGTCATCATACATTAAAATGCGGACTCGTGCATGTATGCCATTCAGCTTAGATAGGAAGGCCTGCTACGTGGCAAAGTCAAAAATCTTGTTGAGGACTTCAAAGGTTGAGATGAATAGGTACGATGGCAGGGGATCATCGAGCCCCCTTAGGTATCCTATATTACCTATAGGACATCTATTTAGTCGCATGTATCCTCGGGCACACGTGGTCGATTACATTGGCTTCTGGGTCATGTGTCACCCATGGAGGCGGTGCTGCTCAAAACCGTGCTCGCATGCTATCCTGGAGGATCGCCACTTCCACCCTTGAAGCTGGATCATGCTCCCCGGGCAGTTTGAGCAGCTTGGAGCCGCCGCCACCACCCCTACCTGCTGCCATCGTCGCCACTTCCCCTTGCTAAATGTCTCCACCAGCCGGTGCATCCAAGTGGACATTCTTCTGGAATTCTGTGACCACGGCGTCCTCCAGTCTACCACCGAAGGCCTCCTGCGCCTTGTCTACAATGCTACCGAGCCTGTCCACCTGCTAAATCCGCTCACACACCATGTGGCCGAGCTCCCTTCTATCAATACTATCAGTGTCCTAGACCGCTCTTCTCCTGCATATATTGGCGACGTCTCTCACAACAACGCTGGACTCGTGGACGGCGGGAATGTTTCCTTACTCTACTTGTATGAAGATGAGGTGCTAGCGTTTGCCAAGCCAGAGGATGAGCTGTGGCTCGTTGTCACGACTAACTGTAAGCTCGTGGCCCCCATGTCCTTTGCCAGCCAATTCTGTGGTGTCTGTGCCACGACCCAAGCCGTCATGATGGACACAGCCAGAGCAGATATGCCACCCAGACTGGTGGTAGCTGCCGATCTGTCCAGACGGTTTTACAGGTGGGCGGGGGAGATGGTGCACTTGGTTGACAACGGTGGAGAGCTCGTACTAGTGCACCGTCTTCCGAATAGCATAAACACACAGGGTCGATGGAGGAAGACGTATATGGTGGACCGTGTAAAACTGGTTGCCGGGAAGACGACCCCTGTCGCCGCCGCGCATGGTCGTGCCATCTTCATCGGCTACTTTCGTGGACTTTCTGTGCCCCCTCACGTGTTTCCATCCCTCAGCGCCAACACAGTGTACCCAACACTGAGGTTTAGCGAGAGATATGGCGACAAGGGGATTGACGCATATCATCTCGAAGATGGAAGTACTGAATACTTCAACTATGATAGCCTGAGAGGATTGGCAAGTCCATGGGCCATTGTCGATTCTCTAGCTGCTTAAGTGAGCGGTTAAATTCAAGTCAAGCTTGGCAAGTTACTCAAATAAATAATCTCCATCACCTGCAAGTCTGTGCAGCTCAGTCGTCAATAATAATTGTGTTGATTATGTGTGTTATCACTCTTTATTTGTCCCATCAGTTGTACTGTTGCTTAATTTTTTCATATAATAACGTATATTATCATCGTTTGTGCCAGCAATAATATCAAGCATGGAATGGGATTTTTGTGTGCCACCAGTGCACGCACTAGTCAGGCAGCATAGGGGCTGCCACTGCGCGATGCGTTATGGTTCCGAGTGCATATGCGAGAGGAAGAACGGCTGGGGGCTAGTGTACACTGAGGATAAGACACTGGTGATGGGGATGCTAGTGGTGTACGAGTGCGGTGCTCTGTGTGGGTGCCCCATGACCTGCGTGAATCCTGGTGGCACCAAAGACGGCCTATCAAGCATTCAAAAAAAACATATTGGGGTAATTAATCAAATGCTAATCTAATGGTAAAACCTCTTAATAGAAGCATGGAAAATGGCATACAATATAACTATATTCGTATTGTGAGAATACATGGTTAGTGAAATCAAATTAAATCTTGAAGACTACAATTCGGCAAACAAAAATGTCCAACAACACAACACTGCTTATATATCATACTCCCTCTGTTCCTAAATAACCGTCGGTTTTTGTTTCTATACCGTAAGTTTGACTAAATTTATAGAAACACATGTAATATTTGCATCTCCAAATAAAATTATTATAAAAATAGATCAAACGATCTATCTAACAATATCAATTATATACCATAAAATATTAATTTTTGTATATAAAATTAGTTAAATTTATTTCTTAGGGAGCGAGAACGCTAGGACGATAATTATTTAGAGAGTAAGGAAGTAGGCAAAAAAGGTGAGTTATCCATATTTGATACGGATCAGCATGGGCGCGACTTCCCGTGGGAGCGAATTTAAACAGATCTACCTTATCAAAAAAAAATTTAAAAACATAGACTAGGGTTTACTTTGCTGACTTCGGTCAAATACAAATCACAAGCATGCATGAATATATTGGAAAAACAGATTCTAGAGTCAAGCGTGAAACCAAGAAACTTTTAAGCTTTCAGGTTTAGCTGTTACTCCTATTTGGCAAAAAGTATAATACCTATTAGAAATATGCTGTTCAAAGACAATATAAATCCTTCACAAAGTTGCGGCCAGCTCATCACAGATTAAGAACCTCCACCTCTAGGGGGGGAACAAATAACTGTAGTAATCAATCTTTATTAATTAGACTATATCATCTACTAAATCACAAAAATAAATAATTGTATAGTCGTAGTAATCAATATTTTAAGACAATTGATTCCTTTAGTTTTTTTTCTCACGTGAAACTGATTGAGAACAGTAGATATATACCTGCTCTTTGTCTCTCCTGATGTGAAGTTCCATCGCTCAGTCCATTCCTACAGTGACAAGGCAACCCTGGCATAAAAATGCTTATGCTGCATTAGTGTTCTTAACCCATGCCAACATAAAAGTGAAACTAACGGAGGTGCTTTAGTTTGTGCGCTGCAACGTACTGCAAATCTTCTCAAATCAACAGTGAAATGAAGATAAATCTTTCTATCACGATTAAAAAAGATAAGCGATGCATCTGCTGCAGCATGCAGCTAGGCCTGGGTTGCTCATCCATCGGCACGAAGGGATCAACGCCCAATATTGCCTAGTTACCCAGTATTGATTCAGTCATCTACTTATATGTGTACATTGTTTTTTGTGTTTGAAGCAATAACAGGGCCTTAATTATAAGAACATGTTGATAAACTAAAATAACATTTCAGGATCATATCAACATTTTTTTCCCTTAGCTACTTCTAGCACTGCATTAGGCCCAGCTAATAACCGATTGCCGATAAAAGTAACACCAGCCTCAAAAAAATAATTTTTTATTCACGAATAATCATATCTATATATATTTATGTAGTCCTTTTAAAATATGGATGTAGATGTTGAAAAAGTCGCAATTTGTACATGTCAGCTATGCTGACTCGGCTGCTTGACCAGGACCGGGGTTTCATCTCGGGCTAGGCCGCTGGATGGGACGGGCAGGGAGTGGATCGGCGTGGTTGACCGGCGGTCAACGCGCGTTGAGCGGCGGCTCAGCCATGGAATCTCGCCGTCGCACGACGGAACAGGCGCTTTGCTACTCGGCTCACTACGGGGACGGCATAGGGAGGAAGATCGCGTCCTCGCGAACTCACTGAGGATGCCCTCGTCGTCCAGCGGTATTCGGAGACAGCGGCACCAACGACGCCGAGGCGGCTCGGCTTACGGCGGCGGCTACGGCGAGGTCGTACAGGAGAGCGAGGGAGGGAGCGAGACAGGTACTGGCGAGTTCCTCACCTCATCTTGCATAATGTCTCGCGAGCGGGGACGCGATCGGCGAGGAGATCGACGGCGGCGGCGGCTGTTCGTCGGGATGGTGGCAAGGGCGATCGGCGAGGAGACAGATCGACCGCGGCGGCGGCTGTTCGTCGGGATGGTGGCAATGGCGGCTAGGGCTGGGGGTTAGAGGAACCGGTGGCGCCAGGGTCTCGATGGCGGCGCGGCCAGGCGCACTGGGACCTCCAATTTACAGACACGGGTGAATCTCGTAGCGCGTGCGAGCCCGGAGAAACGAGTGGCGGCGGCAGCAGCGTTGTCCGCTTCGTGCGGACGGACGTTGGGACGACGTCCACCGTTGCTGACGCGTGGGCACCGGTGGTCTGTGGCTCAGGGCAGCGTGGCTGCAGCCTGCAGGGGGCGCATGGCAGCGGCACAGGGTGCGGACGCGTCTGCCCCGCTGCGCTGCTGCCGCTGGTAGCCGGGGCGGCACGCACGAGCTGGAGCTGAAACAGGCCGGGGCGGGCTGGGGAGGTGGAAGCAGCTCTAGGCCTTAGAAGGGCCGGAAAGAGGGAGCGGGCGCAGATGCTGAAAGAAACAGGCCTGGGCGAGCTGCGGGACGTCGAAGCAGCTCTGGGCATTAGCAGGCCGGGAATAGGGAGCGGGCTTGAAGCAAGGGAGAAAAGGGGGAGGGGCTGAAAAAGGCTTTTCTTCTCGTAAAAAAATTCAAAGCACGTTTCAAACCATTTTTAATCTATTTCTGAATTGGTTTTGAAACATAACTTTTGAAGACTTATTTTCAAAAAAAAAAAAAAGAGGTCTTAATCATGTAGCTTATCTATAGGGCATAGCGCTTATCTGATCACATAGCCCTTTGGTTAATTCAAAGAACCCAAAAGTCAGGATTGCTTGCGCTACCACCTTTATCAACAATGCTTTTCCCGCCCAGGACAACATTTTCCCGTTCCATCCCATGATGTGTTTCCAAAATGCGGTCTTTGAGATGTGCAAAAGTACCCCCTTTCGTTCGGCCAGCATGGATAGACGACGGCCCAAGATACTTCTTGCTCTTTGTCTCCTTTTTCGATCTCTAACTCATGCTCATCATAGTGAAAATGTAACTTGATCTCTAACTCATGCTGCACATCATGTCGATCACTATTACTTGAATTCTTGCTGTAAAGCACCGCCGACTCGCCCTTATTGATTACTGTATATCATTCTTCTTTTTTTCTTTTTTTTTTCTCGAATGAGAATTAGCGAGTCATCGGTAAGAAGTACAGTAAGTGTTTTCGTCCGTTTTGTGGGATGGACCCATGTTTGTCCCATTTTCATCTATGCGTGGCAATTATTTGTAATTGTGCTAAGCTAATACTCCCACTAGTCACCAAATATGCATGTTAGCAAGCTAAGACACATGTCATGAAATTCTTCTTTTTTTCTTTTTTTTTTCTCGAATGAGAATTAGCGAGTCATCGGTAAGAAGTACAGTAAGTGTTTTCGTCCGTTTTGTGGGATGGACCCATGTTTGTCCCATTTTCATCTATGCGTGGCAATTATTTGTAATTGTGCTAAGCTAATACTCCCACTAGTCACCAAATATGCATGTTAGCAAGCTAACACACATGTCATGAAGTGAATATTGTACCGATCTTCATATATGTGTATCATTGTGTGAGTTTGCATACTTGAGAATATTAGATTGTGCGAACCTAACTTAATTTTGTATGTATTTGTTCGTTTCTGCATGTCCGCATATTTCAATTCTGTTTTCGATC
Source organism: Themeda triandra (assembly GCA_018135685.1). NCBI lineage: Eukaryota > Viridiplantae > Streptophyta > Magnoliopsida > Poales > Poaceae > Themeda > Themeda triandra. The sequence continues at coordinate 1,183,859 of JAENPR010000066.1, read as the reverse complement.
TCGGCTTTCCCCGATGTGATCCCACTTCCATAAAAATAATGGAAATGGAAACGGGAAAGGGTTTCTTTGCCCGTTTATGAGTTCGACCACTAGACCGTGGTGCAGATAAGACTGCAAAGGGAGAAAAGAAAAAAGAAGGAAATGAAAGAAAATAATAGTGTGTGTGTGGGGGGGGGGGGGGTGCGTTAATTAAATAATATAAGGGTAGTATGACATTTCACCGTTTTCTACTAACTCGAGAAACTGCTTTGTCAAATGGTTCACTAATAGTGTTTCAACTCGATCGTTACTTCTTGGAGCTAAAGAAAAAAAATCTAACTCACTAGTAAAGCCTAGCTGCCGAACGGACCTGAAATTAGCAAGCTGATATGTACCTTTCTGTCCACGTGGAAATCACGCGAGGCAACGAGAGGTTGCCGTGTTGTTGCTTAGGGTATGTACATTGGTGTTGTCTTGAAATTGACATGTAGTGCCACGTAATTTAAGACGAATTAACCTCCGATTTTCTAAACATGCCGTTTTGAGATTGTCTTAATTAAGTCACTACAAATAAATTTTGGATTGAGTTTGAAAACATGAAATCAATATAAGTAGATTTCAAGTTTCAAAGCATATATTGACTTTATTTTATAAATATTTCATAGCAAAAAGTAGCAGTTAAAGTTGTTTTTTAAGACCGTGTTTCTATCTAAAATGACATTCTTTATGAAATCGGAGGGAGTATATACACAATAGTTGTCTGACTAAGTTATCTCATAGTAACACACAATTCCTTAATTTATGAATAGAGTGAAAATAGGATTGTAAGTTGCACACAACGACAACTTAAACAATAATACGATAGTTGTCTCATACTTCTAAATTTTAGTTTTTTCCTCTCTCTTTTCTCCACATCATTATAACTAGCAAAAGTGCCCGTGCGTTGCAACGGGTTATTATTTTTGTTCTTAACCGGTTAACACCATACCTTCCTTACCCTCATAGTTCTGCTATCTTTGACTCCACCGACTACAATATATATCGACACCCTCCATGACAACATGTATTTACCCTTGAAGAATCTTAAAATGTACGATGTATCTTCGCCATAATAGTCTTGTGCAGGCCGTAGGTGGTTCTCCATTGCACATGCCAACAACTTGAGCGATGGTGGCTCGACGTTTGTCGTCCTTTTTTAGTTGTACAACAAGTCTACCTCTCCCTATGCACAATCATGGTGATAGGGACTTAGCTCGTTGATCCACAAAAGCTAATGTCATTAAAAAGTTTTTGTGGCACGGTGTTGGTACAAAATTTTATATTTTGTCAGTTGTTTTTACAATTACACATAAAACATAGTCCTCGAGCTAAAAATTAATAATATTTTTGCGCACTTCCTATAATCCAGTCACCTGAAACCTCTCCGGCCTCTCCGACTGTCTAAGAAGATGGTCCATAAAGAAGATAAACAGTAGGCTACATGGCATGGGCATGGATCTTAATTTAATCCAATGGCTGAGATGGTCGCCTAAAAACAATCTAAATTTCAGGTGCCTAGATTATAGCAATCCTTATATTCTTGTGAATTTGTTGCATTTATAAACTTGCACACAAATCGGATCCTCCAACACCCGCTAACCAAAGTTGGAGCCGAACTCCAAATATGTCATGTTTGCCCGTACGTATGAAAAAGGAACCAATCAAAATACGATACCATGACTTCGTATTCTATCCGGATTTTTGTTTTGAGAATTTCTTTCTACATGATGACCGAGATCTAGTGGGGAGGCAGAAAAATTTGACAGCAGAAATTGCAGAAATTTTGTGCCCGTGCGATGCAACGGGATAAAAACTATTAGACGTTCATGTAAAATGATAACATAAACAGTACATGTCTATTTTTTTTAAAAAAATAAATATCTTCTAATATCTTATGCTTGTACAGTATAATTTATCTTCTAATATCCATAGCATAAATCATTGCCAATGATAAATAACAATGTAGTTCTAAACCCATATCGAACTAAAATATATCTTATTTGTATATTTTTCCTTCGATTGTGAAATGCATAATAATATTTAGTTTTTTTTTCATTACATCCATGTGTTTCTATAACTCAATATTGATCTTTGTAGTTTCTTTTTGACGCATCATAACCTCAGCAAGTTTTTTTGTTGATGTTTTAAGGATTGATCTACCCGCCAATAATTATTACATGAGGCCTCTCTTGCTTTTGTATGGGCAAATCAATAAATCTGGTCCAACTCTAGCAAATTATATTTTTTTCATAATTACTCAGGGCAATCAGAGCATCACGTATTTACTAAATCAAATAATTGTATTTAGTTTTTTTAGCAATGCTCATGAATATAAAATTAACATGATGATTTATGCTACAGTAGAGATAAAAGTATTTGATTGTACTAAAAGTAGAGTAGATGTTATGATATCTCTCAATATCTATTTAGTGTCGTATTAAAGAATCATAAAATTACTAAACTTATATATGTTTGTGCAAATAAGAGGGCAAGTTACTACACACATTCTCTGTCCTGAGTTTTACATTTTCTGTGGACTCCATCAAATGTGTGTCCACACGTAAATTTTCTTCACATATAATAATATCCATCTTGCTACTCCAAGGTCCCTCGCTACCTCCATCTCCATCTCTGCTGCTACGTAAGAAATTTGAAGGGGCCAGCAACACCGCCGTGTACAATGACACATGTGTTCAGTCTGCCTTTGCCTACCAGGTGTCCCAACACTACGAGTCACCCCAGGTACGTGGACACGCCCACCAGCATATATGGGCGTGTTTGGTTGCCGTATGAGGCGAGCCAGGCTGCATCCCGCCGGCCAGGCCAAGATTAGCCAGTCTGAGGGCATGCAGGGGCAGGTGTTTGGTTGCCTGGCTCCCAACAGCCTGTCCAGCTAGAGATATTGTTTGGTTGTTGTTGCATTGCATGAGATTCAAATGGTGTACATGCAGGAACCGTGTTTGGTTGCCTGCATGCATGGTGGTGGAGTCACCACTGGCTGGTTGTGGTATGGTTACCACCAACCTAACCAAATGTTTTTTGCACTTGTTTTCAACTAGATTACAAACCAAATGAGATTACAACAACTTAAAAACAAGATAAGCTAACAATGCTGCAATGACTAGGATTAATGCAACTTTAACCTCAATGCCACACCACTGATGATGGTTAATTAGAGGTGTCAATGATCGGTGGTTGGAGCATAGGTTACTGAAGTGGTAGTATCATAGGAAAAAACATCATTGCAATTGCTATTGCCTCGGAACAAGTGTAGTATCATAGGAAAAAAAACATCATTGCAATTGCCATTGCCTCAGAACAAGTGTAGTATCATAGGAAAAAAAACATCATTGCAATTGCCATTGCCTCAGAACAAGTGTAGTATCATAGGAAAAAAACATCATTGCAATTGCCATTGCCTCAGAACCAAATAAAACATGTCTCCACAAATAGCAACAAGATGCAATTGTCCACAAGCATAAGTGTTCAGAATATTAAGTTACAGACCAGCAAACAGATAACATGAATGGACAAAAGTTAAGATAATAAGGGCGTGTTTGGTTGCATTAGCTCAGGATAAAAACATTTTTTCATCACAGGCAATGGCAAGAGCTCAGTAAAGTATGCAACATCATCACAGGCAATGGCAAGAGCTCAAGAAAGTATACAACATCATCACAGCAATGGCAAGAGCTCGGTAAAAAGTATCCAACATCATCACGACAATGGCAAGAGCTCGGTAAATACAACATCATCACAGGCAATGGTAATAGCTCAACAAAATAACCATCATCAGCATTAGCCTCAGGCTAAACTAGTCAACATCATTAGAGCCTCAGGCTCATTCAATCAAAGAACCGCACAATCAGATCTGAAAACACATATATTGATTAGCATATAAAAGATAAGATTAGTACTAAAGGAGACCAAAAAGCAAAGATCCATACCTCAAAAATGGCCAAGAACACGGATCTGGTGCTCCTGCGAATAGATCAGACACGGGTTAGCTAGGGTTCCAAAATCCGACCATGGAGATTTGGGAAAAAACTATCCAGAATCAGCAGCAATCAAATCCACCGAACCACAGTCAAATCGAGAGATGACGGACTCCGGCAGCCAGCTATCATCGCTGTTGTCCGGGTACCGCATCTACCACGGCAGGGGCCGCGCGCCGACGCTGCACCCGAACCGGAAGCGCTACGCGCAGGTGCTCGCCGAGGAAGGGACCATCGCGTGGGGCGGGTTCCGGAGGAGGGTGAGGCAGATGGTGGACGAGTACAAGAGAGGAAGGAGGCGGGAAGGGGGAAGGAGTGAGGGCGGTGAGTGGCGGGAAGGAGGGCGGTGACCCAAGGATTATCGCGCCATCTCTCCGCGGACGGAGCGAGCCAGGCGGAGCGCGAGGACGAGCACGCCGCGGGCCTGGCTGGAGAGGAACGAAGGATTTGGCCGTTCCTCTTGGGCCTGGCTGGAGGGGGTGTTTTGCATCCCGCGAGCCTGGCTGGAGGGGGAGTGCAGGCAACCAAACACCCCCTGCCTGCATCCCGCGATGCATGTATGCCCACATGCGGGCAACCAAACACGCCCTATATGTGTCATGTGTGGCACGCTCGTCCTCGTGGAGTCCGCGCCTTTAGCTAGCTTGTTTGCCGTTCGGCCGTTCTCATCTCTCACCACTGTGCACTTCTCTCCCTGTCACCCGGTACCTTCCTTATTTCTCGCCAGCCAAAATCAAGTTGTGCGGCTCTCATCAGCATCGCAAGGGGTGATCATCGTGACTCATCTGCCTTTTCCTCCATCGACCAAATCCAGCTGATGCGGCGAGTGGGCGGATGGGCTGTTGTGGCGAGCGGGTGAGAACAGCTCACGGAATCTCAAAAAAGAGAACAGCTCACGGGTTCCAGCTGATGCGGCTTGCCGGCTTCCTCCTTGACTCCCTCCGGGCATGCATGGTAGTCGTGTGTCTCAGTGTTCTACGTGCAGCATGGGCGACGAGAGGCGACGCGGGGCGGACGGCTCAGCCAGATGAGCGGCATGGTATTGGTCAGCGGCCCTCGATGCCGCACTGATCGGCCTCCACACCGCACTTCGTCTCCACGTCGAGCGACCGCACACCCTCCATGCCTGGAGTTCCTTCCATGAGGATATCGTCTTTGACTTATCTGCCCGACGTTGCTGAAGGTCGAAGGTCCGCGTGATGTAGGCTAGCGGCCACGTGGCCCCGCACCCTGACGTCCCGAGCAGTTGTGCTATGCCCACGCACTCCGCCCCGCTGGCTGTGCGCCCGTGCCCGACGGCTCCTTTTCCTCGCCCGACGACAACGAGGGTCTTCCCCACGTGTCCGTGCTCAAGCCAAGCAAGGAGCGATGCAAATTTAAGCAGGTAGGTTTTCTCTCTGATTTATCCTAGATACTCTTCTTATTTTTTGGAAATTTACGAGGTCCGATCTGTCATATTGTTATCCTAGGTTTCCTCTTTTCAGAAATTTACAGATCAAATTATATATGATCCTTATATGTGTTTTTCTTTATAGTTGGAATAGTTTTAGATGTGGACTCTAGATGTGACGAAGAGTAAAGTCTGATGCATATCACAAAGGAAGACTTCTTTGGCTGTAGTAGAGTTCTGAACTTGAAACGGAAGACCAGGTTTGGGCTGCTGCACAGTTCGGAACGGAAACGGAAGAGGGGGTGGCGGACAGAAATTTTTTGTTGAGCCGGTGGACAAAAAAGTGGTGGGAAATTTCCACAATTAATAATTAGGTAAAGATACAATATAGGTGTCACTAGGAATATAAAATAGCTAACGTGTAGTAATATTACATTCATGATGCAAAAGTCGACATCGACTAATCGTTCACCTCGAGACAACGGGCTGAGAGTGATCATTGCTGTTGCTGATCGGGGGCCACCTCAAGACAACGAGATTGGCTTGTACTAAACCGTTCACCTCAAGACAGCGAGATTGAGGCTGACGTGTTGCTGCTCATTGGTCATGCAAAAGCCCACACGACTGAACTGCAATCGCTATCACCCGCCGCCGTGGGAAATACTACCACGCAAACTGGGGGCGACGACGAAGCTGGCCGCGAAGGTCTCCATGGCCGGCGCCCCGTCCAGCGCCACCGACACCTGCACGGCGCCTTCCTTGCCGCCAAGCAGCGCCACATGGTGCCTGACGAACACGGACGGCACCAGCTCGACGCGGGTAGGCACGCCCCACCCGAAATCCGTCTCGTACGCCATGAACAGGTGCGACGACGCCAAGCTCACGAGCCTCTCCGGCGGGACGGCGGCGATGGACGCCACCCAGCTCTCGGCGTCCGACAGCGGGTCGTCTCCGAGCTCCACCAGCTGCTTGCGGATCGCTTCCTGGATGGCCGCGGCGGCGCGCGCGACGCCGCCCACGGCGCCCCTGCGCAGGTCGCCCGCGCTGGCCCGCGCGAAGAGCGGCTTGATGCAGTTCCCGAAGAAGGCGTCCCCGAGCGGCGGGCGCAGGCGGTTGCGGCAGTCCGCGCTTACCATGAACCAGACCTCGTCGGCGTCGTGGACGGAGGGAGTGGCCCGGACGATGGACGCCCACGCCAGGGACGAGATGGCCACGTAGGTGCTCGGCGGTTTGGACGACGGTTCGCCGCTGCTGCTGCTGTGTTCAAGAATGTGCTGCTTCAGGGACCGGATCTCGTCGGCGCGGAGCACGAAGGTTCTTCTCCTATGCTGCTGCAGGATCTCCGCCTCCGGTTTGGATGGCGCAGACCTGAGCTGTTCATGTCCAATCGTGTACGTTAACTTCACGAGAAAAAATATTTCAGAATATTATTCATTCAGACTAAAAGAGAGTTCAGATCACCAGGGGCAGCTCCGGCGAGACCAAGCTCAGTATCCTGCGGACCACGTCGGCAGCCCTGGGGTGCCGAATACCCGCCCGGTCAAACGACGGGCGCACGAAGGCAGGCGCGGCGAGGGAGCCGGAGCCCTCCCGCGACGCCGTCGACCACGCCCTCAAGAACTGCCACACCGAGTGGCCGTCCGCCACCGCGTGCCAGATGGACACCCCAAGCGCCACGGCGCCGCCGCCCCCGCCGGCGGGCCCTGTGACCTGCACGGCGAGAACTGGGGTGGGCAGCTGCCTCGCATCCAGCTCCGGGACGAGCTGCACGAACGCCCGCGTGTCATGCTCCGCGTCTCTGGCTAGGCGCCGCATGCCGTCGGCGCCGCCGGAGAAGTCGGCCTCCACGAACCTGACGCCCGAGGAGACGGCGGCGAGGGAGAAGTCGACGACCACGTCGCCGGAGGCCGGGCGGAAGGCGAGCTTGCCGGCGAGGGGGAGGAAGACTGCGAGAGTGGCGGCGAGGGAAGACCGTAGCGCGCTCACGACTGACGGGAACGGCGGGAGGTCGGGGCCGTCGAAGAAGAACAACCGCCTGATTTTCTTGGGGATATGCGGCACATCGAATAAGGACAGCTTGAGCTCACCGTGGCACGGCGGCAACAGGCCGTCGTCGGTTTGGACGGGACAGACATGGCTGATGTTGAGAACACGCACCTGAGAACTCATGGTGCAAACCAGGATTATTAAAACAAGCTCGCTCACTGAGCTCACCAAGAAATAATTTGTACCACACGCCGCGTGTTTTAGTACTATATATACTTGGGTCTTGGAGCATTTTTCTCACAAATAGAAATAAAATTATTAAGGAAACAGTAGGATAAACACAACTTGTCACGATGGTAGATATATACTTCTTTTGTCCTGATTAAAAAAAATTGCCTTCCAACACTTCCTATCTCAAACTCCTCATCTTTTTGCACTCAGGAAAACGGATCTATTACACGGAAATATAACATGCACACATCCATCGACCAATCTGGAAGAGGGAAGACAAGGGGAGCAATAAGAGTAAGGATATGATTTTTAATGCAAATATACAAGAGGAAAAAAGTATAAAAGTGAAGGGAGCGTATGCTATGAAAATTAGCTTTTTGTAAAAAAATCTATGCAACCGTAATCAAGTTCATGATTAATCCAATGGCTTTTCACTGAAGATGGGTTAATTAATTACTTAAACCCTTTCACCAATCTCTTTCTAATCTCTTTTTTTTTTTTTTTTTTTTTTTTTTGGCAAATGACTCCACCGGAGCCTGTACGTTCTCCATTACTCCCATCCTCGCGATCCCGTCACGCGATCCGGCTCCGTCTAGGCTCGGCGCCGCCCCCGTGGCTCCTCCGGCGCGATCGTGCGTGGCTCGTGAAGACGCCATGAAGACGCGGACAAGGCGCAGACCAACGCAGGACCTCCACTTCTCCCTGGCCCCCGCGCGCAGCCATGGCAGCCATGGCGACTGGCATGGAGACGAGCACGCGGAAGAAGCTGACGTCCCTCTGTGGAGCGCCGGGCCGTGGAGACGTGTTGCCTGCCCTCGGTGGATCGTCGGGCCGTGGAGACGTGTTGCCTGCCCTTGGTGGATCTGGATCGTCGGGCCATGGAGACGAGCTGGCCGTGTATTCTGCAGGGGCGACCTTCGATCTGCAGGGGGCGGCTGGCACGGCGGCGATCTTCAGGCGGCGACCGGTCTTCAGGCGGCGCGAGACTGGGTCGAGGACGGGATAGAGAGGATGGGATCGCGTGACGGGGCGGCGCCGAGTCTGGAGTAACGGAGCGTGATCGCGTGACGGGATCGCGAGGACCGGAGTAACCGAGCCGGAATGTACAGGCGCTGGTGGATTCATTTGCAAAAAAAAAAAAATGATTAGAAAGGGATTGGTGGGAGGGTTTAAGTGATTAATTAACCCACCTTCAGCTGAGGCCATCGGATTAGAATTATGTGTTACAGTTTGCATAGTTTTCACAAGAAACTAGTCTTCATAGCATACGCATATCTGCGTATCCTTTTTTCGAATCATATCTGCATCACGCTAACATCAAATGCACACTGTCCAGATCATTTCACTGGATAATCTGTCATGTGTGGATAAATTCTTCTTACTCTCACATGTCACACAGATTATTAATTCCAAGTCTTTATCACCAGGTATTTGCTGGCGGAATTCTTGGATTTGCAGTAGCCACATTTGCAGCGATGATAGCTGGGCTTGGTAGTTGACTACACATTTGCATTGGAAGTTCTGGAATCCAAATTGGACACATGTTTCCAGCCAGCTTATGATAGATAATGCATTGTGTCTCATCTGCGTGTTCAGAGTAACTAAAAAAAGGATAATGCGTTGTGTATAGGTGTATTTAATATGCAAAGCAACTGTCAATTTGTTGAAGAAAAAATCACGCCATTCTTTTGTATCTAATCAATTAGTGAACTATATGTTGCATTCGTTTTTTGTCCAAACTATTTGGATTGATTTAAGTATGTCGTGATAAAGCATCTCAGGAGATTTCCGCTCAAAACTGATTGATTTCAATTTAGCAGACAAGAACGAAATCCTTTTGTAACTAGGTTCTTCACCCAAAACTGACTGATATATCGATGTGCCACTGACCATGGTTTTGGTTGATTGTGTGGGAATTTCATATTTGATTGCCAAACCTTTATATCCTACTAGTAAGTACAACAGCATCAACAGCTGCCAATTGCTACGAATGTACTCCCAATTCCTGCAAGCGAAATCCAAAAAAAAAAAAGCCGCCGTCTCCACTCCTACCGCTGCCTTGCACCTTTCTCTCTCCTCGGCTCCGTCGTGTGTCCGTCTGCGCATGGAACGGATGGACCGTTCAGTTCCCAGGCTGACGAACCCTGCTCCGGCGTTCGGTGCCCAGGCGTACCAACGCTGCTCCGCTTGCCCAGCACCTGTTCGATCAAAGGCCTCAGCTCAGAGCCCACTCTACCTCTGGCTTCTACAACCATGCCAAGGTGAGCAACACGACTGAAGCTTAGTGCTATTTCACATATATGCATAAGCCTATTCGATTAAATGTCTGAATGGTGTGAAGGCTTTTCTTTTTGTCACACCATCTTCTTTGATTGGGTTCAAAATCTAGCCCCGAAGTCAATATCCCTATTTTGGTTCAACTGTAAAATCGACAACAAATGTGATGATGCCAATTTTATTCCAGAGTTCTCACCACTTTTATTCGCAAGAATTTGCCATGTAGCTTAATTGGGCTGAGGGTCCTTAATCTATTTGTTATTGCCTCTTGCACAGGAGGTCTTCAAGCATTCTTTAATACACCGTGCCATGCTCAGAAAATAATGTTTGACTTCATAAGTGAAAGAGAGTGAGGTAAGCTCTGCATTCCTTGAAGCCAAATGTCAATGTGTGATCCACTTGACCACTTCTATTTGTTTCCTTTTTAAATCTTTGTGCTGGGTTTTGCGTGATCCACTGTTAGGGCACACACACCTCAACAGTTTCAGCCTTGTTCATATGATGCACACACACTCGTACTAAACCTCTGCCGAAGTAAATTTTGTTAACCAACCAATTGCTCCTCAAATCATATTTAACATCAAATGAACACTGTCCAGATCCTTTCCATGACTATGTATATGGCTCTACCAAAAATTCCATGGAACACATGAGTAGAATTCAAGTCTTTGTATCCCAGGCCATTTATGCAGCAATGCCACTGTTACATTGCTGTTATCAAAACCTTTCACCATCAAGAAAAACGTATTCACGGTTTTCACACCAAGTGAATACACATATATTGTGTCCACGCATGCACTCCAGTGTCACTGGTATTCCAAAAACTGCCACTTTGGGAATGAAAGAAGTACAATAAGAAGAAACGGTTATCCATTGCTAGACAATTTGGTACAAGACTTGAGAAATCACACTGAACCTGAACAAACAATTGGTAGTCCAAACCTGCCAAACACAGTCATAAGAAAGCAATGAAGCTATTGATACAGAGCAATTTACAACAGATGGTATTTACCATTTCCACTAATTTAATTACTTGATCTTATATATAAAACATAATTCTTTAAGAGGGGTCCACCCGTGTGACAGTGAAGCGTTACCAGATTATTATGAAAATTCCATAGAGGTATAGCATCAACCTGTGCCTTCACTTTACATCCAACTGAATCCTCATACTTGATGTTATACTAAAAAAAAAAATCCTCATACTTGATGTCTATAACTATTTCGAGCTTACATTTCGCAAAAAAAAAAAAAAAAAAAAAAAAAAACTTCAATTCCAATCAGATGAAGTGGGCATGTTTGGAAACCGTCCTTCAGTTACAGCATTTCAAATTCATTAACAACTCCAAAAATGACATAAACTTACAATTTTAATTACCTCCTACATAATTCAATAACCATATTATTTCCATGCATATTGCTATCATAACTATACAACAATGTTTGCCCAATATGATATTCCACATGTTGTAGATACCACACATAGTCCTCGGTGTACAGCAACTCTACTGCCATCCGCAGGATCAACCGAAGATTGAATCAAATGGCGGACCCGCTTGCTTCAGATCATCAGCCCTTAGTGCTATTCAATGTAATCAAACTACATTTCAGGGTGTGTGTGCTCATGCTCACGTGTAATCTTGCATGACCTCCCCTTTATTATACAACATCTCCCACATGTAACCATTAACAATGTAACTTTTTTCCACTCAAACAGCGTGTGATTGCATTAATTAATATATTTGTGCCTGTTTTGATCAAAAAGAAACAGAAACAATTGAACATAGGGTAGTCATGGTTGTGTCAGTTTATTATATATAGGGATATGATTTGCATTGGATTCTCAATGGAACCAGTTTCTCATGCATATTCAAATACGCTCCTCGGTGTACAGCAACTATATTAATGAAGAAGATTGAATCAAATGGCGGACCCGCTTCTAGACAAGTTAGTGCTATTCAATGTAATCAAACTACATTTCATCCCTCATGAAACTCTTGAGTGACCTGTTATTATGGCAAAAATTAACAATGTAATGGTTCTAACAGCTTCTTGCTGTTAATTAAATCCCACTTGAGACTAGCCTCCTTTGGTCCTTTGTTACAAGTTATATATCATATTTATTGCAGTCTTACTGGATGCCTTTGATGTAACAAAACCTTTGTCGTTATTATTCTTGTTGTGTTCTGTGAGGAGGGTAACTAACTGACCCATGCTTTGCTCCTGCCCCGGGAGCTGTTTGTTACTGCAGCTGCCTTTGTTTTTCTGTACATCACACAGCTTCATACTACCGATAAACACGACGAGCAGAGCAATTATAGCCTGGCTTAGATGATTGCGTGATGTTAGGACATGCTTTGAGTTTCAGTTGGAGACCAACTTTCCTTGTGGACTGGTGGTCCCTTGTGCGTGCGTCAAGGGGTAGCCAAGAATCCACAAAATTTGTAGCATACATACTTCCACCAGCATCTGTCAGATTTCTTTGAGGCAGGGAGTTTCTAGGACAGGATCTTATTATGTGGCCAAACCAATTATGGATTCAGTAGCACAATAGTGCAGATAGCCAATGGATCGATGAAAGACGTTTCGCGTGAATATCTCAACAGCAGTGTTGTGTATGATTTTTGTTTTATCAGATCTTGGACATTCTTTGACAGTATGGTTAGCTGCAATGCGCCTGTGCTTTGTTTTTGCCTTGATTACTGAATGGATGATTGAAACTACACGTACGCGAACCATGCTGAAATTACGTGACCTGGATCACGAACGCGAGCTTAGTGGTGGCGGAGAACGGAGATGAACATGCCGTCCCGGTCCCAGCGCTGGCAAACACTCGACGGATCATCACGTAGTCCTGGCCACCGCCGCGAGCAGAGCACACGTGGCGAATTGCCATCGCTACCCATCGGCAACGGCAAATAGCTAGTACAACGGCACGAAGCAGCAGCTAGCGTGTAAAGCGGATCATGACGTTGGCCAGGCCAGGTACATAATTAACGTGGCAAGCGGATCAGGGAAACGGTGACTTCTATAAATCTGCCCACTGATCTTTATTTGTGGCGGCGGCGCGCCCTACACATCTCAACCTCTCCACTCCACGTCTCAGCCTGACCTGGCCGTCTCCACCACCCCAGCTGCGTCGCCGCCGGCCGCCGCAACGGATCCGGGAGGAAGCCGCGCGCACCGCCGCATCGCCATCAGGAGGATTCCACTCCACGGTGGTGTTTGCGATCAGGGAGAACGTCGACGTCGACGCCGACTCCGGACTCAACGAGAAGACGATCACACCCAGGGAAAAAGACGAGACGGACTACCTACAACAAGGTTTGTTATTTTGTCCCTCCATCTATCATCGCTCTCTTAATTAGCTTGTCCTGGATCGAATCGGACGTTTGTGCACCGTACTACGTCGCTTGTTTGTGTTCCTCAATATGGACCGGATGCATCAGTCAGTTCTTAGCCTCTCTCGTTACCAATCTATCTCTCGCTTTTTCATAGCAGCCGCGTACCCGTGGGTTCTCGTTGTTTGTTCTGTCTTTTCTTAAATTTGTGAACCGTTATTGCAGCTTGCTGACAGATTATTGTTTGTGAAGGAAATGCTCTATATATTGACACAGAGGGTACATTCAGACCACAAAGGCTCCTGCTGATTGCTGACAGGTTATACCTTAGCCGCACTTACTATTTTGGATTATAGTCTTCAATATACATGAACTTATTTTTTGGGTTTCCTCTTCGTTTGGTATTCAAGACTTGGAAAAATTCTTGGAACTTTGTTGAACATTACATGGTAGATCATCCCAACAGGGCGAGCAACGGTGGTATACAGGGAGAATCTGATGTTACACAGAATGCCAGCTCTTGTTGCACCCTGAGACTTCGTGATGGGAGAACACCCTGAGACTTCGTGATGGAAGAATAAACAAAATTGATTGGTATGTTATCCTATCCACATCAGTTCTGTGTGGTTCAAGTGACACTAAGATATGAAAATTTGAACTCGCTACTAAATCAGTGGTAAAACCGTTTTTGTTACTTTCTGCAGTTGGGGATTTGAACCATTTCATTTTGTACATGGGGCATTATTAAGTTTAATTGTTTAATTCTCTGTTTAGCCTGTATATTTGGCATATATCTAACCTAAGCTTTTGTTTAAAATCTCTGTTTTTGCAGGTTTACTCTCATGGTTGTAGACAATGTCACCTATCTGTATATAACTGATTCCTCAGGAAGCGAGTAGGTATCAGCGAGTCAATTGCACATGGCTAAGTTTCTGAGGAGCCTTCAACATTGGATGAGGTCAGTTGCAACCTTTTACATTTCTTCCTCCATCCTAGTCTTAGCCAGCACATGTCTCTTCTATCTGCATTTTAAATAGACCGCTTGGTCCACTTCTTGCAAGAATATATATTTTATTTTAGTATAATACATTAATTATATGCCTATTTCTAGGTATATTTGATCATATCTACGGTCCATTTCTTTGTCCCAAATTTACGTGTTTTGTTTCTCTTAAATATAATCTAAATCTTTTACAAAGTGAATAACTTGATTCATTCTGCCAACAAAGTACATTTTACACATTTTTATCTTCCCATCTTATATATTCTTCCAATTCTTGCTTGTAGCCTCTTCACCATCTACTTCATCCTGCATGATTCCATTTACGCTCTAATGTTAACTATCCTAATCTTGTATACTAGCTATATAATATTATTTTCAAAAAACTGGAGCATCGTGTTCCGACAATTACCTTGGTTATTTCTGCTTTCATTGACCCATTCTGTGCCAATAGCACTGGCAACTTTCCATCCAACACGCATATATAGAACCTCATACATTTTTATGTCGTGCCAATACTCCTAGCTCTTCTCTTCTTTTTTTCTTTATGATCAGAAAATTTATTAGTATACTGATTGAAAAATTCCTATCAAAACAAAATACAAAGGAATATGTGCAAATACAACCTTTTCTTCCTTTGCCTTGTCAATGCACACTCCAATCTGGCTTTTCTCCACACTATTTCCTTACCACATGTCTTCTTTCTACTCTCCATATCTTGGTTGCCTCAGTAGTGTTTCACTGGTAACCAGTTGGCCCTTTCTATTTTTATGCAATATTTTTAGAGGAATTTCGGGGGGGGGGGGGGGGGGGTAATAAATTATCCCCACCTACTTTTTATAATCCACAGATGCCGGAAACCGGTGAGTGGAAGTTGGTTACAACATCACGCCGCAAAGCGGCAGGTAATCGGGCGTCGCTAAAGTGTGATGCAATCATGAGAACGAGCATTGAATACAACTCTAAAAAGGATACACGAGCGGTACATGGGGGAGGGAAAGAGATTACAACAACATAGAACAAAGCAACTCCACAAAACACATCAGGGGTAAACCTAGACAAAGCCGGAAGACGCCAGCCGATCTTCAACTTGTGTCACCCACTGAGCAGTATACTTGTCGGTTCACCGTGGCTCTTAGGATCGGCACCACTCAACTAAGAGCAGTAACGACCCCGCAAGCCGTGGCCCTTGTGCCCGACACCACTCAGCTAAGAGCAGTGATGAGCTCGTAAGCCGTGGCCCTTGTGCCCGTCGACACTCAGCTAAGAGCAGTGACGGACTCGCAAGCCGAGCTCCTTGTGCCCGACACCACTCAGCTAAGAGCAGTGACGAACTCACGAGCTTAGGATCACTGAACACAACGACCTCCTTGAGAATGATGGAGACACCTCCAGCACAACCGAGAACTCCACCCGGCATTTGACTTATGACACCAACGAGAGCGCGGTGAAGTAGGGCGCCCCGGGAGACACTTATCAAGCATCGACAACAACATCTAACAGCCATGGACAGTCTCACCACAGGGGTGCCAGCACAACATGGGAATAGACAAAAAAACACAAGGCCATGACAGGAGCTAGAATCTCTTCCTTCGCTGGAATCTACCCCTCCAAAGTGGCGCCCTCAAGAGGGACACTACATCATTGACGATGCCGCCACCGGCTCTAGAAAGCTAGGTTCACCAGGAGGCAAGGGACAATATTGCTCACGGGGGAGAGCTACACCCTTGACGCCTCCAAGAAGATAAATGACACCAGAGAGCGCCGCCGTCAATCGCACTGATAGAGTCGTGCATGGCTTTTGCCTAAGCTCCCCAAACCCGTGAACTATAGTCCCGGTGATTTAGAATCCAAGAAGACAAGAAGCTCAAGGCCCCGACATGCTCGAAGCCCGGTTTACCCGGAGGATGGCGGCGATGGCAAGCTTCGCTGGAGGCAGCACGTAGCCCAGGAGAAGACGCCCCGCCGTCACGCTCGCCATGTGCACAGCCCAGCATTGCCGGACCGGGGGGTGGGCAGTCCTGGTGCCGAAAACGCCGAGTGGACCCTATTGTGGCATGGATCCAACCCATCATCGGCCGCAGCTCGCGATGGGAGCAGATGCTAGCTCCACGCGCGCACGTCGCCCAGCACCGCCAGATCCATGGCAGACGGCAACAAATCTGGGAATAGATGTGGATCCTAGTGCAACTTTGCGGAGAAGCCGCTCTAGCCGCGCAACGCAGCCCGTAGCTGCTGTAGGCGAGTGCCGCCCTCCAGGCTGTCAGCGGCGCGGACCTGAATGAGGTCCAGATCCACGCGTCCCGACAATAGCCATCATCGACCGCCGCGACGGGTCTCCATGGTCGTGAGGCGGAGCCTGAAGGCTCCGACTCGCGCTCGGCCCCCTGTAGCAGGTCACCACGGTGCCCAGACGCCAACGGGGGCGTCCACCTGCCGACCCGTCAAGCCGGTCGGGGGGCCGCTGGATCTGGGTCGGTGGCCACCAGATCTGGTTGAATTTGGCACGGATCCATGCCCCATGGCTGTCCCCGGCCAGCTCTTGCTCACACAGACGATAGAGGAACGAACATGGGAGAGGGGGAGGGGAGGTGGGTAGCGGGAGGAAACTGCTGCAGGGGTACTTTTTGGACGCCACACAACTGGTCGCCGCCGCCGCTGACCGTGAGGAGCAGCGGCGGCGACCGGGGAGGTTGCCGGCGAGGGTTGTGTCGGCGGCGGCGGGAGTTGCCCTCGAGTCACCCCCCTTGTACGGAGGGCGACACGAGGGGGTTCTGTCATTTTTATGCAATTCAAAGTCCTAATGACCCAGGCTGCTTGCTTCATCACCTTTCTTTTAGATCGGACAAACTATGTTCTCACGGCGGCTAGGCATCTGAAAAATTTGCACGGCGCACTGACGCCTAGGCACCCGCCTTGCCCGCCTAGGCGCCCATTTTGCAAAGGCGATGGGGCAGCGCAGGACGCTTAGGCGTCGCCTAGGCGACGACTTGAAAACAAAGCGGACAAAGAATCTTCTTTTCCCACACTCACGCATGAAAAGTAACTATCTATTATTACCTTTCCCACGTTCACATAGTACCAAGCAACTTTTTTTCTTTGCATGCAAATCCATTCCTTCTTATTATGTATCGCCTTGCCTTTCAATGTATTCTCGTCCATTTTATCCAAGATTCCACCGGGCCGAAAGCAACCCGGTCTGTCTACCTATGAGGTCCTAGACTACTATCAAAACCGTGATGTTTTACATAATCGTGGAGCTAAGGATACAACCTCAGCCAATTCTAGTTACACTAGGTGGATTCACACCAATCCAATTATTCCACCACCTGAATCCCATGCGAATCCTTCTGATATGATCTAAATAAGAACCCTCATGTCGCTCCTAGTGACAAACCTTCTAATCCCCCACCATTGAAAACTTCAACAAAAAACCTAGAAGGCTCAAGGATGGTCCTTACGATGACAACAATATTTTTTTTAGATAAAGAATAAAATATTCGGCTTCATCTATCTAAAGATAGAATCAGATCAATTATTACATACGACCAACATGGGCACACAGTTTGCTGCAACTTGCAGCCACTCACATGACTAAAGGAATATGAAAAGAGTTCTAAACCAAACAAAACCAACATGTCTTTGCAAAAGCCATCCATTTGAACCAAAGAAAGCTAAGGCCGACGTCTCTAGGTGTGTAGCCATAGAAATCAACTGATATTTAAGATCTTCATGTCGCTGCAAGCTGGCCCATTGACGTAGCTAGTGAGTTCCTCGGGAGAGTACCTGTAAAAGAGATTTTGGGTTGCATTTATCAAAAAAATATTTCATTTCTTCTTAGCCAGATTGCACACAATAAGGATGATGCCGCTGTTAACAATGTATTATATTTTTTATTCCCCAATTTGGACCTATTATCAAACAAATCAACCATACTAGTGGGAGGTATTATCCCAAAAAGTAAGTGAATAGAGCGCCACAAAAACTTGACATAGAATCAATCGAAAAAAGATGTTGAATTGACTCTGAGAAGTGGTAGAGGCAACAAGACTTGTCTCCATGCCAATTTGTCTTAGCTAGATTATCTTTAGTTAGAATTACATCTTTCTTCAAGTACCACATAAAAACTTCTATTTTCATTGGTAACTTTGTTTGCCAAATATCTTGTGACACTCATTGTCCATTGTTAATTAAAGCAGCATACATAGACTTGAATGTGAAGGCGCCGAGGCCTTGAAGCCCCAAACAAACGAATCTCATTCCTGGATTATGTTTACCTGCTGTAGAGAAGCTACAATACGCTGCCAGTTTATTAAGTTCGTACCCACCAAATTTCTCCGAAAAGAGATATTTAGTACAGAAGAGCTCATGTCATGCTCCGAAATTTCTAATTTGGGTTGTGCATAGAAAACACTAAATAAAATAAATAACATTATTAATTTTCTAAAAATTTCTAGGATTTAGTGACGATAATAATTTGAAACTGTGAAATGTGATTTTCTGAAATACTTAGAATTAACTTGTTGTGTTATGTCGCATTCATGCCTTCGCATTTGAATGAAAAGAATTAATCAAAATCGATCTAGGTTTTTGAGCTGATTTTGCCCTATTTATAAAATGTGTTTTGAGTAAGTTGTTTATCGGTTCGGCATGAACTATTGTCCTAAGGCATAAGAAAGAAACATACCAAGGACAAATAGTAGATGTGTTGTGTTAATTGGCTCGAGGGAAAATACAATTGGCCATGTGTATTTATAAATGGGTACTCCTATGCCAGTCTTTGTCATTGGCAAACAGAGAAACTAGTTAGACTCACTATGCACGTAACAGATATAGAATAAAATATATATTTCTAGTTCCTAATTAGTTTGGCCACGTACACCTATTATGCAAAGTCCATTTAGGTCTCCTATTCTTGCTTATCCTTGGCCAAACCATGCACGTATGTACGTGGTAGTAGTACGTACAAAGCAGATGTTGTTTAGTTGGTGAGTCTCGACACGCAGAAAGTTCACCAGGATCCCAGCCGATCGCCCTGGACTAGGCCACCGCGAGGACCAACCATGCTCCACCAGGCGGAAGGCGGCTGCCCGGGCCCGGATCTGTCGGCCGCCCGGTCGTCGATCCAAGGTACTGGTGGAGCCACAGAGCATCAGCTGTCACTTGATGAAAAGGTCGATGAGAAGATGGATAGCTCCACCAGTGCATCTGATGGGAAGTCACCAGTTTCTGAAAAATTGAAGTTGCTATCTGGTTCATGTTACTTGCCTCACCCTGCTAAGGAGACAACTGGTGGTGAGGATGCACATTTCATTAGCATTGATGAGCATGTGATTGGCGTAGCAGATGGTGTTGGTGGTTAGGCAGGTCTCGGTGTCGATGCTGGACTATACGCTAAGGAGCTAATGAGAAATTCATTGAGTGCTATAAAAGATGAGTCGAAAGGGACGATTGATCCAACCAGAGTTTTGAAAAAGGCTTATATGAGCACCAAGGCAAGGGGATCATCTACCGCGTGTATCATCACTCTTAAAGATCAGGGTATCCATGCTGTAAATCTTGGGCATAGTGGCTTCGTAGTAGTCCGAGATGGCCGCATTGTTCTCAGGTCACCCTCACAGCAGCATGATTTCAACTGTACTTATCAGCTTGTGAGTGGAGGTGGAAGTGATCTTCCTAGTTCTGCAGAAGCATTTCACTTTCCAGTTGCCCTGGGTGATGTTATTATTGCTGGCATGGATGGACTTTTTGACAATTTGTACAACAATGAGATAAGTGATGTTATTGTTGAAGCTCTGAGGGTTGGACTTGAGCCTCAGATTGCAGCACAAAGAATTGCTGCCCTCGCTTGCTCAAGAAGCTGGGCACCGGTACTATGGTGGGAAGCTTGATGACATAACAGTCGTGGTGTCGTATGTGAAGAGTGGCTGAGCCTCTTGATTCGAGCCTTCCTTTTATTAGCCGTAATGTACATAAATCTTTGTCCTGGACTTGATGGGGCATCTATGCACCAGGGCATAGAAGCTTATTTTCAAGGTGTGAAATCCCCTGATCCTAGAAGCACTTGTGCTGGGTTTAGTATGGTTGCAGTTTAGCCCTATACCATTTTACTTGTTTGCCACTGCGAGGAATCTCTTTTTGATAACTTCCAGAAACCAGGGTGGGTTCATTTCCCTGGAACCAAATTTTGTTGTAAACAGTGTCGAGTGAGGAATATGATTTTTGTGTGCCACCAGTGCATCCTAGTAGGACGTGACAAAATCCAATGAACTGCTAGACCATTGCTTTAGCCTAGCAGCCAACTCCACTCGGTCTAGGTTGTAGGATGCAATCCTCTAGGACGTAACAAAATTCAAGGAACTGCTAGACCGGGACATGTTCGTGGAGGTGTTAAGCATGACCGGATGACCCGGCGACAGTGGCACATAGAGAAATGCTCCAGACACCAACAGAAGTAGAGCAAGGGGAACAAGCAGTAACCTCATCATGAGTGACCTCTTCTTCTTAGGGCGAGCTGGGTCGGGGCTCACTGCAGGTTCCTGCTCAGGCAGCAGGAGGCCATCCAGAGCTGGAGCAGCGAACTGAGCTCTGCCCTCCGATGGAGATGCTAGAGCCGAGGTCTCCTCCTTCTCCTCCTCCGAGGAAGTAACTGGGGAAGAGCAGCTGCCACTGCCAGTTGATTCCTCCTCCTCCGTGGTGGCCTCACTGCTACTCTTGGAGGCATTCTCGAGGAGACAAATCTCGGTGTGGCGGTTCGGTTGGTAGCGCAGGAAGCGAGGCCTCGAGACAAGGTAGTTGGTCTTGGGGTCGTACGGCTCTGCTGCCACGGCCTCCGCGTCCGCCGCTGCCGACGCGTGGTGGTCGCTCATGGGGACGGAGTTCTCCACCACCACAAAGGCGCGCGTCGTCGCCTCCGAACGACCCGCGAGACGATCGGGGACCGGTGCAGGTTCGGCATGAAATGTGTTTTGAGTAAGTTGTTTATCGAAATGAACTATTGTCCTAAGGCATAAGAAAGAAACATACCAAGGACAAATAGTAGATGTGTTGTGTTAATTGGCTCGAGGGAAAATACAATTGGCCCTGTGTATTTATAAATGGGTACTCCTATGCCAGTCTTTGGCATTGGCAAACAGAGAAACTAGTTACACTTCACTATGCACGTAACAGATATAGAATAAAATATATATTTCTAGTTCCTAATTAGTTTGGCCACGTACACCTATTATGCAAAGTCCATTTAGGTCTCCTATTCTTGCTTATCCTTGGCCAAACCATGCACGTATGTACGTGGTAGTAGTACGTACGGAGCAGATGCTGTTTAGTTGGCGAGTCTCGGCACGCAGAAAGTTACCAGGATCCCAGCCGATCATCCTGGACCAGGCCACCGCGAGGACCAACCATGCTCCACCGGGCGGAAGGCGGCTGCCCGGGCCCGGATCTGTCGGCCGCCCGGTCGTCGGTCCAAGGTACCGGTGGAGCAACAGAGCATCAGCTGTCACTTGATGAAAAGGTCGATGAGAAGATGGATAGCTCCATCGGTGCATCTGATGGGAAGTCACCAGTTTCTGAAAAATTGAAGTTGCTATCTGGTTCATGTTACTTGCCTCACCCTGCTAAGAAGGCAACTGGTGGTGAGGATGCACATTTCATTAGCATTGATGAGCATGTGATTGGCATAGCAGATGGTGTTGGTGGTTGGGCAGGTCTCGGTGTCGATGCTGGACTATATGCTAAGAAGCAAATGAGAAATTCATTGAGTGCTATAAAAGATGAGCCGGAAGGGACGATTGATCCAACCAGAGTTTTGGAAAAGGCTTATATGAGCACCAAGGCAAGGGATTCATCTACCGCGTGTATCATCACTCTTAAAGATCAGGGTATCCATGATGTAAATCTTCGGGATAGTGGCTTCGTAGTAGTCCGAGATGGCCACATTGTTCTCAGGTCACCCTCACATCAGCATGATTTCAACTGTACTTATCAGCTTGCGAGTGGAGGTGGAAGTGATCTTCCTAGTTCTGCAGAAGTATTTCACTTTCCAGTTGCCCCGGGCTATGTTATTGTTGCTGGCACGGATGGACTTTTTGACAATTTGTAAAACAATGAGATAAGTGGTATTATTGTTGAAGCTCTCGTGGGTTGGACTTGAGCCTCGACTGCAGCACAAAGAATTGCTGCCCTGGCTCGACAAAGAGCTGCAGACCAAAATAGGCAATCACCATTCGCATCAGCCTGCTCAAGAAGCTAGGCACTTGGTACTATGGTGGGAAGCTTGATGACATAACAGTCGTGGTGTAGTATGTGAAGAGTGCACGAGCCTCTTGATTCGAGCCTTTCTTTTATTAGCCGTAATGTACATAAATCTTTGTCGTGAACTTGATGGGGCATCTATGCACTAGGGCATAGAAGCGTATTCTCAAGGTGTGAAATCCTCTGATCCTAGAAGCAATTGTGCTGGGTTTAGTATGGTTGCGCTTTAGCCCTATACCATTTTACTTGTTTGCCACCGCGAGGAATCTCTTTTTGATAACTCCTGAAACCAGGGTGGGTTCGTTTCCCCTGGAACCAAATTTTGTTGTAAATAGTGTCGAGTGAGGAATATGATTTTTGTGTGCCGCCAAGGCATCCTAGTAGGACGTGACAAAATCCAATGAATTGCTAGACCATTGCTTCAGCCTAGCAGCCAACTCCACTTGGTCTAGGTTGTAGGATGCAATCCCGTAGGACGTAACAAAATTCAAGGAACCGCTAGACCGAGACGTGTTCATGGAGGTGTTCAGCATGACCGGATGACCCGGCGGCAGTGGCACATAGAGAAATGCTCCAGAAATCAACAGAAGCGAGCAAGGGGAACAAGCAGTAACCTCATCATGAGTGACCTCTTCTTCTTAGGGCGAGCTGGATCGGGGCTCACTACGGGTTCCTGCTCGCGACAGAGGCCATCCGGGAGAGCTGGAGCAGCGGGCTGAGCTCGCCCTCGATGGAGAGGCTAGAGCCGAGGTCTCCTCCTTCTCCTCCTTTGAGGAAGTAACTAGGGAAGAGCAGCTGCCACTGCCGCCTGATTCCTCCTCCTTCGTGGTGGCCTCACCGCTGCTCTTGGAGGCGTCCTCGAGGAGACAAATCTCGGTGTGGCGGTTCGGCTGGTAGCACAGAAGCGAGGTCTCGAGACAAGGTAGTTGGTCTTGGGGTCGTACGGCTCTGCTGCCACGGCCTCCGCGTCCACCACCGCCGACGCGTGGTGGTCGCTCATGGGGACGGAGTTCTCGACCACCACAGCGGCGGCCTCGTCGCCTCCGAACGACCCGCGCGAGACGATCAGGAACCACTGCAGGCTCGGCATGAAATGTGTTTTGAGTAAGTTGTTTATCGGTTCGGCACGAACTATTGTCCTAAGGCATAAGAAAGAAACATACCAAGGACAAATAGTAGATGTGTTGTGTTAATTGGCTCGAGGGAAAATACAATTGGCCATGTGTATTTATAAATGGGTACTCCTATGCCAGTATTTGGCATTGGCAAACAGAGAAACTAGTTAGACTCACTATGCACGTAACAGATATAGAATAAAATATATATTTCTAGTTCCTAATTAGTTTGGCCACGTACACCTATTATGCAAAGTCCATTTAGGTCTCTTATTCTTGCTTATCCTTGGCCAAACCATGCACGTATGTACGTGGTAGTAGTACGTACGGAGCAGATGCTGTTTAGTTGGCGAGTCTCGGCACGCAGAAAGTTACCAGGATCCCAGCCGATCATCCTGGACCAGGCCACCGCGAGGACCAACCATGCTCCACCGGCGGAAGGCGGCTGCCCGGGCCCGGATCTCGTCGGCCGCCCGGTCGTCGGTCCAAGGTACCGGTGGAGCCACAGAGCATCAGCTGTCACTTGATGAAAAGGTCGATGAGAAGATGGATAGCTCCATCGGTGCATCTGATGGGAAGTCACCAGTTTCTGCAAAATTGAAGTTGCTATCTGGTTCATGTTACTTGCCTCACCCTGCTAAGAAGGCAACTGGTGGTGAGGATGCACATTTCATTAGCATTGATGAGCATGTGATTGGCGTAGCAGATGGTGTTGGTGGTTGGGCAGGTCTCGGTGTCGATGCTGGACTATATGCTAAGAAGCAAATGAGAAATTCATTGAGTGCTATAAAAGATGAGCCGGAAGGGACGATTGATCCAACCAGAGTTTTGGAAAAGGCTTATATGAGCACCAAGGCAAGGGATTCATCTACCGCGTGTATCATCACTCTTAAAGATCAGGGTATCCATGCTGTAAATCTTCGGGATAGTGGCTTCGTAGTAGTCCGAGATGGCCACATTGTTCTCAGGTCACCCTCACATCAGCATGATTTCAACAGTACTTATCAGCTTGCGAGTGGAGGTGGAAGTGATCTTCCTAGTTCTGCAGAAGTATTTCACTTTCCAGTTGCCCCGGGCGATGTTATTGTTGCTGGCACGGATGGACTTTTTGACAATTTGTAAAACAATGAGATAAGTGGTATTATTGTTGAAGCTCGTAGGTTGGACTTGAGCCTCGACTGCAAAGACAAAGAATTGCTGCCCGGCTCGACAAAGAGCTGCGACAAAAATAGGCAGTCACCATTCGCATCAGCCTGCTCAAGAAGCCGGGCACCGGTACTATGGTGGGAAGCTTGATGACATAACAGTCGTGGTGTAGTAAGTGAAGAGTGCCTGAGCCTCTTGATTCGAGCCTTTCTTTTATTAGCCGTAGTGTACATAAATCTGTGTCCTGAACTTGATGGGGCATCTATGCACTAGGGCATAGAAGCGTATTCTCAAGGTGTGAAATCCCCTGATCCTAGAAGCAATTGTGCTGGGTTTAGTATGGTTGTAGTTTAGCCCTATACCATTTTACTTGTTTGCCACTACGAGGAATCTCTTTTTGATAACTCCCCTCGAAACCAGGGGTAGGTTCGTTTCCACGGAACCAAATTTTGTTGTAAACGGTGTCGAGTGAGGAATATGATTTTTGTGTGCCGCGGTGCATCCTAGTAGGACGTGACAAAATCCAATGAACTCGCTAGACCATTGCTTCAGCCTAGCAGCCAACTCCACTTGGTCTAGGTTGTAGGATGCAATCCCGTAGGACGTAACAAAATTCAAGGAACTGCTAGACCGAGACGTGTTCATGGAGGTGTTCAGCATGACCGGATGATCCGGCGACAGTGGCACATACAGAAATGCTCCAGACATCAACAGAAGCAGAGCAAGGGGAACAAGCAGTAACCTCATCATCAGTGACCTCTTCTTCTTAGGGCGAGCTGGGTCGGGGCTCACTGCAGGTTCCTGCTCAGGCAGCAGGAGGCCATCCAGAGCTGGAGCAGCGAACTGAGCTCTGCCCTCCGATGGAGATGCTAGAGGCGAGGTCTCCTCCTTCTCCTCCTCCGAGGAAGTAACTGGGGAAGAGCAGCTACCACTGCCAGTTGATTCCTCCTCCTCCATGGTGGCCTCACTGCTGCTCTTGGAGGCATCCTCGAGGAGACAAATCTCGGTGTGGCGGTCCGGTTGGTAGCGCAGGAAGCGAGGCCTCGAGACAAGGTAGTTGGTCTTGGGGTCGTACGGCTCGCTGCCACGGCCTCCGCGTCCGCCGCCGCTGACGCGTGGTGGTCGCTCATTGGGACGGAGTTCTCGACCACCACAGCGGCGGCCTCGTCGCTCCAAACGACCCACGCGAGACGATCGGGGACCCAAAGAAGGATGACGCGCGGATGCCCCGTCGAGCGAGCCTCGGCGCGCCCGTGAGCCGCCTCGTCGGGCTTGCTGCCATCGCACGCGGGGTCGTTGTCGTGCTCGGCGTGATTTGGAAGGGGCGCGTGAGTTGGGGTGGGAGCGACAACGGAGGTTTTGGAATGAATGGGCGAGGATCGGAGAGTTCTGGGGATGGAGATATGTACTTATGTTTCCCAAGAGGCGCTGCATGGCTTTTTTACTGGAATGGGCGAGAAGAGGGGATCGAGATTTTTTTTATCCGTTATGTTTCCCGATCGATGCGTAATGGTTAATTAAGCCAGCTTAGGCTCTTCTACTATGCGTTGGTGTCTACTCCTAGCCATTCCCCGTTCGTCCTTGTGGCCGTTATGTTTCCCATTTTAATTGTGTATTGTGTTTAGTTCCATTTGAAATCCAAAATGCAGATTCTTTAGGAATTTGAAAACACAGAATACCGAATATTCTGGGCACTATTTAGTTCAATACCAAATATTTTGGCCAGCCCAAAGATGGGGCTTTTTCTCCATGCCCTGCTGCTGCTGCTGCCAAAGATTGATTTTTTTTTCAATATGCATTGTTGCTGCTTATATATAAAAGGCATCATCAATTGTCAATCTTTCACGCTGAGAAAGGAGAAGAGGGAGGGGATCGAGAAGTGGAGCGGGCGCCATGGAGGATCGGATCTCCATGTCGGCGCTCTTAGTTTTTCTATGTAAATAAGCCTTTCCCCATTATTCTCCCCTCAAGTACCAATGTAAAACCGTCATTTTTTCAGCTCAAGCTGACACGGATTTTGTGTCTTTTATATATTACTTCATAAGACATAACCGAGAGGATTTTTAAGAATCCAATCTATTAAATTGTGGTGCCACATCAAGACCATAATCGGTTTTTAACCAACAACAAAACATACTTAATGATTGCAAAGATGCCCTCTTAGTTCACTTTCCAAACTGCCTTATGGCTATAGATAATTTTAGTCGGCTTCCACGGATGCACAATTGAAGACCAATTCCTCTCCATGCCATCCATCGTATGCGACGCACATGCGTTTGGTACATACAAAGGAGGGTGCATCTTTTGCTCATGCGGAGGTAATTGCGGCAATCTCATTGTCAATTGGTTCCTGTGTTGTCAATTGTCATGCAAATGATACCATCCATTTCAACGGTTGTTTCCATGTGCTTACAAGGCTACTAACAAAAACTTTTGTCTATCAATCGCCTTCCACGAGATAATGATGTTTTTCTTGAATTCCATCCTAACCATTTTCTTATCAAGGAATGAGAACTCACTATGGTAACTTAGCTTCAACAAGTGGATGAGCTCGTAAAGGTCTTGTATTGAGGTGTTGAATCAATGGTTTGAAGAAATTGGATCCCTAACGTGCAGGAAGAAGTCACATCCCCACTTTTATTCATCATTTCAAATGATTGGCTCCAAGAAAAATCAAAATGCTCTCTAAAAAAGCCAAAGAGCATGATTATACACGGTCGTCCATTGTTCGCTCGATCGTGAGATCAAGTCACGAACCATGGTAGTCAATCCACAGCATCATGCAACTAGGCCCAGGTACACGACCACTCCCTAGCTAGTGGTGTGGCATTGATCGGGTCGTCACTGGTACTTAGTGCATCGCTAAGAACATAGTCTTGCAATCTAAGATTTTTGGAAACATCAAGAAAAAACAATCCCCAACAATTTTCAATCTCACCTCCCAATGTTTTGGCATATGGGAATAAATGACCCACATGCACCTAAGTTTCATGGCCTTGCACTCGCGCGTATCCACGCGCGCTAGTTTTCTCGATGTCCAAAGGAATGTATCCTTCAGCCAGTGGGAAAAAATAAAGAGTAGGAAAGTATTCCTAAGAGCATCTCCAAGAGATTAGCCAAAAAAATACTAGCTAAATTTAGTGATTTTGCTATTCTCTAAAATAGATTTGATAACAAAATACTAATAAACTCTAGTAGACTCGGTAAAACTCAACTCTCTACACTCGAAGGTGCCAGGTCTTGCAGCATCGTCAAGGCTGCGTACGTCATATTTTTTGGATCGGCAAGGCTGCGTATGTCATACGGCCTTGTTTTCTCCAAGGCAACTTCTGGCAGCGCCAAGAATTCTGCCGGACACGATCAACTACCAGCAGCGATTCAAGAAATCATGTCGGCCAGCCGGCCAACAGCGTGTGTCCTACTGCAGCCGACAGGGACGGAGCTAGCTAGCCGGAGGGAACACTCGAAGTTCATTCTGTCGGGTTGCCATGCGGCCATGCCCCTCACATGCAGCAGCTGGAACACGAGAGGGAGAGGGAAGGCAGCGCGGGCTTCGGTTAGGGCACAACGCGCAGGAAGAGAGAGCGATGGTGAGCGGTCGAGGCTCTCCAAGGATGGAAAGCGAAGAAGGTGGAATAGAGCTCTTCTAAGTATAAAGAGTCATTTGCATAGTCTTTTGGAGATATTGTTTTTTTTCTAATATTAACTATATTTAGCTTTGCAAAATTATTTGACTTGTCTCTTGGAGATTCTCTAATGCAAATGTTATAAGAGAGACAAAATATATAAACATGTATTTTCATACCGTTGGGGGTTTAATGTTGTACTGAATGCAATCAAGATCACCATATTAAGTTGTATTTTTAGAGTTCATTCATTAATATTTAAATAATATAAATAAGAAAGATAGATAGAACCAAACCTTACACGTTGAGAACATCACTTCGTTAACCCAAACAATATTAATCAATGTACAATCCATTTGAACATGAATCCTGGAATCACCAAAGATGGCCTATCGAGCATTCAAAAAAACAAATGATTATACATATTGGTGTAATTAATCAAATGCTAATCTAATGGTAAAACCTCTTAATAGAAGCATGGAAACTGGCATACAATATAACTATATTTGTATTGTGATAATTTAGTGAAATCCAAATTAAATCTTGAAGCCTACAATTCTGCAAACAAAAATGTCTGTCATTTTTTTTTTTTGTTTCTATACAATAAAGTTGACTAAATTTGTACAAAATACATGTAATATTCACATCTCCAAATAAAAGTATTCAATCATCTATCTAATGATATATACCATAAAATTTTAATATTTGTATAGAATATTAGTTAAGTTTATTTCACAAATAAGAACGCAAGAATGACAATTATTTAGAGAGTAAGGAAGTAGGCAATGAAGGTGAGTTATCCATATTTGATACGAAGCACAAGCATGCATGAATATCACTGAAAAAAATAGCATGCTATAGCACCGAAACAGCACTGCTATAGCATTCAAAGCAGCTACCGCAATGCTCATTATCGCCCTATAGCGTCAAATTAGCACCACTATAGCGTTTTGGCTAAGCTCCCACTAAATTCTATAGCCCGTGATTTTTTTCATGGATGAATATATTGGAAACAAGTTCTAGAGTCAAGCGAGAAAGTTTTAAGCAATTTAGGTTTAGCTGCCACTCCAAATTGGCAAAAAAGCAGAATACCTTTTACAAAGATGCAGTTCAAAGACTACATAAATTCTTCACAAAGTTGCGGCCAGCTCATCACAGATTAAGAACCTCCACCTCCAGGGAGAACTAGATACACCTTCAGCTCATCACAAAATCACAAAAATAAATAAATAATAATAATTATTATTATTATTATATAGTTGTAGTAATCAATCAAGACAACTTGCTTCCTTTAGTTTTTTCCCCCACATGGAACTGATTAAGAACAGTAGCACTGCGCATGAAGGGATCAACCGTTAGTCAGGAGGACACAATACTCTTAGCAACCAACAAGTAATTAATAAGACTGCTTCTAGCTACTCAATATTGATTCATCTACTTAAATATACGTGTGTGTATATATCCTACTACATTGTTTTTTTTAAGCAATAACAAGACCTTATAAGAACACGTTAATAAATTTGAAGCAATAAAAAGACCTTATAAGAACACGTTGATAAATTAAAATAACATTTCAGGAGAATATTAACATGATATGTTTTTCCTCAGCTACTTCTAGCATTGCAATAGCCCCAACTAATAACCGATTGCCGATCAAAATAAGACTAGGGTAAAACATAATTTATATTCAAGAATAATCATATCTGTATTTATAATTTTATATTCATTTTTGCTAAGCTCCCACTAAATTCTATTGCCCGTGATTTTTTTTCATGGATGAATATATTGGAAACAGGTTCTAGAGTCAAGCGAGAAAATTTTAAGCAATTTCGGTTTAGCTGCCACTCCAAGTTGGCAAAAAGCAGAATACCTTTTAGAAACATGCAGTTGAAAGAGTACATAAATCCTTCACAAAGTTGCGGCCACCTCATCACAGATTAAGAACCTCCACCTCCAGGAAGAACTAAATAACACCTTCAGTTCATCACTAAATCACAAAAAAAAATATTATATAGCTGTAGTAATCAATCTTCTAAGACAACTTGTTTGCTTTAGTTTTTTCCCTCACGTGAAACTGATTAAGAAAGTAGATATACCTCCTCTTTGTCTCACTGATGTGAAGTTCGATCACTCGTGCTATTCCTACAGTGATAAGGCAATCATGACATCAAAATACTTGTGCTGCATTAGTGCTTAACCCATGCCAACATAAAGTGAAACTAACGGAGGCGCTCTAACCTTCTCAAATCAACAGTCTGAAAACACAGATAAAGCTTTCCACCATGATTAAAAAAGATAAGCGATATTCGCCTTGGCTCGACCAGGAGATCGGGCCCTAAATTCCACCGACCACAGATTTTGCAATTAAGGCTGCGATGAACCGCACAGGCGATAGCACTGTGCATGAAGGGATCAAACCGTTAGTTAGGAGGACACAAGACTCTTAGCAACCAACAAGTAATTAATAAGACTGCTTCTAGCTACTCAATTTTGAGTCATCTACTTAAATATATGTGTTTGTATATATATCCTACTACATTGTTTTTTTTGGGGGTGTTTTAAAAGCAATAACAGGACCTTATAAGGACACGTTGATAAATTAAAATAACGTTTCAGGAGAAGGTTAACAAGTTTTTCCTCAGCTATTTCTAGCATTGCATTAGCCCCGAACTAATAACCGATTGCCGATAAAAGTAACACCAGGGTAAAACATAATTTATATTCAAGAATAATCACATCTGTATTTATATTCGTTTTAAAAAAAATGGATCTGGGGCTGGGCCGCTGGATCGGACGCGCGTTGAGCGGCGGCATTGGCAGCCATGCATGGATCGGATGCCAGCGGCATCTCACCGTCGCACGACGGATCCGGCACTTCACTACTCGGCTCTCTACAGGGACGGCATAGGGAGGAAGACCGCGTCCTGGCGAACCAACTGAGGATGCGTGCCCTAGTCGTCCAGCGTGGCCGGAGACAGCGGCAACAACGCTGAGGCGGCTTTGGCGTACGGCGGCGGCTACGGCGAGGTAATGCGCACACAGGAGAGCGAGAGAGGGAGCAAGACAGGTACAGGCGGGTTCCTCACCTCGCTGAGAAGGTTTTCGTGCACGTCTCGCCGGCGGGGACGCGATAGGCGAGTAGATAGACGGTGGTGACGGCTCGTCGGGATGGTGGCAAACTGCCAGTGGCGGCGAGGGCTGGGGGTCAGAGGAACCGGTGGTGCTAGGGTTTCGAAGGCGGCGCAGCGCACTAGGGAGCTCCATTTATAGGCGCGGTTGAATCTCGTAGCGCGTGCGATCCCGGAGAAACGAGTGGCGGCGGCAGCAGCGTTGTCCGCTTCGTGCGGACGGACGTTGGGGACGACGTCCAAGAGCTGGGGCACGTGCGCGCAGGAGCTGAAGCAGGCTGGGCACGTACGCGAAGGAGCTGAAGCAGGCCTGGGCGGGCTGCAGGAGGTCGAAGCGGTTCTGGGCCTTAGAGCAACTCCAGCCCAAGTCCTTAAATTGAGCCCCTAAAACTCTATTTGTAGGCTGGACTAAAAAAAATAGGGGCCCAAACTTGCATCCAACTCCAACCCAAGTCCCTACTTTTCTTAAAAAAAAAAGAAAAAAATCCATCATGCCTGCTCTGCTCCCAACGCCCACAGACTCAGATTCGGTGCAGTTCCTCCTGGTAAGGCACGATGTACCCGGCGGTCCTTTATCTACCGTCCAAATGAATCCAGTGGCTGTGCTTCAATCCGACAGGACAGGCCGCAAACACTTCCCCGCCGCCCCGCCGGTAGCCCCTCCCGCGCGCCGCCCACCGGCCCCTCGCGACGCAACTCCTCCTCCCCGTGCGTGTCTCGGCGCGCTCCTGC
Source organism: Themeda triandra (assembly GCA_018135685.1). Taxonomy (NCBI): domain Eukaryota; kingdom Viridiplantae; phylum Streptophyta; class Magnoliopsida; order Poales; family Poaceae; genus Themeda; species Themeda triandra. The sequence continues at coordinate 1,151,621 of JAENPR010000066.1, read as the reverse complement.
AGCACTCCCGTGCCTCGCGCCGCCGGCCGCCGCAGCTCCCGACTTGTGCATCGTCGCCGGTTTCCCGTCCGTACGCCGCCAGAGCTGCCCTGTCGCGCCTTCCTGGAGGAGCTGGCAGTCGTACCAGCCAGGAGAAGATGGAGCCTGTGCGAGGCTGAACTCAGCAACACGGCGCTGTTCTAGAGGCCATTGCAGCCATGGAACACATGGAGCAGAAGGGCAATGCTGTGCTTTTCTGTTTCTGAAGAAAGTAATTTGCTTTTATTATAGAAGTTACTTCTTGTAAACATGTGATAGCCTACTGGTCTATGTAATGAAATCAAGAAACCTTGTTTTGATCTTGTGAAGTATAGAAATTTGGAAATGGAAATGCAAGATTTTGCTCCTACTTTGCTTGATATAGGTGTCATACAGACAGGTACTCATTCAGTAGGATATCTTCAACCACAAATTTTCACAGAGACATTCACACAAACAAAACATTTCCACATACACATAATTGGTAGACAGATCAAGTGCATTGGAGATTTGTGTGCTCCACTTCCAAAGCACGTCCACAAGTTCAAAATCATCCAAGCACCTTCAGGTTGTGTAACCTGGCAAGTTATGCTAGTACTGAACCAGAACATTTGCTTCTACTGAAATTATATAGGCCATTTTAGATATACAATTAGGCCACAAAAGACTATAATTAGGCCACAAAAGACTATAATTAGGCCTCAAAAGACTATAGTTAGCCCTGTCCAAAATGCTATCTAACCAACCTACGCACACTAGAACTGAAGGTTCTCTTCACCACAAGTTGGAGCTGCTATGAGTTGAGTAAAACTGCCAAGGACATTGTAATCTTGAGAATCCAGAATTTCATCTTTGTTGCTGCCATCATTTTGCAATTGAACTTGGCGATTTACAGCATCATTTTTGTTTTTTGTCTGCAAATAAAAACTGAACCAATTAGTATCGATTGGAATGACAACAGCACACGTACATTATCCAGGCTTGCAAGTTTGCAATATACCTTTGTTCCTTTTTTCTTTGGTTTGGCAGATTTCGGTGGTATGGCAGATTTTGGTGGTATGTCGATTTTGGTGGTATAGCAGATTTTGCTTGCTTGCGCTGCACCTTGTATCGAAACTTATCCATCCAAGTCTTCTTTCTCTTCGAATTCTTTGATCGAACCTCCTTTTTCTTCAGCTTTGCAGCCCTAAGCAAATCATCTCTTTGGTTCACATTTGGGTCATCATTTTCTTGTTCATTTGTTGGTTTTTCATTCATAGCACAAATAGATACGTTCAGTTTATCTTCAACTTGTGTGCAAAGGCAATCAAGAGCATTGTCGATCAGCAAGCAACACTCTATAGAGGCGGAAGCTTTATATGCCAAATTGTAGAATTTAAGAGACATAGACTTGAATCGAAGTTGAGCTTCCAGTTTTGGGTTTTCTATCACATTTCTTCCTTGCTTGTCTTGAATACTTCCATTGCGCACTTCTCTAGTCCATCTCTTTAAGATGTAATGTGTTGGCAACATCTTTATATTCATTAAATCAAGAACTTTCAGACCATGTGCACATAATATTCCTGTCCTGTTGAACATTCCACAGCTACAACAAACTGTCTGGTTTAAAGGGTCACCTATTACCATGCGCTCCTCCTCAAATGTTAGATCACCATGGAGACTCCCAATAGCAACAGCATATTTGTTGTCTCCTAATACTCTTGTACATGCAGCCATAGATCTTTCATATTCACTTTGAAAAGCTTCAAAAATAACTGGAGTGTATACCTCACTAGCTTGCACCAACATAGGAGTGCACATTAGCCTTCTTGGTATGTTCTTCCTTGCATCAAATTCAGATTCTAGCTCCTTAGTTCTTTTGTCTTCCACTGCCCTCTCAAAGTGCTTCAAAAATCGAATGATGTCAAAATCTGATTTCAAATGGTTCTTCAAGGCATTGTTGAAACTCTCACTTAGTTGTGTGCTTCTCACTCCCAAACTAAAAACATCTCGCATGTAACATTCAGCCCACTTTTCTTTCACCTTATAGATACTATCCAACCAAGTTTGCTTCTGCACTTTTGTTCTCATAATGTCAAATGCTTCTTCAAATGACTCCTTTTCCTCATAGGCAAACATACAAGCACCAAAATCAGAGAGGACAGTAGTTTCTTTATCATCCTGGTCACCCTCACCCTCTACTTCTTCCTCTTCCTCTTCTTCTTCTTCTTGGCTTTGCACTTTGGTAAATGTTTGAGAGCATTCTGCATTATGTGAAATATGCACAACCCATGATATGATTCAGTGAATACTATTTTTATTGCTTTTCCCATAGCTGCATCTTGATCTGTATAAATAGTTCTAGGTTGCTTGCCATTGTGAGCTGCTAGAAAGGTCTCAAAGAGCCATGTAAATGAGTCTTCAGTTTCATCAAAGAGAATTACAGCACCAAAAATAGTGGTTTCTCTAAAGTGATTGAGCCCAAGAAAGACACCAAATGGTCGGTATTCTTTATTTGTGCCAAAAGTAGTGTCAAATGTCACAACATCACCAATATGCATAGCCAAGGATCATTTTGGCATCAGCCCAAAATATGTTGGTTATATGCTCATTACAATCCACTTGCAAAGCATATTGGAATGATGGATTTTCGGAGATCTTGTCATGAAAATATTTCAACATACTACCAGCCTGTCCAAAAGCTAACTCCCTCTGCCTCTTGCTCTGTAAATAATTTTTTCGGTCACGGCAAGTGCAACTAAGGTTAAAGGGCCCTCCAACTTGACGGATAGCCAACTCATGAGCAGCTTTTGGCCTAATTCCTGAATCATCAGCAGTCTCAATTTCAAAAGCTTGCAATTCTGAAATTTTCCTTTGTGATGACATCAAGTGTCGAGTTTCTGGCAAGTGCAGCAAGTGATTGTGTTCAAGCACAAGATCAGTGACTTCATAATTTCCTTCCCTCGTTCCAATGTAATTGTCATTCGTGCTTTGCAGCCTGTTCTTGTTTCAGCTCTGAAACACTTTGCCACACGCTCCCCGTTCGCTTTCCTTCGATGACCTTCATTGGAACAAACAAATCTGCATGAAGTCACCTTGCCATCAAATTTGCTTGGATTACTATATCTTTTTCTCAAATCAAAGCCTGTATGACCACCATATGCCACCCAAAATAGCCAAGCTTCATCTGGATTTCGAAACCTCAAACCAACACGAGGTGTTCCCTTGTCAAGTTCTGCCATTGCCTTTCACAATGCTTAATTTTTCTTGTAAAATTCTGCCAAAAGGAAGAACATATCAATTCTAAAGCAATAAAATAAGTTAGTCTCTCTGACCATGTGCTGAACTACTGAACTCTCTGAACTAGTACTGCTGAAAGAACTAAAATACTCTGAACTACCGAATACGCTGTAATCTCTGAAGTTTCCATACTGCAGATTCGTTTTTAATATTGGAAATTACACATGAACATCTACGAGCTTCTAGTGGTAGTTTGATTTCAGGTGAGATAAAAAAATTGCTGAATGTAAACACTAACGCAAATATTTGACAGAGAAGAGGTCTGAAGTCCTCACCGAGCTCGTCGACGGTGTCCAGCACGGCGGCGACGCTGCTGAATGGCGTCCCAGCGTCGATGTATGCAGCTTGCCGGCTCGACCACACCGGACGACGGACGGCGACGCTCGACCCCACCGGACGACGGACGGCGACGCCGACTGCTCCGACGCTGCTGAACGTCCCAGCGTCGAGGTATGCAGGTCGACAACTCGGCTCCTTCGGATGACGGGCGGCCGCGCAGGACTGCTCGGATCGATGGCGCGGGATTGCTCTCGCCAGCGGCGGCGACCAGCGGGCGCGGGTCCGAGCAGCACGCCGAAAACCAGCGCGGCGCGCGCAAACGAGCAGCCACTCCCGCCCAGCTTTCATGGAGGAAACTGAAATATCTTGGGGAACAAAGCTGTCAGCCGTTGGATGGGGTTTCAATGCTCGATATTGGGCCGCACGTTACGTTGTGCCTTACCGCAGGAACGGCACCCAATCTGAGTCCCCACGGCACCCCGCCCGCTCGCCGCCACCGGTGCCCCGCCCGCGTGCCGCCGTCGCCGCCAGTAGCCGCGCCGCGCGGGAGCGGGAGGAGGCGGAGCCGGCGCCTGCGCACGCGCACGTGCAGCAGCCCACGCTCCCGTCCAGGGCCGCGTCGAGGAGATCCGCCACCGATTGGTGCCAAGCTGGGCAGAGGAGATCCAGCGGCTGGCTGGCTCGCCGGCGCGGCTTGCGGCGGCCACCTGGCGTGGCCTACCGTCGCACTGGAGCGGAGCAGGAGCTGAGGAGCGGCGGGGAAGCAGCCAACCCCAGAAGCAAGCCGGCAGGCAAGCAGCGAGGTACTAGTTCACTCCTAATCTCACTTCTTTGTAACTTGTTTTGGTATGTAAATCTTTGAAGCAGCCTTCACTGGTAGCCATGGTAGGAAACTAGGAATGCAGTAGGATTGTACTAGCACATTGCACATTGCTGTGAGAAGGCCCTGTGGGCAACTCTCTGGGCAGGAAGCATCTGTTGCAGTTGTACTGAAAGGTGTGCAACGATGTAAGAATATGATAGTTGAATAATACTTTGTTTAGTAGGATTTAGGTGGATTGATGTTGTCTTATTCTAACCTGCAGTACCCAAACTAACATTGCACGTTGCACATTGCCAGTTTCTGTCAAGATAATCTCATGTTTATTCTTGGTAGGATAGGGAACTGTATCCACTTCGTTCTATTAGCTTCAGGATAGGCAAACTTTCTGCAAATGTGAGTATCTTCACCTGTATACAAGTACACACAAGTTTAGGTGCATCTAAAAAAGAAGATGTGAAAGTGCAGGTCCTTGACATGGTACTGATAATTGTCAATGTACTGGTAACTGATATAGCTGAACATGGAACTAAAACTGACATTGTACAAGAAGTTTAGATGCACTCTACTTAGTCACGGCACATATGCTATTTCATTTTCTAAGTTTATGTGGACCCTGCAATTTTGTTAGTCACCAAACTTGCTGAATAATCTTACTGCTGAACTTTATTAAGTAATAGCAAACAAGACAAATGTCAGATATTTAAATGTTCCAATTTCAAATTGATGCTTGTATCTTGGTTAAAGAATCTGATGTTGAAAGATCCACTTTCAACATCCACAGGGCAACAAGAAGATCCACTTCACGGCGGCTCAAGAAGCCGCGAGGAAAGATGTTGAAAGAGCGTTTGGGGTGCTCCAAGCAATGTGCAATGTGCAATGTGAAAGAAGCCTGCAGGCAATGAGCGTTTGGAGGAGGTATCCGTGTGTTGCAACCTGTGGATTACCAAGAGCGTAATCCGCTTGTGCTAGAAGAATTCCTCAAGATACACGACGAAATTGAAAATAGGTCTTCTCATGAGCGACTCCGTAATGACCTTATAGAGCACCTGTCAAGGGCGTCGACTCCCAAGGTAGCAGGACCAAGGCTACGGAGCTCGTACCCTCGCTCCGTCCTGGCCGGCGTGGTTATACCCCACAGCCGTCGGCTTATAGAAGAGAGATAGAGGTTAGGGATAACAATCTTGATTAATTCTCAAAGTGTGCCGATTACAAATATATGTAGCCAAAGGCCCAAAACCAACTAGAGCTAATTGCTCCTATAATTATGGATCACCAAACAAACTAATCGATTCTTTCCTTCTAGCCACTCGAGGCTGGCGCGCCATGAGCCTCCTTGGCCATGCGCTCAGCGCGCTCTGCGGCGCGTCGCACGTCGCGAGCCCGTGTACGTCGCGTATACGTGCGGCCCCACATGACAGCACCTGTGGGCAATTCATAACTCTAGGTAGTACACTGTAGCTACAATCTGTCTATGCTATTACTATGCGTGTGTTTGTGAACTCATGTAATCCCTAAATTATGTAATATGTGTAATATGTGAGAACTCATGTGTTTGTGAACTCATGTGATCCCTAAATTATGTAATAGGTCTTCCTCATGTCTGTAATATGTGAAAACTTATGTGTTTGTGAACTTATCTATTTTATGCGACCGATGGCAACAGAACATCAGATCGCATATTCTTGTCATTCCACAAAGTGACGCCGGGTCAACAACAGGGCAATCTATGTCAAAGAAGCATTGCAGCTCGAAATTGATATCCGGTTTCACAGAATGGCACAGATGCATTCAGATGGTCACAGATAGCATTGCAGACTTGGACACTTGTATATATCCAAGCAAGCAAAGAAACACAAGTGTATATCCAGTTTCCATGGATATAATATATCGGAAACTGAAACTGACTTTCAGTACCTGAATGGCAACAGTATCTTTCAGTACCTGAATGGCAACAGTACCTGACTTTCAATCCACGTGTTTCAGAATGTACAGACCTGGACACTTGTATATATCCAAGCAAGCAAAACAAGTTGACAAATCCACATAGTATAGTATAGTAAGTATAGAAGTATATTCATCAATCCAGAATCCACATAAGTTCATCAATCCAGAATCCACATAAGTGACTACTGAGGTATAATAAGACCACATAGAGATTAGAGATTGATGTAATAAATAGGAAAAATGATCCTTCAATGACATAAGTGATTCTACTCTCAGCAAACCTAGACTCTACTCTCGCCGGGCGTCACTGTCTCCACAAGCTTCTGATCAACTATTATAGTTCCCATCAGTCCAAGGCAAAGCCATCATAGTCTAACAAACATTCGGTTTTTTCACTCATTCTGAAAATTTTGGCAGTGTCCAGCATCTGCCTCCAATCTCAGTGTACCATGGTTGCATATAGTGCTTGTTTGCTTTTCTGGATCTGTCTCTGTAAAATGGCTAATGACTAATGAGTGTGAACTAGATAATGGCAGAAAGTACAGGTTCAGCTAATTATACTAGCTGGCAGAACTGAAGAATTCAGTTCAGACATAAGTACAGAATTTTGAAAGATCCTATAAGTCAGCTACAGTAGTGCAGGCTCCCTCTCTCCTGCTGATTATTTGCAATCTCCTGCTTCTCTGAAGCTCAAAAAGATATCCTGAAAGATTCTGGTGACCCCAATGAAACTTTGCTATCTGCTATCCAATGAATCTTGAGTGCAGTTGAGCACTTCTGCACTTGAGCCTCAAAGAGATTCTCTTGGTTGTTCTTCTGCACCATGAACCTGATAAACATAGCCTGATGTAATGGAGAACTCCAGTCTCCACCACCTGCACAATTCAAGCTTGCTGATTCAATGGAACATGACGCCGCCCGCCGACAATTAGGAGCAGAATGCACGCGGACCACCCGATTGAATAATTCGCCTTCTCCACTCGACTCAACTAGAAGCAACTGCAACTGCAATTGCAATGTGCGTCCCCTGATGCTGATGGCCATGGCCTGATACTCTCCGACAAAGACACGTTGACGATGAGGTTCTTGTTCTGCGCCTCGAGCGCCAGGCCGCCGCGGAAGTGGATGCACCACACCAGCAACAAGGCCGGCGGTCCGGTGGGGCTGCGGGCGACTCGTCCGGCCGACGGGAGGCGTCGCAGTAGGGGGCCGTGGTGGCGGCTGCGGGTACCTCGCCGGACGGCGAGTCGGGCGGCGATTCGGGCGCCGAGTCCGACGGGGCGGCGCGTCGGCCGGGGAGGTCGGGCGGGCACTCCGGGCAGGGAAGAGGAGCGGCGGTGGAGGATCAGCAGCTGCGGCAATGGAGGACCGGCGGCTGCAAGGCGGAGCGCCGACGCCGGGGCGGCGTGGACGCGCGGGCGGAGCGAGTCGGGGAGGGGATAGGAGGCTCCCGGAGGTGGGGGCCCGAAACTAAATTTGGAGAGGCCTTGTAAAATGGGAGCCCAAGTAGGAGATGGGTTGGAGTGAATTTTTTTGACCAAGTCCCTAAATCTACAATAGGGCTCTGTTTAGGAGGTGGGTTGGAGTTGCTCTTAGCAGGCCGGAAAGAGGGAGGGGTTTTTTTTTTTTTGAACATCGGAAAGAGGGAGGGGTTAGAAGCAAGAGCCTTTTCCATACATATCATCGAAAAAATTGCCACTTCCACTTTGAAGCCACTAAAAAATGGATAGGTCACTTGTGCCATTCAGTTTAAAATGTTTACCACCCACGCCATTCCGTTCGATCTGAGTGCTAACGGTGTCAAAGTGTGGTGAAGAAAGTCTGAAATGCCCTTGCCTCGCTAGTCAATGCCATCTAACAGAGACTGAATTGATAAAATAAAAATAGAAGGGCTAATCTGCAAAGCGACCTTCCTTTACTCCTGTGCTTCTCCTTTAATCTCACGTGTTTCTCGTCACCAACGCCGCCGGCCGCTACTCCTATGCCCATCCCCATCTCGCGCCGTGTCGTGCTGCATCGCTATCTCTTCCCTCCCTTTACTTTCCGCATCGTGGCTTGGCCGGCTCGCTGTGCCGCTGTGACTCGCCATTCTAGGCTTGACCTCACACGCTCACATGCTTGCGCTGCACGGACCGACGGCCCCGTGCCATTGATTTCGGCAGGGAAAGGTCGCCTCGGCTCGATTCATGGCGTTTATAGCTCCGAGGTCAAGTCTTTCGGCTGCCTGACCGCACTTCACCTTGAATCAAGCACGACCAAACTCCAATTTGGAATTCCCCATGGCGTGTAGTTGAGCGACAGGAAGGGCAGGTCGCTGTGGCCGAGGAGTAGCACGCTGGCGTCATCCCGGTTGGAGATGCAGTAGAAGAAGCGGCGCGTGCTGGCCTGCATCACGAAGGAGAGCGTGCCCCTGTTCATGCCCAGTAGCCCGGCCGTGGCGACGCCGTCGGGGGAGGAGTCATACGCGGTGGACATGCAGCTGAACGCGGACCGCAGCGGCGGCGCGTCGCCGACGGCGAAGACGTCTGTGGCGAACACGCCGTCGGAGCTGGACTCGTCGGCGTAGGACAGCGACACGCGGCACTGGCGCGAAGCCCCGTCGCAGGACGGCGGCGCCGGCAGGTCACGGGAGCTGCACTGCACGGAGCCGCAGGACACGGCGGCGAACGTGGCCGAGGACCTCGGGCGGAACGACTCGCGGATGGCGCTTCCGGTACACGGCGAATCCACGCTCCGGAGAAACGTTGCCCCTAAATCCATGCTCCAGACCGTAGGCCACGAAGTTCATGCCCACGCCCACCTCCGTCTCTGCGCCCCGCACACCGAGGCTCCTGCCGTGGAGTATAGCGACGACGACTTGTGGCTCGCGGCCGCACGTGGGACAGCTACGCCGGACAGGGCCGGTGATGTCATGTGGTGGCTGAACCCGTCTTTGTCACCGGCGATGATGGTTGCAGAGCCTCACGCGGGCGCGGGGGGCAGGCCCGTGCGCCAAGGGGACAGCCAGGGCGAACTCATCGGCCGGTGGTGCCGCCGCCGAGTGGAGGAGACGAAGGAGATGATAAGGTACGGAGACAGAGGGGCATTTTCGACTTCTTAGCTAGCTGGGCCCACATGTCGGGGGTCTCAAACGGTGAGAATATGACAGAAGGCGGACGGAATGGCGTAGGTGGTACACATTTTAAACTGAATGGCACAAGTGACCGGTCCATTTTTTTAATGGCTTTAGTGAAAGTGGCAATTTTTTCGATGGCATGTATGAAAAAGACTCTAGAAAAGGGAGAAAACGGAGGGGCTGCGAAAAGGCTTTTCTTTTTATGAAAAAAGATTACACACTTTTCAAACCAATTTGAATCTACTCCCTCCGTCTTGTATTACAATGCATTCTAGCTTTTGAAAATTTTCTAAAATATAGTACATTCGGGAACAAGAAGATAAAGTTTATTTAAACAAAAGTGCATAATTATTTTCTATATAGAAAGTAATTTATTTCCTTATGCAAATCGAATCAAATTTCAATACATTGGGAAGGTAAGTGAGGGCTACATGCGTCTATTGTTCTCTATATTATTTTGGTCCAAAATAGTAAGAATGCTCTATATATCGGACGAAGTGAGTATTTTTGAATTGGTTTTGACACATAATTTTTGAAGACTTATTTTCCATAAAAAAAAAAGAGGTCTTATCATGTTGATTATATACAGATCATGCCGCTTATTTGATCACATAGCCCTTTTGGTTACCTTTCAAAAAAAAACATAGCCCTTTGGTTAATTCGATGCACCGAAATGTTTCTTTGCCCGTTTATGTTTGTTTTCATCTATAACAGCGGTAGGTGGAACATTGTGGTGGTACAGTTCGACCACTAGACCGTGCTGCAGATAAGACTGGACGACGCATTCGGTATGCCTGCGGCGGGGCTCAGATTGCTGTTGCGTTTGTTACATTTCAGTGACCAATATCTCTGTACTATGACCTATTATTCTTCGTCATATAGATCTCCGCGCCGCTGCTCCCATCCGCCGTTTGCCTCATCCGGGCAGATGCTTCTCCATCCGTTCATGGGACCCGCCTGTAAGTCGCATGTGACCAGCCACGGGGGACCCAGTTCTTGGGAAAGCCGTTTTACTCATCCGTGCGGAACGGGGGACCCTTCTCCATTCGTTTCTATGGGACCCGCCTCGGTGGACACATCCCTGTTCGTATGGGAGGACGCATTTGCCACCGACAAGTGGGACCCGTGTTCGTAGGTCCGACCTGTCAGTTTAGCAGGACCCACCCTTCTCCATCCGACCTGTGGCAACCTACGTGTCGGCTATGTGGGACCCGCATGGGTGGACCCTTCTCTGTTCATGTGGGGATGACGCATCAGCCACCGACATGGGACCAGCCTGGGTGAACGCTTCCCCGTTCATGCGGGGACGACGCATCAACCACCGACATGTGGGACCCGCTTTCGGGGGTCCCAAGTGTCCAGTTTCGCGGGACCCAGCCTTCTCCCATGTGGGACCCCCGCCCTCGGTGGACCCTTCCCTGTTCATGTGGGGACGACGCATCAGCCACCGACATGTGGGACCTTCCTGGGTGGACCCGTCGCCGTTCATGTGGGGACGATGCATCAACCACAGACATATGGGACCCTCTTTCGTGGGTCCGACAAGACAGTTTCGGGGGACCCACCCTTCTCCAATGTGGGACCCGTGTAACATCCCAGATGTTAATTACAACTAAAACCTGTTTAAGAGTTATGTTACAACTTAATCATCGAGCATCATGGCATAAATGCATCTATATTTTAATATTGTTTTGATGTGATGCTTTGTCTTACATATGAAATGATGCTTGTTCATGCTTTTGATAGCCTAGAGGTGTGTCGGCTAGATCAAACTCGATTTCGTTTCAAAAACCCTTTTCCGACAAACTCCGTTTTACCCCTTTTTCTCTAATTCAAAATCTATAAAGAATTTGGGGTTGGTCCAAAAGCAAGATTGCAGGGCTTGATGAGACCTACAATGTTGGTGAACAAAGTTTTTCAAGTTTTCAAAAAGAATTTCAAATAAATTTGAAAATACCGTTTTCCGACAGTTGTCCCCTTTTCAATTTCAAATCATAATTCAAAAACTATGCATATTTTGGGAAAACTCTTTTTGAAGAAAATGTGTGGTTTGAAAAGATGCACATTCCATAGTTTTGGAGTTTTTCAAGTTCTTTAGAAAAATCAAAAGTAATTTCATATATTTCATTCTAGGGTTTTTGTCCTCTTTTAAAAATTTGATTCAAATTCAATTTTCCTTTCAAAATTTGAAAATGGTCCAGTTGAGAAAATTGTAGAGCATGAAAAATTAGCTAGGGTTGCTTTTTGGAATTTTTCGAGTGCAAGACAACTTTAGGGAGTAATTTGCAAAATCCTGTCTCTGCTACAGTGCGCTGACGTCATCGTCTTCAATCCTCCCCCTCTGTTGCTCACCGTCGCGGTGGCCATGGTGCCCATGCCGGCTTGCCGGCCGTCGCTAGCGCGCCCGTCGCCGGAAGCTTCCCCGCGTGCGTGTCGCCCATCCATGCATCGTCCCCGAGCTATAAAACCCGCGGTCAAGTGCCGTTTCCCATCTTCTTCCTCTCTCGCCGCTATAGCTCGGGCCGCCGCCGCCGAGCTTCGCCGCTCGCCACTGTCGTCCTCAGGCCATCTCGGCCAAACCAGCCACCCAGCCTAGCTCCGCCTCACCTTCCCCGAACCCAACAAGCATGAAGATGTCGCCGCCCCCGCTAAATCGCCGTGGCGCGTTGTCTTCTTCGCAGCCGGCCGTCCGAGCCGCCGTGATCCGCAACCGCCGTTCGTCGTCGTCACTGATTCTTTTTCCGATTCGTCTTGCAGTCGCGTTCGCCATCTTATGCTACTCACGATGCTCTCCTTATTTAGTCGTTTGGTCCGCAGGTTTGGCCGGAACGCGTTTGCCCGCGCTGGAGCTCGCCGCCATCCGCGCCGACGCCGTGCAACACCCCGCTTCAGCCCATCTCCGACCCTGCTAGCGCGAGCAACGCCGTCGCGGTGAGCCCCCGCACCTCTCTGTGCCTTTCGTTCGGTCCGCGTCGCTCCGAGGTCGCCGGTCGGACGCATGCCGCGCGGCCATGTCCGCCGCCGCGAGGACGCGCGTGCCGCCTTGCCTCCACCGCTGCAATAATCACCTCAGCGTGATCGCCGTGTCATGTAGATCACGCCCGTACCCTTACCGCGCGCCAAAACCTCACCGTCGGCGGAATCGCCGCGGGATTGCCGCTGCCCTGCTCTGAAGCCACGCGTGGACTAGGATTTGTAAATTTGATTAACTTCAGGGGCCTATTTGCAAACAGCCATGACTCATGTGAATAGTGTCTGACAGAGGCTTGGACCTATTTGTAATTCGGTAAGACCTCAGGGTCTCTTTCGCAAAATTGCCGGGCCAGGCCTTGGCCGGGCCGAGCGGGCCGGCCCCTAGGCTCCCGGGCCGGCCGCTCATGCCGGGCCGCCCGTTCCTCGCGCGTGGCCGTGGCCGAGCCGGGCCGGCCAATTGGGCCGCTTCGCCCAAGTCGACCTTTTCTTTTTATTTTAGTTTTATTATTTTCCTGTTTTGGTGAATAGTAATGCATTTTATTATTTTCATATAAAAATATTTATAGCTCCAAAAATTCTAAAAATTTTTGTGTATGCTCTCTGTCATGTGCTTGATTTTAGAAAAATATTAGATGCCTATTTTGGTTATGTTTTATATGTTTTAAAATTAGCCCTTTTAATTGAAAAATGCTCCTTCTCTTATTTTTAGTTATTTATTTATTGTTCCAAAAATCTTAAAATTATTTTGTAGCCTTCTCAGGCCATGAGAAGCTTAAGTTTAATTCTTGAGATTTATTTGACAACTTTTATTTAGTCTTTATTTTATATTTAGTTTTTAATAGATCTTTAATTGCTTATTTAGTTCTTCATGACTTAAGATTTTCTTGAGTGACTTTGGGATTGATTGGAGACCTTAGGTCATTAACTTTAGTGACCTTGGGCACTTTGATGACTTGTATGAATTATCTTGATCTCACGGTTATTTTATCTAGAGTAGCTTCACCGTGTAACCCTAGGGAATTTCGTAAGCTAGTTTCGTTGGGTTGCAACTCTATCACGAAGGAAAGTTGTACTCAAGTGATCAAGTTGTTATGCTTTCATCCATGTATCATCATGCATCATGCCATAGCTCATCGTTCTAAAGCACGCTTCATTAATTACGTGTAGTTGTTTCGAGAGTGAGGTGGATTGTGTTGATCGACGTTCGGAAAGATGTCGTCCGACAGTGGTACTCGAGAAGGTGTCATCCATGGTGTTAGTGTCAACTCTGACAATGGGATTCTAACTTCACTGCAACGCAGGCAAGCCCCGGAGCATGCAACCCATTTCTATTTCTGCAAATATTTTACACTATAAGTCTAGTGTAATGTGCATTAAGTTAATAGGAGTTGGTTGATACCGTTGCCGCATGTCTACCTTGATCTACTTTGACATCATGATATCCCACTAGTATGTGTAGGTCGATTTCTTATGCTTAGCCATGCTTAGACTTCGGTAGAAGTTGTAGGCATTAATCTTTGATCATGATTTACCATTGTATCTTTGCTTCTTTAGACCTAAAGATGGGTCACGGGGGCATAAGAATATGGTTATATTAAATTGAGATCGGTCGGGTAACTTGCATCGGGAATGGAGTCTTGATGTAGTGTTTCCGACTTGTCGATTAAGGACCGGCCGTTGTTTGGCCAGTGGACAAGACTTTGCAACTACTCACATATCTACGGAAAAGCTTTACCCTAGGATAATCTAAGGACTAGTACGGTGAGCCCGTGCACTTTGGGAGTGGCGAGATGGCGGGAGTACAATACCCTCGTGGGCCGTGTCCCCGCATTGGAGGTGTAAGTGTACTCTCGGGTGGCTTCCTAAGCCGTGACTAGTTCTAGAATGTCCGACGGTATTGTTGATATAATTGTGGGTTAGAGTCCCACTTATATCGTGTGTTTAGGGATCCTCACTGAGTAAATCGGTTCGAATCGTCGTGCTCCTCGGTTATGGAGACTTGATCCTCCGACCATACATCGTAGCATTCAAGTGAAACATGAAAGAATTGGATCTTGGTGGCTCGTGGAATCGAGAAGAAGGCAGCTGGAAAGATAATCTCAAGTGTAATGCTTAATTTGATTGTCGGAAATAGAATAGGTGCTAATCTAGCTTTAATAGATATAATAGAAGTTGATGCTTTTATCCCGTTTAAAACATTGAAAGTAAGGTTTCAAGATTAGTAATGCATTTCCGTAAAACTTCCCTTTTCTAGCTCAACTACTCAAAAGCCGATATCCTTGAGAGTCTTTTCTTTTAGTCGGGTAAGTCTTGCGGAGTACCTTCATGTACTCGGGGTTTGTTCTACCCCTGCGCAGGTGCCGCTGGTTGCTCCTAACCATGTTGTGTCGTTGGGCTCGACATGATTTGGTTGCCTCTCGCAACTTAGGTGTCCTATCTAAGTTGTCTCCCGTAGCTCTACTCTACTTCCACATTTAAGTTAAGTTTGTAAAAGTTGACTTATTCATATTTTGTAAACTTTTTAATGTTATCATTCTTCCGCACTCTGATATATATATATTTTTGTAACAAATGTTGTAATGTTGTGGTTACTCCATTGTTGATCCCGGGTATGAGTGTAAAAAGTGGTTCAATCGGTGTTCGTTAAGAACATCGACAGGGCTTCATAAGTCATGTGGAACACATGCATAGTAATCTGAGGTCTGTTAAGACGAGGATTAGTGCATGTGGGCCACATTACTTAGGAGGTTCTGCCACAACCCGCCTCGGTGGACCCTTTCTGTTCATATGGGACCCGCGTTTCTGGGTCCTTGTTCATGTGGAGCCCACCCTTGGAGCAACTGACCTATGGGACCCGTCTGTCATCATTCTCCATCCTACGTGTCAGTTAGGCGGGACCCAACACTTCTCTGTTCATAAGGGACCCCCACGTATCTTCCACCGACCTATGGGATCCGCTTGGCCGTGGCCGATGTTGAATTTCCCAAAAAGAGTTGCTTGCGCAAGGATTCGAAATCGGGACCTGGCACAAAGAACTAAGGCCTTTACCATTGCAAAAAAATCATCATAAAATTTAAAATGTGACGCGGCTTCCATGACCTCAGCATTTTCGTCACTGATTCATCATAGAACGCCAAGTACGACGAAAAACGCACTTTCTGTGACGAAATTGAAACGTCACGGAATGCGAAATCTATACTAGTGTGGTTACTTCTTCAAGCATCTTCAACTGTTTGACATTTTTTCTTTTCCATTTATTGTAATTTGCCAACTCCCAAAACGAAATGAGAGGAGAAAAACAAGCCATCTCCAAAAGTTTTGCAAAATTGACTTGCCATTTACTAAATTGTGGACCCAACCGACTATATATGGCGCGAAGAGAGTCCTACATGCGCGGGAGGAGCGCCCAATCGCGTTTGCCAAGCGGTCCACGGCTTTGCAAATATGCCAAATTTACTGCGTCAATTGCCAAGTTACCCAAATTGCAAAACCCAAATGCAAAACTGTCGGATACCTCATTTCGTGATTTTTTTGCAGATTACAATAATGCAAACCTCAAATACTAAACTGTTCGAGATGCTCTAAAGAAGAAAAAAACTAACTCACCAGTAAAGCCTAGCTGCCGGGCCCTGAAATTAGCAAGCTGATATGTGCCTTTATTGTCAACGTGGAAATCACGTGAGGCAAGAGGTTGCCGTGTTGTTGCTTAGGGTATATATACATTGGCGTTGCCTTGAGATTGACATGTAGCGTCACGTAATTTAAGACGAATTAACAGACTACTCCCTCCGGTTTTCTAAAAAATATCGTTTTGAGGTTGTCTTAAGTCACTACAAATAAAGTTTTGAATTGATGAGTTTGAAAACATTAATAAAATGATGTAAGTAGATTTCATCTTGAAATGTAGTTTCAAAGCATATATTGACTTCATTTTATAAATATTTTATTTATAGAAAAAGTAGCAGGTAAAGTTATTTTTTAGGACCGTATTGTTGTCTAAAACGATATTCTTTATGAAATCAGAGGGAGAGTATAGACAATAGTTGTCCGACTAAGTTATCTCATAGTAATACACTATTCTTTAGTTCATGAGGGTAGGTACATTGCTACACATAAGCGGTCTCATACATCGTCTCATACATTACCACGTAGGATTTTTGATGATGTGGAGGAAAGAGAGTGAGAGAGAATGAGGTAGTTGTTTCGCGAAACAACCACCTCATGAGCTAAAATTTAGGACTATGAGACAACTATTTTACCATTGTATGAGTTGTTGTTGTCATGTATCTCACAATCCTATTTTTACTCTCTCCATAAATTAAGGAATTACGAATTGCTATAAGACAATTTAAAAGACAAACTTTGTACATATAATACATTAAGTCTGCCTTAAATTACGCTGACTCTATAAAGGCGGGTTATGAGACAACACCAATATACCTGCCCTGAATAGAGTGAAAATGGGATTGTAAGTTGCACGCAACGAAACTTAAACAATAATGCAATACAGTGTCATGCTTCTAAATTTTAGCTTTTCCTTTCTATCTTTTCTCCACATCATTATAATACAATAGGTGGCACTAGGAATATAAAATACAGTAACTAACGTGTAGTAATATACCTTCACCATGCAAAAGTCGACATCGACAAATCGTTCACGTCGAGACAACGGGCTGAGACTGATCATCGATGTGTTGCTGTTGCTGATCGGCTAGTCTTACTGTTCACCTCAAGGGTCAAGACAACGAGATTGAGGCTGAAGAGCACGACTGAACTGCCTGTCACTATCACCCGCCGCCGCAGGAAATACTACCACGCAAACTGGGGGCGACGACGAAGCTGGCCGCGAAGGTCTCCATGGCCGGCACCCCGTCCAGCGCCACCGACACCTGCACGGCGCCGTCCTCGCCGCCAAGCAGCGCCACATGGTGCCTGACGAACACGGACGGCACCAGCTCGACGCGGGTAGGCACGCCCCACCCGAAATCCGTCTCGTACGCCATGAACCGGTGCGACGACGCCAAGCTCACGAGCCTCTCCGGCGGGACGGCGGCGATGGACGCCACCCAGCTATCGGCGTCCGACAGCGGGTCATCACCGAGGTCCACCAGCTGCTTGCGGATCGCTTCCTGGATGGCCGCGGCGGCGCGCGCGACGCCACCCACGCCGCCCCTGCGCAGGTCGCCCGCGCTGGCCCGCGCGAAGAGCGGCTTGATGCAGTTCCCGAAGAAGGCGTCACCGAGTGGCGGGCGCAGGCGGTTGCGGCAGTCCGCACTTACCATGAACCAGACCTCGTCGGCGTCGTGGACGGAGGGAGTGGCCCGGACGATGGACGCCCACGCCAGGGACGAGATGGCCACGTAGGTGCTCGGCGGTTTGGACGACGGTTCGCCGTTGCTGCTGCTGTGTTGAAGAATGTGCTGCTTCAGGTACCGGATCTCGTCGGCGCGGAGCACGAAGGTTCTTCTCCTATGCTGCTGCATCATCTCCGCCTCTGGTTTGGATGGCGCAGACCTGAGCTGCTCATGTCCAATTGTGTACGTTAATTTCACGAGAAAAAATATTTCACAATATTATTCGTTCAGATTACAAGAGAGCTTAGATCACCAGGGGCAGCTCCGGCGAGACCAAGCTCAGTGTCCTGCTGACCACCTGGGCAGCCTTGGGGTGCCGAATACCTGCCCGGTCAAACGACGGGCGCACGAAGCCAGGCGCGGCAAGGGAGCCGGAGCCCTCCCGCGACGCCATCGACCATGCCCTCAAGAACTGCCACACCGAGTGGCCGTCTGCCACCGCGTGCCAGATGGACACCCCAAGCGCCACGACGTCGCCGCCCCCACCGGCGGGCCATGTGACCTGCACAGCGAGAACTGGGGCTGGCAGCTGCCTCGCATCCAGCTCCGGGACGAGCTGCATGAACGCCCACGTGTCATGCTCCGCGTCTCTGGCCATGCGCCGCATGCTGTCGGCGCCGCCGGAGAACTCGGCCTCCACGAACCTGACACCCGAGGAGACGGCGGCGGGGGAGAAGTCGACGACCACGTCGCCTGAGGCTGGGCGGAAGGCGAGCTTGCTGGCGAGGGGGAGGAAGACTGCGAGAGTGGCGGCGAGGGAAGACCGTAGCGCGCTCACGACCGACGGGAACGGCGGGAGGTCGGGGCCGTCGAAGAAGAACAACCGCCTGATTTTCTTGGGGATATGCGGCACGTCAAATAAGGACAGTTTGAGCTCGCCGTGGCACAGCGGCGACAGACCGTCGTCGATTTGGACGGGACGGACATGGCTGGTGTTGAGAACACGCACCTGAGAACTCATGGTGGAAATCAGGATTATTAAAACAAGCTCGCTGACTGACCTCACCAAGAAATAATTGTTTGTATCACGCCCCGTGATTTAGTACTATATATATACTTGGCTCAAGGAGCATTTTCTCACAAGTATAGCTTCACAAATAGAGCTAAAATTATTAAGAAAACACATATATAGGATAAACACAACTTGTCACGATTGTAGATATATACTTCTTTCATCCTGAGTATTTGACACATATAACCCTCTACTTATTTAAGTTGGTGATAGATATTAATGGCAGATATGTTTTCTTGGAGGATTTGTTCACTCCAACGGTTTTGCATTTTTTTTTGTTTAGCAAAGTTATGAATATGGCAAAGGTAAAAAAAGAGTCAATCTCCAATGTTTCCTCATTATTCACTTGGTAAAACTAAAAATTATACGTACGAGAGAGAAATATCACCGGGTATTTGTCAAGTTAACAAAAATACCAAGTCCATTTGTTAAACCATTGGATAGAGATTTTTATATTTTTTTTGCAAAAACAAGAATGCCAAGCCCATTTGCAAAATGGTTGGAGTTGCTTCTGGATAAATTTGAATGCTTGGATACTAGTGTCCACTCCTTGTGAGAATATGTAATAGTTTCCAAAATCCACTCTCAATCTTGATTTTTTTTTCTTAAGATTAAAAAAATCGCTTCCCAACACTTTCTATCTCTTAACTCCTCGTCTTTTTGCACTCGGAAAACGGATCTAGTTACACGGAAATATACATGCACACATCCATCGACCAATCTGGAAGAGGGAAGACATGGGAAGCAATATGAGTAAGGATATGATTTTTAATGCAAATATACAAGAGGGAAAAAAAGTATAAAAGTGAGTGGGGGTAATTTAAAAATAGTCCATAATTCTTGATGCAAAGTTGTCTTCCATCTCTGAGGAGCGAGATTTTGGGAATGGACGGTGGAACCCAACATGTGTGCTCCCAACTTTTTTTTTCAACCACTTGAAAAACACTTATTTATTTGGTCGCAAAAGAAAGGAAAACACTTATTTACTGATTTTTTTTGGAACTATTAGATGCTTTGAGACCGAGTTTTAAGGAGCTCATGGGACAAAACATAACTTTAAATAACTCTTAAAGGTACTGGAGAAATTGTGATAAATAGAACCTAAATACGTAGTGCATATTACATGCTATGTTAAAATATAGAAACCAATTTAAATATATATTTTTTGGTTATAATTTAGCATCTCGAATAAAAGAACCCGGTCCTAGAAGGCTAGAACAAACCGGAAGGTGATCAACTTATCCAGAGAGGCATTGACGCATTGGTGTGGACAATCAGTCCCTGCACTGTACAGCAAGCACTGTACAGCAAGACGCAGGTGTCTGGCCAAGAACAAACCACGCAAGGCATTGACCATGGTGGGTGGAGAGGCAGCTTCAACAAACTGTGTTACGATTGTTACTCTTCCCGTCTCAAAAAAAAAAAAAAAAAAAGTCTATCTCATAAATCAACCGACCTTAATTCTTGACTAAGTTAAAAAAAAAAGTATCAGAATTTATATCCCCAGTATATTTACTATATAAATATATAACGTATTAACATAATGGTGTTGATATGGTATTATAAATATCAGTATTATTTTATTATATTTGATCAAAATTGTGATTGAGCTCCTCGAAATGTGAAAGCCCTTATATTTCTCTATATGATATGAGGTGGCCCGGTGAAGTTGCACAGTACTACCACCTTGCTCGGCAATCGGCATGATCTCGTCTGCCAAGCCATCAAAAAGCAGCCATGCATGGCTACATGAGAGCAAAAAGCAGCCAGCGTGCATGGCTACATGAGAGCAGAGGACATTTCACCTGGAGTCAGCTGACTGCTACTAATTACTGTATCTATTCATGGGTGTCCAACAAATGGGAGCTCCCGAGAGGCAGCTTAACATAACACAGAAGCAGCAAGTACTTGCATTCATTCATTGATCAAGGCAAAAACAGAGCACAAGCACATTGCAGTTAAACCATGTTCCCTAAGCATGTCCATGTTCCGAATAAAAATTTAAATTTCATACACAACACTGCCGTTGAAATATTCACGTGAACTGTTTCTCATCAGCCATCTGCGTTTGCTACTGAATACATAACTGGTCACAAAAGATCCTGCACTAAAAACTCTCTGCCTCAAAGCTGACAGATGCTGGTGGAAGTATGCTACAAAATTTGTGGATTCTTGGCTACCCCTTGACGCACAAGGCACCAGACCACAAGTCCACAAGTTGGTCTCCAACTGAAACTCAAGGCATGTCTTACCATCTCACAGTCGTCAAAGCCAGGCCATAATTGCCCGTCGTCGTGTGTGTTTATCGGTAGTATGAAGCTGTGATGTACAGAAGAACGGAAGCGGCTGCAGTAACAATCAGCTCCTGGGCAAAGCATCGGCCAGTTAGTTACCCTCCTCACAGAACACAACAAGAATAACGACAAGGGTTTTATTACATCAAAGGCATCCAGTAAGACTGCAACAAAAATGATATATAACATGCAACAAAGGACCAAAAGACAGCTCGTTCCATGAACTATCCCACCCAGCATCTAGACTTCCAATGCAAATCATATCCTGACAACCAGACACATACCATGACTTACTGCTATGCACCTCATGCGTTCAATTGTTTAGGCTGTGTAGTTTACACATCAAAAAGGGCACAAACATAATTTAACAAACTCTATTTCTTCCTAATGCAATCACACACACAGTTCTCCTGTCTCTTTGAGTGAAAAAAAGTATGTGCTCGTTATTTTCCAAGGACTTGTACCCTATATACATTATACTGAAGCTCTCAATGATCACATTTTCTAACCATATACATTATACTGAAGCTCTCAATGATCAGACCATGTTAACAGAGAGATCTGCAGGCACTCTGTTTTTTTTTTTTTTTTTTGAGTAAGCAGGCACTCTGATTTTATAAGGGGGATCGGGCTAACAGTCATCATACCTGGTAGTAATAAACAATACGGGGAGTATGCTGCATTGAAAGCTCAATCACGTTAATAGCTGCAGTATAACCCTGAAAATATTAGGAGAGCACCATTAAACCAAAATACGATAAAACATATCACAACCAGAGACATAAAACTGGAGAACATAGACTGAGAAAATTTTAGAAGAGTTGCATAAGATAAGAATCCTTGTACCAGGGATGCAGCGAACACACATCCAAATATCAATCCCAAAGCACGGACTACTCTTTTTGCCATTCTTATCCCTCGTCCTTCAACCTCACCATATTCCTGTTACAAACACCAGATGTGACTATCTTACTAATCATTTCAAAAACCCTAAATGGCAGCCCAGGTCCCACCATCAATAAGAACCAACCTATGTAATTTTGCATAAGCTTTTAGTTGGGCACATAATTAGTTACCAGAAGAAAAACAATGAACTGAGTTCAGATTAACTTTACATTTGTGTGCCCATAATCAAAGAGACAAGACATAAGAAAATGAAATGCAGGCAACACAGCGCCATGCTATGTGAATACATATCATTTCTGCGTCACTAGAATCACCATAACGAGAAGAGAAAACTTGGATAGGCAAAAAGTGATTGATAGCAACATCATCAGATGACAATCATAAAAATTATACAAACTGTAAGCTCGTTAGTTGACAAACATGGAGCATCAGAAATAGTCTCACATTGTATATTGGAGTTATTGCTGGTTCAGTAGCTCTTAGCTTCTGTAGTATTCTGTAGAAGAAAGCAAAACATAGGAACTGCAAAGGCTTCCAGTCTGCATTGCCCATAATAGCTATCCAAACAACCTGGATGTAAAGCGTAGATAAATATGTTTTTGAGGAATGTCATATCAACAGCAATAAGGATATGTGCAAAGCCTTATTTGGGATTGAACAAAAAGGTTTAAAAAATACTCCATCCAGTCCACCATACATATAATTCAGGGTACGAGCCTATGAGTACTTTGCATACACAATTCCAAAAAAAAATAAATGCCCTTCGTATTTTAACATGTTGGGGCTCTTTAAAATGAACTATGGAAAAAAATTTTGGATGTGGTGAAAACAGTGCTGCAGTCCCTTGGGCCTTGGCCCAACCCAAATCCATTACTCAAAACTGATATTTGTTTTGGACTCGAGTTAGTAGTTTTTTAACAACTTTACAAATAAAGTATGAGTAATCAAGCATAAAATCCAAACTTAAATGCTCAGAACATGATTTAAGCTTCCAAACATGTTTCAAGCTTTCATTTTTTAACAAAAGGTTTCAACCTGATATCTTAATGGGTAGCTTTTCTGACAAGAATAATCATGCAAACCACAGTGGATAGCCAAGATACTAGACATAGAACTGACAAACCATAAACAATGAGCATGTTAGCAATAGCTGGGATATTTTTATGAACTGAGAGACGAGTACATACAAATGCTGCTGATATCGCCATATTTATGCGCATGTCCTTCACTGTTGATCTGGAGAATCTGCAAGATAAGTTGACCACCCATTAACAGCTTCACACTGTGTTTCTGTTTAGGTAGTCTTAACTCATAATAAGCATTCAGATGTAGATTTCTGTAAAAAAAATGTTTCTGATAGACCATATGCACATAGAATAAGAGCACTGGTTCATAAATCATAACCATCAACAGAAAAACAGGGAAGGCAAATACTCCTACAAAACAGTCAGTAGGTTGCCTACCAGAAATGCTAACCCCATTCCATCATGTTTCCATATGACATAAAGGCTAACTCATATTTATCGTGCCCACATTCACAAAGAAAGTCACCAGTTCCTAAGACATGCTTCACACAATCATACCCACTAGAAATCTGAGTTGAGTTATGAAATGAAGGCTAAGTTAACTTGAGTAAAAAGTACCTTGGTCCCCAAGGCACCATTGGTTGATTGTCAGCATACTTGATATCCTTGGACACCTAATAGTGGGAACAAGATTAGATAACAAATGAATAGAATCACCATAAGGGGGTAACAGAATGACTTTGATAGTTTCAACAGTTCATTTTAGAAAAACAACCATATATACTTGAATCACATAAGCTCACTGTACTAGGTAAGTAGACCCTTCTTGATGGTCTATGCAATAGATATTTTGATGCAAAGCTTATCTAATATTCACAACTAGACCTATAGTGCCATTATAATATTGCTTAGCTAGCAACCCCAATTTAATGTGTATAGCTCTGTAAGGCTCAATCCATGACTCAGTAAGGCTCATTATTAATACAAGTCCATAGTGTAACATTTTTTACCTTTGAACTGATGATGAAGGTGCATATAAGAAACACAATGTACTTCTTGCAATTACCCAACAGTGTTTTGAAACAAGGAGAATCATGTGCATCCAAGCATGCATGTCAACTGACCTCAACAGACCCATATGTGACTCCCTTCTTCCGATACTGCAGCTGCTGCATCATGACAGTATCGTAGGCCCTGTCCAACTATTACATAACCCCAACAATTCAACCATTAGTGCAGTTAGCAAAAGCTAATGCCATGCTAGCCCAGAGAACTCAGACTCTTCCCTACCTTGGCAAGGAACTCGTCGTCTCCAGTCTCCTCGGCATCCTTGCGCTTCTTCTTGTAGGCCATCTTCATGTGGTCGAAGCTATCAAGCGGCCTGATGCCCAGAAGCTACCACCCAAAAAGCACAAAATCACATCACAAATCCAAAAGATAAGAATCCCCGCCCCCATTTCCGCTCGGGCTCTACCTCATACGGGTTCTCCTCGTCGCCGAACTCCGCGCTCCCGCCAGCCGCCGCCGCCGCGTCCGCCGCCACCACCACGACCGCGCCGCGGCGCCGCCGCACGGCTGACGCGACGAGCCTTCACTTCCCGCGAAAAAGAAAAAAATCAGAAATTTCTCCCCCCAAAACGTCCTCAGAAACCTCCTCCACAAGAAAAACATAGCTGGCTGGCGCAGGAATTACCGCAGCGACTGGGGCACGGGCGGCCGGCCGGCGCGACGAGGGAGCGGGAGGAAGCCGCGGCGCGAGAGGGGCGACGCGAGCGCGAATGCGGGCGCCGCCGCAGCGGCGGTCCCCGCCGCCGTCGCCGTCGCGGACGCCATTGGGGGTCTCCAAGCCATGGGAGCCGAGGGCGAGGTCTATCTGGGTGGATCGCCGTGGAAGGGTAAGGTACCTTGGGCCGTAACTGGGCCACTAATGGGCCTAATTTTATCCATGGGAGAAACTGGGCCCATTAAGCCCATGTAACAGAGGCGGTTTCGGGCCCGGCTACCAAAGGAAACCCAGTGGCGTAAAAAGAGCAGTTCGTCCCGTGCTTATCTTCCTCGTCTCGCGTCGTCGTTATTTCGCCGCCGCTCGCCGTCGAACCGCAGCGCCGCCGCCGTCGAGTCGAGCCGGCGAGGCGAGGGGAAGGAGAGCGGGGGGAAGAGGGGAGGACGCCATGGCGACCGCTTCAGGTGAGTAGAGCATCACGTAACCATAACCCTAGGTTTCCGTGGGTTCGATCCTCCCAAAACCGCGTGAATCGATCCGTTCCCCTAGCCGGATTCTCCCTATCCGCTTTGTTTCTCCTCGATTCGACGTGAATTAGGGTTTGTTCGGGGGCGGCGTACCTGGTGCTCTGCCGAATTTGGGGGATCGGGGCTTTTGCGGGTGCTTGTGCCCCGCGAATTTTTGGGGATTTTTTTTTACTAGCGACTGATGATGTCTTGTGCCGTTTGTGGCAGTGACTTTCAAGTCACGGGAGGATCACCGGAAGCAGCTCGAGCTCGAGGAGGCGCGCAAGGCGGGGCTCGCGCCTGCGGAGGTCGACGAGGATGGGAACGAGATCAATCCCCATATCCCCCAGTATATGTCCTCGGCCCCATGGTATCTTAATGCTGAGAAGCCGGTAAGTCATTGATTCCACTGTTTAACGTGTTGTTGCCCAAAGCTGTGAATGAGGATCTAGCGGGTTAGATGGCTGACTCCCTGTTGGTTTTATGAATTCAGAGTTTGAAGCATCAAAGGAAATGGAAGTCAGATCCGAACTACACCAAGTCGTGGTATGATAGGGGTGCAAAGCTTTTCCAGGCCAACAAGTACAGGAAAGGCGCTTGCGAAAAGTAAGTGGTGTTTGTTTCATTTCACCATATTTCTTTTGAGGTCTCGCTCAACATGTACTTATTGCTTGTTAATATGACATCGTCTTGTTGGTTCTAGTTTGCAGTTGAGGTCTTAAGTTTTAGAGTTTGTAGACCATTTAGTATAGTAGCCTATACACATAATAAATAGACTGTCTGAGTGTCTGTACATTTGCTAACAAATGGTTTTCCTTGATGCTTTAGCTGTGGAGCCATGACTCATGACAAGAAGTCTTGCATGGAGCGGCCTCGAAATGTGGGAGCTAAATGGACAAATGTCAACATAGCTCCTGATGAGAAAGTTGAATCGTTTGAGCTGGACTATGATGGGAAGCGTGATCGCTGGAATGGTTATGACCCATCGACCTACACTCGTGTTATCGCTGATTATGAAGCTAGAGAAGAGGCTAGGAAAAAGTATCTGAAAGAGCAGCAGCTCAAGAAACTTGAGGAGAAGGATACTGAGAAGGATGATGAGAATAATGCGGCTAGTGAAGATGATGAAGAAGATGGCCTCAGGATAGATGAGGCCAAAGTTGATGAGAGTGCCCAGATGGACTTTGCTAAGGTAGAGAAGCGTGTGCGCACAACCGGTGGTGGAAGCACCGGTACTGTTAGGTATGTACTGCACTACTACTACTTAGAAAATAGATTCCTTCGAGTACTAGGGTTCGTGCGTCAAGGATTTATGAGCAATGAATTGAAACGCTGATGGCAATTTTTTCTTCTCCACAGGAACTTGCGTATCAGAGAAGACACGGCAAAATATCTTTTGAATCTTGATGTCAACTCTGCATATTATGATCCAAAAACCCGCTCCATGAGGGAAGACCCCTTGCCAGATGCGGATCCAAATGATAAGTTCTATGTGGTAAGTAACTGACAACATGGCTTTGATGCTTTACACAATTTTATTAATTGCGAAAACCTTCTGTTCTCTCAGCTCTTGCATTCTGTTTTCTGATGTGATACTATCGTGCAGGGTGACAACCAAAATCGTCTTAGTGGTCAAGCTCTGGAGTTCAAGCAACTCAATATCCATGCATGGGAAGCTTTTGAAAAGGGTCAGGATATCCATATGCAAGCAGCCCCATCTCAAGCAGAACTATTGTACAAGAGTTTCAAGGTCAAGAAAGAAATGTTGAAGTCTGAACATAAGGATAAAATTATGGAGAAGTATGGGAATGCTGCGTCAGAAGATGCAATTCCTCGGGAGCTGCTTCTTGGGCAAAGTGAGAGAGAGATTGAGTATGACCGTACTGGTCGAATAATCAAAGGACAGGTTGGTAAAAAGCACCCATTGTTGTTAATTATGCCTGTCAACTTTCTGGTCTCTTGTTGATCTTATAACTTTTCCTGCTTCTTGTTGTCACATTCGTATATTTTGTCTGGTAGGGCTTTGTAGCTAATTGTGTCTGCATGTTACAATATTAGAGATCAGAGATGGTGATAAGCTTCACTTCTTTAGAAGGAATCATATTCACGGAGGCGGCCATTAGATACGATGAAAAGAATCTAAAATCTTGTATCTGATCTTAATATTGTAAATCAATAGAAGTAGGACCTATTCTAGCCTCCAGAAACACATGAGCATTTTGTGAAGTCCTTGCAATTGAACTTGGAACTAGGACTGTGCTATAGGGGCTATTCATAATATTGGTTGATTTTTTTTTTTTGGCCTTGTTTTAAGTATGTTGGGTAGTAGATCAAACCCAACAAGGGCCACAAAGAAGGTTATTAATAGTACCAATAATAGTAAAAGGACTATAATAAGAACTGTATCCTCTTTCACTTTTGAGTGAATGGTTAGTGTGGCTTTAGACTGGATGCCACCAATCCAGTCTAATTATTGAACTGTTGGCATTATTTCCATGTTTGGTATGGTCATGAGTGATTATAAATGCTAATGAGTAACCATAATATATATCTACAGGATGTATCTCTTCCCAAGAGCAAATACGAAGAGGATGTATTCATTAATAATCACACAAGTGTGTGGGGTTCATGGTGGAAAGATCATCAATGGGGCTACAAGTGCTGCAAGCAGACTATCAAGAATAGTTACTGTACAGGCTTGGCTGGAATAGAAGCTGCTGAGGCATCAGCAGATCTAATGAAGGCCAATATGGCCCAAAGGAGGCCGCAGAAGGTATTTTGTCGAAAAAATAATTTATTTAGCACTGGAAAACTTGCAATGGGTATATGATAATTGGTGCCATCGAGTAAACCTTTACCTGTTGAATAATTCCCACCTGCTATTGATAAAATCACAATTTGTGCCCGTTGTTTTATCAATCAATCATGACCTCACACCAGTTTTATTTTCCATTAGCTAACTATTCTCCTTATTATATGAAAGTGTATTGGTAAAGTTAGTGTGGTCTCATGTCTTGTTAGTTTCATACTTCCATGTTGGCTTATTTCAAGATAAGTTGAAACAAACAATGAGATGCAGATGTACCTTGGTGTAATTTGTTTTTGTTTACAAATAATAAACTTGTTTAAATGAGATGGCACGCTGCTTGAGTTTATTACCCATGTGTGACCCACCATGATGCATGGCATTATTAACGTAAATTGTTCAATGCAGATGTACCTGTACAACAAGAAGAAAAGAGATTAGCCACTTGGGGAACTGATGTGCCTGATGATCTTGTTCTTGATCCGAAGAAACTCGCGGAATCTCTCAAGAAGGTTAGTGTCTTGTATTTGACCTTTGGTATTTTCTTGTTCATAATTTCCCCCCTATTGTAGACGCTGAAGATTGGTTTTAATCCTGTAGGAGAAAGCAAGGTCCAAAGAGGAGAGGGATGAGAAGAAGAGGAAGTATAACGTGCACTTTGACGATCAGGTTACTGTAGAAGACATGGAGGCCTACCGTATGACGAAGATTCACCACGACGATCCTATGAGAGCTTTTATGAAGTGAGTGATAAATGTTCACGCTGCTGTATCACATCGGTAGCACCCTGCCTTGCAGCGATGTTGTGTAATTGTAAGATGGCTATGCCTGTCGTAACCAGTGTGGTGCTGTGATCTAGTAGAATGTAAAACCTGGTTATGCTTTTTACAAGCTGTGTGTTGAAAATGTATAATGCCACAGTTTCTGATATTATCAGAATCCTTGCTTCCATAGTCCCTTTTGTTATTTATGACAATTGATTCATGCGCATAACGAATGGCATTCCTATTCTGTGAGCTGCCAAAATTTGTGTCCGTGAGGAACAGTTGACGAGGAGCATAGCACAATGAGTACGTGTGCATGAGTTTGTGTGGTTTCTTTTTGGGTGAGGTGTATTATTTGTGTTCTTTTGTTGGCCACCAGTTTGCTCGAATCTTGGATATAACTAGTGAAACAACAGGTTTCGCCTGATAAGTTAGCAGTATGTAGTATCCAAGACATGCCTGTCAGTTCCATTTGGCATCCAAAGCCCGAACAAGTCTATGTTTTCTCGCGCGGTTCAGGTGTAATCAGATCAACCTGTGGACATGGATACATATATAAATTATCTACATGTTTTGTTTTTCTCTTAAGTTTCCTGACATCAAACAAATATATACACTTATTATTACAATCATCACGCCACCAATGAAATGGAACAATCCTGTATCTACATCCAGAACACGAAGAAAGCCAACAACTATCAACCTCGCAACCAAAGCCACAACCAAGCTAACAGAGTCTATATGCATACCTTGATTGATCTTCTATCATCTAATCTAGGACCTAAATATTCTTTTTACCAAATCACAAATCCAAACTAGCTTAAACCTTTAACCAATCCCCTATGCTATGCTAGATAATTTGGAAGGATGTCATAGGCCTCTTGCGAGCATGGCCTGAAACTCCTCGGCGGAGCGCTGGCTCTGCAGCCGCATGTCCTCCCTGAACTTGCGGATGAAGAGCTCGGCCCGGAGGTCCACCTCCCCCATCCCCTTCACCACCCCGAGCACGCCGCCGCCTCTGTCGGGGCTCCGCAGCAGCACGTTCCTCATCGCGCTGACGCCCGCCGTAGCCATGGCGCGCGCATGCTGCTGCTGCTTGCCGCCGCTCCCGCCACCCGCGGCAGTCTCACGCGCATGCACGCGGCTGCTCGCGTCACCGGCGGCGGCGCCCACGCGTGCAGTGCTGGCCTTGGTGCTGCCGGCGGCACGAGGAGCGGTGTGCGCGGGTGCTGCAGCCGTCACCGTTGCCAGCTTGTCGCGGGCGCTGGTGGTCGGCTCATGCTCATGCTGCACGACGCCGCGGAGGGCCTTGGCTGCCGCTGGCTGCTGCTGCTGGCGGTGGTGGTGGCTGTAGAGGTCGTCAACGTAGACCGGCACCGGCGCGAAGCTCCGGTGGTGGTGGTGGTGGCACCACCCGTCCTGCGAGTAGTGCACGGAGGTGCGCCGACGGCGGCCGTCGACGCCCTTGACGACCGACCTCCGGAGCCTGGACCCGACGGCCGCCGCGATGCCGGCGCACTTGGCGCGCCACCACCGCCACGGCCTCCTGCCGCCGCCGCCCGGCCGCCCCGTGTAGTAGTAGGTGTCCGTCGTCGCCGGCATGGCGCCGAAGCATGACATAGACATCGATCGATGCGTGAAGCTGATGATCAGGAGTGTGCACGAGTGAGAAGGGAGATGAGCGAACGTTCTTGAAGGAAGTGTGCAGGGGAGTGGAGGAGAAGACGACGATTGCTTAGCTTAGCCTTGTCAGTTGGATTGGGCTCGGAGGAAAGTTATAGGTGGGGTTGGCGTGAGAAGAACGGAGTCGGGTGCACTTTCGGTGGTTGGGCGGGTAAGACTCACGCTACCCTGCTTCTGAAGTTCTGGTTGGCAGTTGACCGACCGCGCGCGCTGCATATTTCATCATCTCCCATTGGTACGTACTGGCAGCTCAGCTGGAATGGATGCCACCAGGACCAGGCACCAGCGGCATCTTCTTCCTTTGCATCGCTGCCTTTCCTTCCTTTTGCTTTGCTTGCTCGCGTTTTAACTTGGAGCTCGATGCTGCTTTGCTTACCTGAGTGGGTTCTGGAATCAATATGGGCACGATCTAGCTAGCTTTTCTTTTCTTTTTGGGGTTTTTTTTTTCCGTGGGATGGGGTGGGGCCGGGGCGACAAAAAGACGCTTCTACGCGAGAAGATATCCTAAAAACCGTAACTTAAGACCATTCGAAAGGTTTGCTGCATCGGATTGAACAACCTACCTACCTGACCACACTAATGTCAAGGGAGTCACAAATCTCCTGTTGTAATTTTAACCCTTGCTATATATAGTTAGTTTGGCCCGTCATGAGTTATGCATATCAGCTATCAGGCGTTGTAATTTTTAAACACAGATGTTTAGCTGTACACTCTCACCCACTCTATCAGCTGGTGTCTCAGGCCACTATATATAGGCATGTTTGGCTGTACGTAGATCATGAGGGGCCAAAGCTAACCCTTAGAGCAAAACCAGCCGAGCTGTCCGAGCACCGACCCTCCTGTGCCATGTACCTATGTGTACCGTGTACGTGTATATATACTCCTACTCATTGGCGTATTCACAGGGAGCTGCCCCCCCCCCCCCCAAAAAAAAAAAAAAAATGTATGAATAAGTTTTCATTATTAGTTTTATTTGTCTACTTTTAGTACATAGTTAATGTAATTTCTATATTTTTGTCTACATCTCTCCATCATGCACGTACAGAACAACATAATCACACCCCTCTTGATAATTTCTCCCAGAGTACAAGTCTCATTTCGTTACTTCCAGAGAGCCATCGAGAGTTGCATGCTGAGTCAAGCGAGATTCTTCTGTAATCGTCGGGAAACTTAGCTTATCACACTCATTTTCCTCACCACGGGGGAACAGCTGAAACCGGGCGGCTAGCGTGTAGCTTGGAAGTTTGCAACCTTGCAAGTCGGTCGGCCGGCCGGTGGGGCCTACCATTTCTTATCCTTGCATTGCAGCAAAAATGAGGGGAATCGTCGATGACGACGATGTTTATATTGCTTAAAGGCTAAGAGATTGAAGTGACGAGGAATATATATCGGATTCTCGTGGTTTCTCGAAAAGGATATATTGACGCCAACATGAATGTATTCTTTTTCTCCCTTTAAATAAAGGTACATATATGTGCGTCGACATGTTTACGCGGCAAGAAGAGGCATTGAATGAATCTCTCTTTTCTGCAGCATATAAATCTCAATTATTTTTCTTAAGTACGGATTTTGCCTTGCCCTACTATGATGTCTAAGAGTAATTATTTCTAACTATAAATCAGATGGATAATTGGCTGAGGCCCCATTACATATTTTTAGTGCATTTTTCTTCTCGCTCGATGTTGGAGATCATCATCATCAGACGATTCACCAAATCACTAGTCCACCTTCTCTGTTCAAGCGGGCTCGGAAGACCCATCCTCGTGTACATGGGCCAAAGTGGCCCAAGTAACTAGAAGGGACCCTGAGAGGCCCGTTAACCCGCCGGAATTTGGCCCATCTGGAAGCTGAGAGAAGGAACCAACTCGAACTGGATACGCGAACCTGAACTGAACCGACCGCGCACCTCGTCGTCCCATTATCTATCCAATTCCATCCACCGATTACTAGCGATCTCGAGTTCCTCATTCAGTTCGGTGACAGCGTCTTGCAGCAATGCAGCCCCAGCGGAGACGCCGGCGGCGGAACTGCTACCGCCGTCGTTCAAGCCCCCGGCTGAGTCGGCGCCCGCGGCGGATCGATTGGAGTGCACGGCGTGGACGCGTTGGTTGTGGGAGCGTTGGGATACATCGGCAGCGAGCTTTGCAGCTCCATGTCCTGGAATCGCCACTTGAGGAGTGGAGCTGGATCCCCTCCTGACGGCGGCCAATGGGCTGTTCACACCTGGTAAAGGTATGGATTGCCATTCCATTACTTTTCCATGCGTTTTTAGTGGCTTAATAAGTAAACTGTGTTCTCGGTGTAGTCAGATCAGACTGTGCTGGAATGCTGGAAAATGTTACTATGAAATTTTCAGTACATAGACTCTGAAATAGTATTGCCAGATGGTTCATACAAACTCTGAAGTATTCTGAATTCGAAATGGTTCCGAATAATCACCGAAACAACATTATTACAGATAAATACATACATATAGTGTACTGCAGCAACATTATTACAGATACATACATACATACATGACATGCCCTTCAACTTCAATGCAACTGCTTTCAGTTCTAGAGCCGCATTTCCTCTCCACAGTAGTGCCCAACCTCAATATACCCCGGATGAACCATTTGCCAATGCACCCACCTTATTTCCTGCCAATTGGTGGCGGCCATGAGGTGCCCGTAGGCCCACAAACAAATCATACTGCAAATGGTGATAGCAAATGTCAATTCCTTGATATGGTACTGAGTTGCGATTTTTTTTTTTTCTAGTGATCAGTGACCGGTTTGCTTATACTATATCAATCATATTTCCAATCTGCAGTATCCTAACCATTTTTTTAGTGAATGGTAATAAATATTCTCCTTTTTCAGAGTCCATCTGCTATTATGTGTTCATGATACTGAATTAGGATGATAGTTTGAGTGGATATTGTACTTCAGATGGCATACACAGGCTTTTTAACTACATTTTCTTGCACCTACGGGCATGACTTTCATGTCAAGTATTATCACAGTTGCATAAACCAGTCACAGATCTGCACATTTATCATCCTGTCTCCAAACTAAAAGATCTAAAAGTTATTGATGTTTGTAGTTTTTAAGGTTTGATCAAATCTTCATTAATTGCAACGAGATTTTACACTTGTAGCTCTACACAAGAAAACAGCCAAATTTAAGCTTAATTAAGTGGTTTCAAAAGCCATCTAACGCCAAATAAAGCTTAGAAACCTTCAGAGAGACGGGTTGAGAAGCTTTCTTGCCTTATGCTGTTGTCGTGTACATGTATGGGATATGATCTAGCCTTTCCTTTTGAATGTTGCTTGCAAAATCAGGATGCATATATAAAAGAAATACTTTATTGAGGGACCTGAGAAATCTGAAACCCTCTGGGACCTCTCTTAGCTGCGGGAGGCGATTGAATGTTAGACGTTCAAGGCTGATCAAAGCTCCCTTCTGTATGCATATTTGATTGAGATGGGGCAAATTCTTCAAGTAAAGTTCTTTTAAATTCAGGAACCAATCTGCTTGGAAATATAATTCCTGACCGCTGTATGCATTTATGAGATATAACCTAGTCAAGTTTGACAATTCAGAGAGGCGTGGTACTGGATTTTCTGAAAGCTGACTGTAATATAGCAGTAGATCAAGAAGCTCATTTCCGTGATTTAAGAAAAAGGGAGATGTGAAACTTCCTTCTGACAATCGTCCATCTAACCTAAGGGTCACAAGAGGACCTGGAAATGTCAAACCATCCAGCTGTAGCACTTCATCTTCATTGCATGCTCGTATTGATAATCGTGACAGCTGGCGCATCTTTGACAATGAGCCACACAATTGTGCACAGTAGTTACTCCTTACATCACAAACTACAAGGGATCTCAGCTGGGTTAAATTTCCAAGTTTTGCAACAAATACTTCACTTGCTTTAATGTTCCACAGAGTTTGCAGTTCAATTAAATTCCACAAGCCCTTAAATGGCTCCACAGCTTCCATTTTGAAACTATTGTCAGTTACATCTTGCAACCATGAATAAACCAGAAGATGTCTCAATTTCTTCAGTTTTGAAAACCCTCGTGGGAACTTCACTAACTGCGCATTCTCAATACTCAATGTTTGTAAGTTTTCAAGCTTTGTAATAGATTTAGGGAGTTCTTTCACTTTGGTGTCATCGAGGCACAAAAGCCTAAGGTTGAATAGCTTCCCAATTGAATTTGGAATAGCCTCAATAGGCAAGCCTGATAAGTCTAATACTGCAAGGTACTTCGGTTTGCAGCAAATAGAAGAATACCACGAAGCTAATGCCGACCTGCTGGTGTCAAACGTTATGAAGGTGCGAAGCCTGGATGCACTAATGTTTGATGGAATGCCC
Source organism: Themeda triandra (assembly GCA_018135685.1). Taxonomy (NCBI): domain Eukaryota; kingdom Viridiplantae; phylum Streptophyta; class Magnoliopsida; order Poales; family Poaceae; genus Themeda; species Themeda triandra. The sequence continues at coordinate 1,116,758 of JAENPR010000066.1, read as the reverse complement.
TTGCTGCATTGCAGCACAGCCACTCGTCGAGAATCTGAACCCAGTAGCATTGCTTCGTTATTTCCATCATAAGTTGTACTGAAACCTTCTCTTTTAGATTGGAAAATGGCTAGTTCACGCACAAGGTCATGCATTCGAATACATTTAATCCTACCAAAGCTGTTTCTTTGTGCAACGTGAAGCATGCTCCGTCGTACCAGTTCTCTAAGATATCTTTCGGCAATGTCTTCTAAGCTGCATGTCCCTTCTTGTTCAATAAATCCTTCAGCTATCCACAATCTAATCAATCTCTTTCTGTGTATTAGATAGTCTTCTGGAAACATAGCACAATACAGGAAGCAGTTCTTCAAATACTCTGGTAGGCATTTATAGCTTAGATTTATAATTTTCTCCACATGATTAAGGTTCACATTGTTGTGTAGCTCCCAAATAAGCTGATCATAAAACAGCTTCCACTCATTGGCATTCTTCGGTCTCAGTGACAATATGCTTCCTATTGCCACAAGGGCTAATGGCAAACCATCGCATTTCTCCACAATGTTTATACCACACTGACGTAACTCTGGAGGGCAGATATGATGTTCAACTTTTGGAAATGCCTTCCTACAAAATACATGCCAGGAATCATGGACACCAAGAGGTTCTACTTTGATCTTACAACCATCATCAGCTATTGATGCTACCTCCTCAATTCTTGTTGTGATTATTACTCTGCTTCCAAGGCCATTATCTACAAGAACCTGTTTAATTCTGAAAAGGACATCAGCCGTCCAGACATCATCCAGTATGATCAAGTACCGTTTTTTATCTAGAGTTTTTATCAATTGCACTCTTAGTTCTGCACTATCCATTGTTCCATGATCAAATTCTTTCTTATCTTTCCCGACGAGATCTGTCAGCATTTTCTTCCATATATCTTCTAGTTTATATGACTGAGAGATAGAAACCCACGCATGGCAATCAAAGTTGGACCCTTCATTTTTGTACACATTGTTGACAAGAGTGCTTTTTCCAATGCCACCCATACCCCAGACAGCAATGATCCGAAGTGATGGATCTTCAAATGTTTACGAACTAATCAAGGTTTGCTTATTTTTATCAATTCCCGCAAGCTCCTCGTCACTAATTGAGTAATCATGTCCAGGAAGATATATTTCTTTTTCAGTTTCATAGCTTCCAAAAGTTATAGCACTCCCACCATCTAAGGGTTTAGTCCAGCGGTCTCTACTTTCAGAGAGTTGTTTTAGCTCCTGCTTTATTCTCTTAATCTCACTAGCAATTTCATCTAGTGAAAATAGACGTTGAGGCTTTTTGGCTATTTGCTTCATGTAATCCCACCATGATCCTATTTGATTGTGTTTGCCAACTACATAAATAAAAGTCTAAATGAGTAAAATACACCATAGGTACTTAAACTATTGGGGTAGTATCATCTAGGTACTCGAACTGAAAAAGCTACCACCTGGTTACTCAAACTATTGGATAGTATCATCTGGGTACTCAAACTATAAAAGTTCTCACCTAGGTACTTAAACTATTGGGCAGTACCATCCGGGTACGCCAGGAGCGCAGGAAAATGAATTTTTCATTTTCTAAAAATTGATGAATAACACGGGAATTTGTTATTTTTGTAAAAACATAATTAGAGCTCTAAAAATTCTAAAAATTTTTATGTAGCCTCTCCATGATGTACTTTACCTACGAAAAATATGTAACTTTAAAAATAAGTTGTTTTGTATGTTTAAAAATTACCTATTTTAATCTAACTTTTATTTTAATTATTAAAATTCATGGAAGTTGATTTATTAATTAAAAGAGGTAATTTTTAAATATACAAAACTATTTATTTTTCAAGTTTCATATTTTTTCTTAGGTAGAGTACATCATGGAGAGGCTACATATTTTCTTTAGAATTTTTGGAGCTCTAATTATGTTTTTACAAAAATAAAAAATTCCAGCGCTATTCATCAATTTTTAGAAAATGAAAAAGAATCAAAATTTATTTCCCCGCGCTCCTGGCGTACCCAAATGGTAATGCCCAATAATTTAAGTACCTAGATGGGAGCTTTTATAGTTTGAGTACCCAGATGATACTATCCAATAGTTTGAGTACCCGGTGAACTTTTTCAGTTCGAAAGCCTACGATACTACCCCAATAGTTTAAGTACCCGAGTGCATTTTACTCTAAATAAAATGATCTACAGTGTCTTCCATATCATAAGCCAGTCTTCGGACTTGCCCTATCCATGTTTCTATTACTTCACCATTCCAACCTTTACGGCCAACTTCCTTAAGAAATGCCCGAATAAGCTCAAGCTCATTACTGATCAGTTTCATGTCATCTGGGAGTGCTGCTACCAATTCAGATTTCTTTGCAAGCAAAGGTTTATCAAAACTTAGGGTCTCTCCTGCCAGAGTGGTGGCAATCTTTTTCAGGACAAGAACAACAGCAATTTCTGCCATCTCTTCTTATGCGATCGACTTAGATATCTTGGCAGATGTCAAACCTCACTCTTTACTCTTTAGTACCAATACCCTTCATTCCTTGCGCATTAAATCTGCATGAATAAAAGAAATCTCTTACTGAATAGCAAATTCTTACTAATGTGCAAGATATAATGCAAAAGAGAGCTAATCCTTTTGAAGTCTGATCTGCTAAAACTATTTGAAATACTTTGAGGTTTTCTGAAAAAGTGAACGTTGAGTCATAACTCTTAAGTACCAGTTTCTTGTGTACTGAATCTATGGATGGAACAGCAAGTAGTAACAAATTTGCAAGATGTAATGAAAGTAGAGCTAGTCCTTCGAGGTCAGATCTGCTATACCTTAAGGCTTGCTGAAAATCGTTGAGATCAGTGGATACTTTTCGATAGTTGAATAGGTGAACTTGTTGGAGAAAGAAGATGAATAATAAGATATAAGACAGAAGGATGAATCAGTGCACAATCTGTATCTGTCATTCCGATGTCAGGAGCAAAAGAAACCTTGTAAGTTGCCAAGAGAAAAAAAGATCCATACTATTTATTAAAATGGGAAAACAGTGTAGGCAAGAATAGTACCAGTTTCTTCCCTTGGAAAAGAGCAACAGAAGTTTGTGAGAAGTTCTTTGTCTGAAGTGTGAACCTGAACAATATGTTGGCACAAAAGCATCACATGTTTGCTTGCTGCAGAAATGGGTAGCAAGCCATTACAGAAAACCAGAAGAAATGAAGTGGAAGCAGGATGGAGACTAGAGAGGCCATGAGAAACGAACCTTCAATGTTTTGTCAAAATGTTAGCCACTACCAATAATAAGCAAAAGCGAGTACTTGATTACTTTGATCCGATGCATCCTGAGAGGAAAAGAGTTCAGGAATCAGGATAGGCAGCTAGCAAGGGGCATCGATGATAGGAGGAAGATACTAGAAAGTTCTAAAAGACACTAGAAACAAAGGATCTGGGTACAATGCTAGAGACTTAGAGAGAGTAGTAGAAGAGGAAGAAGATTAGAGGGGAATACCGCGGAATAGTTTGGTTTTTGAGTAATTTGTTCGACCCCCTTCGCCTTTGTGTCCCCTCTGTATATCTTTGCTATGGTTGCCTCTGCTTGGTTCTGTCGACAGCCAGGCCCACCTGGCAGCCACCATGTAATTTAGGAGTTTCTGCCAAGAGAAAATTATTAAAACTAGCGAATACTTTTTTTTTAGCGAATACTTGACTCACACTGGCCAATGGGCATTGCGTTGGTGGTCTGTCATAATCATGCAACTAACCCAAGCTGTGGTTCTAGCACCCATTTGATCAATGGTTAGGAAAAATAAAAGGAAGACTGTAGGTAGCACCAGCCCTTGGACAATATTGTATTGTTACATATGCCATACAAAAATGCATGTGACGCCACTTACCATGATGTCATCCTTGCAGAATTGAACAAGTCCAACAAATGACAACTGATTACCTCCACATTTCTTCCTTTCAGAAATCACATGTAAACTATTTCCTCAATTCCAAACTTTCAATCGCAGGTTATTTTTGTTTTTTTAGATACATGGTTTTTGTTACACAGATATGCATTATGTCTAGAAAAGTTAGAATAACTTATAATTTAAGATGAAAGAATCAGTAAACTACACTGTAGATGTCCTCCTCCCCTTTCCTTTTGACGTAAGATGGCAGGAGAAATGACCTTCAGCTAGCGTGAAAAAAAAAAGAGGAAAATCAGTAAATGACAAAGTTTTGCTGCCAGGATAGCCATTGCAAGATTTCCAGACACGATCTATCGATTACCTTGAACTAAAATTTGATCTTCGGGGGCTGGCGGACTGCACAGGAAGTAAATGGTGTGATTCAAGCTAGCGGCATAACCAAATCCGAATGCATAAAAATACTTAACGATTCAAATTTTTGTTTGATGAATATGTTTTCTTTATGTGTGACATGTGTTATGGAATCTGACTTTGATCTTTGCTTGTACAATGGTATTCGAAACTACCAATAGAAAAGATAGAGATACTTGGTATTCACTGAATCGAGTAGATATCCGAGTTGTTTGGTCCTACGGATGTATGATTATTGTCGGCTCCGACACCCTAACCTTCGATAGTCTGATGTGTTCAGTCTTCTGGCATGCTGTTTCTTGAGAAAAATTCATATTTGACACCGTCTATTCTTGGCTACCTAGGCAGTACCGCCGCTCTGACATTCCACGGCTAGTCGGCTACGTTCTACAGGCACCACTCCCACTGTCCCTCCTCCATGGCCTCTGCTCCGCTTGGTTCACATGATGGAGAAGGCATGCCCGCCTGGCGGGCCTGTGGCCATCGCTGCTCCACAGTCACCTGCCATGCCAGCTGCCGAAGAGGAGAAGCAGAGGCGAGCAGGGACAGGGAAGCAGGCTCGGAAGACTCGCAGCCTGTTCGTTTGGTCGTTTTTGGCTGGCTGATTCTCATTCTGTGCGATTTATTGCGAGAGAAAACACTGTTGAATGAATCATTGAAAGCGATAAGTTGAAACGAACAAGACGTCGTCCTCGACTCATCGCGTACATGGGCCAAAGTGGGCCAAGTAATTAGAAGGGACCCTGCGGGGGCCGTAACCCGCCGGAATGGCCCGTCTAGGTCCTCTTCAAAGAAAAAAAAAAAACAAGAGTGGCCCGTCTGGGAGCTGAAATACTGGAATACTGGAAAATGTTATGAAATGCTCAGTACATATATACAGACTCTGAAATCTATTGCCAAATGCTTCGTAAAAACTCTGAAACATTCTAAATTCGAAATGGTTCCGAATAATTACCGAAACAACATTATTACAGATAAGTTCGTACATATAGTTAGCAACATTATTACAGATAAATACATACACGATACATCCAATGCCCTTCAACTTCAATGCAACTGCTTCCGATTCTAGTGCCGCATTTCCTCACCCAAGAGGCCAAGATGCCAATGCACCCACCTTACTTCTTCGCTGTGCCAGGCTACCTCTTCCTCGTTCTGCCATCAAATGGTTGTGCCGGGTTTGTTTGTTTTTCCTAAGTCAGTGTCGACATATCTGCTGGGCTCCGGCATGCATGAAAGGCCTTGGCCTCGGTGCATTTGACGCTTGACTGGTTGACTGTATATCGACCTTCCTCGATCTCTTCCAGATGCTAATCTCACCACTTCTTGGCCACGATCAACATCTTTTCGATCCACAGCGTACTGGGGCGCCTCAACCTGCACAACGCCAAGGCATTCCCATATTCTCCTCAGACTTGTTCACGTCGATTGGCAGAAAGTATGCCAGTGTACATCCATAGCGAGCAAGAAGTTTGACATTGATATGATCTCATAGGAATCCTGACAAAGCAACCTCAGTTTATCATTTGCACTCTCTTAAATAATTGCTGCCACAATTAATCACACACATGTTGGTCTCTTTCATGAAGGTATATGCATGCCTTCTCAACTAACAACATGAATAGAGAGCGATTTACATGTAGCTTGCAAACTGTAAAAAAGGCACGCATTGGATCAAATCACTACCACAAACTCGAATTGTCTTGAGTGCCAAAAACCGCCAAGTAAAGGGGTTAAACCGCCAAGGAAATAATCCTTGACCACAAACCGTCAAGCAAAGGCACTCAAGGATATAGAAGCTAAGGAAAATTAGTTTCCTTGGCGGTTTTGGCACTCAAGGATGATTTCTTTGGAGGTCGACCGCCAAGGAAAATACAACCAGACTTAAGCTGCCGATGAGCCAAGGAAATGTTACAACCGCCAAGAAAAACAGTTTTCTTGAGAGTCGACAGCCGTCAATAATTTACTTGACGGTTTCAAATAACACCCAAGGAAATAGGCATTTTTCTTGGCGGTTAAGAACAATACTCAAGGAAATATGTCATTTTCTTGGAGGTGATTGGAAACAGCCAAGCAAACAACCATATTCCTTGGGGGTTTACTTCAGCCGCCAAGGAATATATATTTCCTTGGCTGCTCAGTGATACGGCCAAGAAAACTGTCACTTTCTTGGCGGTTTGATTTTGGCACTCAAGGAAATTCGTGGCCGCCAAGACAATTCCAGTTTCCTGTAGTGAATCCAAAGTACTAATGTCCAGCTAAGTCTGCATCACCTATGCAGAGAGATTCTTTTCCCCCCTTTGACCCGGCATGTAGTCGAGCTTCTCGCTGCACATGAAAACCCAACCACGAATGCGCAGTTTGCAGCCTGCTGTCTGCACGCGTGCGGGTGCGTCGGACAACTCCAGTGTCACGTCGTGATCGATCTACACCCCCTCGCAAGTTGTCATATACCTAGATGCTAAAGACGACGACTATGAGCGCGGTTCAATATCAGTATCACGAACACTGAATCGAACTGTAGTGGGCTTTCTTCAGAGCAAAGACAAAGATAGGCATGGCTGCTGCCATGGAGACAATCCTGCCATCTAGATATATATTGACAATTAAACTTTCAGACCTGCTAAAAAAAACTTTCAGACAGTAACAGTATATGAAAAAGGCACTTCTTCTTTCTGCCGTCACAAATGGTAGCGACAATGACGTACACATAGCACAGGCCAGTCGCATAAATCAGCATCGAAGTGTCGATAAATATGCTCGAGACGCGCGCGCCTCACAATACAAGCCGTGCTAGCTCAGACTCAGAGTGCGCCTAGCTCTCTCTGCAATGGGTGAGATCGGCACGGCCGACCGCGGTCCAGGTCTAGCCGAGTCCATGGGCGCCGTCAAGGAGGAGGGCATCCTCGACGCCGACGACGACGAGGAGACATCGCCGGTCGAGGAGGTGCGGCTGACGGTGCCGACGACGGACGACCCGTCGCTGCCGGTGTGGACGTTCCGGATGTGGAGCATCGGGCTGCTGTCGTGCGCGCTCATGAGCTTCCTCAACCAGTTCTTCTCCTACCGGACGGAGCCGCTCATCGTGACGCAGATCACGGTGCAGGTGGCATCGCTGCCCGTCGGCCATTTCATGGCCCGGGTGCTGCCGCGCACCAGGTTCCGGGCGCCGGCGGTGCTCGGCGGCGGCGAGTGGAGCCTCAACCCGGGGCCCTTCAACGTCAAGGAGCACGTGCTCATCTCCGTCTTCGCCAACGCCGGCTACGCCTTCGGCAATGGCCCTGCCTACGCCGTCGGCATCATCAACATCATCCGCGCCTTCTACGACCGTCACATCTCCTTCCTCACCGCCTGGCTCCTCGTCATCACTACGCAGGTACGTAGCTTTGTTATTTTTGCAATTATCGTTCTCACCCTATCAGCTAGCCAGCTGACATATATTTGTGGCTCTCGCTTCAATGGATCGATTGTGTTCAAGGTGCTCGGGTACGGGTGGGCAGGGCTGATGCGCAAGTACGTGGTGCAGCCGGCGCACATGTGGTGGCCGGGCACGCTTGTCCAGGTCTCTCTCTTCCGGTAAGACAGGTGTTTTAAAAACAGTACAAAAGAGTTTAGCAACGTGAAACTCTCGACTTTTGTTAAACTTTTATCATGCGTCTCTCTTTATTAATACAATGTCATATCAGCATGTTTAATGTCTACATGAAACTCGACAAAGCCCCCGTGAAATTGGACTAAAACACCCGTTTTTGGCCCTGTTTGAATGCAAAGTATTTTTGAAGTATTAAAGTTAGAGAAATACTTTGGTTTTTAAAAACCGCTAGGTGTATGGATGCAGCAATCATGTAGTCCCTAAAACCATAGTTTTGTTAAAATTGTAGTTTTTTTAGTTTTAGAAGAAGCTCCACTCATGATCTTTTTTTAAACCATAGTTTCGTATCTCTTTGCCTTATAAAATCAAAGGTTTAATTTAGAATATTACAACTTTTGAAAACCGCATCACTAAAACAAGTCATACACTATTTTTACTTCAGAGTAGAACCAATAAGCTGGTGCTCTGTTGTAGGCTTACGATTTCTTGAAAATTTCTGTTACCATGATCTTTAGTCTAGTTGGATATTAGTTAGCACTAGGGCACCTGCAATGGATGACTCATAAGTTAGCTCTAGAGAATTTTTTGTATTTAATAGAAGAGATTGAAAAAATAACCTTTGATCAAGAGCTAGGCTCATACACATTTTTCAAAATCATGTGAGAGTGTTATGTGGGGCTCTATATTATGAGCTAATTGGAATTTTGGAAAGGCGTTGTGGAATCTCAAATTTGTTTCCAAACCAAATAGCGTAGTTTATTAATTAGGTTTCAATTTCTCCAAAACGAAGGGATCCAAACAAACCCTAATTGGAATTTCAGAATTTAAGACTATCATCGATTACTCATGAATCATTTTTTGTCTACATAACTAACCTTGTGATTAGTACAAGTCTTGATGAATTATGAATAGTTGCATCTTTTCAATGTAAATTGTTTGCGTTGATATGAAAATAAATCATTTTTGTACACCAATTTGATTAAATAAAAGGGAAAAACTGATGGGGACTGTCCTCTATCATTTCATGACATCACATTTTAGAAATGTCGTTAACAATAGGACTAATCATGTGTTCTCAATGTTGAATCAGGGCGTTGCACGAGAAGGACGAATCCGCCAAAGCATCATGCAAGATCTCTCGTTCAAAGTTCTTTGTGGTTGTGCTTGCGTGTAGCTTTGCTTGGTACGTTGTGCCGGGCTATCTCTTCCCGACACTAACGTCCATCTCATGGGTTTGTTGGGCCTTCTCTAAGTCTGTGACGGCACAGCAGCTGGGATCAGGCATGAGTGGCCTTGGTCTTGGTGCTTTCACGCTAGACTGGTCTGCTGTCTCCTCCTTCCTCCTAAGTCCCCTCATCTCACCCTTCTTTGCTATTGCCAACATCTTCTTTGGCTATGTTTCCCTTCTCTATGTGATCATGCCTATAGCATATTGGGGGTTAAACCTTTACAAAGCCAAGACATTCCCCATCTTCTCCTCGCACTTATTCATGTCAAATGGCACCAACTACGACGTCAAATCAATTGTGAACAATCAGTTTGAGCTTAACCAGGAAGCTTATAATAACAATGGAAAAGTCAACCTCAGCATATTCTTTGTACTCCTTTATGGGTTCAGCTTCGCCACCATTGCAGCCACCATCACTCATGTCGGGTTCTTCTATGGAAAGTATGGCATCTTCACTTATTACATGAGGAAAAAACTCTATACACATGCTTTGATTACATGCAATACAAAATAAAAAAGGACTGTAGTCACATGTGGTGTTTGAACTGAAATTCATGACTCTAATAAGTTTCTTTGTTTGAAATGGGTATATCAATGTTCAGGGAGATCTACCACCGTTTCAAATCATTGCAAAAGGAGAAGCCTGACATCCACACGAAGCTGATGAAGAAGTATAGTGAAATCCCAGCATGGTGGTTTTACTTGTTGGTGGCATTGTCAATTATAGTGTCCCTCCTCCTTTGTACTATACTAAAGCGTGAGGTACAACTCCCATGGTGGGGCCTCATTTTTGCATGTGGCATGGCATTTGTCTTCACACTTCCCATCAGCATCATCACTGCGACAACTAACCAGGCAAGTAAAATGTTTGCATGGTTAATGTTCTTTCAAGGAAATAAAACAAAAATGGAGAATGTTTGAGGTATTGTTAAACATGGTGATAATATTTGTACAAAAAGGTTTGATAGACCCTCTAAAATGCCTTTTGCAGACTCCTGGCCTTAATGTGATCACTGAATATGCCATGGGTCTAATTATGCCAGGCTCTCCTATCGCCGTTGTCTGCTTCAAAGTATATGGCTACATGAGCATGTCACAGGCCGTTGCCTTCCTCTCGAGACTTCAAACTTGGCCATTATATGAAGATACCTCCAAAGTCCATGTTCCTTGTTCGAGGTAATAAAATAAAGAATCCCTCATAATGTAGTTCTTGTAAACAACTTGATGACTTGCATAAAAGAAACAAAAGGTACTAATCTTCACTTACTGCATTTACATAGCTTGTTGGTACCATTGTGGCTGGCACGGTCAATGTTGGGACAGCATGGTGGCTACTTGGCTCCATCCACAACATCTGCTCGGATTCACTCCCACCGATACCCATGGACATGTCCTTATGATCGTGTTTTCTTCGATGCTTCGGTCATCGGGGCCTTGTCGGTCCAAGGCGCATCTTTGGGCCCGACGGTAACTATGGCGCCCTCAACTGGTTCTTCCTCATTGGCGCAGTAGGCCCAATTATCGTATATGCTCTCCACAGGATGTTTCCCAACCAAAGGTGGATACCATTGATCAATCTTCCAGTGCTCTTCGGTGCAACAGCTTACATGCCCTCAGCAACGGCCGTGAATTATAGCTCATGGCTACTTGTTGGTACCATCTTCAATTTCTTCGTGTTTCGGTACCGGAAGAGTTGGTGGACACGGTACAACTATGTTCTCTCTGCTGGGCTCGATGGCGGAGTTGCATTTATGGGGATAGTGTTGTACTTTTCGCTAACCATGCAAAACAAGAGTATTGATTGGTGGGGTACTGCAGGAGAGCACTGCCCTCTTGCCACGTGTCCTACTGCTAAAGGGGTGGACTTGGGTGATGGCATTTGTCCAGTCTTCTAAGCATGGAATTTAATGTCTCAACATGTTGATGCAAGTTTAGCAATGGTTGTTCTACTTATGTTGATGTCATAGATTTATGTTATATATGTGGAGTATGATGCAACTTCTCTTATGTGTAAAGATCTCATGTACTTAGTAGTCGATTCCACGGAAGGAAAGGTCAAAACAATCGGGAAAAGCAATGTGCAATAGGTTTATCATTTGGGCAATGCAAAAGCTTGTTAGTTCATGAAATCATGCAAAATTCTTATCACTACAGAATCATACCCTCCAAACAATGTGCCCTGCCGTGGCAAAATTTGCTACCAGACCAAATAATTTCTCTTTGTTATGGGATATAATTTCTTTGTTGTTGAACACTGCCCATTGTACCTATAGAGCAAATAAAAAAGTACAGTGTCCCACAGAAATTTCACGAAAGAACAAACGTGTAGCAAAAATCTCCCATTATAAGACGCGGTCTCATATGGAGGTGGTGCAGCACCCTGCACAGAAATATATTTTCCCGTACTTCGCATCACCGTTAACGGCCCACGAACGCGGTTGAAATTCCCGAGGGCGGGACCGCGGGAGCACAACGCCTGCCGCCGGCAAAGGACCCCCAACAGCCCACGGGCTGCTCTGCGCCCGCCGCCGTGTTCCTTGCTTGGGAACTGAAAATCGACTGCACATTTTTGCCGGAAATGATTGTATAAAATGTTTCTACTGTGTTGGCTCTACACCTTCTTGCAGACTTGTGTCATATATTCAGCTCAAAATCTCTTGCCCGCACAAATGGTACTAAAACTCACTGTACAAATGATTTGCGTACTAGCTAGCTAGTGCGACTTGGTACTAAGTTAATTTAATGCGTGTATCTAAATGATAAAGTTGTTTGAAGGTCATACATATAATACTGCATACACCCGTCCCATGCACAGAGAATTGTTTTTAAGCAATTCTTTGATGGATTAGCCGGCCCATGCACAAGAGATTTTACAGTCAAAGAGATTGTTTTTAAGCAATTCCACAAGAGATTTTACAGTCCTTGTGAGATTGTTTTTAAGCAATTCCACAAGAGATTTTACAGTCCTTGTGGAGATTTTCGACGGCTCACAACGACCGATCCGACGGCCAGAAAGGCCGTGGCGATGGGAGAGCGATGGAAGGTAGAGGCGATGGGAGGCGATTGCTGTGTCTATGACGGTGGGCCGCTATCTTAAATCGCTTTTCATCGCCTCCAAAACGAGGAGGAGGAGCGATGCCAAATAAATGATGGCTAATTGCGGTTTTCGTAGTTTATTTTTTTAATCAAGGGTAAAACAGTCACTTTATAAATGAAAAATTTATATAGGAAGTAATATAGTTAGGAGAAGTACTATAGTTAGATGAATATGTTGTTGCTATTTTTTTTTTTAAGAAAACGTCATTTAGTTCTAGGTTTCACTGCCGCCGGCCGTTCCATCCCTGCACGGAGCCGCCGCCGCCGCCCACGGTCATCACCCTCCTCCTGCCCTCCGTCTCCTACCTCCTCTACCGACGGTCCCCAGGCGGCAGGCGATGCGGCTCCCAGCGACGGCACGGCTGTACACGCGGGCTGTTACGACAGCTCATGGCGGGTGAGGTCGGGCGGCGGCGCCTGCGCGTTGGGCGACCTCGATCACGCGCAGATCGTGGCCGGACTCGTCGCGATCCGGGCCGGCGGCGGCGCATGGCGGGTGAGGTTGGGGTCCCTGGACGAGCGCACGGGCGCGTGGCTGCAGTCCAAGCCGCGCTACCAAGCGGCAGGTTCGACCTCGAGATGAAGCTCTTCCCCGGCGAATCCACAGGCACCATCACCTCCTTCTATGTGAGTCCGTCTGTTCATGCTCTCTCGCTAGTATCATAGATTGGTCGATCTGTGGATATTGTTTGGCTAAGCTAGGATTGGTTGGCCGTGCAAGTGCAATACATCTCATGGCAAAGACGGCGGCGTGCGCCCTGGCGTACGGTGCCACGTCGCGGCGAGCACGAGGCCCACCGTGTTCACCTTGTACACGGGCATCTTGTTTGCGTAGCTCAGTGAGGTACTAATGTCAGGATCATACATCTGTCTGTCGTATGCAAACACTGGCCTGCTCTGATAGGCACTAGCTTGGGCCCTCCTGTATTCACATAATCACATGACTGAATGTATGATGGACAACCATATATTCTTGTTAATAGTTATGGGATGAGGGATCCTTCAATACACACACATTAGCAAACAGAAGTGGTTAACTTGGACGGATTAACAGTTGTTAGTAGTCTGAACTTACTTGTTAGCCTGCAAATAAAAGTGAATAAGGATTGCTAGCTACAGCTTGTTTTGTGAATATTCAGTTGTCTGTTCAATATGGTCATGGCATGAAATTCACATTTGTAAAATGGCTTATAGTGCTTATTCAGTTCTGCTAAAATCAGTTAAGAACTAGCACTTGTGAAGTACTTCCAACGATTTCAATTATCTGAATGTTCTTTGTGTTCTCTAATCTTTCTTTTCTTGGTGCCGCACTTGTAGATCGAAAGAAACAAAGCACAGTTAGCCGCCGTTGCCGGATTTTCGTCAGAGAAGATGTTGGCAAAAAACTGCTGCAAGGTGTCTTCAAAATCAACTCGGATGGGTGTGTTTCAGCTCGGTGCCAAGATGTCCTATTTAGCAACAGCTACTGAACTTGTGTTATCTCTGGTTGCATTATGTTAGCTTATCCTTGAATTGGGGTAAGAACCAGAATATGTTGTACAAATGCTGTAATGCTGATACGTTCAAGCTTGGCTTGTTGTGTACTCAATAAGATCTTGATCGCGATCTGTGGCCTGTTTGTTGATGCACGCGGTTCGTGGCCTAACGCATGAGGACAACAACATGTTATTAGTAGGTCTAGTTGGTACTCCCTCGATTATTGTTTGAGCATCGCGTTCTTGTGGGATGTGTGAACTGACGTAGGCTGCTAGCGATTCAGCTGTGATAGATGAGTAATGCAAAGTGACTTGCTTAAAAAAATGACCAAAACAGGATCATTGTTCACATGCTAATTCAGTCCATGAAAGCTCAACTTCATGTACAGTCAACGAAGGCCACAGTTAGTACTCAAAATTCAGATACATTGAAGAAAAACATATGATTTTGTTTGAATCCAAAATCCATGATACATAGGCGCTTGTGGCTGCCGGATCATGAGATTTGACCCAGCAAGACAACTGGACGGACAGCTCACGGTGATGTTGAGCTTGGCACTTGCATTCAGCACACGCAAAGAAAAAGAAATTCTACTTCCATGCATAACGATGTTCAGCACAAGATACGAAGGTTCACATAAGACACTGTATTACCCAGAGACACTTGAAATTCATGTTCCACAAAGCCAAAGCTAACATGCAAATTAATTAAGAACGACGTATGTTTGGGAGTAGCTAACTAGCTAGACTTACGATTAATAAAGGATGAGAAATTTAAACCATGTTTGGTGGAACTTCATCTTCTCTTGTTTCTTTTTTTATACACTATAGGAATTGTTTTTGTTTTATCTCCGCTCTTAAAATAAACCAGAAACTACCCAAGCTATTTTATTCACTGGCTCCGGCTTCTCCATGCAGTAGTATGAGCTAGAGCTGTTCGAAGCCGTGTCAAATGAAACTTTAATAAGATAGAATTTTACGCATGCAAATTCTAGATACGAACCTGCACAAAATGCTTATCTGGCTTATTCATACCTAGCTAGAACTACATCCATTTTGGGGCGAAGTGAGTATAATATTCTTATAGCGAGAGGCTTGTCTCCATCTATCTGTCACTTGGCGTAGGACTTGACTAGGATAATTAAATCAACGGTGTGCGTGCAACTTGGGATGAAAGGATGATTGATGGACAACATCTTGATGAGTCGGTTGAGATGGACGGCGGGTGAAAGCAACATGGCACTGTCTGTTTGTGAGACGACGACGACTCAACTGTGGCCTCTACTAACCATATATATGCATGATTCTGTATCCTAAGATTTGTGTCTTAATCAATGTCTTTTTAATTCAAACAAATGTATAGAAAAGACCGATAACTTGTATAACATTAAACTAACATTAAACTAGTATTATTAGATGTGCCATAAAATATATTTTTACAGAAATATATTGATTTAGCACAACTCTAGAATTTAATTTATCTGAGATAGAGGTAAGTAATAGCTCTAACACTTATCTTTGTTTATATTCATATTGACAAAGATTAAGGCTATATTGCATTAGATCCCGATGTCTCTCTTAAAAGTAGTTAAAATTTTCTGAATTAATAATTAGTATGGACGTGGCCTTTTTTATAACAATGGACGTGTGCCAAAAGGTACGATCTTTCTTCTTTTAAAAATCATTAGCTAGTAGTAGTATTATTTTAAAATGGCTATGATGCATGCTTCGCCCTTGGTTTACGTTACAGGGTGACGTCACCAAGATGACGATTTACATATGCAATGGCCTGCCTCGCTAATGTATGCCTCTGTGGCTTGACCTTCTAGAAATCCAAGTAAACATGTATTATTGGTGAACATCGAAAGCAGAATTTTATATACGTATTCAATATAAAATTTCTACGAGCATGTATTTTATATTACACCCTCCATTCCAATTTATAAGTCATTTTAGTTTTTTTAGAGTCCAAACATCTCAAATTTAACCAACATCATAAAGAGAATTACAAATATAAATGACAATAAATATGTATACATACTATGAAAAATATAAGAAATCAATAATTTAGTTATACTTAGTTGGTATAAACATTATTATTTTATTATATAATTTTTTTTGTTAAACTTGAGATGCTTTCACACTCGAAATAGAACGTAAGTTATCTCTATCCGTTTTCATACCTTAACAGAACGCAAGTGGTGTTTGCTTCTTCATCTCCATTCTTTTTTTGGAAACTATCACCTTCACCGTGAAGCATAAGTTTATTCTGAAGTGTGGAAGGAATCGAAGGAGAGCCACGAACAATTTCTTGTTCTAGATTTAGAATGTGCTTAAGAGGCTGACAGGTGGGCCCACCGATTAAAGAGAAACTTGCAGCCGCATCCTTGTTTATTCGCTCACTCAAGTGGTCAGTGACTTGATTCTCAAAAAAAAAAAAAAAAAAAGTGGTTAGTGACTTCCTTCAGTTCCCTGCCCACCCCCGTGCACGCCGGCGGCGGCGGCGGCGTCATTTTCTCCTGCCGCTGGCCTGCCCTGCCCGCGCAATAAATATTCCTCGCAACTCCTCTTCCTCTTCGTACTGTTCTCCAGGGCGAGGGCTTGTCCTCGTCTCCGACGCCGGCAAGAGCTACAGAGCTTCCCAAGCGTATGGGTGCGGCGGAAACGCAGACGGCGGAGCTGTACTGCAGCGCCACGACGGGATTGCCAAACTGGTTAGCTCTTCCTTCACGTACTGCACATGATTTTATTTTTTGCAGCAGCTCGGATGTGGATGTGGATGTGGATGTTCTTGGTCCTCCATTTCGATTTTTGGATAAGGAAGCAAGACTTTGAGGCAGATTCCATTTCCTCCGTTGCGTGTCGGCGAGCAAACATAGGACTTCGATCCCTTTGTAATTCCTTCGAAAAGCCACCGATGCAAGCATGGCCGCTGTCCGTTTTTATCTGGCTATTTCCTGGGGGAGGGGATGGGATTTGGCGTTGCATTCAAAGTTATGCTGAACTGTCCTTTGTATTTTGAGATCTGTTTGGAACCAAAGAATAGATGTTTCTTGTAATGATGTTTGATTCTTTTAATTCTTATATATGTTTTCCATCTTTTCTTCCATTTTTCCTGCTCAAATTATGCCATTGCCCACTGGCCCGCTGGTTAATTACTCTATTTATTAATTTTTCGTAAATACAGGTAGCCAAGAAGGCATCAAATGGGGGCGTTCTTGAGCTCTGCCGCCGGCAAGGACCAGCAGTGGGGGCACGGAGAAGCTCCGCAACCCGATTCCTCCAAGAAGATGCGGCTTTCGACCCGTCTCTGCAGCCACGGCGACCCGAGGCTGATCCCGGGGCTCCCGGACGAGATCTCTCTGCAGATCCTCGCGAGGATGCCGCGGATGGGGTACCTCAAGGCCAAGATGGTCTCCCGGAGCTGGAAGGCGGCGGTAACCGGCGCGGAGCTGTACCGGCTGAGGAAGGAGCTCGGCGTGGCCGAAGAGTGGCTGTACATACTGGTGAAGACGGCGGGTGATCAGAAGCTGGTTTGGCACGCTTTCGATCCGGTTAGCAACCAGTGGCAGAGGCTGCCACTTATGCCTGGGATCAGTCATGGCAGAGTCTATGGGTTGGGATTGGGGGATCTGGTGAGCGCTGGGATAAGTATCTTTGGCGTTATCAGAAGCTGGCTTGGTCAGAAGGAATTGTTAGGCAGTATACCAGTCTGTGGCTGTGCCGTCGGCGCCGCTGATGGCTGCATCTATGTTTTGGGTGGGTTCTCTAGAGCTTCGACGATGAAATGCGTGTGGAGGTATGATCCCTCTGTCAATTCATGGCAGGAGGTGAGCCCGATGAGCACTGGGCGTGCCTTTTGCAAGACGAACCTGTTGAACAACAAGCTGTATGTTGTTGGCGGTGTCAGCAAAGACAAGAATGGGTTAGCTCCTCTAAAATCCGCTGAAGTGTTTGACCCGGCAACTGGGGTTTGGGCTGAGGTGCCAGATATGTTATTCTGCAAATCGCAAGCTGTACCGATGGCCTTAGCTGATCTACTAAAGCCTATTGCTACAGGAGTGACCTCATACAGAGGGAAGCTATATGTTCCTCAGAGCCTTTATTCCTGGCCCTTCGCTGTTGATGTTGGTGGAGAGGTCTTTGATCCGGAGACAAATTCATGGGAACAAATGCCTACGGGCATGGGTGAAGGTTGGCCTGCAAGGCAGGCTGGAACGAAATTGAGCGTTGTTATAGATGGCAATCTGTATGCCTTGGAGCCAGCAACTTCTTCCGGCAGTGCAAAGATAAAGATGTATGATGCTCAAGAGGATACTTGGAAGGTTGCTGTAAGCAAGGTACCTGTTGGGGCCTTGGAAGAGTCAGACAGTCCTTACTTGCTTGTTGGATTCCTTGGAAAGCTCCATTTGATCATCAAGGATGTGGGTAGCAAAATCAATGTCATGCAAACGGACTCTCTGGAGCCAATGGATTCGCCAGCCCTTTCGGCTGGCACAACATGTCAAGCCCCAGATGTCTCCTTGGAGCAGGCAGATGTTTGGAAAGCCATTGCGTCGAAGAGTATCACAGCTGCCGAACTTGTCAGCTGTCAGGTTCTCAGCATTTGAGTTTTGAAGGTCGAGTTTCTCTGGATCTTTGCATAAGTTTGTGCAGTAGATATGTTTCTGCTGCACATCTGATTTGTCAGGCAACTTGTGGTTTCAACCTGAAGAACAGGTAATCTCCGTCTTCTGTCACAAATGTGATCAGTGACCTGCAGAGATTAATTTCTGTCAGCAATGTACATATGTGTGTGCAGTCTGGGTAATTCAGTTTTGTAATTGTTTTCTTCTACTCTTATCATGTATAGTACATTACATAAAACTGAATAAGGTTGTTGCAAGCTTTGTCCAATTCCAAAGGCAACAGCCCATCTGTACACTATCCATTGTTCAAACTGCTGTAAATTGCAGTTTTCATAGCATTGTACTTTAGTTTCTCCATGTTAAGTGTGTGCAATGACCCTTGAAGAGACATGTGTTTCCTCTATCCATGATGCATTCCAGAACCTGTTAATCTTTATTCGTATTTTTTTTAAAAAAAATATCCTTTTGGTCAGTCAACATTAAAATATGTTCCTTTCCTGATTTGCTTACACAATCTTGGATCTGTACATTCTAATTCAAGAAGACTGATCTCTGGATAAATATATTTTGGCATTTGAGGAGCAGGCAGCACCAGTATGAATGGGATCCATGTTATCATGATGCCTTACCACAAGCTCTCTTTTTTCTTTGCTTGCCGGCTTGCTTGGAACTGTTGCTGGTCAAACAAATGTGAGGCTCTTCAGTACAGCCATTGTGATCCCCAAATTTGGCATTTTTTTTTTCTTATTGACTCCTCCTGTCACTGGCGTGACGTTGATATCTGTCTATCCGTGGATTGTCAAATGTCAACAATAACCGCATGTGGAAAGCAAAAATTGTGGAAAGTGTCTTATGATTATGATGTTGGCAAGCAAGTAGCACTTTGGCTATGTGCTATGTTGGCAAGTAGCATCTACAAGTACTTTGGCTGTGTGCTAGAAGTACTCTGGGAACTTTGGCTATGTGCTAGAAGTACTCTGGTTACGTGGAATTGTATAAGCAGGAATTGCCTTCATTTTCTAAAAGGAGGCTGGAAGTGTTATCGTAAAGTCTTGTATCACCGTTTGAGTCTTTAATAAAGACTAACTTTACGAGAAAAAGCTGCAATGTATTGGAATGTTTCCCTGTTGACGTACTTATTGATTTTGTTTAGAACTTTTGTTCACTTCAGTTATAGAATTTAAATTAAGTCTTGTAAAAAGCTGCAATATATTGGAATGTTTCAGATGCTTGATCTCCTCAATTTTGGTGCGCGGTTTCAGATTGCTGTACTTTCATACACATTTTTTTTGCAGCTTTGCACTATGTGCTTCGCGATTTTTCTTAATCAATCTGAATTAGCTTGCCATGCTACGAAAACATTGGTGGGGTGTCGTGCAGATTGGAGTTTAAACCCTCAATCTCCACAAATTTTTAAAACTTATATTTGAAATAAAAACATCGAAATGCTTTTTGCAAAGTGTTTAATAGGATTTCAAGAAATGTTGAGACCTCCCTTAGAATATGGTACTTTTTCTATTTCCTAAATTTTTCTAAAAAAATAAACTATTCCATGTGATTATCTTGTACGTTTCATTTCATACAAGATTCATGCATTCCAAAAGTGTCCTAAATTTAGTCTTTTGAAATGTTAACTGGTAGTTCAAATTTTAAATATACTAAGAATTTTTTTACTTTACTATTTCAAAGTATTCACGTGAATGCTTCCAAACCGGTAATCAACTTTTGAGAAATTTTAAATGAATCACTCCAAAGTATGAAAAAAAAAACATAAATATAAATACAACAATACAAGGCCTTTCGGGATGCATGACTTGGGCTGCCATCCGCGAAGTGAGCCGACACCGACAAAACCGCGCCGCAACTTGCGATCACGATGGGCCCGCATTGGGCTCGTACTCTCTCGCCGACAAGTGGGCCCGAGAACCACGCTCCCCTTCCGCACGTGCGCGCCGCCCGAAACCGGACGCCGCCGTCACGCCGGTGCCGTCCGCCGCCGCCCAAACCCGCCGCGGTTTCGCCTCCGCGCGGCCGCCCACCATTTTTGCCTGCGCCCCACCACCACCCCCCACAGAAAAGCTTCGCCCATGCCGCCGCCGCCGACACCCCGTCCTCCTCTTCTCTCCCCACGCCATTCTCCTGCTCCCACTCGTTCCAACCCGCCATGGCCGCCGCCTCCAAGCCCCTGCCGCTCCGCCTCGCGGCGCCGCTCGCGCTCGCCGTCCTCCTCGCGCTCGCCCTCGTCGCCAGCTTCCTCTGGTCCTCCTCCTCCTCCTCCTCTCGACGAGCCCCCCCGCTCTCGCCCTCCTCTTCCAGAAAGGTAACCACGCCGCATTGCTCTCCGCGAACCGGCGACGTGCTCTGAACAAATTTCGTTGCTCTATCTGCTCTAACCATTTGCTCCTCTCGCAGGTGATGGGGCGCCTGAACGCGACGTACGCAGACCTGCCGGCGCCGCACTGGGACTGGGAGGAGATGCCCGCGGCGCCCGTGCCGCGCCTCGACGGGGCGTCGGTGCAGATTGGGGATCTCCTCTACGTCTTCGCTGGCTACGGGGACATCGACCATGTGAGACACCTTTGCTTAATATGGCCTTGTTTTCCTTTTCGCATTGTTTTCAGGCTTCACTCAAAAGATTGGACGGCTAGTGTAAGTGTTCAGTTTTGCTGGTAAATAAGTCACCAATCGAATTGTGAGCTAATTCCGTTACATCGAAGCAACCTGTGTAGTATCCTTTTTTTTGTGTTAATTTAAGTAACCTGTGTAGTTTCTAGCTGTAAGGTTTGAACTTCTTCGGGAACTCTTCATACTGTTTAGGATTTCAAACAGGAGGATCTATAGTAAATGAGCAAGACCAAGCATTTCTTACTTGTTGAATTATTACTATTGCAAAATCTTGGCAGTATCCTTCCTTTCTGATATACTGCTTTGTTCCTTTATTTTCAGGTCCATTCTCATGTTGATGTTTACAATTTCACTTCTAACACATGGGTCCAGAGGTTTGATATGCCCAAGGAGATGGCACATTCTCATTTAGGAATGGTTAGCGATGCTAGATACATCTATGCAGTTTCAGGACAGTATGGACCACAGTGTCGCGCCTCGATCAATCACAACTTCGTTTTTGACACAGAGACTAGAGAGTGGCATGAGTTGCCCCCTTTACCACTTCCTAGGTATGTATGGTACAGTGCACTTAGTTTATTAGCCATGTCCCGTTCATGGATTGATGCTTATGTCTTTTTTATGTTATTCATTTTCTGCTTCTATCATTTATTATCATGTACATGCTTGTTCAAATTTGGTTCTAGTCCATTGGCTTTACCAATTCATGCTGCTATCCAACAAACATGTTAATAAAGACAAAATGCCAGGCATCAGCTTGTTATAATTTTTCTTGTAATTTTGCATTTTCTAATATTTGAGCAGTTAACTAAGAATCATATTGTAGTGTTTTGTATGGAAAATAATCTTTTAGTATGTCACTTGATCAGCCTAATCCTACAAAATGAGATTAACCTTTTAGCAATACATGGAATTATTGTTCATTGCTGAAAATATGCTGAACTGGTTCATTGCTTGCATTCTGTATTGCTCTAGTTGTTGCTGGCACATATAGCACCAAAAAACTTTATTTTGTGAAAATGTTCAGGTATGCACCAGCTACTCAGCTTTGGCATGGGCGGCTCCATGTGATGGGTGGAGGGAAAGAGGACCGTCATGAACCTGGATTGGAGCATTGGAGCCTTGCTGTCAAGGATGGCAAGGCACTGGAGAACGAGTGGCAAGCTGAATTGCCCATACCACGTGGTGGACCTCACAGGTATGTCAGAGTGGACTTCTGTCATTTATGCAGTCACCATGACATCATGCCTGTCTTGATGGACGATTGGTGTTATCTAGTGTTTAGACACTCATATTGTTTATCCTTTGTTGTGGTACAGACGTTCTGTAGATTGTATACATTTCTAAATGAACAATACTTTGTAATTCCTGACTTCGACTTTTTGCAGGGCATGTGTTGTAGCTAATGATAAACTATTTGTGATTGGTGGACAAGAAGGAGACTTTATGCCTAAACCAGGATCACCTATTTTTAAATGTGTACGGAGGCATGAGGTGTGTATGTGGTTCCTGCTATGCTTATTCATGCACCTGGCGTTTATTTTCTCGTCATCAATATCTGCATATTGGACCCATGTTGAGTAGTACTCTCTTTTTTTTGGTGTTCGTAATTTTTTTAAACAAATAAGTTCCTGCAGTTCGCGATGAAAGTGGTACGGATATTTATTCGTCCGTCCGTTCGACCGAATTCGTTTAGAGGTGTTTTAATCCGTCCGTATGCGAGTCCGGACATTCAACATCCGATACCGTATCCGTATCCGAATACTTAAATCACATATTTATGATGTCGATAACCAGTCTTATCCTATCCAGCATGGTTGATACTATCCGTATTCGAATCCGAATCCGAACAGAAATATGAAAACAAATGTGGTATGAGTGATATCTGTCCGTATCCGATCCGTTTTCATCGCGACCTGCAGTTGGGATATTACTTCCTAGTGATTGCTTCAACTTGAAGTTGAAACAAAAACCTATATTTTCAATGAGTCCTGATGTCCAAATTCCTGTTTTGTGTGGACATTTTTCTGCAGCATAATTCTTATATGTTCATAATTGCACTTTTCAGGTTGTGTATGGTGATATGTATATGCTAGATGATGGAGGCAAGTGGAAGCAACTGTCCCCAATGCCAAAACCAGATTCCCACATTGAATTTGCATGGGTTGTCGTTAACAACTCCATAGTAATTGTTGGTGGAACTACAGAGAAGCATCCTATCACCAAAAAGATGATTCTTGTTGGTGAAGTCTTCCGTTTTGATTTGGAAGCATTGGTAGGTTATGTCTGTGACTCTTCACCCCCCCCACACCCACACACACCTTTATGGTCATTTTTAGTTTTATTGTGAGTCCATGACACTTCCCTCTGAATTTTGAGGGTCCAGCCTAAAAGTCCCTATGCCATTCTTGCAGACCTGGTCAGTCATTGGGCGCATGCCTTTCCGAATCAAGACAGCCTTAGCTGGGTACTATGAGGGGTGGCTCTATTTTACTTCTGGGCAGCGAGATCGTGGGCCTGATAATCCAGCTCCAAAGAAAGTTGTTGGAAGTATGTGGAGGACGAGGCTACACTTGTGATGGTAGAAGTTGTGACAGGGTTTTTTCTGAAAATTGTAGATTTGCATCTGATTTCTAGTCCAACAGCTAGGTCCCTCTCAGAGAATTGCTTGTATCCTGTATTTTGTTGTCTTCGGATGCATATTATCTATTTTGACTAGATTTTTTAAATTTAACATTTAGGCCAGTAGCTTGTAGATTGCCTGAATACAAGCAGTAAAACCTTGTAAATACCACCTTTGCCAACATTTATTTGCCTAAACAAAGCAAAGGTTTCTGACTTGAGGTAAATCTACATCTGCTTACATTTTCTGACTGCCAGGGGCCCCAGATGTTCATCCCACGTTTTGTATGCTAACATGTCAACCTGAATTCTTTTGTATTGTTTACTTGTTTTGATTCCCACATCCGGAAATCTGAAGTTCAGAGACGTCTCCAAACAACCAGAAGAGATGTCATAAAGCAATCTTGCCCTCCAATGGACGCAAGCAACTATCGACCTTTGTGAAAAGATTTTTCTTATTGGAAATATTCAATGTAAAGCAATGGAATAAAGGAGAGGCACCATATCCTTATCTATTCTTTCCTTCCTTTTTTTTTTTTTTTTGAGAAAGACATTCTTTGCCAGCTGTTGCTCTGTTGCAGGGAGGGCGGAACTGTTTGGGCCTCGTACTGGCCTTTGTGGGCTGATCCAAGGGGCCCTGTCCGAAGCAGGCCTAAAAAATCCGAAGCTTCAAATAATGGGCCTAAGCCCAAACCGTCCCTCCCTACAGAAAGCAGCCCGCGTCTATCCCCAGTCGTCTTTGTTTCCCTCTCGCCGCCGCCGCCACGTCGCACGGCCGGAGTGGCGAAGTCTCTTCGTCAGTTCGCCGTCGCCGTGTAGCTCTGCCCTGCTCGCTCCCGGTAATGTTGCACCTCTCTTCAATCTATATGGATTATGGATGCACCGGTGAAGTCATATATTCGTTCTGAATCTGAAATGATCCAGGCAGGCCACGCCGTGTGGATCGGCGCCGGCTCGATGAGTTTCCGGCGGTTCCTGTATGTGGTGTGGGACGTCGAGGCGATCGACGGCTGCTGCTCCCTTCGCCGCATCGACACGTCGCGCCTCTTCTTCCGTACATCGACCGAGGGCGCACCAGCGCCGCTCGACAGCAGCGGCGGCGGAGCAGGCGCTGCTGATCCGTCGGCGGTGCACGACGGCGGTCGCCTGCCTGACCCCGCAATAAAGCTCTACTCTCCTATGTCGCCGCGCTTGCACGGTGGTGGAGTCGGGTACCTGCTCTTCAAGAACAAGGGCGCCATGGGCGAAGGGCACGAGCACGACACGGTGGTCGCCGTCGACCGCACGGGCTGCAGCTTCATGTGCGACCCTGAAGATGACAAGTCCCTCACCGTCCGCACCCTGCCCAGCCTGACCGCGCCCAAGCTCTGGCCCTTGTCCCTCACCGTCGGCCAGAGCCTGTACGTCATGGACAGGTGCCCCGACGGCGGGCAGAGGCACGGCAGCTTCGAGGTGCTCTCGCACGACGACCACCCCACCTTGCGAGACATCAAGGACTGGTGCTGGCGGCCTCTCGACCCGCCCCCGCTCGTGGACCACTCCAAAAAGCGATGCCACTCCATCGACTCCTACGCGGTGGACGCCGGCGGCTCCGGCATCCTCCAGGGCCGTGCACAAGGGTGTGCAGGCGGTACGACGGTACAGGGCCTCAATTTTTTAGGGGCCTCAAAATTATAGCTCCTTAGTAATTAACATTTAATATTTTGTGCTGACTTTTCTGTACAAAGCTCATGAGGAGAAGTGTCTGTGCCACCATTATTTCTGTACAAAGCTCATGAGAAGCTCAGTAGTCCATTGCTAACATCAAAATGCAAACTATAAAGCATCAGCGATGAACAAAGAAAGAAGGTGTATTGACAAGTAAACCATATATCGTAGTATAGTGGATCCATAAAGAATTGATATGATTGGTTTTGGGAGGCTAGCAAACCAGCAAGTCGCAAGGTCCTATTCTAGAGTCTAGAACAGGGCCTTAATTTTTGTCGGCACGGCCCTGCATCCTCGTGTCCAACAAAGCCAGCAAGCTCACCTGCCGCTTCGACACGGCGAGCGGGACGTGGAGCAAGGCCGGCGACTGGGTGCTGCCGTTCACCGGCCTCGCCGAGTACCTCCCGAGCACAGGCTCTGGTTCGGCATCTCTCGTACGGAGGACGGCAACCGCTTCTGCGCCGCCGCCACCGACCCCATTGCGTCGTCGAAGAAACCGCCCGTGGTGTGCGGCGTCTGGAAGGAGTACGCCGAGCCTCCCCCGGAGTGGAGCCCCGCCCCCACGTCGTGCTATGCGGTGCACCTGGGCTCCTCCAAGTTCTGCATCGTCAGGTTCTTCAACACTGGTAAGGTGTACGTCTGCCCGGAGAGCCACCATTCGTACAAGAGGGAGGAGGACCTCCATGTGGTGATCACCGGCGTCGAGGTGCAGCGCTGCGGCAGCGGCGACGTACAGGTGGTCAGGCACAAGTCCGAACGTTACAAGGTCGATGTCAGACTCTACTATAATCTGCTCTAAGAAAGGTCGTCATCAAATGTAACGCAATAATAAGTTATACTAGCAAATATGCCCGTGCGTTGCAACGGGACAAAAAACTATTAAACACTTATGCTAATGATAATGTGAATGGTACATATCTACTTATGATTTATATATGCTTATATAATTTATTTTGAGATGATCGTGACATCCATAATGTAAGTTAATACTGACAATAAATAACAATGTCCTATTAAACCTATATCGAGTTAAAATACACCTGATATATTTTTTCCTTTTATTATAAAGTGCATAATTATTTAGATATAAA
Organism: Themeda triandra; assembly: GCA_018135685.1. Taxonomy (NCBI): domain Eukaryota; kingdom Viridiplantae; phylum Streptophyta; class Magnoliopsida; order Poales; family Poaceae; genus Themeda; species Themeda triandra. The sequence continues at coordinate 1,090,378 of JAENPR010000066.1, read as the reverse complement.
TATATCATGATTTTAATTTTCATACTACCCATGTGTTTCTGTGACTCAATATCGACCTTTGTAGCTTTTTCAATGTATCATATCAACCTCGTCAACTCTTTTGTCGATATGTAAACGGTTGATCTGTCCGCCAATGATCATGATGAGAGATTTCTCTTATTTTTTTCCATAGCAGCTTTCATCCGGAATTATATAAATATATTTGTTTTGATTTTATTAGACAATAATCTATCGAGACTCCGGTTCATGAAGTAATTATTTGCACAATTGACTAATCCATATTTTAGTAGAAGACTTTGTCATGGACAAATCTATATGCATGCAAGGACGACTTGACACACCTACATATAAAAACACAACCTAACAAAATTCATAACATCTATTGATAGGTCATATTTTCATGAAGCTAATAAACTTGGTTTGGTATTTTTCTAATTTTTCTTTGATTTTTGGCACATTTTGCAAAATCTTTATTTTTATCTGGACATTTTACTTCAGGAACTCCGATCTATTTGAAAAACTATAAAGGTCTTTCTATTTTTTCTTTCTCACTTGCATCTTCATATATATCTGGAACTCCTTATTATTTTCTATTTTCTTTCCTAGTTATAATCTTCTTGTGTTAATGAAACGGAAAAGAATTTGGGGTACAGGACACGGACACTGTGCCGATAGGGAGAGGTGGTGGCGGACAGAAAAGTTTGGCGGACTGAAATTTTGATAATTAAGTATTAGGGAAAGATATATATAGTAATGGAATCATGCCATCGTTATTATTCCGAGCAAGCTATGATATCCCAACGGCTGCAGGTTTGTTCTATGCCTGCTTAAGTTTAGCCTGAATAATGGATGTATGTACCAAGGGTTTGAACGACATGATTGGTTTGGTTTGGTCTAATGTGAGATGGAGGCATGGAGCCTTCCTCTATATATATTATATACTCCCTTCGTTCTAATCTACATGTTGTTTTTTGCTTTTCTATGTACACAACTTTATTTTGTATTAAGATATATATTTATATGCATTCAAAAGTCATGTATTTAGAAAAGTCAAAACGGTTTGGACCGATGAAGCAAGAAAATCGGTGAGGGGGTCGAGCCAACGATGATGGGCAAATTCTGAGATGCCAGTTCTGCAAACGCCAAGGCCGCAAGTAGAGGAAGCAGGCCTTCGCCCGCTATGGCCCAAGCAAAATGCCAACACAGGGAGTGAGAGAGTGTGATGAAGGTGGCATCGAGTGTGAGTGGCCATCGGCGAAGAGGGTGGGTGCTGAGGTTGGGCCAGCCACAGACACAAAAGGTGGCGGTTGGAAACAAAATTTCAAAAACAAACAGATAAACTTACCCTTCTAACATTCGCCTTAATTCTCTCCGAAAATTAGGTCATGAAGTGCCTGCGTCATAGGTGATATGTGAAATAATTTAGTTTTACCTCATTATGTTTTCAGACTACGTTGCTTTGTGCGTTTTAGTCTGAACAGGCGGGGATCTCTCCCCCTCTAGACTTCTCAAAGCAACAAATAGAGCAAGCAGAAGATCAAGTTGACTACGACTCTATTTTTTTTTACCAAAATTGGTGAAAAAAGGTATCGTCGCTTTTTGGCCAAAAGAGATTTGTCTCATGTACATGTATCCTCATGGGCATTCAGCAGGCCAGCAGTTGAAGAGTGCCCTTCGTGGCCACTGGGCGTAATGCCGACTTCTTCCTTCTGACCCCCTTCTAGCCATCCTCGCCGCCGGCCCCCTGTCTCTCTCTGGCGAGTTCGCTGGTGACAGACAGAAGGGTCGGTTCCTCCTCCTCCGCTCCTTTCCCTTCCATACTCTCCCTTCCTCAGCTCCTCTCTTGTATATTATTTAGTGGAATAAAGGCCTAGATGGCCATTTTTCTACTTCAACCTTTGAAGATAAAGCCACGGCAGCAGCTCTAGACGACAACAAAGCGGGGTCGTTCTCCCTCTGCGCTATGCTCTGGCACGCGCCCAACACCGTGCACTTGGTGCTGTGCGAGGAAGGACCCATGGTGGCCATCGTGGGTGCCGCGACTTTGCCTACTCGCCAGAGTGGAGTCCAAGAGGATACACCTCGCCTTCGAGGACCACGACCTCGAGGCACCGAGGGCATTCGTCGGCGTCGACATCGCACTATGCAGCATCGCGCGGGAGAGTCTATCGGAGGTACGGTCCCATGCCCGTCGCCAGTAGCGCCGTCGTCGCCACATGCTGTTCCGCAGCCGTGGTGGCTGGGTCCGCTGGTCAAGATGGGGATGCGATGGGATCCGGCTCGCCAGAGGTCCTGTTGCTGCCTCCATCTGGGTCTCAGGTTAGACGATTTTGCCTCCACTTGGGTCTCAGGTTCAAGCTATTTCTACTTCCGACAATGATTTCAACGGCATCCTTTGGTTGTCGGCATGTTTTATCTTCAACGACTCCACCGATCCTTTTTTCACTGTCGCTATGCGCGGTCAGTCCATCTGGGTGCACCCGTCTTTGACTCCTCTGCGTATACCCCTCGCCGGCAGAATTGATCTTCTGTGCGCTTCAGTCCATGCTGTTGTCTACTTTTTAAGTCACAGGACCTAACCTGGTCTTCCTTAGAGGACCAATATGTAATACGACTATGTTATTAACTAGCAGGTACCCCCGTGCTTTGCACGGGGCAGCAAGTCAAAATTATGATGATACATTAGAATAGATTTGTAGAATTAGTTAGAAATGTATTCTCAATTGAGACATTCGTTGAATAGTGGTAGCACATTATGGTGATTGCAGGATAGATATTTCAATCTCCAAAAGATAAAGAGTAAAATGCACCATGGGTACTTAAACTATTAGGGTAGTATCATCTGGGTACTCGAAGTGAAAAAAACTACCACCTGGATACTCAAACTATTGGATAGTATCATCTGAGTACTCGAACTATAAAAGCTCTCACCTGGGTACTTAAACTATTAGGCAGTACCATCCGGATACTATGTAATATTCTATCCTCATTACATAGTGGAACGAAAGTAAGTTTTGTACATTTTGAGACCTTCGTAGGACAATGATGGCATAATACAGGGATATAGTGTTGTGAATCAAATTATAAAATGAAGGCGTGTGAACACTGATCAACTATATTTAGTACGATGGACTGATCATGCAATGAAATGCATGAAAGGCGGCCAGCAGATACACATACCTAGGGCACATAGAGCTTGAGACCATGTATGAAATTAGCAGGTTAGTCCACGTGAGCACCTGGAGGTCAATTCAAAAGGAACAACAATTGTTGTGAGCATACAGATGTATGTACCGAAGCAAGAGAGTAGGAATTAATGTTTGGTAAAGAAACACTATGAGAGACATCGTCAAAGGGCCTCTAGCCTAGTGGTTAGAGCACCCGAGTGACACCCAGCAGACCTGGGTTCGACTCCCTGTGGGAGCGAATTTAAACAGTCTGCATTATTAAAAAAACAAAAAAATAGGCCAGGGTTTTCCTTTGCTGACTTCGGTAAAAAAAAAAACTATGAGAGACATCAAAATTGCTTCCTGAGCACCCTGTACTATGGCCATATTCATCTTTTATATATGCTGCTAGATGAATTCCTGAGGATAACATTGTTCACAGTACAGTATAGCGTTGTCAATCAAATTATAAAATGAAGGCATGTGAACACTGATCAACTATGTTTGCTACGACGGACTGATCATGCACTGAAATGCATTGCATGTTTAGTTCCATAATAACGGAATGGCTTCAAAATTGTTTTTGCACTGCATAGATGAGAGGCGGGCAGCAGAGATACATACTTAGGGCACATAATAGAGCATGAGACCATGTATGAAATTCGCAGGTTAGCCGACGGGAGCACCAGCAGGTACCGTTTCGCAATTGAGTAAAGTTTTAGCTTGGGTACCTTCTATACTGCGTTTGCTTCTTTGAACAATTGGACTCCTTGACAGATGTATATATGTGCATCTTCATAATTGTTGCTGCAGGAAGTCAAGCATGGATATTTGGGTAGCTGGGAAAAAATGGCTGTAGAGGCAAATCGTTGAACACATAGTCTGCAATCTGCACCATCCATGAGTGAGGAATCTGCTTGTAGAAGATGGGATCAGAGAGATGGAAGGACGTCGTGGGGAGGCACCGTATATAGTAACGCAGTAAGTGTAAAACTAAGATGAGGAAGAAGAAGGGCAAACCTGCTGCCGAGAAGGGAACCGGAACCTGCACCTGCCATGCAGGAGGGCCGTGGCCAACGCCGGGCTGCTGCGTCACGGGAGAGGTTGGAGGAGTAGGTCACGTCCGCAGGGCCGCGGCGCGGCGGCGCCGCCGAGGGTTTGAGGTGGGTGGGTCGGCACGGCCACGAGGCGATTCACGGATCGCCGCCTTCGCCGTGGCGGCGCAAGGCGCGAAAGCGCCGCCCGGGGATGGACGCATCGACGTGTGCCGCCTACGGTGGAGCGGCACGAGGATGACGGGCATGACGAAGTGGGCGAGTGGAGCGGCGCACGACGTGGTCTAGCGGTGCGGCGGGTGGAGATCGGAGGAGAGGCGCCTGTCCGCGAGAAACTCCGTGAGGGATTGCGAAGGACCTGGAAAACGTACGGAAGGGGGTGAGGTGGTTGCGCGGGACGAAAGAAGTCTGCACCCGGTGCACGATGGACTTACGTTGACTGTTGCGGTAACAGTAATCTTAAGTCTTTGGCGGAAGTTCGGGTGAGCCTCGACTTTTATAAGCTATATAGATATATAATATATGAAGTTGTCAAAAAAACAGATGAATGCATATGGGGGCATATGCCCCTAGGGACAAAATTTTTATATTCAAAGGTACAACTCTAGCCTACTTGCTATGGAGATAAATTAATTTATAATAAATTAAGTTTAGGAAACAATTGGTTGGAGCGCCTTGGAAAGATAGAGAAGGGAGTTTGAGTAGTGTCTTTTGCTTATTATTTTTCTTTTTTATGAAATAGATGGCCTTTTCTATGAATATGGGCAATTTCATTACTTAACCGCTAATAAATCATTAGCAGCAATTACATAGATGCTTTTAGGAATGGAACTTATAACTCGTTACTCCTATTGGACGCACGACTGACCCAATACAACAAGCCTATTGACAACATGTAATTTCTAAAATCAACTATTTGTAATTAAAGGAAATGTGCAGATAAACCAGGATCTGCACCTGTGTTTTATTTTGTCATTATCAAGACCTGCTATCTTTAGCACTATTGGTTTTTTGGTACATTTTCATTGAACATGAAAATATGCATCTTTAACACGTTTTTTTTGAAACATAACACTATTGTTTTTTTGGTACATTTTCATTTTGGAATAAAAAAAGCTACTGCATTTTTGAAAAATTCGTAGTATCGGTTTTAATTAGATATACTAGCTTTAACATTTAGGTTATTTGCTTAGCTTTTAAAATTTAGGCTATGTGCTTCTGAATGAGTACCTAAGTACTGACAATAAAACCTTGTACTTATTTCCTTTTCAGCAGAGTTTTTTTTTTTTTTTTTTTTTGGGCTTAAGAAAGCAAGGGGATTTTTACTTTAAGGTAGATCTTCATCGGTTTTCCATTCTCTTGAAGTCAGGGGCCCCAGTTATTCACCCCCTCTTTTTTCTATGCTAACATAGTCGCCTGATTTCTTGTTAATGTTGTCTACTTGTTTTGATTCCCACGTCTAGAATCTGGAGTTCAGAGATGTCTCCAAACAACCAGAACAACAACTTCCTAATAAAGCAATCTTGCCCCTCCAAATAGACTTAAGCAAGTATCGACGACCTTTGTGAAAAAAAAAAAAAGATTATTCTATTTGAAATATTCCATGCAAAGCAATTGAATAAAGTATAAAGGGGAGCCACTAATGCTCATGTATTCCTTCCCTAGCTAGAATATTCGGTCTTTTGATTTTTTTTTTCCATTGCCTTTTTTTCTATTTAATTTAGCTTTGAATGTAGTGTTCTCACAAATTGACCTGAACATGATGCCTTGTACACTTGTGGGCATGTAGGTGCCTCAGCAAAGATCATTCCTTTTTAGTTTTGTATATAAATATTTGCCGTCGCAAAATCAGGTTCAGTACCAGATAATAATATTTAATTATTTATCTATATCCTCCGTTACAGCTGGGTTCGTGAGACATTAATTTGTTTGTACAGTTTTGGTCTGTCATCAGCCATGCATCACTGACCTTGACAAAAGAAAATGTCCATTTTTCTGAATTCATTATGGGCAGAAATGTTCTCACCCAAATATAATTGCACTGAAGTACTATCCATTATTGCATTTTTTTGGTCTCTTTTCAAGAAAAGATAGAGCTGATTTTCCAAGATGAAGAATTAGCTTGCCCTGCTAGAATAATAATCATCAGATCCGTAATAACAACGATAATGAATTCTTATAACTTTTTTTTTTTTGCCCCTTCTCATGATGCGGATCCAGCCCAGCTTTAGTTATTTGGGGGAGGGCACACACGCCGGATGACGCTCACATTTCAACCTGGGAATGGTTTGGGCTCAAACCGATTTTTCAGTTTGGTTTTTCAATTTGAGCCTGCACGATTTGGGTGAAAATGGGCCGAAGAGGCTAGTGGGCTGGTTCGGTGTGCTGTAGCAGGCAACCGGTTCTCTTTCGGTCTCCGGTGCCGGACGCCGTGGAGCTCCGTTGTCGTCGTACGTGCCACGGCCGGCGGCAGCAACTGACGGCGGACGGAACTCCTGAACGAGGACATCTGGGTGGGGTTGGGCGGGTTGGGCTGGTTTCTTGGACGAAGGATTGGTTTGGTTTGGGCTAACTAATTAATGTATGCATGTCTTTGCCTAAAAAAAAATGTATGCATGTCTGGATTGAGGTGGATTTGGTTGGGATCCTGGCCCATTGTCAGGTTGACTCACATTTAAACTTCGCCGGCGTTTACAGGGAACTCTCACGGTTAACACTGACTAATCATGCACGTGATGAGCCTAACTTCAGGCCTCAGCTCGTCGTCTGCTTTAATTAATGATGAATCCGAAAGGGCTTTCGGCACCACTATCATTAGTTGTTGAACAGGCGGTGGCGAGATGGACGACGACAGGCCGGTGGCCGGCGATGAGCCGTCGCTGTTGGCCTGTTGCGGCCAGGCAAGCAAGCTGCACGGTCACCAACTCCCACCGCAGATGATGCATGCAGTGCACGGGTATTCTGGTAAATCTGACAGTGCCATATATCATTTTCCTTTTGGATTTTTTTTTAAATTCGTACATGCATGCGTGCATTTCTTTGATTTTGCAGAATATATATAAGATAAATTATATCCCCGTACGTATCTAGGTGAGGTGTGTTGGTGTCTGACAAGACCATAAGCAACGTCGAAATCATGCGGCATCGATTATGCATGAATGTTTCCCTGAACGGCAGGCTGCTGCCGCTTTTGGTCCTACCACCGGCGTCGAGCAACGCCGGCCACACCGTTTGCCGGTGCCGGCGGGTCCTTCCTTTCTGCCGCTGTCGACGTCGCGTGGGATCGGGCCCACCTGTCAGTGGCAAAGTCACCCGGCTCGGTTAGACGAGCTGCACTGGGGGACGGTAAAAGTTCCTCAACCGCGTTTGCAGTTCCTCAACCGCTGCAGCGGGAGACTGCAAAGCCTACGCAAGGCTTGCCTTCCGGCGCAAAAAGTGCATCTTTGCGGGAGGTACGGAGCAGACGGTAAGGGCGGTGCGGGGCCCGCTCGAGGAGAGAGACAGGCCGGTGCCGTGCCCGCCGCCGCACCGGAGCCGCGCCCGCCATCGCACCAAAGCCGCGCCCGCTGCACCGGAGCCGCTCCATGGCCGCGTCGCGAGGAGGGGAGGAGCCATCTTCTTCTTCGCCGCTCCCCGCCATCTTCCCCACCGCTGCTGAGGCCGGCGCCCGCCCTCCTCTTCTCGCGCTCGCCTCGCCGGGAAACCTCCCTCGCGAGATCCGCGCCGGGGAGCGCCCGCCTCGCGCTCGCCTCGCCGGGGATGGGGCTGCGTGCTCCCGGTGGCGCCCCTCCCCCGCCTCCTTCCCACCGATGACAGCGCAGCAGGCCATCGCGGTGGCGCGGCCGGCCATCCCGGCTCAACCCCCCAGCGGCTCTGCTCCTCGCGGACGGACGGACGGACGGACGGAGGAGCGCGCCGGGGGCGAGGCAGCGGCGACACCGTCTTCCCGTGGCCGGAGGTGAGCAGGGGGTGACGATGGTGACGGTGGATGGTGGGCGACGATGAGAGTAGTACGCGTACGAGAGAGAGAGAGAGAGATTGGGGACGCGATGGAGGACGGGCGGCTCCGGCGGGGGAGGAAGGGGCGCGCGCGTAGGCGAGGAGCTCGGCCATGGATCGAGCTTGGAGCCCCGCCGCCGAGGCGGCCGGCCCCGCCGCGCGCGGCCGGAGGAGGAGGTAGGGAGGGATCTGCGCCGAGAAAGGAGGGGGGGCTACGCGGCGGCCGGAGGAGGAGGGAGGGGAGGGACCCCGCCGCGGAGGCCGGAGAAGGCCCCGCGCGCCCGAGGCCGGAGGCAGCCATGCCGGCTAGCGAGTAGTAGTACTTCGGGAGAGAGAAGAGAAAGGAGAGAGGATGGGGGAGGGAGGAGAGAGAGAATGGAAAAGAAATAGTAAAAAAAACTGACGTATGGGTCCCATTTTGTGGTATTGAGTAAAGCGTAAAGGATTGACGAGTGCGGAGAAAATGATATAGGGAGAGAATGCTGATGGCCAGGGACGAATATTCATTCGAAGGGATGAATATAGAGGTTGATGAGTGCGGGTAGTCTTATGTATATATGACGTGCAGGGACGATAGATCGATTGGTAGTGCGTTTAGGAAGGGACCCTGACCGGACAAACGCAACGCAGTTTGTAATGTAATCGCACGCAATGAGGATGATGTTGACGTGCTAATTCGTTCTGTTGGGTTGTGTGTTTCATCGGCTTTGAGCCTTTGACTGGGGCACCCGGCCACCAATATGCCTACGCAAGATTTTGCAAGAATGAACCATGACTTGGATGCTGACAAAATAAGTTGTTATAGAAATGGCCATATTGTCCAGATATACGCAGCATTTCCCGGATATATATGTCAGCTAAAGACAGGCTTGCTGCTCTCTCCTGGTTCTATTGCATCTGAGATCCGATCCAGAGGCTTGCTTGTTGCTGGTGCTGTTTGCCTAATGCTTTTCACGGCTGATTTCGATTGTTTCAGAAGAGTGGTTGTTCCTAAAGATAGATCGTGTATCAGTGTAAGTGTGTAACCATCACCGGATAATCCTTTCACCGGCTTTGCACCTGCCCTCGGGCATCAGCTGCGCACACCTCAGCCGGCCACGCGGGACGACCCTTCTGCCATCACCCCCTCCCCTCACGCCACGTGTCCTCTGCTTTCCCTCCCCACGACGGCGAGCGATTCCTCCACAGCTCTCGCCGTCTCGGGAGAGCCCACGATGCCCAAGCAAAGCACAGCCCACCTGGCACTCCACCGCGGGACCCACTGACCCGTGGGACCATGTCCCCGTGGGGCCCACGAGCGCGAGTCTTAAAAGGCCCACTTCCTCCTCGTTCCGACCGGCCGGACCAGTCGGTCGACTCCTCAACCGCCGGCATTTCATACACCTCCGCCCCTCCTCCGGCGACGCCACCTCCGGCATGGCCTCCACCGGCGACGGCCTCGCCGGGCCACCCCGCCTCGCCCGCCGCTGTCCCCGTCGCGGCCACCGCCCGATACCCCGGCCCCGAACCACGCGGCGGCGATCTCGACGCCGCTACTAGAACCCGCGGCGGACGCGCGGCTCTCGCGGTGGCTGCGGCGCCTCGAGGCGTTCCTCTCCGCGGCGGGGCTGGCGGCGTCCACGCCGCTGGGCGTGGCGGCCGCGGCCTCCGCGCTCGCCGTCGTCGGCGTCGCGCTGCCCGCCGCCGCCGTCACGCTCTCCCCGTGCCGCAGCCAGCGCGGACGAGACTCCTCCTCCTGCGACGACTTCGAGGTCGAGGTGTTCGAGGTCTGCGTGCTGCTGTCGCAGGCGGCGGCCGGCGCCGTCGCGCTCGCGTGCGTGTCCAGGAAGATGGCCATGTACGGGCTCCGCAAGTTCCTCTTCGTCGACCCGGAGCTCGGCATGCGGATCCGCTTCCAGAAGGAGTACGTCGCCAAGATCCAGGTGAGCTCATGTTGCCCGCTCCATCTCCTCCGCATTTATTCGATTTGAATTCGTATTAATACGGGAAGCAGTTGAAATCGAATGTGAAAAGTAGTGTCCAAATCCGATAGTGAGAGAGAGAGCAGTTGCTATAAATGGTTACTAGTCGTGATACGTCTGATGCTTTTACTAACTGCTGCTCCACTAGTGGATAATTGGGTGCAAATTTGCCCCATTTTGACCAAATTCGGTGCGACTATATGCATCTCAAGGAGGAATTGTTGAATTCAGGTGCCATTTGATCGTTGTTACCAGGAAACTTGGAGAATATCAAGGTTACGGTTGTCATTTCCTGCTAATAGTATTTTAATGGGAAGTTTGCGTGTTGCAGTCTCTAGCAGCTTCTACTGAAACCTCATGTAGATCGTTGATTGGCACTTTCTGAATTTTCTGTTGCGTGTTTCAATGACATGTGGAGCCAGGGGATGCATACATGTCTGTGAGATGATAGATAAGTCATGTTACCATAAGGAATGGAGCTACAATTCCTAAAATCCCTTGTTTAATCTGCCGCCCTGGATCATTGGCTTTGTCCTTACTGAAGTGGCTTATTCTTTCAGTTACTTATGTGATCTCCATGTGCCTCCTTTTGTGTTACCATGTGAGTGGAGCTCATGTGCGTGTTTTACTCAGTTTGTGTTTGTGCCGACATGTCTAGCTGTCTTTCTTTACTGTTTATACACGGAAATGCATCTTAGGGGCTGGTCAAGGATTTGGGATTTGGAACAGGGACATATAGTATTTCCTTTGCTTTGTTATTACCATTATGATTCTTTATGTTTAAAATGAAGTACTCATTTCCATTTCCTATTCAAGTGGTCTGACTGAAGAACGGCTCTTGCCCTTCCTAGATGTACCTTGAGAATTTTAGTGGAAATTAATTTAAAATTTCAAATGGAAAAACTTCATGTTTAATATGGCATCTATTAATATCATCCATTAATTATATATCATGCTAAGAGCTTTGGTGAATTTGATTTTATGTTGACAAGTGTTGCAATCCCTGGAACAGGACTTCTTTCGCACTCTTACATGGTGGATAGTGCCATGCTTAATTGTGAAGGTCACCCGGGAATTCTTCCGCTTTTCCCACATATTCCAGGAATCAATTTGGAGAGCCTGCGTTGTATTTTTCGCTTCCATCATGTCATGGATGTATTTGACAACGATCATATTGTCATCCTGCATGCTCTTCAACTTGGTCTGCAATCTGCAAGTTATCCACTTCGATGACTATGGCAAGCTTCTGGAGCAAGATGCCGATCCTCTGGTCTATTTGAAAGAGCACCTGCAGCTCCGCCACAACCTCTCCAAAATCAGTCACAGGTTCCGCATGTTCCTGTTGCTGCTCTTCCTTTCTGTTACAGCAAGCCAGTTTGCCATTCTTTTCAAGACGACAGCTTACAGCGGGCCAATCAATTTCACCAATGGAGGTGATATTGCTGTGAGTACCTCATTGCTTTTACGTTAACTTTTTGTTGATTATTATGTGCTACGAATTAGAGTCACGAGCAGATTTCCTCTTATACTGCAGGTGTCTTCAGTTGTTCAAGTTGTCGGCCTCGTCCTCTGTTTGCACGCTGCTGCTAAGATCTCCCACAGAGCTCAAAACATCGCTTCTTTGGCTAGTCGATGGCACGCGTTAGCAACATGCTCTACTGATTCTACTTACGTGAGCACCCCAAACAGTTCTGGGAACCTTGTGCCCTTTCCTGCACATCTGTTTCTGAGAGATTTCTCGGAAAGTGATCTGGAGTCCCTGGAGAGTGGGTCGCTTCATGGCAATTCTCACGGCACAGCTCAGTTGGCTTCGTATATGTCTTCGTACCACAAGAGGGAATCGCTTGGTAAGTAAAATACAAAGCTTCCGGTGATTCTCCACTGCTTAATCTTCAACCATCCAATGTGATAGTTCGAAGAGCATGCTCCACAATATCCACATCGTTTCTGTGCTTATGCTCTGCTTCTCCTCTGCGTGATTTTCAGTGTTGTACCTGCTGGCCAACCCAGGCGGCATCACGATATTTGGCTGGATCGTTGACCGAGCATTCCTAAACACCATCCTCATGCTCGAGTTAACTCTTGTGCTCTTCGTGCTTAGCAAGACCGTTGTGATCCCGGCCAAGACACTGGTAAACAGCTACATCAGGTTCCCGTGATTACGACCGTTGCAAATCTGCGTTGTCCAGATTGAAGCATTCAGATTCAGGTTCAGTTAGGAGATGGGATTTGATGACATGTTGCCGGGCTCTGCACGCCAGAGCGAGGGAAACCGATAGGAATGGTGGCAGATTTGGTCTTGGTCCAGAAAGCGCAAATCATATGAACTGCCAATCCAGGCATTCAGCGTGCTGCAGGCTGAAGGCTGGCTGAGCGGAGGGGAGGGTCGTGACGTGTACAGTTTTGGGCGGGTGAAGTGCTGTGGGGCTTCTATTCTTTTTGCCGTGTACATATACACAATATACGCAATGTACTACTATAAACAAATAAGATATAAGAAATATATTTTTCTATTTTTTTTGTCAAATAAGATATAAGAAATATATTTTTTATATTTTTCTGTAAGCCATGTAAATGTATATATACAACCCTGACGAAATGTGCCATGTGGTCATTTGGCCCTCTTTACGACACCCTCTGCACTGCACTCACTTAAAAATATGATTGACGAGATGAATTGTGGAAAGTAATAATTGAAATAAGGTACTCTGCTGCTGTTCAAGATCATCCACAACAAATTTCTTTAGCTCACACACTGTAACCTGGACAAAGTACTAAATTTAGCCTGACTTCTTTATTAATATAAGTGTTCCGTAAATCTGTCTGAACAAGCTAATGTAAAAGAATAACCAATATTTTTCCTCTAAATTGTCCAAGGTTGCGTCTACAATCAAGCACCTCGAACAGGAACCAAGCTGTTGGCTATACACAACATTTGACGCAACAGAACAAACTAGTACAAACTGAGCTACAAATCTAGTCAGGGTGGCCCGACAATGGTTGGAACGGACCAAAAAAGAATCAAAATTGACTATATTCTATCGAAGAAACCTAAATGAGCTCTCCTACTAGAGGATGGGTATGAGGAAAATTCAGTACATTCCTTTGAAAACTGGGCTTGTTCTGCAGATGCTGGCTCCATGTTCCTCATATTCCTCCTTTGTATGGCAAAACTGCATGAGAAAAGGGAAATCACTTAGATTTCATTCACATAAAATGAATTCACGAGTAATTTTTTTTTAGGGTCACAAGGAATAATTGTATTCACAACTCAATTATAACACTGCTATAAAGCATCGCAAAATTCGCAATCCACCACATTTTACTGGCATTATAAGTTTAGATAAAGTAACAGAAATACAGGCATGATTACTGAAGATTGCCAGTTTATGGAGGCCCCTAAAATGTCAAGTGGCAGGTACCTCAAAGAATTCAGGGTTAGATGCAGCTACTGAACCCCCGAACCAAACTGCGTAACTCTGTATTGGATGGGCAACCACGTTGACTTCAATAGGCTGACAACAGGGAAAAGGTCAAATTAAATGACTATACCAAGGACATAAAATTACTCAGATGTACAATTTAACTACAAGAGTACATTAAATGGGAATTGAGAATCAAACAGCTGTACTTACTCTCACTTCCACTCGATGACGGGCATTAGTTGCGGCAACACGCTCATCCACTATCTTCTTTATATCATTTTGGAGTCTCTTGTGGAAGTCTTTAAACATGGTAGATCCACCAGATAATACTATATTCTGAAAAAAAAAGTAAAATTCCCATAAATGTCATACCAGTCACATATATCACTTCCCATCTTAGATATCCATGCAGGGTTTGAAGAAAGCACCTTGTACAGAGCTCTCCTTGTGTCAATTGGTGCAGACTGAACACAGTTATCAATCAACTCAGGTAAAGGAGTGGAGAAATCGGCTGAGTAAATCTCAGGATTGAAGAAGATCTGCATTTGTTGTTAAATGGTTAGAGATGCACACCTAATTCTGACTTCAAAAAAATCACAACCAACTGTACAAAGTTTAACGTTTATTCTAACAAAAAAAGGTTAAATACCAACAAAATTAAGCTCAAGGCAAAACAAACTTATAATTGGTAGCACCTTTTTTTTAGTAATATAATTGGCAGCTCCTAATAACCTTTTCAAGATATATTTGATAACACCCATTTTTAGTGCCAATTTCATACCATTATGTACAGGAACAATTCTGAACTACTACAAAAGCTTATCAATATCAGTTGACAGTGTAAAAACGATGCATGCGGTAGTATTCCATTGGAGGTAGAGACCAATGTTTATATAGTAACTAAAAGGAGGTAATGAACCAAGATAGTACCACAGGATAAGACAGTTCCAGAGAATAATATTTTGTGGATGAACCAAGGAAACCATGATCTCAGTTCCTAAATAGTAGCAGATGTATATGCCAAAAGATGCTTCTATAAGTATGCAAGACTGTCATTTGCATCTCTATACCATTCATTGGTCTGACCTCATTCTTCAAGTTGGTCATAAATGTTACATTCTACTATGAAGCTTTAGTGCAGTATGGCAATGTAAATGAGTACAATTCAAAGAAACAAATATTTCATGATCAAATAGTGCTGCAATATTTCATGATCAAATAGTGCTGCAATATTTCATGATCAAAGAAATATGTTTCTTTGAATTGTACTCATTTACAATTTAGCTTATTGTGGCAATATCAAAAGTAAGCAGTGTGAAATGGCTTGTATGAAGCTTATCTCTTAATCTACAGCAACAATAAGCCAAATTTATCTTAGATTTCAATGTACTTACAATATATGAATTATCAGAGTAATGTAAGATCAAAAGTCAAAAGCTATAATAAATTCATCATTGCAACATAGTATTTTTTTTTTTGAGCAAAGCAACATAGTATAATTGACACTCAAAAGATGATTGCTGGTCATAATATTATACCATTTTGGATGAATAGTTTGGGAACAAAAAACTATTGCAGTTTTGATGACAGACTATTGCAGTTTAGATGACAAAAATAGGAATAAACCTCTGGCCCAAGAAAGCGTTCATATCCGATGTCAATTGTATATGGGACCCCAGTCTTTGGTTTAAAAGCTGTCCAATGTTTGATGTACTTATCAGGCTTCTTGTCATGCTTCTTGAACTCCTGAAATTGTAATGGAGATGCATAAGAATCTAAATCATTTAGTTTGTTTAACATAGATGTGTTTGTTCAACATAGATGCCTACTGTAAGTACATACTTAAATCAAACTTGCCACATATATATTTGTAAAAGAAAACAATGCATAAAATTAGTCTGTATGTTGAGAAGCTGAAGACCAAAAGCTATCTGCAGTCGTTGTTAAGCAACACAAGCCATAAAATAACATTAAACAGATTCTCTAACCGGGTCAAAAGTTGTATTTACATAGGGAACATGTTTTATAAGTGTTTAACTTCATGAGGGGACTTAAAACTCCCATTAAACAATTTTACTAGTTGTGAAGAGTTGAAGACCAATGGATAATAAAAAGTCAATACCTTGACAATGTCTGAACAAGTATAGCAATACATTTCTTTCACTTTACGAGATATATCTAAAGAATCCTCAGGTGGCAAAAGCTCACCTCTTTCCTGCAAAACCACCAGATGACACTAGTCAATAACAGAATTTATGATGTAATACACCATCAGCAGGACAGCATCCATGCGCCTGAGAAATCCATCCAGCTTTTACAGGGGACCACAAGAGAATACCTCAAAAGTAGAAATAAATATTGAGAGCATAAAGGACTAATACCAATCAGTACAACTCTAATTGCTGTCCAGTCACAGAACTAAAATAGCACGCTAACACTTTCGAGGGTCAAAACTTGATTTCCTGAGACAAGGCTTGCTAACAGTTTTAAGGTATTGTCACTAACGGTGTGAATGGATTAATATACATAACTCAGTACGAGCTATGCTAATTCATCCACACATCATCTCTGTACATAAAACAAGAGTGACACTAACATTAAGAATAACAAGCAATCTGGCAAAAAATATCTAGGGTCGACCCAATCTATGTTTCACTTGCAGACTTTGCCACATTAGCAGATCCAGGATAGAGAATCATAGATGTCACTAGTGTTCAAAAGCATCATTATTGCTCTTGTTTTTTTTGGATCAACAACATTTTAGCCTGGGATATCAAAATATCCATTGCTGTCCAGTCACAGCACTAAAATAGCCTAGTTTTGACCCTGATTCCATACAGCAGGCAGCATTCCCACCAACATTGACCAATCTGCAATCTTATCTAATAATCAATCTTACAGAGCAATCCAGATATGTACATAATATGTCTGCTTGGTGTAAAAAAAAAAAAACTCAACACCAAGTTTATTATAATGTTAAAATAAATCTTTGATTTAAGAGCACAGAACCAGAGATTAATACAGCCCTATTTACGAATAATATGAGAAATTTTGCATCTGAAAGTAATCTAAAAAAAAGTAGGGGGCTAGCCCTCCTGTTTCCTCAAAAAGTGGAGAGCATGATGTACCTGTAAAAGCTGCGAAACAAACTGGGTTACATCACTTCCGGAATAAGGAAAAGACTTTATGCTACTCCCAATTACATAGCCATTGACAACTGGCACGATTTGTGGAGCACCATCCCCAATATCAACTACAACACCTGTCATATCAGACTGACAAAGTATATTGGCCAAAGTTAATGAGAAGCAATGTGCTCTACCGCAAAATTTATAGTTATTAAATGAAAAAGGGTCAAGAGATTGGAACAATAAACAGTGATTGCTAGTAACAACAAATGCCTGCCCTCAATCATAAGTTCCGAATATGACAAGCAACAAATTATATATATATAAATTATGATGCTGGCCCTTTTAAGACACATCATGATTCAAAGAGCCATATATAATGTAAAAGGGTAGCTGTTCTCTGTGAGGGCATGCGATCACTACAATAACTTTGCATTTTCCATTTTTTTTAAAAAAAAAAAGATTCAATAAAAGCAATGAGTGTCAATCAAGAAGATGTGGTTTATGCAGTAATAAATACTTGGTAAACAAAGCACGCAAGGGGGTATTTTCAGAACCTACCTCGGTATCTGAATCATCCTCAGAAATACTTTTCAGATAGGCATATCCAGCAGAAAGGCTGAGGACAGACTGAACAGAAATATATAGTCCAGGGACATTGAAGGTCTCAAACATTATTTCTCCTGTACATTCACGACTTTCAGGTGTACTGACAGGACTATCCGTAAGAAGGAAATAGTGCTCTTCGGGATTGCAACGTAGATAATTGAAAATACATTGCTGCCAAAATCTCTCCATTGTATCCCAGTCATGAACCTGCAAAACAGGCAAACAGATAAGGCACATTGAGGTAGAACACAAACGAAGGACAATGGACAACATCACTAAAAGGAAAAGTATATACATACCTGACCATGACGGATTGGACTTCTTAAAGTGTACAGCCCACTAGATCTCAACCGTGACAGAGCCTCATCTCCAATAAAAAAGTCAAGATCAGCCATGATGCCTGCATTGTACTGTGCTATCCAGTTTGCACTACTCAACAGCTCTGACTGGTCTAGAAAAGATTCGTTCGCAGCTACGACGGTAGGGAGAGTGAAAGATGGCTCCGAGTTCCCAGAAAATCCAAGTTTGCTATACCTAAACATAAGAGTAGACAAATCTTGTAAGAATAAAAAATGGTGATAGTCTAAACTCATAGTAGAAAAAAGGGTGTAAGCGGTACTATGACAAAAAAGAAGAAGCGGAAGTGAGATAGTTTAGCAATTGCATTGAAATAAAAGCAATCCCCAGGTTCAATGAGATCTGTCTATATCCTAAGAAGATTCATTTTGTGGTTGTTATTACTTTAGGATCTGTTCTTATGACTTTATTAATTGCTCATAAAAAGATGTGGAATATTAATGTGACAGCGATGTCGAGAAAGTTCATAAACCCAGCATTCCACGGTCACACCTTATCCCTTACTGAAAGTTGAGAGTACAAGAGAAGAAACGATCCAGCCAACAGGGTGACGGTACAAGGGAAAAAGTGACAGTGGAATCTGCCTTGAGTTGAGGATACTATATGCACCACAAAGTAGAGCACAAACAGGACAGAGACATAGTTTCACGTTTTACTTGGAGAGAAACTGAGGAGCAGTCCCAATCAAAATAAAAGGCTACCACTCTAACAGTTTCTCTCCCCATTACAAATGAACCCCCAACTCTTCCCCTTACACTGCACCTGCACGGATTTACCCTGACTGCACAACAGCACAATCAAACAGAGCCGAACAGGCAGGCTTGTTGGCATGGGTACCAATCCCAGCCGACGTTCTAGAATTCAAGACGGAGTTGTCCAAACCTAACCAGTGCCACCAAACTGTATGTAGTGTACACCGAAAATGTCCGACAACAAACCCAAGCCAAGCCAGGGGCCCCATCCCTTGGCAGGGGAACCCGTTTGAAAAGCTCGGCGAGAACCCCCCCGAGCGCACGGGGGAATCGCGCGGCGATAGAGCAGTACTGGCACCAGCGCGCGACTCCGAGGTCGGAGACAGCGAGATGGAGGGATCGGGGTTAACATACCCTGTGCCGTTGTCGATGACGATGGCCGGGCGCGTGGTGGCGTCCATGGCTGGCGGCTCCGGCGGCGAGTCCCCGCCGGCTCATGCCTCCGCCGCCGCCGGAGGGGCCGGGAGGCGGGGCATCGGGGGGTCCGCCGCGATCGAGGAGGCCTCGCTGTCTCTATCTCTCTCCCTCCCGGGCGCCGATCGAGCGGAGCCGAGCCGAGGCGGGCGGGCGTTGGCCGGCCGGCGGCGGGGTTGGGTCCGGGCGATCGATTAGGGATCGGGTGGCGCGCGGCGCGTGGTGTGGCGTGTCGTGGCGATGGGGAGGAGACCTCGAGTTGTTTGGTTTGGTTGACGAGGGAAGCGGGAAGGAAGGAGCAGCAGCCAGACCCCAGGCGGGTCAAGCGAGGTGGGTGGCTTGTCAGTTGTGATTGTGAGTGCCTGCCTGAGCCTGCCCCGGTGCGCGCCGCGTTGGTGGGTGGCCTCTGGCTCTGTCCGTGTCTGTGACTGCGAAGTGGGTTGGGACTTGGGGACTTGGGGTGGGGTGGGGGCGCACTCACTCCTATCCCGGGCCCACCTGGCATCAACAGACTTCAGGCCACGTGTCCCTTCTCTCCAATGATGCAGTTTGGACTTCTGGGCAAGGACGACGGACGACCTTCTCTACTCTCTAGTGTCATATCATCACACATTCTCTAGTGTTCAAAAACAAAAATTCAACATACTTAACTGGATCTCAATGCCAATGATTGTAAAGCTACTTTTAACCTCATATTTAGTATGACCTTTATCTCATTTCATTCCTCTTTAGAAAAAATGATCACAAGCAACTGATTCAGTGATTTACTTGGTTCCAGGTTAGTCAGCTACTTCCTTGATACTTTGTGTGCTTGCCTGAAATGATTTTTGAATATGCATTTTTAAAAACACCAATTATTTTACTCATCCGTCAATTTTCTGTCTTTCTACCACCTCTTAGGCTTGCATGCCAGAAAGGCACTAGGCCATGCAGCCAGGGCTTGGATTGTGCATCCCTGAATCGACATTCGGTGAGTTGGCTTTCACATGACTAAGAAGCTCCACCTTACAATAACTTGGCCATAGTTTATTTTAGGAGGTTCTCTGAATATTTGTTTTCGGAGGCAGTTTGTTCTGATCAGCATTGCCAAAATATAGATGGCCACAATTATTCAAAACTACCTATGCATTGTGTAGCCTGATAGTCATTTTTCATTGTTGAACTCACCCATCCTCCATCTCCATCTAGCTGTCAGCTCTCGTCTAAGGCTGTTGTATGTGCAGCACAGGAGGCATGCGACGGTAGAGTGGTAGAGTGTACCCAACTGTATTTTTCAATATTGAAAATGGCAATTGTAAATACTGTAAATTCGCATAAATGAATTATGATTCAGTCCTAACAAGCTGTAAATACTGCGATGGCTTGATTCCGTCTTTATGATGTTGATTACTATTCGTAAGGGGTAACAAGTGACGAAGTGAACTATTTTGATTTCAAATTTCCATATAGTATGCCTGTCAGTTTAGGAATATCAATGATACGCATAACTCTTGCTGTTGTTAGTAAAATTCAAGTGCTCGGGACTGCAATTTATATTTCTAAAATAGTACCAGCTTCTGTCTTTTTTTCTTGTCGCTTCTCTGCAATATGGGTGAAGCTGACTGTAATCCTCATTTCTGAAACAGCAAATTGCGGGTAAAGAAGAAAAGTTACTATTGTTCAGAACATTCAGCAGCGAGCTTCACCTTGTTCACAACATTGCATTTAGTTTCTACTTCCTTTGCTTAATTTTACTGGTAATATGATCCAGCTTGTTTCTTCATGGAGTCCCATTGTAATACATGATGTGATAGCTCCTGTGATTAATTGGTTCAAAGCCTTTTGAAACCTCACTTACTGTTATGTCGCGTCTCTGGAAAAGTGGCATGCATGTGCAGCAAGGGTATATGCAGATGCAGATGGTAATATTAAGATGGATTAGTTGCAAGATATTTTCCTTTGGTCTGCGCCTCGGATCGGAGCACTAATATGTAGTCTAGGAAAGTTCTTCAGTGATTACTAACTCCTAATGTTTTTTCTTTGTATGTGTGCATGGTTTCTGCACTTCGATTATGCTCATTTTGTATCTTGTCAAAGGTGGACCTTGTAATAAAATCATTGAGTTGTCATATTTTGTCTTTATTTGAAGTGGAATACTCAAAACTATTTTATTTCAGGTGGAAAATTCAAATTTTATCATAATCATAGCCACAGTGGACAAAGTGTGGGTCCGTTATATTTGTTGACCTCACTTTGACTGTCGCTAGGCCAAGCTTAGTTGGTATGGTAAAAAAAAAAAAAAAAATAAATTTTTTGAGGCTTTTACGTGTGTGCCATTAAAAAGATGGCAATGTCATCAAAGTGTCTGAAAGTTCGATCTATCATAGTTATCCACACTTAATGGCTTGGACGAAAAAAGTTGTTAGACCCAGGGATAACTATGATAGATCAAACTTTTTATGAACTTTGATGAAATTGCCATCTTTTTTAATGGCATACACGTAAAAGCCTCTAAACTTTTAGGGCAGCATAGTGAAATCCATAGTGGGTCGGTTGAATGACTCAAACAAATACTATCAAGCAATATAGCTAAAATTTGGGTGTGAGCAAAAATCAGTAAAAGTGTAAATTTCTTGCTCCCGTTGCAACGCACGGGCCTTAACCTAGTAGAGTACAAAGTTCCAACAGCCGTTTACAATAGGCTTAGCATGAGCATTGGCCCGAGCCCAAAAGGAAAAGACACGTGCGCCAAATTTATAATTTCCTTTCAATCAGATGTGTTGCTCCGCCAAATAACCTTTTCTTTTATCAATCAATGTATATACACTCCTAAATCAGAGTTCTCCTTTGTCCCGTTTCCTTATTCTTTTCACCTTTGGATTGGATGCCTTTTTGGATGAGCCCGTGTTCACTTGAACTTATCAACCACTGTACAATGTTTCTCTCCCACGACAAAACAGCGTGAACTGGCTTATCAACCGACACCATCAAGTAGCAATAGCAACGCCATGCATTAGCTTTCCTTTCGCAATCCCAAACAGCAAAACCATTCCGCAAGTTTTCTTTTCTCAACAATAT
This sequence comes from Themeda triandra, assembly GCA_018135685.1. Lineage (NCBI taxonomy): Eukaryota > Viridiplantae > Streptophyta > Magnoliopsida > Poales > Poaceae > Themeda > Themeda triandra. The sequence continues at coordinate 1,068,454 of JAENPR010000066.1, read as the reverse complement.
AGAACAGCTACCGACCCGCCTCGTGTCAGCTTCGCCATCTCAGGTGCTCATACCATCAGGTGTATATAGCAACAATAAAAGGCGAGGCTACCACAAACCAAACAGCCAGAAAGGATACAGTCATACAGACAAGTCATAAGTCGTACTATTTACTAACTTGATCCAGTACAGAATTTCTAGCCCGCATACGGTGCTGTTACATGATAGGCAATGCCCAACGAGAACACAAATGCCACTGCCAAGTTCATTCCACTACTCTATACAAAGCCAGGTTATACTCCCAAACTTGTTTGCAGTTCAACTACGTGCCTAGACCATTTCATTCCAACAATTCCTTGCATCTCACAAAAACTAGGTTCACTGCTCCACCATACAGCATGCGACCAGAAAACGACCATGTGCCCTTGCTCCTCACTTCCTCATAAACAGAAAAACAGACTGACAACAACTCCATGCCCTGTACGCCCCTTGTTAATCATCCTGGATAAGATGGGTCACAGGAAGAATTAGACAGACAGCATTTTTTTTACAACAGACAAGACATCATTAGTGCCCGAACACAAGATCACATGTCAAAGGAGCTTCCAACTAACCTCGTCAGAAATCGTAGTCTTTAAGGTCCTTCTTGGAGTCGGCCAGTTCCATCTCCACCACGCACTCCTCCTGGCTCAGAGGGGGAAGCCCCTTCTTGTGGCGCGTGTAGTTGTGCTTGTGCCACCCGCTCTTGCAGTGCTCTCTGTACAGCTTGTCCTCCACGAGCACATCGCACTCCCTGCACCTTCTCTGCGGCTTGCCCTGTGCACTGGCCTGGATTTTCGGCACAAATGCTCTGCTTCGCATTGTCTCTCTTATCTTAGCAACAGGATCAGGCTCCTTTGCAGGAGCTGCTTGCGGCACTTCCACACTGTCCTGTTGCTCCACGGATGGGCCACCCTCTGCGTGCGCTGAGACAGACAGCACTTCCACCCTCCCTTGCACATCCTTCAGCTGCTCCTCACATGAGTGCAGAATAGATGGCTCAATCTCACATACCTGTAAAAAAGTATCCACATCCACAGTTAAATGTAGTAAACTAATGATAATAAGGTTCAGCATACATAAGCATTTTGGTTTCAGTAATTGATCCCATCAGCGACACAATAAAGGAAAAAAATCACTAAAAATAGCCCACTTGGAGGCCCATAATCTCCACCCATTCTTTCTAATTAGGATCAGGCGTTAGGAACCTCCCATGGGCCAACTGGAGCATTGTGACTTTTTAAACATCAACTATATTCTGTTAATCATGTGAGACAAATAGGTAACATGGACCAAGCTTCTAGGCAATCATGTGAGACAAATATCTACTAGCGGATATCAGAATCATGTGACACATAAATGACCAGAAAACAAAAAAGAACAAAAAGACTTACAATAGAAGGGTGACTGCCAGATTCATACTTTGAAATCACAGTAGCATTCCATTCAGCAACCTTTTTCATCAGGCCTTTAAAATCGAGCTTTGGTGCAATGAACCGAACCCTCAGTGGTGTACGCTTTATGGGAAAGTTTTCTATGAGCTTCTTGATAACCTTAAGAGCCTTCAAGACCAAAGAGAACACAGATTAAAAAAATAAAACGTTTTAAGATGGTACAGAAAGGAATTTCACATGGTCAGGTAGCTCTGTGTCTATCATCATGTCGAGAGAGCAGCTAATATCGATAAGCTTCTAACTACTACGCTATGCAAAATATAGCCAAAAATCATTCATTGAAGTATACAAATTCAGAATCAAGGTGTATCTGATACGCAGTTAATGGCCATACAAACTGTAGCTATGCTATCTTTTGTTATGCTGTATATGAAAATGAATTTAGTGCTGTAAACTAAAACCCAAAAATCAATTATTCGCCTATCCTATTAACAATATTGTAGCATTACCAAATCCATCAAAAACAAGATCCATCATACAGCCAATTGTCAGGCACAAACACTGAACGGAAAATTCTCTTTAGAATTCTGATACACAAAATGATACCACTGCAATCATAAAAACAGCAGTATCTCTAGAAAATATTATCACTAGAAACCAGGACATGTGACATGTCAAAGTTAATGGTGTTAAGTTGCAATTGCAACTCCACAGGAAGAGAAGCAAGAAACTAATTCAAGAGTCATCACATCGTTCTTCTTGTTTTAATCTAATATAGAAGAGAAAAACTGGCCAGCTATCGAAAAACACATAGATAAGAGCAACAGGCTAAGGTATTATGGTACAAATGGTGATGAATTCAGTGTTGTAATGTAAAAATAAAAACCGGCCTTAGATGGTGATAAATCCAGTGCTGTATAACAAAACTCAAACTCAATCAGTAACCCTACCCTTCCCTATCAGCAAAATTGCTGAATTACTAATTCCATCCAACCAGATGATATCTAGGTACCTGTTCCTTGGAGGTGAGATTTGGGTCGACAGCAAAGTGTATCTCGTGCATGAGGCGCTCAATCATGGTGATGGTGTAGGGGCGGCGGGTCTCCGGGTTGACGGTCTTCTCCATGACGATGGTGGCGATATCACGGAACTGGCTGGAGAGCTGCGCCTCCCTCTCCTTGCCGGAGACCTGGAGCTCCCCTTTCTCCAGAATCTGAAGAAGCAGCCAGAAATCGTCAGTGACGGAGCCCCAGGGACTGCATTGGATCGTGGATGGGATTCGAAAGGCACCTCGATGCAGATCTGGGTCTGGTCGTCGGTGCCGAAGGCCTTGGCGAGGTCCTTGGACCTGGCGAGGACGCCCTTGGAGACGTTGGAGTAGACGGTGTGCGACTGGAGCACCTCGTCAACGTCCTTCTCGACGCGGGCGCGCCAGGAGAGCACCTTGTTCGGGAAGCACGCGATCTCGAAGCGCTCGCCGTGCTTGCGCAGCCGCACCACCGCCACGTTCGTGAGCCGCTTCTGCCCCACCGGCTGCACCAGCGTCCGCGACATCTTCGGGGCCGGCCCGCTGTCGCCTGCGGCCCTACGCCCGAACTCCCTAGAGGCAGGATCCGCCCGCAGCTGGAGTGGAGTCCACCGCGGCGCCGCCCCGCCGCCGCTCGCCGCCGCCGCGCTGGTGCCTGCGGGAGAACCGGAGAGGTGGAGAGGACAGAGGAGAAGCCGATGTCCAGCACCACTCGGCGTCACTCCCTCCGTGGGCCGTGATGGGCTGCGGCCTGCGGAGAAAATTGGGCTGGCCTGTGGGCAACACCTGGCCCATCAAACCAGCCCAATTTTCCCCATAGGCCGCAGCCCAACACAGCCCACGGACTCATGGATGGCAGGCAGCAGGTGGTGCTCGTGGCAGGTTCGATCCCTACATGCCACACTAATTTAGCTATTTTCTTTCTTTTAATAAAAAATAATAACACGTTAGTCCTAGCTTGTGATTTCGTGCACGAACGGATGTTTGTCCTAGTGGATGATCAGCTGTGGAGACAATCCTGGATGATCCATCGCCTAATTCATGATGCACGACAGTCGACAGCTGAACGGTGCTGAGCAAAGGCCGCTGTACATCACAATCAACACTTCACAAGTATACAGAACGTGTAATAGAAAAGACTAATGTATAAAAAATTTCATTTGCATAGTTAACTAGATGGTTCTACTTTGCGGATACAAATAATCGGATCTTTTGTATTTTTATCGAATAAATAGCAAATATGCCTGTGCCTTACAACGGGAGAAAAAAAAACTCTATCAAATGTTCGTAAGGAACAACGATAGAAATTATACATATTATTTATCTTTTACCATTTTTAGAATTATATTATAATTAATTTTGCGATAAGCACAAGATCAAAATATAAGGTAATGTTGGCAACAACACCATAATGTAATATTAAATGTGAATTAAAATACAATCTTGGTATATTTTTTCTTCTATCACGAAAATAAAATTCATATCCAAAGGGCTCATAGCCTAGGAATTGAACCGCACCCAAGAGTGTCCTTTAATATCGGTTAGGGTAACGTTCAGTATCTTCTTTTGGATCTCTGAACGCTGGGTCATTGATGATCTTCCACTCTTCGCTTTCGAGGTCGAACGGTACTGTGTCTATGCAGCCCGAGACCGAGAGTACATCATACTCCTTGTGGAGATGCGGCATGAAGTAGATGACTCCATTGACTATGGCCTTCGTTTAATTAGGGCTTCGGCTAGTAACAAAAGGCGACACTGACCTTTGCCTCCATCTCAACGGCTCTGTGCCGCCGTCCATGATTGTAGTGAGCTTGCAGAGCTGGTACGGTAAAGTTTCACCGATAGAGATGGGAATGCCGCCCGTGCCGATGATCACGGCAATGGCACCGGTACATAGTCTGTGGACGATAAAGCCGATCCACGTAGTGGTCTGTTGCATCAGCAGTTCAGCACACAGAAGACCTTAATGACGTCGCCATCCATGTCAGTCACACATACCGCCGGCGGTTATTAGTGTCCGAAAAACACGCCGACGAGGTGCGGACCGGCATTGGGATCTCTACGCGGCAATGAACGCTAGGTCAGAGATGACGGCACGCCACCCCTTGACATGCACCAGAACCGGCACAGGGGAAGACCATGTCCTCTGGCAGCGCGTTGGTATTCTTTTGGAGATTAGAGTCGATGTATATATAACACAGCCAGGTTCAGATGTCGATGTATATATAACACAGCCAGGTTCAGATGAGTTCGATTAGAACACGGGAGTCTGATCTGGTTCCAAGGTATAGATTTGATAGATTTGTTTCTTCCCTTTTCTTTATTTCCCTTCTATGAGCTGTCGTTGGACTCCATATTAAACACCTTTTGGACAAAACAAAAATAGAAAAAGGAAAAGAAAAAAAAACCCATAAAACAAAGAAGGCTCCTCACGTTACAGACCACCTTTTGGACAGAACAAAAATAGAAAAAGGAAAAGAAAAAAAACCATAAAACAAAGAAGGCTCCTCACGTTACAGACTGCAGTTTCCTTTCCGAATACAGAGTGAAAAAACGGACAGGCTGAGGGAGCGGTCAGATTTCCAGAGCGGATAGAAAAAAGATGTAGGAAATTTTGGAGATTAATTATTAGGTAAAGATAAAGATAAAGATAAAGATAAAGATATGGATGTGGAGTCGGATAGAGAAAAATCTTCAAAAAAAAAAAAAGAACCAATACGAATATATCCATATTTAAATCTAATAAGAATACGGAACTGCTACTAGATGATTTCAAAAAGAGACAGGGCTTCTCTTCCAATCCTGTTATGATGTATTCCCTTGATCAGATTGTGCAGACCACACATATTGATGAAGTCATATCCATCTTCAGCTTTAGGCTTCTATTCCTAGAAAATAAAACCTGTACAGATTGAAAATCAGAGTAAGTGCCAAGGCGTGTCATCTGAGAAATGGTTGCGAGTAAAAAAAGAGGTAATTAAACATCAAACACGGGAAAAGACTAATAATGTATACAAATTTCAATGACCAAACTGTAGAATACTGGAATACTTGAAAGCTGGGTTGTTGTACGACTAAAGTGCAGCATCAATGGAAGTTTTAGTCAATTACTTCCTGTGTTCAAGAACATGGCATCTTCAGTACATTGGCTGGTCTTGAAATGCAACTGTGGAGATTTCACCCAAATGCTACATTATTGTGTTTGTGTTTTTGACATGCAACATTGAGTGTCGCCATTTAAATAAGATATGTTGGAACAGAATTGTAAAACTACCAAGTAATCTTAAAGTATTTTTATATTTCTAGGTGTATTCCATTAGTTTTGAAGTAACATCTCCCAGTATTTCCACTACAAACATTGCAAGCAAGAAAATCAAGACATTCATGACAAGCTGATAGTCCTTAGTGTAGAATTCTAGCTGATAAGGTGGATATCAATGCCGAAGAAAAACTGATTTGGATATCACATTACTGTCTATTTGCATCCTTTCATAGAACTTGGGTACTTTCGTAGCTGTTCAACCGCCACTATGTGGGTCCTAAAACTTTCTAAGATGGGGAGAACATATTCAGTTGCGTCACTGTGTCATGATGATTAACCCATCAATAAAACAATAATAAAAGATAATAAAACGAGAGTAACAAATAAGAGTACAAACAGAAGGTTATCTACTGAACTTTTGAAAAAAAAAAATACTTAGCAGTTAGCACAACTAAAACATTACATATACTGTAGGAACTATTCAACAAAATTCGACATACTGACATTTGTTTTATGGCACAAAACTAATCAGCAAGCAGCACATTGTGCTGCTGCTCTGCAATGCCAAAAAAAATGCAACATGTTGCTTTCTCTTTCCTACATACAGAGGCAAACAATTTTTATCAAAAGCTTGGAGAGTAAGTAGTGTACAAACACTTCTGATTCGTGAACAAAATGGATCAAATGGTACTTTCTGCTTCCCATCACTAGAATGGCAGAATGCAGTGCAAGATTTTCATTCCTAGAATAACTTGGCATACCCAAATCACTGCTTTAGTAATTAACATGGAGTTTCCTGATTGCTTGCAACTTTGATTTTCCCCATATGTTAATGATAGTCCAAATAGCAAAAAAATAAAAAGTATAAGAATGTTTCTAGGCACTAGCTAACTTACTGATATTATGTTCACCCAGGAACTTCAAAACTTGAATAACTCTTTCGTCAACCGCTCTACATATGACTACCACTCTCTTAAGGTGTGCAGATATTGTGGGTGGCAGCTCCTTTGGACTGAACCTTCCTTTCATTATCACATTAAGCTCTGACATCTGCAGTGTCATAAAGAGCTCACCATGATCAACAAACAATCCACATAAAGTTCAATGATGCAACAGTTGCCCATTTAGAAATTGTTTACCTTGTAAAATAGATAAAGATGAAGCTCCTCTAAAATTGGTGAATGTTCAAGCATACATGCTAGCACACGTATATCAGGCAGACACCAGTGTTCATTAAGCTTCAGATATTTTAATCGAGTAAAAGTAGGGCAACATTTCAAAGCCCTTCTGAAAATATACTGGAGAAACATCATCAAGTTGATTATTAGATCTTTATTACAATCATGATGTCCAAAACAAGGTGAACATGAACTTGATGATTTGAGGGGTAAGCATGCATACCGTATCATCAGTAACTCCCAACTCTAAAGCCATTGCTTGCGATAGACCATGCAGAAGCACAGAGGAAGTATCGTTCGGTATGCAATTTTCACAGCTCTCATCACCACAGTTCCCGTAGTTAGAACGGCTGCAAGAGTCAAACTTGCCCCGGATCACAACAACTGCTGAAATCAACAAGGGCATGCTCTCAAGTACAGGAGTTTTGCCATAGCAGACTTGTAGCTCCAGCTTAGTGAGATTGGGGGCCTGGATACAGGTTCGGGTACTCCGGTTGAACACGGCTCCGATGATCTTTAGATGCTTCAATGACTGAGATGAGATTCTCCCCGCAAACATGAAAGAGCAGCATTGAGTCTCCAGATCTCTCAACGCGGGGCACCGCGAGAGGTCAAGGAAGTCACCATTGAACGCGACGCCGCGAAGCTCCAGCTTGGTCAGGTGCGTGGAGGCGAGGGGTGGTTCTCGCGGCCGGAGCAGGAGCGAAGAAGCGTTGTTTCCGGGGAAGCTGAGCCGCAGCACCTGGACTTTGCACTGCACGGCGTGGCGGAGCCAGAGCCTGACGCGTCGAACGTCAATGGCGGCGGCGCCGCCGCCGACCCTGAGCTCGAACGACTCGAGAGGCAGGCTTTCGCGGAGGAGCAAGAGGCCGGGCCTCCTCGAAGGGCAGCGGCGCGCTCCCGTCGGCGCCGACGACGCGCAGGACGGCGGCGGACTGCCAGAGGCGGAGCCAGCGCCGGGCGAGCACGCAGGTCTGCACGACCTGCCGCGCGGGGAGGAAGGAGAGGATCCGGTGCAGGAGCTCGTCCGGGAGCGCGCCGATGCGGTCTCCGCCGCCGCCGATCGCCGGAGGGGCTAGCCGCGCTGCCTTGGGCGCTTTACCGGCAGGCATTCCCACGCCGATGCGGTGCGGACGAACTGGGGCGGCGGTGCTGTGGGGGTTCGCTGCCTGTGGCTAGGGTGGAGCCATATCTGCCGCGACGGAGGGAAATCGGCGGAGGCGGCGGCGGCGGCGGCGGCGGACGGAGGAAAATCGGCGGAGGCGGCGGTCGGAGGGAAATCGGCGGAGGCTTTGCATTCGCAGAGCGGCGTCCATGAGTCCGTGGGCTGTGCTGGGCTTGATGGGAGGAGATTTGGGCCGTGAGAGTTAATGGGCCTTCTGGTGAGGAGGGAGAGTAGAATATGCTGGAGGAGTAGAGGACAAGAACCTTTTTTTTTTTTTTTTTGAAACTGTCTCTAAACCTGTTTATTTTGCATCCGGTGGCCATTGCCAGAGCTCTGGAAAATATATGCGCGCGCTCATGGAAGGAAAAATAGATGCGCTGAATGAAGCGTGGCATATTTCAAATCAAAACCAGTAAAACTGCAAACTTAAGAACAAAACAAACCCTGAGCTTTACACCTCTAACAGAAAAGTACCCTTTATGATATAATGTCATTAGCATATGCTACAAATTTACCATCCATCACTAGTAGTAAATAAAAGCAGCAGGGCATACACTATCCACTTATATGAATCGTCAGCGGTGCCAGGCATTAGAATGTATCCCTTCTGAATCTTCACCAGATGCGTTCGTTCAAAGTCGGCTTATACATACAAACAGGCTCGTTCAGTCTTCTGGTGCTAGTCGTCTTCCATAGTCTTCTGGTGCTAGTCGTCTTCCATGGATTCTTCCTCCTCAGGATGTATATACTGCTTCATGCATTCTTCCTCGATCGTCTCCTTCATCAAAGTTAACCTCTGGATGATCACCAGGTCGCTCATCTTTCTCGCATCCATAAAATCCGTCTCCTCCTTATATTGATCCATTTGTGGAGTTCTGCATTCAAAAATTCGATTATGCCAAATGAAACTATGCCAACGCATAGGAAGTGTCTTTACTAACTTATCACAACCTTATCTCAAATAAAAAAAAAGATTTGCTCAAAAGTAAAATGGCACCCATTTATTGGGCAGCTAACTGCCCGCTTTCTAACAAGACGAAGGCAGTCTATTCTGGACTCAAGTTTCAGCTTCCGTTTGAAGTATGAACGTTTGTTCCACAATGCAAATCCAATGCATCAACATAAAAAGACAATGTTCATGCATAGTTCACATGAGAATCTGAAAATAATAGTTAAGTGCCAAGCCAGTCCCAAACATGAACTGGTTGAGCTAAACAAAATCAGAAAAGGTCCCATTTTCTTAGGTAAAATGTTATAATATCCTCATTAAAAATCCATTTTTTTGTTCCAAAGATATTACTCTGATGACAAACTTTTGCAGTAACACATAAGCAACTCAATAAGCTATGATGTTATTATTTATTAAAGAATTTAGAAAACAGAATTACCCGTACAGATTCATGCAGTCTTTTTTATATTATACATGCTTATTAAGAATTGATAAACTAATCGAATTCCCCATGGAGCATGTGACAAGAAACAAAACTTAATTTTGAGGATAAACTAACCAAATTCCCCATGGATCAATCTAATCAACTCAAATAGTAGCAAATCTATATCTCCTATATAGACAAACCCCACTAGCTAATTATCTCAACATGCAAGCTATCTAACAAGGCAATCCACTATTACATCCACTAAGCAAGATTTAATGCAAGTTGTCCAACTAAAGAATGCACTACCACATACAATTAAAACCTACTAGCACATGCAATTGTAATGTCATGTCGGCAAGACTACTTTATTCACCACGTCATCATACCACGGAATCCAATAATTCGCAATTTCCGCTGCAACGCGCGGAGAATTTGCCTAGTAAAAGGAATAAATCTGTCATAATAACCTCATGCTGTTTGTCTACTTAACCCTTAACTATGAGCAAGGTAAGCATCCCGAAATATTTAAACCACCAAATAACCAGTAGCTGGTTTTGCTCATGTGGCGTATTAAATTGACACTGGTGTGGGTCTAGAGCGATGTGGCATATAGTGTAGTTAAGTTTGTCTATGCCAGCATGTCACATTAGTAAAACCACCCTCCAAAGTCCAAAAGGAAATTATTTCAACAGTTTTTGAGAAATTAGTTGTCAGGCATCAATACCCGAGGGGATTATGTAGATTTATTTATAACTAAAGGAAAATGATGGAACAAGAACAGCTACACGTCTCCGGCAAAACACATAAAGACTTTTGCAATAATAAAATCAATAGAGACAACAAATGAATATCTTGTCGAAAAACTCTTACGTGTAAAGAGCATCTTCAGCCTTGGCTTCATGCTCATCTCCGGGAGAGAAAGCAGTTGCAAGAGCACCAAATCTCTCTTCAGGCTCTTCAATATTCAGCAGATACTTCAGAAGCTTCATCTCAGGAGGTGAGATGATCTTGAGGCTTTCTTTTGTAGTTGTATAAATATGATACATTATGTCCTTGACCTATGCCATGGATATGTATCAGCAAATACTATGTACAATGTTTAGGCACTAGTTTTATAATAGTGTCATTTACCTATTCAAAATCTTAGCCAATGTTACTTACTTCACCATACAACTAGTAAGTGCCAAATCGGTTTGTGGTTTTATACAACATGCTGGTGATTCAGATTTCAAATATGAATTGGAAATAGAATCCACTTATGTCTTGTTTGGCAGAGATCTAGCTCCAAGAATTCTTAGAACTGAGTACTCCTAGGCTCCTAGCTTCAGAAATCTGTGAAGTTGGAGTTGGAGTTGGGTTTTCCTAGATCCAGACTCCAGGAATGTGGAGTTGGAGCTATGGTTACAGTTTACGAAGGCTCACTGAATCCGAATAAGCATTCTGACAAATTCTATGTTTTCAACTTTCATAACATTTTCCTATTCAAGATTTACATAAAACTAAAAAATAAAAATAATATATCAAAGAGAATATAAAGGAAAAATGAAACTTTATGCGAAGTTACCAAACAATGAAGCCAGGTGGTATTACATCCACTCTCAGGATACCAAAATGTTATGTTACATTTCTTATAAATATATATCAAATTTTCATTACTTAATGCCTGATTTCTGCTGAAGCACAAACTGACAAGATGGCTATATTTCTAGACTCGATAGTATCTCATAATGGGCTTTGTGTAACACCAACAACCCAGGTGGGCAAGAATGTAGCAAGCAACTTATACATAGTTGTAGAATATACAACTTTGTTTATATTGAACTAAGACTAACCTTATCATTCATGGTTGTAGATTCTTTTGCAGCAGCCCAAGCTCTGTTAATGAGAAGAATTAGAGATGAATCAAGTTCTTTAGCCTTGGCTAAGCTTTTGATTTTGTCACAAGCACCATCTAGTGAAGAGGAATTCAGTATATCATCAAACTTCAACTGAGCAGATTCTATATCCAACGATTCCAACCGTTCCAGTGTACAATCATATGCATGGATTGCAGATAGGCATTTGGCTCCAAGCCTGACTATTCCTGCATAATATAGAGAACTAATCAGCTCATAATATAAATTACCATTTTCAAAACAATAACTAAAAGTAAAGTAGATACATTGACCTGTCAATTCTCACGACAAGAATTTGGTACTAACCACTAACCTCATGCTCATTAGAATATGTCGACCTTGACAACCAACCCAGATGAAGCAACAAACAAGACTAAATAAAGACAATCTAGTGATACTTCTATGTGCTGCATGTAACATTTTTGTTCTTCAGCGATTTTGGTTAACCAGAAATCATGATCCATGTGCCCACGAAACAAATAATCAAGTTCTCAAATGTGATCTGTTTCAGTAACCTTATTATGGTGTGATTATATGTTAGCGGCTAATCACCTTGGTATGAATCAAGTAATAAAATGTGGTATGTGAGTGAAAATTGATAGAAGGCACGTAGTTACCATCTCGCTTGTCAAGGCCATTATAAGCATTCACAACGAAATTAAGATGGCGGAAGAACTCCCCAGTGAAATCCTTCCGTCGTCTTGCAACAATAGCATGAATGTCAGCAGGGTTCTCTCTGAGCTCAGTGAAGAGTTCCATGCGCTTCTCTATTTCATCATCTATCAGAATTCAAAACAAGAAGAATATCCAGTTATGAGAGCATCTGGATTTTTTTTTTTTTGGTTTGAATATATTGGACCTAGTCTGACAATAATATCATGTAATCTTAATGCATGGGGTTCTTAAGGTTGATGTGACAAAAGTTATACTGGCAAATGTGAAAACTCACTTAAAAGGGTGATTGTACATAAGGAGAACAGATAAGGACTTACCTTCTTAACTTTTCTAGCAAGTAGAACCAACTTTTGTTTCAACGAAGGATCAGTCTCCATATCTATGCGCACTTGACAACGCTTGTAGAAGTGCTCTCTATACCTTTGCCACTCCTCTCTAAACACCAATAACTTTCTCCAGTCCTTTGTTTCTTGTTTCTTATACATGAAGAACTCAATGAATTTGTCGCAGATTTCAGTCATTTTGTACCCCATTGCAACTTCGGCCTCAGTTTGGTCTTTCAAATTAGCAATGGTAGGACTAGCTACACAACCTGTAATTAAATGTAGTTCATGAACTAGGGCATATTTTTCAAAGTTATATATGTAAGCATGAGTGTATGGAGCATACACAGAGATAGAAAGGGGAACATTTGTGAAACATGGGAAAACAATAATCCAACTCAATAAAGGTCCCCTTAACAAGCATAGATTAGTCATAAGAAAAAAAGTTGAACTGCAGTAAGATCAGTCCCTAAAAGGAATTTTCAATCAAGCATATACTGTAATTAGTTTGCAGTTCTGATTTCAGTCACATAGCCCAAATCCACAGTTTCAGGCAGTCGATTTTTTTGGAATTTTCATTAAAGGAGTATCGCAATTGCCGTAGGAAACAAAACAAAACAAAACAAAAAAATACTTGCACCTCATAACTGAATTTCCTCAGTGCTCAGGAACATCCAATGGGGCATTAAGCAATTCATCGAACATTTCAAAGACAACACAAACGTGGTATATCCAGGAAACGAACGCAGTTGCCTCTGAATGTTAGAGAATAATCACTCCGTAGTTCATCGCACAAGTTGCTTCTAAGTTCTATGGGCCTCTTTGGATTGACTTAAAAAAACGTTGCTATCAGCTAAAAAAAAAAAAAAAAAGCTCTAGCAAATCCAAACAGCTCAGCTTATAGTCCCCCCCCCCCCCCCCCCCCCCACACACACACACACACTTTTTTTATAATGAGCTTAGGAGGGGGGAAGGAATGTATGTGTGCCTTACGTGGTGGTGGTGGAGCTGTAGCCTGCCGAGGCGTGACGTCCCTTGCCTCGCCGCGAGCGAGGTGGACGCCGAGACCGCTGCCTCGCCGGGTTCGAGCCGCCACGCTTGGGACACCCGAGGGCGGAGGCGCAGCTCGCCCTCGCCGCGCCGTGGTGGGGGCGTACGGAACGGACCAGCCGTCTGGAGGTGAGTGGCGAAGTGGATAAGTATATTTTAATGAGACATTCCTCTGCAATAGAAAAAGGATTAGACCAAGTATCATCAGACCCGCTGGATAAATTGCAATGGTAATCTCACCTTTTGTTCCATTCAGTCGTTTTCATCTTTGTAAGAGAGGCATAACTTTTGTAGACGGAGTTTCAAAAAAAAAAAACTTTTGTAGACAGAAATCGCGAAAAAAAAAAACTTTTGTAGACAGAACTGGTTATGTGTGTGAAGTCATTGGGCATTAGTATGTTATACGAGGCTGGTCAAAAAATTTCTCGAAGAATGTATCATCGGCATATTCAGTTTTCTGAAACTATGCCTGGTATTAACCTCATACTGTTGAGACACTTGAGTTATTTCAACAATCATCAGTCTGTTCACTCGTAGTTTTCAAACAACCCTACAGCCAGTGTTTTGCAACTGAGTCATCCCTTAGCTTAGCTGTGTCACTTGGTTGAGCCTTAGAAAAGATCCTATAGATTCAATTCCTTTTGTTTTTGAATGTTGTCCACATTTGCCTTGAGTTGCATCCAATTTCCATGTACTTTGTTTTCTCTTGCAAATGCAAAATATGCAGTTACCGTTTATATCCTAGGAAATGAACATTGTACTGTTATGTTCAACAATTATTTTTTTACATTACGTGTTAGTTCAAAAATGCCATTTTCCTTTTCAAAATGTTTCTCATTTATGCACAGCTTAGAACACAGTGAGCTAAATTCAAGAAAAATAGCTTAACTCGAGTCTTTACTGTGAAGGCTACCTATCACACTCGAAAAAGTAACTAACTATAAGCATGGCCTAATTTCTCTTTGCAACTATAAATAAGGATTAGGCAGAAAAAGACGATTGGCACATGTTGCCACAAAAAGGCTACACAATCAAGTGCTTTGCTGATTCATATATTGAATAATGGCAACAGGATTGAACAACTGTCATCCAAAAAGTGCTAGCAAGAAACCAAAAAGGGCTTTTCAAAACAATGTTCACAAAATTGTCTAAACATGTGCTTCTTGTATCACTTCAGCAGGCAAACTTCTAATTATCCTCCCATTTGCTCAACAAAACTATAGAATAACAGAATATCATAAGGGCTACTCTTCATCCGATGAAGATAAGAAAATGGTATGCCGAGGTCCTCTCTTATCATCAGTGACCACCAGGAGCGGGACCACCTGATCATCTGCCTCCCGTTGTGCTTGATGCTGGTCCACTTCATCCTCAGACGATGACAAAGAGATGATGTGTTGCATTATACCATCACCCTGCTGCTCCTCATCCTCGCCTGAGGAGATGAAGATAAGGTGTTGGTTCTGAGCAGGCACACCCACGCCCAGATCATCCTCCTCCCCCAAGCCCAGATCATCCTGTCCATCCTCCTCATCCCAGACTGCATCCTCCCCCGATCCCAGATCATCCTCCCCACCATCCTCCCAGCCATCACCCTCCCCATCCAGATCACCTTCCCAGCCAACATCATCCTCCTCCCAGACATCCTCCTCCTCCTCTGAGCCAACATCATCATCATCCTCCTCTGAGCCAACACCCTCCTCAGCAGGCCCATCGCCATGCCCAGCAGCAGGCCCATCGCCATGCCCAGCAGCAGGCCCATCACCAGGCCCAGCAGCAGGCCCATCACCAGCAGCAGGCCCATCGCCATGCCCATCATAAGCAGCAGGGAAAAAGTCTTCTAGACAACAACCAACAAGTTGAGCGAGCCGGTTTAGAACATCAGGTATTGCCTCAGCTGGAAATTGGGACAGGGCCAACCTTTTCAAACCATCTTTCAAACTTCAAGTATAAACTACACAGAAAAAAAATACCAGAAAAAAAATAGAAGATGAGAACCGTGTTCAGTATAAATTTTGATAGAAATAGAAGATGATCACATTTGTATCGAAATAGAAGTAATAATCACCAGAAAAAAAAAATAGAAGATCAGAACAAACAGTGTTCAGTATAAATTTTGACAGAATCAGAAGATAATAATCACCTTTATATTTCAAAGTATCGGTGAATTGGTCACCAAACAACTGAAGAAAGCCAAGTCTGTTACCATTGAAGATCATACTTTCAAGCACACTCCTCTGATGCTCATTGGGAACAACAGCATCATCCTACGTACAAAACAACAGTTAGAAATTTTACATTGCCATTAGCACTGGCATTAGATAGTTAGGGATTTTACCACTTCTTCTTGTAAAAAGTAATCTGGACCAGCAAGGTGAGCCAAAGATCCAGCAGGAACATAGTTCTTAGGTTGTACCATGTCTTCCAGCTGAGTAGGGATATGGAAATTTCCTCCTATTGCAGCTACCTCTGCCAATAAACGTTCAGCTTCTCCAACATATTTGTCAAGAATAAGCTCAGCATCTGCATTGATTCAATTACAACAAAAATGAATCAGAAACAATCTGTCAAATCAAAAACCAAAACAATTGAAAGAGGATAGAATGTTACGTCGTAGTCCAATATAGTTTGCCCCCGGGTCATCAGATCTTAGGGCACCATGCGACTCTTGCTCATGCGCGTGATCATCAGCTTTTGCACCTATTTTTCGATATACCTCCAACAAAGCAGAATTAAGGCCTCTGACTCTCTGGTTGTCTCCAAGGACAAAATCTGAGGGATAAGCATACTTTTGCAAAGAGAAAATGTAACATTTAGCATATATAGTAGAAAAAGATAAGCAATGCTGAATAAGGGTGGAAGGAGGCAAACTATTAAATGAAACAGTACTTACGTCCTGCATCTTGAGTCTGGGCAAATCTAATTTCACATGCAGACGTGGAGGCGATGGCGATGGCGATGGCGTTCGCAGAACGCCTTCGATTGAAGACCAATGGTCCAAACGGTTCATCCTGCAAATGGCCACAGCAGATCCGAAAAAAATGTCAGGTTTAGCAGCACTCTTACAGGTAGCTCACATCTTCATAACAAATGTCTCCAGCAGAAACTAACACTACAGAAAAAATGGGGGCAATTGCTACAACAGATCACCTGTCAGGTTTAGCAGTGCTCATGCACCCAGCTCACATCTTCATAACCCATGACTAAAGCAAAATTAAAACTACAACATAAGTGGCAATGACTATCAGGATTAGCAGCACCCATGCACACAGTTGACGTCTTCATAATCAAATAACTAGAGCAGTAAATGGTGATAGCTACAGCAGATCCTAACACAATCAAGTTTAGCAGATCGCATCTTCATAACCAAATGAAGTCAGTGAATGTCAATGCTAAAAGCAGATCAAACCCTAGAAGGCATAGAAGAAATGGCGACATCATATGCCCGACTAGAGCACATAGAAGCTAAATGCCAAATGCTACACCAGAATTAAACCAAATTGGGCTGACGGGAGACGGCGGGTGGGGGAAGGGGAAGATGTTGTTTGGATTTTACCTGGCCGCTTCTCCTGGCGACGGTGTGCGCCTTCCCCTGGCGGATCTGGCGACGGTGGCAGATCTGGCGACGGTGTGCGCCTCGCCCTGGCGGATCTACCCCTGGCGGATCTGGCGACGGTGTGCGCCTCTCTGCAGATCTGGAGCCGGCGACAGAATGCGCCTCCACGTAAACCTCGGCGAACGAACTGCGGGAGTAATGCTGCGAGGAATCTCAGGCGAATCGGGGGTCACCAAGGACGTATGGGGCCTAAGAGCTAACGGGCCAAAGGATCGCTGCGGGCCGCTCGGGCAGGTCTGTTCGATTGCCTGGTGCTCCTGCTTTCCTGATAATATAAATCTATGAATTAGCAATAGAAATCATGCCTTCCTTAAGCTGCCACTGCTGCTCATGTAGATCAATTAAACATCAGTGGATCTGCGGCCAAAAATATTATTAGATTTACAAATAATAGATAGAAGATTTTAAAAGACAAAGAACATTAACAGATCTACTAAAAAACCTGTCTGACAGTCGATCTGCGGCAGAAGCCATTAACAGATTTATAGAAACAATGAAAACAATTTAAAACACAAGAATAACATTGACAGACATAGTAATAAACCGATGTAGAAGAAGAATCTCATCGCCCATGTACTTTGTAAAGGAGAGCGGCCATGGAAGCTCCTAACCCACCCGGAGGGCGGCCATAGAAGAAGCGAGGGATCTCTTCCATAGACGCGGCCATGGAAAAGGGGCTCTCTTCCGTGGACGCGGCCACGAAAAGATCCTCATATCCCATCCCCAGGATGGGGCTCTTTGGTGGACGCGGCCACGAAAAAGAGCCTTCTTCCGTGGATCCGCTCACGAAGAACAGAGCCTTCTGTATCCATCCTTATGGAGTGCTGGATGGAGAAGACGACTGCTGGAGTCACTGACGGATAAGAGGCAGGAGTAGAGGGTTCGAGACGCCCACCAGCCCCCGGATGCTTGTTTATATACTACAACAGAGACGCCACCACCGCCCACCGCCCCTAATTAATCGCATCCCATCGCATCGGTTACCTATAACCATATTAAATTAAATATAGCATCGGCCACCGCACCCACCGCCCACCAGCCTTACTAAGAAAATATACAGCGAGCCCTAATTAATCGGCCACCGCACACCAGCCTTACTATAAATAAATACTATATAAAATAAATACATGCGAGTTTTACGGAGGACCCGTTTGTCCAATGCAAGTCAAAATACTACGGCGCGGCCATGCGACGATTGGGATTAAATAGCGCGGCCAGGAATTTATGAGTTTTAGATGGAAGTTTGATTCTTTGATCTTGGTATAAAATCCTTTTAGACGTCTCTCATGTAGTCATATGCGAACGGGGAGAGAGTAACCTGATAAGTCTTGTTTGGCAGTGGCAACAACCAACAGTGGACACGCACGCAAGGGGGTCACAGACAGGCACAGGGATAATCAACAACGTTAATTACAACCTAGAACCGTTGTACTGTAATCACAGTATATAATAATAATACATACTAGTGTTACAAAAAACTAAAAGGCAGTGCATAGGTTTATCTATCCAATTAAGCTTTAACTTTCATCCTTAGGAGGATCTGGTAAAACTGACGTAACAAAAGAACGTAGTCATTGTTTCAAAATGATATCCTATGTTCTCTGTAAGTTTCATAGCTGTTCTAAACTCCACTGTAGCCTTATGGAGAGCTTGACCCCTAATGTAATTGTTCCCGTCTCTTAGGTTTGTGACCAACTGTGAAGATCTTGATTGTTCATATAATTCTTCCCATTTGTCAGGTTTGTGGCCAACTGTTGTTTGTTTGGGCCAACAGAATCAGTTTCATGTGTTCACTTCACTGGCGCATAAGACCAGTCAATCTGGTCTACCTTCCAAGTGCTGCATTGATCTGGTGAAGTTGATTATCAGTCACTTGTCTTAATTAATTATAGAGGAGCATGAAGTAATACTGTGATAGTCTGTATCTGAAAGAAGAATTAAGTCATCTAACACTACGGCAGGCCAAAAATAACACACTCCGTCCACATGTCACAGTCAAGTACTTATTGCTGAAAAAAAGTGAACATATAAAAATCTAAGCAATGGAAAGAGCACCAATATCTGTGACAAATGTATGAAATGACCAATTCACGGACAGGAAGCATTTATAGTTTTATATAGTAGTATCAGTTAGTTGCTTCTCACCTAGATTAGCTTGTAAAACTATCCATTTCCTCCTCTCTTGTCAGCCGCAAGTATGCAGCTCATCCTGGCAAAGGATAAGATGTCAGTTATACACTGAACCGGAATTTATTGTGAGTACATGTACAGTAAGATGGCAAAGCAATTATTCTTTTCTTTGCGAACGCAATTATTCTCATTCCAGATTCATACTTACAGGTTCTGATAGGATCGAAGAAGACAAAATAAAATTAAGTTTGTATTTCAAAATTGAGGCACGAAAATAGGAACAGTTATCATGTAGGCATGTTTACTGTACTTGAAGCCAATTACAGACACTATGGTATGGTAAAAAAGTCATAAACATTCTGTAAATCAAAATTTGTTTTGGAAAAAACTATAGGCGTAGGTTTTAGTTTTATTATCCATTAGTGTCATAGTGACCATAGGTGATACGTCAAACAACAATGGCCAAAACAGGGGTACCTTATCAATGGAGCAATTGATGACCACAGAAAATCATGCAAGCAATCTAAAAGTAGCGGAGCACAAATTAACCCATCTAGACTTGTCATACAACATTGCAAGGACCTCATGGAGTAATCTATGACTAAAAAGATCGTGTAAACAATAACTGTGATGGTACTCTAGACTACAATTTACATGCCGTTACATGAAAGGGCACAATAATTGGCTGTTCTGAAGATTGAGCCATATCAAGCAGGTGACACCTACCATACAGAACGGCAAACAAATTGTAATGACCATATGGATTGGAAAGAGAAAAGAAACGTCTACAAAACTGGAACCATTTTTTTTTTTCAGATATAGCAACCAATAAACAGATGGAAAGAGGAAAATTAATAAATTCATATAAGGTTGTTGAATTGTGTTCTCTATTGATTTGGCCTACCCTAGAAGGGTGGCTATATAGTGTAGCATACATGGGCCTCATGGGCCTAGCCTCATGGGCCTCCTAATACATGTAACACATGTATATACTCCAACACTCCCACCGCCTGAACTACCGCGGCGGAGTTCGGACTGGACATCTAAAAGAAAGAGCACACACACATGTCCCCCCCACGCCCACAACTAGCCACCGGTGATGTTGAGGCTGGAGCGGAAGTCGGTGAAGGTCGACGACGGGAGGCCCTTGGTGAAGATGTCGGCGAACTGGGAGGTGGTCGGTACATGGAGGACCCGCACCTCGCCGATGGCCACCCGATCACGGACGAAGTGAAGGTCAATCTCCACATGCTTCGTGCGCTGGTGTTGGACGGGGTTGGTGGAGAGGTAGACCGCGCCGACGTTGTCGCGGTAGACGAGCGTGGCCCGGCGAAGGGGGCTATGGAGCTCGGCCGAGCTGCCGGAGCCGAAGCCTCGGCCACACCATTGGCGACGGCGCGGTACTCGGACTCGGCAAGACCGGAACGAGAGGCCACTGCCGGCGCTTGGAGGACCAGGACACCGGGTTGCCTCCGAGGAAGACGGCATAGCCGAGGTGGACCGTCGAGTGTCTGGGACAGCCGGCCGAAGGCGTCGGTGTAGACGACCAGGCTGTAGAGGAAGACCGTCGGTGCGGGAGCAAGCCATGATCGCAGGTGCCTCGGAGGTACTGAGGAGACGCTTGAGAGCGGTGAGATGAGGCTCCCGAGGATCATGCATATGAAGGCACAACCGCTGAACCGCATAGGTGATATCGGGCCGAGTGAAGGTGAGGTGCGAAGTGCACCGGCAAGATCTGCGGTATGCCGTAGGATCGATCCACGGGGGCCCTCTCGCCTCGGACGGCTTGCTCGAGTGTCAACTCGGAGTGGTGCGGGGCTTGCACTGTCATCCCGGCCCGCTCAAGTATGTCCGAGTGTACCGACGCCGGTGAAGAAGAAGACCAGCTGGATGAGGCCGAACAAAGTGACTCCAAGAAAGTGGTGAAGCACACCCAAATCCTTCATCGCAAACTCCCGTCGAAGAGAGGTAATGATCCGGCGAAGAAGGGACTCACCGGAGGCCGTCGGGACTATGTCATCCACATAGAGTAGCGTATATGCGCTCTCGGCCCCATGGTGATAGATGTACGGGGACGTGTCCGACTTGGCCTCCACAAAACCAAGTGTCGGGAGGAAAGCGGCAAACCCGTGGTTCCATGCCCGAGCACGCTTGAGGCCATAAAGAGACTTGTTGAGCCGGCGAGACCATCTCGGAGCCGGAGGAGTCCACAAACCCAGTGGTGGCCGACCGCAGACTGTCTCGGTGAGAAGACCATGCGAGAAAAGCATTCTTCACATCCAGTGGTGCACGGGCCAAGAGCGGGTGAGAGCCGGTGAGAGCACGGTGCGGACGAGCGGCTTCACCACCGGATCGAAGGTCTCATCATAGTCAACCCCGGGCGCCGAGTGAAACCCCGAAGTACCCACCGCGCCTTGTACCGCTCAAGTGTACCATCGGCCGGCGCTTGTGGGTCCGTGATCCACTTGCCGGTAACGACGTTGGCACCTCGCGGCCGAGGCACCCGATCCTGTGTCCGGTTGGCGAGGAGGCCGCGTACTCCTCTTCCATCGCGCGGCGCCGCCGAGGGTCCGCCAAGGCCTCGCGGACGGAAGAGGAAAGAGATCCCCGTCTCACGAGCGGCGCGGAGAGCGCTGCGGACGGGGACGCCCGCCTCGTCACCATCGGGTGAATGTGACGAGGGTCCCGGTGAAGGCGCGGGTGGTATAATGGCGGCTCACGGCGGCCGGAGGCCGCGGGCGGCGGCGCGGGCGGCGGTGGTCGCGCGGAGAGGGGCACCACCGGTGGCGCGGTGACCCCGGCGAAGAAGGGCCACCCGCGGCGACGGCGGCGGCGGCGGGCGGCGCGCCGCAGCCCGTCCACGGCGGGCCACGTGCACCGGCTGGGCGAAGCGAGCAGGTGGCGCCTGAGGTGGAGCCTGAGGCGGCGGTCCACGGCGCTGGTACACGTGCACCGGCTGGGCGAAACGCGTAGGTGCAGGTGGCGCCTGAGGCGGCGGCTCGGGACCCCCACCCCCGCTCGGCCCCTCCATGGCCGAGCAGGGAGCAGAGTCGGGAGAGGCACTGGCCGCTGGTGAGCTGGGGCACGACTCCGGCGAGGAGTACGGCGTGGTAGTACCTGCAGGAGACAACTGCAAAGGTGGCTCGACCACCGCGTCAGTGGGAAACGAGAAAAACGTCAAGCTCTGTGGGGTGGAAGTGGTGGGAGTAGGGGTGGAGAAGGGGAAAACCGACTCATCGAACACCACA
This sequence comes from Themeda triandra, assembly GCA_018135685.1. Lineage (NCBI taxonomy): Eukaryota > Viridiplantae > Streptophyta > Magnoliopsida > Poales > Poaceae > Themeda > Themeda triandra. Next base: position 1,046,097 of record JAENPR010000066.1, on the reverse strand, counting down.
TGGCGAGAAATGAGAACCCTACGAGAGGTGAGATCATAGCACCGGTACCCCTTGTGATCCGGGGAGTACCCAAGGAAGACGCACAAGGTGGACCGAGGAGCCAGCTTGTGGGGAGCGGTGGCGGTGGTGTTCGGGTAGCACGCACACCCGAAGACCCGAAGGTGATCGTACCGGGAGGTGCGAAGAGAGCGTGGTGTGGTGTAGGAGCGGACGGCAGCGGCGGAAGGTAGGCGGTTGAGGAGGTATGTGGTGGTGTGCGTGCTCTCGGCCCGAGCGAGCGGGAAGTGAGGCTGGAGAAGAAGCGTGCGCATGGTGTCGTTGATTGTGCGAATCATGCGCTCGGCCTTGCCGTTCGAGAGGAGGTGTACGGGCAAGACATGCGCGGTTGGACACCGTGAGAGAGAAAGAACGCACGGGAGGTGGAGTTATCAAACTCGCGACCATTGTCACACCGGGCGGCCTTGATAGTGAGGCCAAACGTGTGGACACCCAAGCGAAGAAGTGGTGAATCGCCGGGGAAAGCATCGACTTCGCATGCAAGGGAAAAGTCCACAAGTAGTGAGAAAAATCATCAACCACCACAAGATAGTATTTATAGCCGTAAATACGAGTACGGCGATGTCCACAGTCGCAGTGTACAAGATCAAAACAATGAGCCGCATGTGAAGAAGAACTAGAAAAAGGAAGACGAACATGACGGCCCAACTGGCACGCATGACACAACTGCTCATCATGAACTCGAGTACAACGAATGTCTGAGCTATGACTAAGCTGCATCGGGGCATCACGTCCGGGGTGTCCGAGACGCCGGTGCCAAGTAGAAGAAGTAGTGGTGGCGGGGGTGACGAAAGATGGCGAAGAGGTCGGAAAAAACGGAGAGTGTAAAGGGGCCCCAAGCCGTCACATCGGAGCGGAGGACGCCGGTAGCCAAATCCTTCACGGTAAGACCAAAAGAGTCAAACTCCACGTAACAAGAGTTGTCACCGTAAACGACGAATAGAAAGAAGATTGTGGACCATCTCGTGGTGCAACAAGAACATCGGAAGGCGAAAAGAGCCATGGGCACCGGCGCACCCACGAAGTGACGGGAAGACACGAGCCATTGGCGACCATGATAGAGGAAGGGTGTGAGGAAGAAGGAGGAGAGGAGAGGACGAGAGTATCTTGGGAGTCCGGGGTGGTGTGGTAGGTGGCACCCGAGTCGGCGATCCACTCCGGCCGACGGGAGGTGTCAAGCCCGGGGTGGAGAAGGAGCGCGCGCGAGCCTCCGACTCCGGCCGGCCGGCCCCGGCGAGGCGCGGAAGGTGTGCCCCGGGGTCGCCGCCGGTGGGTAGTACGTCGAAGGAGCTCCGCGAACATGGCCGCCGGTGGACGAGGGTCGCCACCCGGGCTGGAAGGGCCACGTGCGATGCGCCCGACCGGGGGTTGTTGTAGGAGGGCCGGAGCGGCGCGGAGGACGCGGGCCGAGGCGCGCCACGGCCGGCCCCCCACCGCCACCACCCCCGCCCTTGCCCTTGCCCTTGCCCTTGCCCTTGCCACCCCCGCCGTTGCCCTGCCCGCGGCCCCCTCCCCCCCCGCTCGGCCCGGTGGGAAGAGGAGCCAACGGTGGGGTGTACGGAGCTGGAGGACGCGGCGGTGGAGTGGCAGCGAGAGCAGTCGAGGACGGCGAAGAACCTGCAGTAGAAGAGAGAGGCCCGGCGGAGGTGGATCCGCGCGGGCCCCCCTGAGTGAGCTCCTCCATGATGAGATCGTCGCGAACCTGGAGGTAGGTGGGAAACGGCCGCATGCGGACGATCAGCGCGCGGAGGGAGGCGTAGCGCTCGCTGACCCCGCGGAGGAGGTTGAGGACGAGTGTGCGGTCCGCCACGGGGTACCCCAGGTCGCCGAGGGAGTCCGCCATGGCCTTCATCTCGCGGCGGTACTCCCCAACCGCGAGGTCCCCCTGCTCGAAGGCGGAAGCGGAGGTCGAGCCGCGGGGCCCGGTCTCGGCGTTGCCCGTGAACCGTCCCTCGAGGGCCGCCCGGCGTGTCGAGCGGAGTCGGTGTTGCGGAGGAGGTCCCGCAACTCCGGAGGTGACCGTGCCGAGGATCCGGGGAGAGGACGATCTTTGTCGAGGCGTAGCCACGACGCGCCTCGGACCCCGGCCGGCGGCTCGGCGAGGACGTGGTCGTCAAGGCGTAGCGGCGCGGGGTGAGGATGACCTGGTCCCTCCAACGGGCGTAGGAGGTCGACGCGGGGTCAAGGACGACCCGGATCGGTGGCCGATGTTCGGACACCCCGGCTGGTAGTGGAGCTGCGCGACGAAGGGGCCGGCCGGCCGTGCCGGGTCACCACGGTGGAGGTGGAGCGGTGGCCCGTCGAACCGGAGGAAGTGGCCGCGGGCAGGGTGCCGGAGGCCTGAGCAAGGAGCGCCTCCGCCTCAGCAATCTGGCGAGCCAAGGTGGTGGCGGCGTCCTTCTCACGGCTTGCCCGGGCACAGACGCGGCAGACGCTCTGCCGCCGGCCCGCGGCACGTGCGGAGGCAAGCCGCGGCAGCGGCAAAGGGCGGAGTCGGGCCGGGGAGCGTAGTGGGTCACCGGCGGGGGCGCGGGAAAGTGAAGGAGCCCACCGCCGGCCACGGTAAGCGGTGCCCCCCGCCGCGATCACGGCGGCCGGGCATCGAGGTGAGGACATCGGCTTGAGCTCGGCGCCCGGAAGTAGACGACGCCGGTAGACGAGGATGGGCCGATGGAAGTGAATGGCATGCCGAGTCCTCCCGGAAGCGACGGCGCGCAGCCCGCGAAGCGCGCCACAGCTGCTGGACCGAGACCGGCCGCGGTGGCCTCTGCAGCGGCCGCCCCGTAGGCATTGGCCGCGGCCGCCGCGTCCGTGCCGCGGGGAGGGTCCTGCGGGAGGACGGCATCTTCGGCCGGGATCGAGCGGGCGGGCTCATGAACACCGCCTCCCCATCCACTCCGTCCGTAGCGCCGGACGTAACCGCGCCGTCGGCCCGCAAGGGCAAGCGGGGCGGGAGGAGGAGCCGAGGGCCGCGAGGCCGAATCCGGGCGGCGGAGCGCGAGCCCCTCGGCGGATCGAGGACGGCCGCATCGGATGCGTCCGCCGCGCGGCCGTAGCGCCCCGCGGCGCGCCGCGACGCGCCCCGGCGGCCGGAGCGCCCGCGGCGGGTGCGCTCGCGACGCGGCCCGGGGAGGAGGGGATAGGGGAGGGAAGGCGCCGTAGTATAGGGGGAGGGGGAGCGGGTGGCCGGCCGGCCATGGCTGCGCGGGCGGCGCGCGCCGCGGCGGGTGCGCTGCGAGGCCCGGATCGGGATTTCGGGATTTCGGGAAGAGGAAAACCCTAGCTAGCGATACCATGTTGAATTGTGTTCTCTATTGATTTGGCCTACCCTAGAAGGGTGGCTATATAGTGTAGCATACATGGGCCTCATGGGCCTAGCCTCATGGGCCTCCTAATACATGTAACACATGTATATACTCCAACAAAGGTAACTGAATCTGTACCTTGGAAGCTGATAGTTTTGGTGGTGTTTAGATGTCATGGAATAAACCTGTATAAATGCACAGAGAAACTATGAGTAAGCAGTAGAACCACCAAAAAGGAAGCTCATTTGAGGAAAAATAACATTGAAGGAGTATAATGGCTCTTATTAACAAAGAAGCTATTGTTAGATATAGTGTATTTTCTATTTCCTCTTTGTGTAAGGGCTTATTTGCATATATGCCCAACTCATGTGTACATGTATGGGCAGTTGCCCATGGAATAGATTTAGCTTTCCTCACTCTAACATGGTACCAGCTCCTGTGTTCTAGGGTTAGGGTTTCCTTGCTCCACTGCTTCGCCGTCGTGCTCATATGTCACGGCCGCCATCGAGCTCCTCTGCGCGACTCCTCTCTATGTCGTGCATCCCACAGTCGGTCGCAGCTCCTCTGCCGCGCGGTTGTCTGCTCGGTAGTCTGCTACTCTGCATCGCGCCCGTGGCCCCGCGCTGAGCCTGCCGCGGCTTCGCTCCGCCCGCGCCTTCGCGCGTCCGCCCGCTCCGTTCACGCGCGCCTCCGCGCGCGCGGCTCGCGGCCTCCGCATCGCGCCCCGCTCGCGGCCCCGCATCGCGCCCGTCGCGGGCTTCGCGTCGCGCCTCCACGCGTGGGCCCGCGGCCTCGCGTCTCGCCTTCGAGTGCGCGCCCGCGACTCCAAGCCGCGCCGGCTGCGCCAGCTCGTGGCCCCGTCGCTCCCTCGCGGGCCTCCCGTGTCGCGCCTCTGCTCGCGCTCCATCGAGCGGCCGAGCGCTCCTTCCGTTTTCGATAACGGGCGCCCGTTCTGCGTTGAGTAAAAAAAAAAGAGGAAGGAAGATGGCATCTCCTATCGCTCCGTCTACCGGTCGCTCTTCATCCTATCGCCGCATTCAACGCTGTCCGGTAACTTTTGATGGCACCAATTATCATAATTGGGTTCCACATATGAAGTGGCATATGCGTGGTCTTCGTCTTTGGGAATTTGTCGGTGGTGAGCTACCTTGTCCAGCTTTTGCCTCGATCGTCCAAGATGGCTGTTATTCCTCCAGAAACTCCTGAAGAACAAAAGAAGATGCGTGAAGCTTATGATGATGATATGGCCTCTTATATGTCTCATTTTCGGGCTTATCGCACTTGGTTGGATGAAGATGCTCGTGCTGGGGCTGTACTTGTCGCTAGTATGGAAAAGCATCTGACTGGAGAAGTCATTCGGCTTAATCATGCTGCTGAGATGTGGGCTTCTCTTCGCCAGCGCTATGAGCCCACTGGTCAATCCACTTATATTGCTGCCTTACGCCAAGAGCAACTATTACAGCAGGGTGACAGTTCAGTTGATGATTTCTTTCGACAACTATCTGCAGTATGGCGTGAGCTTGACACTCTTAGCCCTCAGTTGTCCCCAGACACTTGTGATTCTTGCAAGAAGCAACAGAGTCACCTTGAGCTTCGTCGTACCTATGACTTCCTGACTCGTCTGCGAGCCGAGTTTGAGCCTCTCCGTGCTCAGTTACTTGCTCGTGAGCCGTGTGTGTCCTTGATGGAGGCTCTTGCTTCGCCGTTCGTAATGAAGAGATCCGCCTTCGTTCGCGTCTACTTCGGTCCAACGTCCTCCTCGCCCGGGCTCGCTCGGTCTCGGAATTCTTGGTGCTCCTAAAGTGCCTACACCAGCAGTCTCGGTAGCTCAGAACTCCTCCTAAAGTACCTACATCGGCGGCCTACGGTAGCTTGGGAACTCGCATTTCGGGCCTTCATTGTACTTATTGTGGCAAAAACACACATGATGAAGATCATTGTTTCAAGAAAAAGCGACATGCTCGATCTCGGTCTCGCCAAGGTGGGCGTCCCCCAGCTTCCGGTCAGCGGCATGATACACGGCGGGAGATACTTATGTTACTACGCCGTCTTGCTTGTCCCTACTGGAGCAACCGGTTCGGCCACTCTTGAACAATTTGGTTCTGTCACTTCGTTCCAAAGCACTCTCTCTGTCGTGCTTCTCAGTCTTCTATTGAGAGACCACCATCCACTTCAGGTACTTTGCCATGGATTCTTGACTCTGGTGCTTCTTTTCATATGACACCTGATAGCACCCGTCTTTCTTCTATTCATTCTCCTTCCATTCCTCTCACTGTTCAAACTGCTGATGGCTCGTCTCTTTCTGTTATTGGTCGTGGCACTCTTTCATCCTCCTCTTTTAATGTTCCTGATGTTTCTTATGTTCCTGATTTGACCATGCAACTTATTTCGCCGCCGCCCATCGATCATGGTTGTCGTGTTATTCTTGATTCTGATTCTTGTCGTGTTCAGGATCTCAGCACGGGTCTCCTAGTTGGTACTGGCCCTCGTCGTCGTGATTCTCAGCGTCTTTGGGAACTTGATTGGCTTCGCCTCCCATCCGCTGCCTCTGCCAGTCTTGTGGGCTCTGCTTTTCCTGCAACGGCTTCTTCATCTTTTGCTCAGTGGCATCATCGCTTGGGACATCTGTGTGGCTCCAGGCTATCTACCCTTGTTCGTCGTGGTGTTCTAGGAAATGTTTCTGGTGATGCCTCTTTAGATCAGTGTCAGGGTTGTAAGCTTGGAAAACAAATTCAGCTTCCATATCTCACTAGTGCGTCTGTGTCACAACGCCCTTTTGACCTTGTTCATTCTGATGTATGGGGTCCTGCACCTTTTGTTTCCAAAGGGGGTCATCAATATTATGTCATATTTATCGATGACTTCTCTCGTTTCACATGGGTGTATTTCATGAAACATCGTAATGAAGTGTTATCCATATATAAATCTTTTGCTCGCATGATTCAGACTCATTTTGATGTTTCTATTCGTGTTCTTCGTGCGGACTCTGCTGGAGAGTACCTTTCGGGTGCCACTGCGCCAATTTCTTTCGAGCAAGGAACACTTTCACGGTTTTCTTGTCCCGGCGCGCATGCTCGAATGGTGTTGCTTTGAACGCAAGCATCGTCATCTCCTTGAAACTGCTCGTGCTCTTATGATTGCTTCCTCTCGTCCCACTCATTTCGGGGCCGAAGCAATCTCCACAAACCTACCTACTTAATCAATATTCAGCCCTCTTCGCTCTCAAAGGAGGTATTCCATATGAGTGCCTTCTTGGACATCCACCCGATTACTCCACTCTTCGCATGTTTGGATGTCTATGCTATGTTCTTCTTGCTCCTCGTGAACGCACTAAACCGACTCCTCAATCTCGCTGAGTGTGTTTTCTTAGGCTACGATCTTGAGCACAAGGGCTATCGCCGTTGGGGATCCGAGTTGCTCGTCGTATGCGGATCTCTCGGGATGTTACTTTTGATGAGTCTCGTCCTTTCTACCCTCGGCCCTCCTCGATGTTTCGCCTCGGCCGTCGTTGAGCCTTTGTCCTTCTTGACGTTTCCGACACACCTATCTCCAGTGTGCTACTTCCACCACCACCATCCCCACCATCTCCACCATCTTCTCCACCACCTTCTCCCTCTCCACCTCCACCAACTTCTCGAGCCGCCCCTCCGAGCCGTCGAACCGGCTCGATCCATTTATGCCTCTAAACCTCCTGTGATTTATACCTACAACGTAGGCTTCGGATTCTTCTCCTCCGATGAGTCGCCCTCGATGTCTCATCTCCCGTTGAGACACCCTCGATTCTTCCACACAATCCTCCTCTCATTATAACCTTCGTGATCGTGGATCTCTAAAGCCCGTTGAACGTTATGGTTTTGGTCGGCACTTGTCATTTCGAGCCGGCAACATATCATGATGCTATTTGCCATCCCGAATGGCAGCTTGGCATGGCTGAGGAGATTGCTGCCCTTGAGCGCACTGGCACTTGGGATCTTGTTCCTCTTCCTTCTCATGCTCGTCCCATCACGTGCAAGTGGATTTATAAGATCAAAACTCGCTCTGATGGTTCTCTTGAGCGTTATAAGGCACGTCTTGTTGCTCGTGGCTTTCAGCAAGAGTATGGTCGTGACTATGATGAGACATTTGCTCCTGTGGCTCACATGACCACTGTTCGCACTCTTCTTGCTGTTGCTTCTGTTCGTGCTTGGTCCATTTCTCAGCTTGATGTCAAGAATGCTTTTCTTAATGGTGAGCTCCGTGAGGAGGTTTACATGCGCCCACCTCCTGGGTATTTTGTTCCTGACGGCATGGTTTGTCGCCTTCGTCGCTCTCTTTATGGTCTCAAACAAGCTCCTCGTGCTTGGTTTCAGCGATTTGCCTCTGTAATCACCGCTGCTGGTTTTTCTCCGAGCCACCATGACCCTGCCTTGTTTATTCACATATCACCTCGTGGTCGCACTCTTCTTCTCCTTTATGTTGATGATATGATTATCACTGGTGATGACTCTGAGTATATTGCATTTGTCAAGGCACGTCTCAGTGAGCAGTTTCTTATGTCTGATCTTGGTCCTCTTCGCTATTTCCTTGGGATTGAGGTCTCTTCCACCTCTGATGGCATTTATTTGTCCCAAGAAAAATACATCCAAGATCTTCTTGCTCGCTCTTCACTCACTGATCATCGCACTGTTGAGACTCCCATGGAGCTTAATCTTCAACTCCGTGCCACTGATGGTAAACCTCTTACTGATCCCACTCGGTACCGTCATCTTGTTGGCAGCCTTGTCTATTTGGCTGTGACTCGTCCTGACATCTCCCATGCTGTGCACATTCTCAGTCAATTTGTGTCCGCTCCCACCCATATTCATTATAGCCATCTTCTTCGTGTCTTGCGTTATCTTCGTGGGACCATTACTCGTCGCCTATTCTTTCCACGCTCTAGCTCTCTTCACCTTCAAGCTTATTCGATGCTACACGGGCTAGCGAGTCCGAACGTCGCTCCTCTCTCGCCTATTGTATTTTTCTTGGTGGCTCTCTCATTGCTTGGAAGACAAAGAAGCGGCTGCGGTATCTCGTTCCGGTCCGAGGCCGAGTTGCGAGCTATGGCTATTGCGACGCCTGAGATTACATGGCTTCGATGGTTACTTGAGGATTTTGGTGTTTCGTTTCTGCGCCCACTCCTCTTCTGTCGGACAGCATCAGTGCTATCAACATCGCTCATGATCCTGTGAAGCACGAGCTCACTAAGCATATTGGAGTTGATGCATATTATACTCGGGCCCAGGTACAGGATGATGTCATTGCTCTTCAGTATGTTCCTTCCGAGCTTCAAGTGGCTGACTTCCTCACCAAGGCACAGACGCGAGCTCAACATCGGTTCTTCCTCTCCAAACTCAGTTTTTCAGATCCACCCTGAGTTTGTGGGGGGGTGTTAGATATATGACTGTACAGAGTGTATTTTCTATTTCCTCTTTGTGTAAGGGCTTATTTGCATATATGCCCAACTCATGTGTACATGTATGGGCAGTTGCCCATGGAATAGATTTAGCTTTCCTCACTCTAACAGCTATAAGTAAGCAATAGCAGGAAGGCAAGTTGGATTCAGGGAAAAGCAATGCTGCAGGACCACTGCGCCTGTTAATTATCTGTTTTAGCCTTCTCAGATATCAGTAACAGGACACCGAGGAGAAGTCTATACATTGACTGAAACCAGGCTGCTCTTCATGCATCTAAAAATAGCAAACATCAAGGAACTAATATCCTATAGCACATATATTTTGGTAACGCAGGTCAAGACCATCCATCGAAACAAAAGTTTATCAATTTGAACAACATAGTATACACATGGTAGACGCTGCATTTTGTCAAGGAAGCAATGCCATGAAAGCAACAGCCAGGTCACCTCCGTCTTCTCTAATCTAGGTCTTCTTAACAAAATTAAAAAGAAGCCATTGAGGTATGCCAAGGAGCTATATAGATGCATCAAGCGAAGCTGAATGAACCAGGAGCTCCTTGCTGCAGCAGTGCCAACCATGCTAATCCTGCCGATGTGCATAATGGTAAGTCTAAATTGATAATCTAGCAATGGCCATTGTGGCCACGAAAAAAAACAATCATGAGACCTGCCCATGTGCATAATGGTAAGTCTAAATTGATAATCTAGCAATGGCCATTATGGCCACGAAAAAAACAATCAAGAGACCTACAAAAAACCCAAAAGAAATTCCAAAATGCGCAGGCAACTTAACATTTAAAAGCACTGTTACTATGTATTATTTGGCCGGCAGAAGTAAAGATTGATGATAAAATGAAATAGATAGCTGATTTTAAAACATGTAGCGCCTTAACAACAAATTTATCTGTGATGCACTATATTTTGCGCAATTCAAGCTGATATCAAGTGCACTAAGTGTTGTTGGCCAGTTCACGCAGCAAACGGTCTCATTGGCCCTGGCCAGGTACCATTACAACAACACGGTTCTTTGCCCCTTAACACAACATCCACAAAAATAATCATTTGTCCATTCAGGGAAAGGAGGAAATTGTAAATCACAATGAAAAGTAAGCAAAATTGTTGCCTTAAGATGCCTTCACTATCTAAGCTTACTGTAAAATTTGTATTGAAAAAAAGAAATATAATAGTTATGTTTAAAAACGATAGAACTAAGACATTCATTATAATACATACTGAAGCATGACAAAGATAGCAGTGATATTTAGTCATGGTATTAGGGCATTCACCTCCGTATGACAACAAAGTGGTGGGAGGTATACATGAAGAGAATATGATAAATATCAAATCACATGATGAACAGAGGGACGCGAACGACGCTAGGGAGGGAGAGAAAGAGAGAGAGGAAGCGGAGGGAGGTGGAGGCGGAGGTGCAAGCGCAGGCTCGGTCGCTAGCCTCCCGCGATGGCACGGCATGGGTAGAGGCGGAGGTGGAGGCGTCTCGGCATATGGAGAGGTCAAGAGAAGTTTCTGGTTTTTTTTTTTTTTTTTTTTGCCAAGGGAAGGGGGTACGGCCCAGATATATTTGGAGGTGGACCAATAAGAAAAGCTGTAGGTGACGTGGCGCTGAGATGGACCAATGGGAGAATTTAGGGCGACGTGGCCACAATGGCTGCTTGGGAGGCTGCAGCCAAATAGAGGGTTAGATAAAAGTAATGAACTGGACTAACTCTAAGAAATTAATGTCAACGTGGGACAAAGCGCCCCCAAACACACCAAACATCTCTGAATAATAACATCACTAGCCAATCATGAAGCGATAATAACAAGCCATACGAGAAATGTGTACACTGCAAAGTTAACTGGATTCTATTTTAACATCCATGTCCGTAGTAACCAACAGCTCCCCCATTCTCGCCTTCGAATACATTGTGAATAGAAGTCTCATACTAGTTAATAATTTACACCAGTTGTTCCTCAACTCTTTGAGAAGATGATTTGGTTTTGCTTGGTTAGTAATAATACTGTAATACACATCACACTAAGACACTAAATGAACTATCACTCAGGGGCAAATATGATGAATCAATCAAACTTCACTTACAGAGCAAATTAATTTGAGAGCTGGAACCTTCCTGTTGGTTTCCTAACAAGTATTGGGAATAACATACGGTCAAGCTTGATTAATGTAAATGACTATTGACTAAGCACTTGATAAAAAGGACTTACAAATATAGCATAGCAGAAGAGTGAGGATGTCAAGAGGAAAAAAGCCATACTGGAAAACATTGTACCTGCATATTTTGGGGTTCAAGTATCAAAATACATTCAAGTTTTAAATGTCTGCAACACCAAAGCAACTAATTTCACTCTTTCATTTGAGAGAAGAGACTCACTTGTAAAGATACTCTATTCCACGAAGGGATTGCAATGTTTGGCCAAAGATCTCTTGAGCAGCAGTTGCTTGTGCATAGTAGGCAAAAGCCATGGCACAGAAATGACTCACACTGCACATAGAATAGCACAGAAATTATGACAATTAGATTATGGGTTTTATATCATGAAATACAAAGTATACAAGAATAGGCAGTCAACACTCATGGAAGTCTCTAAACAAAGTAAATTCAACAAAACTAGTGCTCATTCAGAAGTCATTTTCATCTACAGTGCATGCAACATAAGAAAAACAATAGTTCCATTCACCATGCTAGATTGAGGAACATGAAAATATGATCATTCTAACTGCCTGCGGTTGTCTTCCCAAATGAAAGCTTAAAAACATTTTCAAATACAAATCATGCATGTTTGGTAATGAAATTCAGTTTCGACTGTTGAGGAAAAGATACAAATCATGCTGCAGAAATGTAATAAATACAGTATCCATTACCCTGCAATGTTCAGTGAAAATGAAAATTAAACCCTTTGACAATTCATAACATGTAAAGGAAGGCATTGATGGCTGATGGAGCAAAGTAGTATCAGCTCAAGATTAAACAAGGAGTCCATTAAAGTGCCTCCCCATCTGAAACAAATTATTTGGTTTGTTAATGAGATTTATAATAAGTAAAACTGCAGGGGAAAAAAGTATGCCAAGGTGGTATGAGCTGGTTACTTCATCGGGTAATTGTGATGAAAACAAGTTTCAAACCAAAGCATCATCTCAGCAGAAGAACGTGAATACAGCAGTCCCAAGGAGACCTGGTACATAAATCACAAGATTAATTGGATTGTTCTCATCAGCAGCATAAGTTGTCAAGAATGGAAGATCAGAAGATACCCCAAACACCATCCAGCTTTATGAATACTTCATTCAGGACAGAAGATAGAAGATGACTATATGTGCAACCCAAGCTATTGAAACAATTAACCTGCAAGCACAACAACGTTTTGAAGAGATCACTTGGGAAAGTGCACTTCATTAAGAGACAAGACAAGAGGACAGAAGTTTTGCACTCACCCAACAACACCAAATATAAGTTTTCCAATGTAACCAAGGACTGTGAATGCCCAAGTAGCCTCAGGCTGTGCCATAACAGGTGTCAAGGAGAGAATTTTAAACATAAAAAAACTATGACATGATAGTTTACATCGGATTACCTGTTCTCCTTGAGTATACATCTCTTCTATAGCCTTCATGTCATCTTCCAGAAGTAATAATTCCTGATATTCAAAAGTGTGCTCATAGCAGTTAGTGTCACTGCAACACACAAAGAAAAAGGTATGACAGGAAAATTGGGGGAAGGTCTACACTATAATAATCAGGGACCAAGTACTCCATATGAACACCACATAAAAATCATGTGGCATGCACATAGACACCAACTCAACAAGAGAACTTGTTAACCACTAAAACTCCAAAATGCAAGCATGCCTACATCTGTAAAGGACAAGTGACATTAACTAATGTCATGGCGTTACTTTATGACCACACATGTAAAAGGCTAAATATGGTTGTTGTTGTTTTTGGGAAAGTAATAGCTAAAAAATTACCAATGCATGGAAAAGGCAATTTCAATGAAATGTGCACCTTTTCTAAAGCCTTCACACTTGCAAAATTTCCAGCCCTTGTTCCCACTTCTTCCTTCTTGGTGAATGGTGAAGGGCTTCAGCCGCTTTTTTCAACTCCCTGGCCTTCTTTCCCAATTCAGTTGCTTCCTGCAGGGCACATCTTTAACCTCAAGGAAACATTGATATCCGAATAATCAATAATTACTATCAGGGTTATTAAGGCGTTGCCTAGTCATCTAGGCGCTAAAAAAACTGGTTGTCCCTGTCGCCATGACAAAAAAAAAAGAAAAATGGGAGAGGAGGGGAGGCAGGAGAGGAAGTGCAGGACTGGTACAGGCAGCAGTTGTCTCTGCTTCATCCCCATCAGCTACAAACGCCATGGCCATCGCAAATTTCTGCAACATCAAACATTTGGGAGGGGCAGCAGCAGTCAGCAACTCTTGATCTGCGATCTACAGGCGGAGGGAATCTGGAAGGGGCCGGTAGCAGCAGTGGGGAAGGAAGAGGAAGAGGTAGGAAGGAATGGTTGAGGGCGGCTGCGGCGCAAATAGAGAATGGGAGAGGGAGGGACAGAGAGAGAGGGAAGTGGCGCGGAGACCTAGAATGGCTGTCGATGGGGAGGGCTGAGGGAAGAGATAGGTCACATGATATGCCATGAAGGATATATGGGCTGGGTGGTGGGCTGGGCCTTTGCTAGTGTCTTGTCCTTTTCTTTTCCTTTTTTCCTTTCTTCATGCTGCTGCTTTGAAGTTCCTTATAATCATATGGCATTGCCCCGCCTCGCTTTATGATCGCCTAGGCGATTGGAAGGGCGTGTCTCGCCTTAGCGCCTTAATAACTAGGATTACAATAGCAACAGAAATATTAATCATAAGTGAGGGCAAGCATCCTTTATGATCAAAATGTTGTACATGACAATGTATACCCACCTCTACATATTGTGAGCGTGTAATTACAGCTTTTGGACGCCAGACAAATGAGAATATAAGTCCCAATGGAAGGCAGTCAACTCCGACACCACCAAATATCTACCAAAAAGAAAAGGTGTAGTTAGCAAAATGAAAGAAAAAAAAACTGCAGAAAGATAAGATCATGATTACAGGTTACAGCAGTACTAAAATGGCAAGCGAACACATTGTTCTTATTTCACATTCAACTTAACATCTCTAAAAAACTTGGCAAATTTGAACAGAGCAATGTCTATATAACAAAAATGTCTGCAACACAAATCGTTAAATTTAAAATAAACTCACCGTGAAAAAGCACAGATCCAATGGTTGTAGTAAGAGCAACCACATATTCAGGAAGGTAGCATGCATTGTCCAAGTTGTTTGCGAGTTGGCCGGTGCAGTACAAGCCACACACTGAAAACACGATACAGGAGGACAGTTCCATCTAGTTAACAAATCTGTAGGCCTAATTGCTGGAGGACTAAGGACATGACAAATAGATGCAGTCAGAGACTAGTACTTGTTCAGTGAAATGTAAAGACAGAGCAGAAACAGGCTAAAAGTCATCAACAAAGAACTATGACTAACCAGACGAAGCAATTGACTAAAGCAAGGCTGACCACTTGAGAATCCAGAAAATGAGTTTGGAAATGGCTTGACCCATTAAGATAAGTGCCTGACAGTGAAGTCCACTTTACCAACAAGTCCTGAAGCGACAAAATGAAGATGGGATCTGCCTACATAGGTAAAGGCACACCATCACAAGACTGAAAAGGTGTTACATTGCTGAAACTTAGGAACTTGATGATATCTGGTGATCACTTGATGACATAAATTGTTATCCATAATCATCTCATGCTGTTAATGATCATAATTTGTGCAATGGGATCTGTATAGAAGGTAAAATAAGGTTTCTATCAAGGCATACCCATCCTATGCAACTGTATCTATCGAAAAAGCATTAGGCCTTGTTCGGATGCACGTGTATTCACTTCTATCCACATGTGTTGGAGTGGATTGGTATGGAACTTAGTTTAATTCCACTCCAATTCTCTTTGCATCCAAACAAGGCCTTACAGTTTTATATCATAGTCGTATGACTGTAAAACAAGAGGAGGCAAACTAATCTTTTGTTGTGTAAACTAAATAAAATCCCTGTGTAACCGAATGCCTATGTAATCGATTACACGTAAACACAGTAGAAATAAATATAAACGAAGCTCATGAAGCACAGGAAGAACCATCCCCGGATGGCAGCAACAAGGTAAATTGCATTCTCGATCTGAGCAGTTGTAACAATCTAATATGGTTGAAACATACTATATTGCAAGAAGATCAAAATATTGGTAATTAGCTGGAAGCAACCATTTCAGTAAGCTATGCACAATGATGCAACGAAGCTCACATTAACCTGTGATGTCTATATATCTTGTAAAACTCAATAAACTATATATATGACATACTGTTGTGGCATCACATATCCTTAGGACAATAGCATTATGCTCCCATAGTCATAACTAGCAGAACCACCGCCCTTCGCGCGGGTAGATACTGTGTAATTGGAGTGTATGCTGTTGATACTAATCACAACTGACGTTCCTGGCTTGTAGATTACTGTACTGAACTGAGACCTGACTGAGTACGTATACAGGTAGAGCTGCGGTAAGCATCTAGCTATATATGAAGTAAAGTAATAGGGTGAAATACAATAAATATGGGATTCATGAAAGACTCGACAGCATAATACAATACAGGGTAAGTAGGAAATTTCAATATTTAGTTAACAGGAGGCCAGCATAGAAACCTTTGAATGAAAATTTAGAAGGCTCGCAGATTGGCACTGTGATCCCTTCTAAACCCTGGTTCATCTCGACTGTACTGTTGATGATCAAATCGTAGACATAGACAGCCACCAGCAGTTGAGCAGAGCCGCTGTTAGGAACACATATTCCATGGTCAAAGCTACTAACTATACTACGGAAAAATGCATTGCTGTGCAAAAAGAGGTAATGTAGAGATGACACAAATAGGTAGCCAACATTATTGTGGCACGGGTATTGTTTTCAAAGAGGACTCATGGACCTCCTGGAGATGTAACACATGATAAAGGAAAATATATACAATTGGGCATGGGAAAACACAGGCTTGTTAAGTAGACACCAACTTTAGTCAAAATGTTTGTGAATGGCTTTTATTTATCATCATGTGGCATATGAAATATGAATAGGGAATTAATTCCATTTAATTTTAGATGGCGACTTTGGGGAAGGCAATACAGGCACTGACCTTTGAATGTAGCCTAGACAATACGTGTTCCAATTATACCCATGGCATTTAGCTATTAAGGAACTGTATTTGTAAGAATAATAGATAAAAGCGTATCTCGATTTTATTAAAGATGTAAATATATATATATATATATATATATATATATATATATATATATATATATATATAGTATCTCAAAAGCAAAGATCATGAAGTTGGGCACCAATATAAGTAGCATCAAACTACATAGCAGCAGACAATCACAGTTTTGTAGATAACATGACGGAAATAGAGTAGTCTAAAAGGAGGCAGGCTGGTTGTACTGGTTGATCAATGCCCTGGTCCTGGATCTCTGAGTAAGATCACTGGCCTCCTTGTTTTGGCTGAAAAAGAAAAAGGACCTGTTGATTACAGATCTAAATGGGTGTTACTGCTGAAAATATATGTAGCATAATATTACAAGACTATTATGTAAATAAATAAATATCTAGTGCAAGTGTAACCTGACAAACACACACGACACCTGAAAAGTAATTACCACCATGAAAAAAGAGTCAAGTATATACATAATCAAAGAAAGGAGGACATGGGAAAAATGGAAAAGGAAATAAGGAAACTTAGTTTGCTGTTTAATACCAAACATTCAAAGCTGTATAGGGAAAATTTCAAATGAAACTACTAAATCTATTGTGTCATATGTCAAAGAGCCTTTGCATTACAGACACAACAATTTCTTGGAAATTAAGGATAAGAGCTAAGAGTAAGTTCAAAATTAATTAGCATCAGTAACCACTGATGTTGTATTTTAGGACATGGAACACAAACTTTGAATTGTTTTGTAAACAAAGGTGGGTTCACTGCATTGTGTCTGCAGACAATATATAAAACCAAAAGCATGGAACATTGCTAACTGAAGAAATTTTCTCAAATATCATACCATTTGTCTTTGTCCCAGCTGCAGTACATGAATAGTAGTAATCTGCAACAGATAGATGGGAAGCGGTATCAGTCATGAATGCATAAATAATTGATAGCCAAAGGGAGAGGTTGGGGAAGTCACCGGTGTTTATGCTTGTTAGATATACATGGTAGCACTTAATGAGCTCATCAATGAGACTGACGCACTTGGAATCAATATGTTGCAGCTCTGCTCACTCTAATTTACTCAATGAAGAGGCAGGCTGAAGTCACTTAACTAAGACAATTAAGGAGGTTGTCAGGCACAACATATTGAAAATGCAGTGTAGGTTAAAATAAGCGTAATGGGCACACAGTATGCAGATCTTTAGCTGAAACAAAACCACAAACAAGATAAGAGAACAAAGTAAAGAAGAGGGCAAAAACCTGGGATTTGGTGTTAAATCCATAACTTAATTGTTGCAATTAGGGAATCGAAGCATATGGTTAATTCCATAGCAACTTTGCGGGCACTGAAACTACAAAAGAGGCATAACATGAATAAATGGTTAATAAGAGGATGCAAATTGAAGCAGCTTCCTGAACAGGTCAAAGTTGAATCCTAGATGAATAACGAAGATAGATAGTTTATAGGGAACTTAAACAGAGAGGAAGACGGACAGATCTTTGCGGAACCTGTGGCACGTGCTCTGACTGTTGCAGACGGCCACTCCTCCAGCAGTCCAGGCGAGGCCGCCATCACGAGTTCATCCGCAATCCAAGACAAGGAGAGGAAAGCCGCGAGATTCGTGGAAAGTCGGTGTCAAGGTGGACGGCAGGGGAGACAGGCGCCGGCGTGACGACGCCGGGCTGCGCCGATAGGGTTTGACCGCGTCGCGGTTCCTGTGCTGGCGCCTCGCAGCTCGGCGTCGAGGTGGGCGGCAGGAGGGAGGTGAAGATGGGAGGTGGCGACCGCTGGGGCCTCCTCCTGCGACTGCGCGGCACGGCGGCCGCAGGTACCGGCAGGGCTGGCCGCGTCCGGGGGTGGACCGGGCCGGTGCGGCGCAGGCGGGGCCGGCGCCGATGTAGGGGCGGCCCGGGCCGTTGCGCGGTCGCCGCGGCGGCGGAGGGTGAGCGGGGCGTGGTAAGGGCGACCTGGGAATGGAGGGCGGCACGCGCAAGGCGACTGTCTTTTACTTGCATTATTATTTGATTCCTATACCATTGTAATTTTCAATTTCGAGAACGTTGTTTGCAAAATTCATCTATTTTGAAGCAGGCCATTATAATTTTTTTTTTTTGTACTCACAAAAATATCATTGCAGCGACTGTGACCTCAACTGCGCGCCCTCGGCTGGCCAGTCGCCGTATCCGGAGGCTGCTCGTCGGGCCATCGAGGTGACGGCCTCGTCGGTGTCTGTCCCGTCTGTGGGAGAGTCCTGGCACACGACATGTCATCATCAACGAGAAGCGTCGTCGCCGTCGCCTATGAGCTACTCCCTCCGTCTCATTCAAGATGTCGTTGGAAATCCGTGCCCCTCTCACAAACACGCTTCCCGGACGACATCTTCAATGGGACGGAGGGAGTAGGACCATGGAGGTCGGTCCGAGTCCTCCAGCAGTGCCCCAACACGTCACGTCATCATCAACGAGAAGCGCGGTGTGCGCGACCGTCGTCAACCTTTTGGGATCCGCCGATCCGGGGATTGGACGCTCTCTTTTTTTTCTAGAACATGTCTAGACATTCATTGAATTAAAAAAGACAGGAATTTAAATAAGCACAAAACGGGTGTGGTAACAAAAGTTACCAATCCTCAGAAAACCAACACAACAAGGAAGAACGAAAAAACAAAAATACAAGAGGAAAAGAGGAAACCAACTAGCGAGCACAGCCCTAAGGACACAAGTTACAACAGACCAGAACCAAGAAGCTTCCTGAGGTGCTTGTACCCAGCTAGACACCAAGCAGTGGCCTCTTCCCTGATGGAGGCGAGTAGCTGCAGTGGTGGTGTAGCCCGTCGAAGGTTCTGGAGTTTCGTTCCTCCCAAAGCGACCAACCGATGAGGAAAGAAGAGCGAATCGAACCCCTTGTGCAGCTCCTTCGGGATCCGCTTGCACTGTCGTAGCCACCAATCCATGGACGCTCGGCATCGCCGTAGTACACCGCTCACAAGATTAATATATAATATATGAAGTTGTCAAAAAAAAAACGAGAAGCATCGTCGCCGTCGTCGATAAACTAGGACCAAGGAGATCGGTCCTAGTCCTCCAGCGGTGCCCCAACACACAGCCGCTAGGTTGCCTTGCACCAAGTGTATTGGCGCTCCGTCTGGCAACGGGGCTATCCCCGTCGGGGATTGGCAGAACGTTATGCTCCCCGAGACAATAAAATCCTCCCGCTCCCCGTCCCCGATCTCTGTGTCGGGGCAAGATTTCCCCCGTCCCCGTCCCCGAACGGGGATTTCGTACCCGACGGGTCCCCGTCCCCGATTAAGCGGCGGAGTTGTCTTCTTCTCAATCGAAGGAGGGGCAGCCAGGATTTGCCGCGTGACCTTGCTTGACTTGGCGCGGCTCCTCCGATGCGTCGTCTTCGGCTCCGGCTTCGGCGTCCTTGAGGTGGGACGGGTCACGAGCATGAGCACCAGGATCCCAACGCCATTACTGTGACCTCTCTAAATCTCTCTGCATCGTTGGGACCGGAGTGGAAAGACGGGACAGCGGAGTGGATGGCGGCATGTGATGGGATCGAGGTGAAGGGAACAAGAATAGGCACCGACGACTCCGCAAGGACCGCGAGGACGCGAGTGCGGCTCCTCCGACCGACTACGCGTCGCGGGTGCGAGAAACACGGGGAGCGCGGCCGCGCGAGTCAGGATGGCGGCCGCCGCGGTTCGAGAAGAATGGGATGAGGGGCTGAGGTGCTAGGGTTACCAAGTATTTATACCTTCGATTTGTGGGCTGGGCCTCTAACATCCAGCATTGGGCTTGTTTTGGCCTGCTAGTCGGGTCACCCAACGGGTGACAGGGACGGTATTGGCACACTGCCAGTCGCGTGCGTGCCCTTGCACCAACGCCTCGCCCCGTAGCATGGGGCATTGGCGCCTCGTGGCCGACATCATCGTTCGTTGTGGGCCAAGACATGGTTCCATGGTGTAGGACGAGCCATCGCGCATCTATCCTCCACATGGTCAAGTGAGGACCTTATTCGCCGTCTCCCGGTGCAGAATCACAAAGACGAGGGTTCCGGAGACCTGCTCTCCCGGTCGTCAGTGCACGCTGACGATCGGGATAGAGAGACTACGGTGGCAATGCAGCAGAGAGAAGAGAAAAATATACTATTTTACTACGTTAGGATTTTCTAATTAAAACTTTCAATCGTAGTTTTTGTTGTGTCTATTTCCAGGAGGATCGATACGTATATATGCAGAGGAAGACCCACTACATCTATATCAACTAGCAATATAGTACTAATTGATATTGTACCTCCTACATTTACTCATAGGTTTAAATATTAAATCCCATTAAAGAACACATGTATTGGCCCTTTGAGATTTATTAGAATTTTTTCATATGGATTTTATGGAAATATTCATAAAAATTCTAACACTAACACTGATCAATCTGCCTTGTATTATAAATCTTCTGGTGAATGTTATTTCAATTTCAATCTTCACTGAATATGAAATATCAATATCCCAAGTTTTAATGTGTCAATGGTGTTGCTTATCACAAAAACAGAAATAGTTTAGGAATGTAAATTAGGTGCTACATTGACAAAGTTGCAATATTGAGTAAGCTGAAATGCTTACTATTTCTATCCGCGAATTACTTTTAAGATAGAGTGAGTTGAACTTGTTAGTATCATAATTATTTCTCATCTCAAAACTGGAATGCTGATGTAAACATGCAGTTACCAACTCTGAAATTCGTATGAAGTTCTCCAAGCTCAGATGATCCAATGCTCGCCGGCCACACCCGCACGGGCTCCTCAGCCGTGAGCTCGTCACGCCCGCCCTAGCTCTCCCTGGCCACGAGGCCACGCGCCGCACCGCTGGTGAAGACACACGACCACAAGGATCCTTGGCCCGCCGCACCTGCACGAGCCCTTCATGGCCGCAACGGCCGAGCAATCCGGTGGAAAACTTCGCGTCGTCGGAAGAAAGTTGCGCCATTGGAAGAAGGGAAGGGGAAAGAAGCAGCCAACAGATGTGAAGAAGAAAGGAAAGGATGAGTCGACTGCGGGACCCACCACCGCTGGAGAAGTTTGAGTTAATTTTGTTAGGGCATTCACAATGCAAGACTCTATCACAAAGTCCAAGACTATTTATTACACCTTATTTATGATATTTCGCTGATGTGGCACCATATTTATTGAAGAAAGAGAGAGAAAAAAACAAGACTCCAAGTCGTATTTAGACTCCAAGTCTACAATGTTCGAGGTAATAGATAAGTTTAGACTCTATGATAGAGTCTGCATTGGGACTGCCCTTACGAATCGGTAACATGTCTACGTGGTCCTCCCTCTCCTCGATGAGTCGACCCAACCACTACGGATGCCCAACTTGAGATTGGTTCAATTTTGAGGGATTATCGATGTTGTCCTCTTGGTAGAAGTGTGGTGAATGCTCCTCCAATCGAATCTCCTTCTGGGTTCATGGGTTTGCTTGCTTGCTTGATGCATGGTGGACAAATACCACCATTTTTTTTTGTGCTTCGCTTTGTACTATTGTTGACTTTTGTGCTTGACATTAGATAATGCTAGCAACAACACTACGGGATGTGACGAGTTCATCACAAATCATAAACAAGAGTTAATGTTTGAAGGTGAGCATCTACATGTCAGATGTTCGGCTCACATTCTTAACCTCTTGGTTCAGGCTGGAATGGAAGTGATCCATACAGCAATTGAAAAGATTCGTGAGCTGCTGAAGCATATTGACTCACCTGCCTCAAGGCTTCAAGTGTTTAACTCACTTGCAAAAGAGATGGGTTTGACCTCAAAGTCTGGCATCTACCTTGACATCCCGAGTAGATGGAATTCAACCTTCAGAATGCTTAGGGAAGCATTAAAATACAAAGCTATCATTAATTCTTATGCTCCAAAATATTTTGAAGATCACCCTGATGAGGAAGAATGGGAAAAGGCAAGAGCAGTGTGTGTTTCTAAAAATATTTGAAGAACTAACACTTGCAGTCTCAGCTCATAGGAAGCCTACAACACATAGGTTTCTGCCTCTAGTGCTTTGCGTCCTTCATGCCTTGGGGGACCCAGCCTGGCAAAATACTGATTTGCTGAAGGAGTTGGCTGTTTCCATGAGCTCAAAGTTTGAGAAATATTGGAATCTTATTGATGATGATCTTCATAATACATCTAACCGCAAGAAAAAGAAGGAAGAAATTGCATTTAGCTTTGTCTTGGTCATTGCCACAATTTTGGATCCAAGAAGGAAGGCTGACTACGTGCACTTCTTCTTTGAGAGGACGTTGAAAGATAAAGTAAGGCAAAAAGGTATGTGGGGTATGCTCCAAAATGGATGAAAAAGTACTTCACATTGTACGAGGAGCGATGTGCAAGAACAAACAACAATGAGCAACAATGTGCAAGATCAAGAACAAGTAATGTGGGGTCACCAATTCTTGGAAAGAGGAAGGTTGAAGTGGATTTCGCTCAATACGCGTCACGCCGAAGATTTGCACAGGCACCGAAAGCTGAGTTAGATACATATTTTGATGAACCACTTGAGCCAAATTCCGGATGATGATGACTTTAATGTCCTAGGATGGTGGAAGGGTAGGTCAGACAAGTTCCCGGTGCTGTCAACAATGGTTCGAGACTTTGTGGCTATTCCTCTTAGATGGGTTCCATAAGAGTCTGCCTTTAGTTTAGGAAGAAGGCTTCTAGGGGAACGTAGAAGCTCACTAGCGCCGGAAATGCTTGAGGCGCTTGTTTGTGGGAAAGACTGGATGTTCAAGACTAATGACATCGCTACTGAAGGTCCAGGAGTAGAAGTAGCAGTTCAGGTATGTTGTGAACACTCTTGGATGATAATAGTTCTTTTGTTTTCTCATATTCAGTTGTCTTAAACTCCGTTCTTTTCTTCATTTAAGTGGAAAATGTTGCTTGTTCTTTTGTTTATTTACTTCGCTGTGCTGACCGGTGTGGAGATGGTGCCCTGTCTCGACGATGACAGCCAAGCTGGTGACAATAGTGGCAACGGGAAGAAGAAGGTGATGAAGCTCCGGATGATCAAGCACAAGTCGAGACGTCTCGACGGTGGTGGCACCATCGACACAATGTTCTGAACAACTTTGGGTTATTGCTTCCCTAGTTCCCTTGAGACAATGTTTTTTTTTAACTTCTTGGCTACATTCATCACCCTGACTCTGGTAGCAGGTGGGATGGTACCAGTTTTAATGTATCCATTGTGTCGGACGTATTGCAGTGTGCTCGTATTGCAGTGTGCTGATCTCTGAATAATTTTTGTTGGGAGCAGTACGTACTT
Organism: Themeda triandra; assembly: GCA_018135685.1. NCBI lineage: Eukaryota > Viridiplantae > Streptophyta > Magnoliopsida > Poales > Poaceae > Themeda > Themeda triandra. The sequence goes on along the minus strand of JAENPR010000066.1, from coordinate 1,022,681 downwards.
GAACCATATGCATATCAATCGGCTGCATCTAGCCGTAATGTTCGGTATATGTTCCTGGTGTTCGTCATTATATGCTTCAGAACCAGATTCTGGATTCACCCCTGGCTCCACTCGGATGCACAGGCGCACACAACTCCATCAGCAGCCGCCGCCGCCCCTGCATCGGTGGCATGACTCTCGCTGCTCGCGCTACGAGCCTACGAGCAGAACATAAATCCTGGGTGGAAGTGGGTTCTTAGTGGGTTTAAACCACAGTTTGGTAAATAATTTGGGAGTAAAATACACCTACCGTCGTCCCTAAACTATTGACTCCTTCCCATCTGCGTCCTCCAACTTTCAAACCAACTATCCAGATCCCTCATCTATCTCCGTCGCGCATCCACGGTCCTGACGCAGCCACGCCAGACACATTATCTAACACGAGCCATAGTGACAGATATTTGCTGAACAACAGGGATTAAACCTTTCTGCTTATCTGTGCTCCAAGGTGTAGTATTTTCTATCTCTAAATCTTCTTTCTAAGTGCTCTAGGAACCACTTCATCTGCCACTCTGGCTCGCCACGTCAGATAATGTGTGTGGCATGGCTACGTTAGGACCGTTGATGCGCGCGGAGATAAATGAGGGATCTGGATAGTTGGTTTGATAGTTGGAGGACGCGGATGGGAAGGAGCCAATAGTTTAGGGATGATGGGTGCATTTTACTCAAAGGAAAATTCCATTCCATCGAGAGCGGGCCGGCACTGAGCCGCCGAGAAAGAAAGCAAGAGTGTGGGCTCTGGATGGGTCGTCTGTCCGGTTGGGCCGAAAGAGCAGAAAAAAAACAAACCCACTCAACCACTTGGAGTTGTCAAGTGGGCCACGAGGCAAAAAAAAATCTCGATACATTCTTTTGTGGGCCAAACAAGTACTAAAAATAGGCCCACTCAGCCGAAAAAGCAATTTAACTTCTTATCCAATACTCAAAAAAAAAAAAAGAATTAACTTCTTATCCACTTCGCCACTCATTCAGTCTCGTTTACCCGCCGACGGCAGGCAGGCCCGTTCCGTTCCCCCACCACGGCGAGGCGACGGCGAGCTGCGCCTCCGTTGCTCCACGCGGCGACTCGAAGCCCGGCGAGGCAGCGGTCTCGGCGTCCACCTCGCGCGCGGCGAGGCAAGCGACGCCCGCAGGTCCAGGGCAACTGTTGCTGCTCGAGCTTGGCGAGGCAAGCGATAAACCTCCTCTAAACCTGCAGTCGGTTCCTCTCACTGTGGTGGCGCCGATGGCGACGAACCCGGGCGTCCTCTGCCGCGCTCCCCGGCCATCGCCTGCGTCGACGGCCGCCGCCCACTCGCGGCCCTTCTCTTCCTCCTCCGCCTCTGTGCCCATTCCCTGTTCGACATGTTCGACCCAGCGCGGCCGCCTCGCCGCAGCTCCACTACCACCACGTAAGGCACAAGTACATTCCTCCTCCTCTTGACACCCTCCCCCCTCTTCTTCTTTTTTTGTCAATTCGTGAATTTAGTTATAATAATAGCTTTTTGTAAGCTGGGTGGTTCAGTAGTTCAAAATGGACTACAACTACAAGCTGAGCTGTTTGGATTTGCTAGAGCTTTTTTAGCTGCTACCAGCTTTTTTAGGGAGCAACTTGGGGCGGCGAGGTACTAGGGAGTGAATATTGACGCAGAGGCAACTGCATTCGTTTCCTTGTTCAGCCAATTAGTGTAGGTTATTCCGTGTTTGTGTTGCCTTTAAGGTGTTCGATGGATGGCTGTAGTGCCCCATTGGATGTTGCTGATCACTGTGGGGGTTCAGTTATGAGACGCAAGTATTCTTGTCCAATTGCAATATTCCTTCAACGAAAGTTCCAAAAAAGATCGACTGCCTCAAATTGTGGATTGGGGTTATGTGATTGGAATCAGAACTGCAAAATAATTACCGTATATGCTTTGTTGAAAATTCCTTTAGGGGCTGATCTTACTGCAATTCAATTTTTGTTTCTTATGACTAAACTATGCTTGTTAAGAGGACCTCTATTAAGTTGGATTGGATTATTGTTTTCCCTGGTTTCGCAAATGTACCCCTTTGTTTCTGTGTGTATGCTCCAGACTCTCATGCTTACATTATATAACTTTGGAAAATATGCCATACATCATGAACTACATTTAATTACAGGTTGTGTAGCTACTCCAACCATTGCTAGCGTGAAAGACCAAACTGAGGCTGAAGGTGCAATGGGGTACACGATGACTGAAATCTGCGACAAATTCATTGAGTTCTTCATGTATAAGAAACCAGAAGCAAAGGACTGGAGAAAATTATTGGTGTTTAGAGAGGAGTGGCGAAGGTATAGGGAGCACTTCTACAAGCGTTGTCAAGTGTGCATAGATATGGAGACTGATCCTTCATTGAAACAAAAGTTGGTTGTACTTGCTAGAAAAGTTAAAAAGGTTAGTCCTTATCTGTTCTCCTTACGTACAATCACCCTTTTAAGTGAGTTGTCACAGTTGCCAGTATAATTTTTGTCACATCAACCTTAAGAACTCCATGTATTAGGATTACATGATATTATTGTCAGACTAGGTGCAATATATTCAACCCAAAAAAATCCAGATGCTCTCGTAACTATGTGGATGTTCTTCATGTTTTGAATTCAGATAGATGATGAAATAGAGAAGCACATGGAACTCTTCACTGAGCTCAGAGAGAACCCTGCTGACATTAATGCTATTGTTGCAAGACGACGGAAGGATTTCACCGCGGAGTTCTTTCGCCATCTTAATTTCCTTGTGAATGCTTATAATGGCCTTGACGAGCGAGATGGTAACTATGTACCTTCTATCATTTTTTACTCACATATCACACCTTATTACTTCATTCATACCAAGGTGATTAGCCGCTAACATATAATCACACCATAAGAAGGTTACTGAAACAGATCACATTTGAGAACTTGATTATTTGTTTCGTGAGCACATGGATCATGATTTCTGGTTAACCAAAATCGCTGGAGAACAAAAATGTTACATGCAGCACATAGAAGTATCACTAGATTGTCTTTATTTAGTCTTGTTTGTTGCTTCATCTGGGTTGGTTGTCAAGGTCAACATATTCTAATGAGTATGTGGTTACTGGTTAGTACCAAATTCTTGTCGTGTGAATTGGCAGGTCAATGTGTCTACTTTACTTTTAGTTATTGTTCTGAATATGGTAGTTTATATTATGAGCTGATTTGTTCTGAATATTATGCAGGAATAGTCAGGCTTGGAGCCAAATGCCTATCTGCAATTCATGCATATGATTGTACACTGGAACAGTTAGATATCGAATCTGCTCAGTTGAAGTTTGATGATATACTGAATTCCTCTTCACTAGATGGTGCTTGTGACAAGATCAAAAGCTTAGCCAAGGCTAAAGAACTTGATTCATCTCTAATTCTTCTCATTAACAGAGCTTGGGCTGCTGCAAAAGAATCTACAACTATGAATGATAAGGTTAGTCTTAGTTCAATATAAACAAAGTTGTATAGGTTTCCCTGTGTTTAAGCATGCTTTCTTGCTACATTCTTGCCCACCTGGGTTGTTGGTGTTACACTCAACCCAATATGAGATATTGTATTGATTGGAACCACTGTGGTACTATCAAACAACATAGACTATCGTGGCTAGAAATATAGCCATCTTTTCAGTTTGTGCTTCAGCAGAAATCAGGCATTAAGTAATGAAAATTTGGTATATATGTATAAGAAATGTAACATAACATTTCGGTATCCTGAAAGTGGATGTAATACCACCTGGCTTCATTGTTTGGTAACTTTGCAATTTGCATAGAGTTTCATTTTTCTTTATATTCTCTTTGATATATTATTTTAATTTTTTTTAGTTTTATGTAATTCTTGAATAGGAAAATATTATGAGAGTTGAAAACATATAATTCATCATTTTGCTTATTAGGATTCAGTGAGCCTTTGTAAACTGTAACCATAGCTCCAACTCCACATTCCTGGTGTCTGGGTCTAGGAAAACCCAAACCCAACTCCATAGATCTCTGCCAAACAAGATATAAGTGGATTCTATTTCCAATTCATATTTGAAATCTGAATCACCAGCATGTTGTATAAAACCACAAACCGATTTGGCACTTACTAGTTGTATGGTGAAGTAAGTAACATTGGCTAAGATTTTGAATAGGTAAATGACACTATTATAAAACTAGTGCCTAAACATTGTACATAGTATTTGCTGATACATATCCATGGCATAGGTCAAGGACATAATGTATCATATTTATACAACTACAAAAGAAAGCCTCAAGATCATCTCACCTCCTGCGATGAAGCTTCTGAAGTATCTGCTGAATATTGAAGAGCCTGAAGAGAGATTTGGTGCTCTTGCAACTGCTTTCTCTCCCGGAGATGAGCATGAAGCCAAGGATGAAGATGCTCTTTACACGTAAGAGTTTTTCAACAAAGATATTCATTTGTTGGCTCTATTGATTTTATTATTGCAAAAATTTTCATGATGTGGCATATCAGTTTTGTCCGAGACATGTATCTGTACTATCTTCATTTTCCTTTAGGACTAAATCTACATAATCCCCTCAGGTATTGATGTTTGACAACTAACTTCTCACAAATTGTCAAAATAGCTTCCTTCTGGACTTTGGAGGGTGGTATTACTGATGTGACATGCTAGCATAGACAAACTTAATTGCACAATATGCCACATCAATCTAGACCCACACCAGTGTCAATGTAATGCGCTACATGAGCAAAACCACCTACTGGTTATTTTGGTGGTTCAAATATTTCAGGATGCTCGATACCTGGCTCATAGTTAAGGGTTAAGTAGAAAAATAGCATGAGGCAATGCAGACTTGTTCCTTTTCTTTGTTACTATTTGAGTTGATTAGATTGATCCATGGGGAATTTGATTAGTTTATCCTCAAAATGAAGTTTTTTTTTCTGGTCACATGATCCAGTTAACTGTGAGTTAATGTTGTCAAGTGTTAAGCTGGCTTGTCCAATTATTATGTCATGAGATAGTTAATTCTTAATGAGCATGTATAATATAAAATTGAATGCATGTATCTGTACGGGTAATTCTGTTATCGAAAATGCTTTAATAAATAATAACATTATAGCTTATTGAGTTCCTTATGTGTTACTGCAGAAGTTTCTCATCAGAGTAATACGTTTGGAAGAAAAATGGATTTTAATGAGGAAATTATAACATTTTACCTAATGAAATGATAATTCGCAATTGCTGCTGACCTTTTACGATTTTGTTTAGCTCAACTAGTTAATGTTTGGGACTGCCTTGGTGCTTAACTTTTTTTAAGAAATGCTTAACTATTATTTTCAGATTCTCATGTGTCCATGTGAACTATGCATGAACATTGTCTTTTTATGCTGATGCATTGGATTTGCATTGTGGAACAAATGTTCATACTTCAAATAGAGTCTGAAATTTGAAGACCAGAATAGACTGCAGTTGTCTTGTTATAAAGCAGTCAATTGGCTGCCCAATAAATGGGTGCCATTATTACTCAAAAAAAAAAATGGGTGCCATTTTACTTTTGAGCAGATTTTTTATATATATATATTTGAGATAAGGTTGTGATAAGATAGTAAAGACACTTCCTATGCATTGGCATAATTTCATTTGGCATAATCGGTTCTTTGCATGCAGAACTCCCAAAGAACTCCACAAATGGATCAAAATGCTGCTCGATTCATACCATCTCAACAAGGAGGAGACGGATTTTATGGATGCGAGAAAGATGAGCGACCCGGTGATCATCCAGAGGTTGACTTTGCTGAAGGAGACGATCAAGGAAGAATACATGAAGCAGTATGTACATCCTGAGGAGGAAGAGTCCATGGAAGACGACTAGCAACAGAAGACTGAACGAGCCTCTGTTTGTGTAAGCCGACTTGGAACGAACGCATCTGGTGAAGAAGATTCAGAAGGGATACATTCTAATCACTGACAACGCTGATGATCCATAGAAGTAGATAGCGGATGCCCTGCTTCTTTTATTTATTTACGAGTGGTGGATTGTAAATTGTAGCATGCCAATGGCATTATCATAAAAAGGTACTTTCTGTTACAAGTGTAAAGCTCAGGATTGGTTTTGTTCTTAAGTTTGCACTTTTACCGGTTTGCCACGCTTTATATTTTCCTCTGGAGCTCTGGTATGGCCACACCAGATGTCTGGTTCAGTTGCTCGGGTTCCAGGTTTCCATGAGCGCATATATTTTCCGTAGCTCTGGTAATGGCCACCGGATGTCCGGTCTGGGACGCCTATATATGAGACTTGCCCCTGACTTTTCATCACCTCTCGTTTTCTCCAGTCACTTCCTTGTTCCTCGAGCAGTGCTCCCTCTCTCCCGTGCTAAGGGCTAAGGCTAATCCTTTGGATTCACACTCTCCCCCGGCTGCTGCATCTCATCTTTTCCTCACGTTTGCGTGGGAAATCGGTTCAAGGTAATCTCAAAATATCCGTGGCCTGATCTATCAATGCAATTAGTTTGAGTTGATTCCTTTTGGTCAAAAGCTTCGTCTAGTGGTAAGTCTTGCTTGTGCTATGACAGGTTCCATCTTTGATTTTGGTTGCTCAAATCTCGAGTTTCTTGCAAAGATCCCTTGTGGAACCGTACGTTACCTCCAGTATGGACGTGTTATACTTCTATTTTGCCCCTGATATTTGATCATTTTCTTATCAAATTTTTATGTAGCAGTCATATTGGCTTGCTCACAAACTCTTCCTCACAAAGCCGAGCAAGCCAATATTCCAGTTTCTCTGGCGCCTCCTCCACAGCAAGTCGTGGAACCTCCCACTTCCCACTTTACTCAGTGTGCTGAGGAGGACGCATATGAGGAGCGCATATAGAGGATGCAGGTAATGAGACTTGGGATTGGGATGCAGCCTCTTGTAGACAGGGTCCACAAAAGCGATCTCAGCCTTCGTGACTTCGACATGAATTGAGATTCGTCATATTTCTTCCCTTTTTGTCGCTTGACGACAAAGGGGGGAAATCTTAGCACATACATGTCGGGTCATTATCTATCCTTATCTATTGTTGTATTGTATCGTTGGTGGACCTCTATATGTCTCATGTGATGTTTATGATGAACGTTATCGATGTGGTGCTTTGTTTGCTAATCTCTATTATTATTTTTTATTTATAGTTGGTCAAATTTATTGGCGTGCTGAAACATGACACTGCTCTATAATTATTTCCAAGACGGAGGTAGTATACTGTATTGTAAGAATTATAGGAATGGTTGATTGTATACCATATCTTGTACAAAGAGTGGCATGTAAGCCTACCGCACAAGCGCAGAATTACATCCACTGAGAGGGGAACGTAGTATGGTAACCCTCCCCATGATCTGATAGAGAGCAAGCACAGAGGTAGGAAGACCCTTGGTGAATATGTCGACGTACTGGGATGTGGTAGGAACATGAAGTACCCGAATATGTCCGAGGGTGACCCGCTCTCGAAAAAATGGAGATCAGTCTCAACATGTTTTGTCCGTTGATGCTACACCGAGGTGCTGGAAAGATAAACAACACTAATGTTATCACAGTAAACAAGGGTGGCACGGTGGACTCCTCCTTGAAGTCGCGAGCTGTGACGTACAACAGCAACGACACGTCGGCCTTGACGTCGACGACGACGTGGATGGAGTTGGTGGCGAACAACCGGTGGTTGGTCTGTGCATCGATCTTGTACGAATTACCGTCTGCGGTCATCGTCCCACTGGCCACGGGCCAGCTTTCGCCTGTGACATGTGCTCCACCGCATTCTCCACCACATTCTCCACCACATGATGAACATCTTGTGGCCTTGATTCGAGTTTTCAAGATTGCACAGGGCTCTAGTTCCCACTAGATGTGGTGCCTAAGTTTATAGAGCATATATTAACATTTAGATTCTTAGTTAGATTTATTATGAGGATACATCACATTATTGATTGATGATACTTATTGTGCATCATAAACATCAACACTTTCATAAATTGATTTTTGTCAAAACTAAGAATCTTTTGTCATCTCCAGACGTGAGATTTCTATTTTTTTGAGCGAAGGAAGTATATCGATACCTACTAATAAAGAGGCAAAATTTTCGCTGCGTTTTTTCGTCCATCATACGACTTACAATAGTATTTGTCTAGCGCGAGATATGGAGTCCGATTCAAAAAAGGTATTGGATCTTGTCTAGCATGATATGGAGTCCGATTCGAAAATGTATTATGTTATATATGTGACCGGGACTCAGTCATGTCATATGTAAAGAGGTAAAGATTTCTCCTACTTTTTTCGAACTTTCTTAGCAACTTGTGAGGATGATGAAAATTGGATTCGAACAAACCGAACAACAGACGTGAATAATCAGAATAAAAGGATGTAACGCACTACTGGAAGATGGAAAGTTAGAAAATGAATTTCTTACAACCATTAATTAAGCGAAAATAAAAAAATAGAAAAATGCTTACTAAAATTGCACGGAGATGTGGCCACCAGAGCTAATGTGCAACGGAACTGGGATACTCAGCTCTGGATCTTTTCTGTTTTTCATTATTATTTTTATTTATGAGTACAAACGTACTCACATAGATGAAGAGTAAATTTATACATAACAATAAAAAGTTCAAATTCATATCATAATCTTTTTTCAGTCTCTCCTCACTGATCTGTGTGTCGTCGTCGTCACAACTCTGAAGAATCATAACTTGTCCAAAGTTACAATCCAAATGTAGGGGTTCCAATGAAAACATAGATAAGGAAGTATACATCTAAAATCTATGGTAAAAAGTGTGGATTCAACATTCCAATAAAAAACACAACACAGATCATGTCTTGCGCTTTTCAAATCGAGTCCAACATAGACCTTCCAAAACTAGGTAAAAATAAGGGAAAATCCTAGAATAAAACAATACAACTAAAATCGAACCACATGAACCTATCGGTTTGCCACAACATTGGCCCGAGCAGTTGGCCGGCTGCACCGCCACGGCCGCACCATCGCCCTTTTGTACCCCTCGTCCATTGGGCTATGCGCTGCATACCTCTTGATGGCCATGGCTAGAGGCCACTTATAATGGCCTGGCATATGGCAACAATGGCATTGTCGCCTCAAGCCTATCCTCGTAGTCGACAGTCCACACCTTACACCAGGATCTACCGCGTAGTTGTTGATGGGAGAGAAACACTACTCAGGATTTGAGCTACACTAATCAACGATGGTAGGTGTGTTGATCATTTGAGTTGAATCATCTATTGGCCTAGAGATATTATTGTTTATATCCCGTTACAACGCACGGGCATCTTTGCTAGTAATAAATAAAAAGCCACAAAACATACGTTGGCACAGCTAAACTTTGGCCAAACGCAGCTTTACTCGGAATACGTCTTCTTCAATGGCTTGACCGACCCTCCTTCAACCGTTGCAGTACGCGGTCAATCCATCCGGGTGCACGCGTCTTGGACGTCTAACAAAAAAAACAAGCCAAAATAACTTTGGTAATTGATTTGCAAAAAAAAAAAAAAAGCAAAACTTTGGCACTTTGGCATGCACAAATCTTGGCAGGACTTTTGTGGGTTATAAACTAAACTGGCCCTGCTACCGAGTTGGGCTTGTTGGCCCATTTGGCACCTAGGGTTTGCGGTGGGAATCATATATATATCGGGGGCTCCCCCTCAGCCTCGTCTCCTGGGTCTAATCTAAGGCAGCCGCCGCCGCCGCAACGAGGGTGGGAGGAGAGCGATGGAGAACGGGGGTGGTAGGAGGGCGATGGAGAACGGGGGTGAGTTGAGGGCGATGGAGACGAGGCGGAGGTTACCAGGTAGGGACGTGTTCATGTGTTCCACTTGCTCCGGATTTGTGTTCATGAAGAAGCCCAAGCCTAATCCTGACGAGGTGGTGGAGGTGGTGGAGGAACCCGAGAAGATGCGGGACATGCTGAGGGCGGTGCTGCTGCACGGGCCCCTCCAGAAGATGGAGCCGGCCGAGGCGACCAAGAAGCAGCGGCAGGTTTTGCGGCGGCGGAGGAAGATCCTGGTGAAGACCAAGAGGTGCCCGGCTTGCTCCGGTTCGCCGCTAGAGCCGTGCCCGCCTCGCTTCCGTTCGCTGTTAGCCAAGAAGCCCAGGCCCGATGAGGAGGACAAGGAGGTCAGCGAGTTCATGGCCCTCCTTCGGTCGGAGGGCGGGATGGAGATTGCGACGGAGGACGAGGCGATGGTGGCAGACGCCAGATCGTCGGAGCACAAGTTGAAGCGATCGAGGGAGGAGGACAAGATATCTAGCAGCGGATCGGAGAAGAAGGCCAAGGGCGATGATAAGGAAGGCAGCGGATCCTCAAAGAAGAAGGCTAAGAGATCGAACGAGGTATTTCTTTTTGGTTTCAGAGTAGCTTTCTTTTGAATCCAAGAAGGATAGATAGATAGGAATAGGTAAAAGGAAAATAAATGGTTTCAGAATGCTTTCTTTTGAAGGATAGATAGATGGGAATAGGTAAAGGAAAATAAATGGTTTCAGAGTATCTTTCTTTTGAATCCAAGAAGGATAGATAGATGGGAATAGGTAAAGGAAAATAAAATATCTATTTCAATGACTTATCTCATTTAGCTAAACTGTTCAAGTTGACTTTCTATAACTACATTAGTATTAGTCTCGGAATGATTTTAAGCTGGAAATAGCTTAGAATTTGTATCTGATATATAGAACACTCATATCTGATATATAGAACACTCATATCCTCTTTTGAAATGCAAAATCGGTGACCTATATGTGAAAAAAGTTTTTTATTTCAAAGAAAAATGAATGGAATTCTATCTCTTTTTTTCATATTTAGTTTGTGTTTCTTAATTCTTAATGAATTCTTAACTGACATAACAGGTGGAGGGCAGTGGATCGAAGGAGGTGGAGATGGAGGGTAGGAGATATAGGGTGTTGTCTGAGGAGATCTTTGAATCAGTCAACAGAGGTGTGAAGACTAAGGTGCGGTTTAGGAGGCTGCTCGGGACGAGTGTTGAGATTTTGAGTAAGCCCCCTCACACGATTCAGGTGGTGCCGATGAAGGAGGACATTGAATTGGCCGGTGGAGAGTGGAAGAAGACTAAGATGGTGACTCAGAGGTTGGACAAGGGGTGTGTTGATCTTTTGATGAATCGGCCCCGTCGCAGTCCTATCCCCTACGAGGATTTGACTGATGATCTTGCTGCCATAGAAAAGGTTGATCGCTTGTTCCATGGGTACTTGCAATACCAGTCCATCATCAAGGGGTATGCTGAGTACCAGCTGGAGGAGGTCACCGATGGCAAAGGTGATGACTGGAAGTTGTAGCACTGTTGTCACGTGTGGTTGGTGTGGTAATGAGTTCATGTTGCCTAGTAGCATAATAATAACTATATGTTTTAGTATAAGTGATGAACCTGTGCTTGTTTCAGAGATATTCAACTTTGTAAAAGTGGTATCTTTTGTCATATGAGTAACTTGATATGTTATTCTCAATCTTTAAAACTTTCAGAACTCCTGATTCAGATGTTATTTACTTTGTCTCAGTATCAATGTCTCATGTCTTGAGAGTTAATAGTTGCTAGATGTTATTTAAATGAGCTATTGTTGATGTCTCCAACCAGCGTGGTGGTCATGCTATTGTCGGTGTCGCCAACCAGTGTGGCTGTTTTTCAGATGATGTCTCTCTGTCATTCTTGTCTTAAGGCTTAATAGTTGCTATATTTTCCTAAAGATGTTATTCAACCTTCTCTCAGGGTCGTACTAGCTCCTGTATTTCTTTTTTTTTAGCCAACCCTGTATTTCTTTATTTTCCCTTTCCCTTTTTGGTGCGATCTCATTTTCAGATAAGAAATTCCACACTGTATCTGCACCACAGGTGTGGTGTGGTTGGATCAGCTGGATCAACAACTTTCAACTCTGGGAACAAAATACTACAATTTCCGGCTTTCCGCCTTTTCATTTCCTTTTCATTTCCTTTGTACATCCATCGACCGACTCTGAACGTTTTTTTTTTCATTTCTGACACGCCTAGTGACAATTGCTAACTTCCTTTTCATCATATACTCATGCGTTACTACGGGTAGAAATTATGTCAATTCAATTTGTTACTCTAATAAAAAAGGACGTGTCCACCTTACAGCCGGTTGAAATAGAACTCATCTCAACCGGTTGAGAGGTTCTTAAAAATCAACCGGCACTTGCATGAGAGGAAAGCCATATGATTTGACCTCTGTCTCAAACGGTTGAGATTTGAAACCATCTCAACCGGCCATGATAGAAAATTTTAAAGAGAAGGAAAAATTAACAAATAGAATTTTTTTTAAAAAATCAAATAATACAAATGTTTTTCTATAGTAGGAAGATAACAAATGGAAATTTTAAAGAAAAGAAAATTTTTGCAAACAAAAATATTTGAAAAACTATAAAATGATGATAATTAAACTTACACCTTCAAATAACATAATTTACACCTTCAATTTGAGTGTAAATTTCATAAAGAACATGTGTAAGTTTCATAACACTGAAAGGATGTCAACAAAAGGAAAATTTTAAAGAAATGAAAAATTAACAGATAGAATTTTTTTTGAAAAAACAAATAATACAAATGTTTTTTCTATAGTAGGAAGATAACAAATGGAAAATTTAAAGAAAAAAATTTTGCAAAGAAAAAAAAAGAAAAACTATAAAATGACAAAAACTAAACTTACACATTCAATAACATAATTTACACCTTCCATTTGAGTGTAAATTTCATAAAGAACATGTGTAAGTTTCATACCACTAAAGAATTAGAAACAAATGTTTTTTTTAATAAGTAGGAAAACAAAAATAATAGACATATTACAAATAAAGAATAACACACATTTCTGTTACAAACAAAAATCATTATTACAAATATGCTAAACAAAACTAGGAATAACAGGACTATCATAATCATCACTGCCGGCAAATAAACCACTTGAATCCTGAGGGATATAAGGAGATAAAGATAAAAAATTAATCTAATCAGTAGATTTGAATTTAATTTTGAGCAAACAAATGGTTTATACGAAAACTTACACCTTCAAGTAAAATAATTTACACTTATAAAGGCAGTGTAAATTTCATAAAAAATAAGTGTAAATTTAATAAAACACAGGGGAGCCATGCAACGACATAGCATCCTTGCAAAGAAACAAACAAAACTACTCCTAATGAAACAAAACTAGAACATGGGCGCCTAACAACAGTAGGGAAATGGTGGAAGCAGCAAGCAAAGAGTCATGTCTGCACTTACATAAGTAAAAGCCTAAAAGAGAAAAAAGGGGCATGCCTACCTTATATCTTTTTGAATGACGCATAATCCCCAAACTGTTTCAAACAAATGAACAAATCAAAACCACCCACAATGCAGCAAAATTTGCAATAGACAAAAACTACTGTTCTTGAGAACATCTAACTTACTTGTTGTTTGCTGAGACATACCAATAAAAACCTACATAAGTGTATACAAATAACTTCTAGGAATTAGGTATACTTCATAGCACACTTCTTTCAACACTAGGATACAGAAAATTGGTTTCAAAAGGTTGAAAAAAAAACAAATTCTTCAGTATCAAAATAAAAGAAAAATTCAAATATTTTCTATGGTTGGTAGGTATCAAATAGGAATTTTAAAGAAATGAAAAACTTAACAAATGCAGAAAAGCAAATCAATGGTACATTGAATTCAAACAATATCTTTGCAAAAGCAAATTGGCAAATACGCAGATATCAAAACTGACTTAAATAGAAATGAAAAGGTTGGCAAAATGCAAAACATATATTCAAATTTTTTTCTATAGTAGGCAGATAACAAATTAAAATTTTAAAGAAATGAAATTTTTTGCAAAAGCAAATCAAACTTATACCATCATGTCAAAGAATTTACACTTAATTATTCAGTGTAAAAGGTATAAGAAAAAAATATAAGTATTATTAAAATGTAGTGTAAATTGGCATGAATTTGCACAAGAAACTTATCAAATTTTGGCCTCACCATAAAGTACTATTATCTCTAACTAACAACAATCCATGAAGGAATTTACAGTGAAGGGATTACTATATATATAGTAATAAGATTAAACAAATTTGGTGTCTCTGAGTCTCTAGCTCAAGTGAACACAGGTTGGACATCACATATCCCACATTCATAAAAGAAAATACTACAACCTAGGAATTTTAATGCTATACACAATTTAAGATGTCTGATTTCCCCTATTGACTATATGAACAGAGCAAGTAACCTCAAAACTCCACAAATTCAAACTCTTGAAAATTTGGGATAAATTAAAAAAAACAATCCAAAGGAATCCCAAGCATATGCTAAACTGATACAAAAGCACATAGACTTGTGTTTTACTTCACATCACTTCTGATTGCTGTGAAGCTCTACTTTGCTTGCTCTTTTACTTCAGTTCAATACTACTCATACTATATCAGCATACACTATAACAGAATGAATAAAAGCTTGCAAGCACAATATTAGAATCAGGTATGACCAAAATATTGATGCATATCAAACCCTATTTCTATATATAGGCAAATTAGTGATACAAGAGCAGGACAAGTTAGACTCACTGAATATGCAAAATCCAGAAACAAAGACAGAACTAGACAAGAATGGTAGCTATGGTCAAGCTCACATATCTACACCTAAAAATTTGTTCAACCCCAACAAGTAAGACAGACAGTGCTGCATATGGAATGCAGACATCATTTTCTCTGCAGTCAGTTATGCCTAATAATATCTACAAAAATCATTTGCTCTGCAATCAGTTTAGGAAACAACTTCTGACGAGATTGAGCTGCCTAATAATAGCGACAAAATCATTCACAACAACAGGAGAACATTTCTAATAATAGTTACAAAATATAGTAATTCACAACAACAGAACCGTATGCATGAGATTGAATTGCCCGACATGCATGGGTTCCCATTTCCTCCGATTCACAACAACAACGAATACACATCGCATCCACCACCACGTCAAAACGATTCAAACAAAAATCACCAGCACATGAACCCTAACAGCTAACATTTACGATCAATAAACCAGATCTGAAGAGGGAGCGGACGAACCTGAGTGCACGTCGTTGGACATCTACGGCCGCCTCCCGGTGGCCGAGCTGACGCCAGCTACTTCCTACGCCGTTTACCTGGTCTATGGCCTGGCGAAGGGGCACCGCAGCCTGAGCTTCAATTCCCGGACCAGGAGACGACGGTGGCGCTGGGCTCCGCCGACTGCGTGGGGGCGTCGTGTCACACGCGCCACACCATGGGCCTCCATCCCGACGAGGCTGAGGCGCACAAGTTCAAGGCCGTCTCCCACGGCACCGGCGCCGAGAACCCTAGAATCGCCCACGGTGACGACACCACCGGCGAGACGACGGAGGTGACGAGCGGCTGAAATGAAATGGGGAGGACGAGTGTGCGAGTGACAAAAAAAAATCACCGACAGATGGGGCCCGCATGACAGCCAAAGAAATTAAGACAAATCGGCAGGAACATAAGCAGCATCAAATCGAACCGCAAACGCCATATCGGACGACCAAAACAGCCGGTTGAAAACAACGACCAAATCAACCGGGTGAATTATAGACTTTCTCTAAAAAAAGGTTTTCAAAACAATGTTTATGTCAATAATAAATTAAAAGTGCCGGTCTATTAATTTTGCATCACTGGTACAAATGGAAATGAAATATTAATCAAACTATATAAGACATGTATGTCAACAAAAAATACATGTATATCAACCATGTTGACAAAATCATAATAGATGAAATTACCTGACAGTGGTCTGAGATCCGCACCAAACCCACACCAATCCAGACGTTTGCCTTTGTTTAGATCCGATCCGCACCAAACCAAGTCTTCGTGATTGTCAAAAAAAAAAAAAAAACAAGTCTTCGTGTAAAGAAACCAGCCCACCCCAGACCATATATTATTTCAGCCCGCAGCACACCAAATTATGAGTAAAATGCACCCACCATCCCTAAAATATTGGCTCCTTCCCATCCGCGTCCTCCAACTATCAAACCATCCAGATCCCTCATTTATCTCCGCCGCGCATCAACGGTCCTGACGTAGCCATGCCACACACATTATCTGACGTGGCGAGCCAGAGTGGCAGATGAAGTGGTTCCTAGAGCACTTGAAAGAAGATCTAGGGATAGAAAATACTACACCTTGGAGCACATATAAGCAGAAAGGTTTAATCCCTGCTGTCCAGCAAATATCTGCCACTATAGCTCGTGTCAGATAATGTGCCTTAGAGCAAGACTAATAATACAACCAGTAAGCAGTCTCAGCCCACTCATATATTAGTTAGCTCTTCATAGTTAATACATGGCCCACTTATCTCTCTCATTCAGTTCCTCATCCCACTTGGCATCCTTGAAAATTTGGCAAAAGGAGGAAAAATCCTTCTCCAACAGTCCCTCAAATTAGGTTGGCAAAAAAATTGGCTTGGCAAATTCTGGCGCCGCGCGCGCATTGTTCCGCACGCGAAAAGGACTTCGCATCGCGCTACCCCGCCCGCGACCGCCTCCTCCCGCGCGTCCAGTGAAACTTCCGACCGGCCACTTGCACTGTACCTGCTGCTCTCATCATTGGCGCATCGATAGCAATGATCAGGTTTGTCGCCATCGCCGATTCAGTGCACAGCAAGGAATCAGTATGCCTTGGCCACCTCGGTGCACAGGCAGCAAAAGCATGTTTGTCGCCATCGTAGCAGCGGTTTGTCGCCATCGCCGATTCAGTAATGTCGCGTCATCATCGATCTACAGTGCCATCGATCTACAGTCTCATGCACACATGATCTCGATCAAGAATAAAACAAAAAGTATAGTGTCATTCATATGTTGACTATAAAATTTAAATGGTGCGCTTGACAAAATACAAATATATAGATAATACAAAAGTGTCATTCATATGTTGACTCCTCCAATACTCTTCGCGCACGGGATCTCTTCCTAGGCATGATTTCTAAACGCGAGTAGAGATAATCAACAACAAAACCTAGATGAACCGGGCATAGATATCAAAAACAAAAACCTAGACCACCAACAGTGCTATAGTATGGTCAAGGTGACCTAAAGGGGAAGGGAGATGGAGTCTTGACGGAGTTGCTGACCTGCGACGGGAGGAGGACAAGGGCACGGCGGTCCTCCTGTGCGGCGGCGTGAGAGGAGGCGGAGGGGAAGACCGGCGGCCAGATGATGCCGCGGTCGCACGATGGGAATAGAAGGGGCGCGATGGTTGGGGGGGGGGAGAACCGGTCATCAACAGATTTCTGGGCCTTCCTCTTTTTTTAATTTGCCAAGTTAGATTTGAGAAACTGTTGGAGATGGGCTGCTTTTTCAGCTTGCCAAAACATTTTACCAAGTTGCTAAAACCCACTATTTGCCAAGTGAAATTTGAGGAACTGTTGGAGATGCTCTTACCGAGCAAGCAACAATTAACCACAGTAGGCCCCACGTGATTTGGAACTCCGGTCGTCGAGGCAATATTATTTGCGCCAATAGCAGGCGCCAACATTAATCGAGATAGATTCGAGAATTCTTATATAAAAATTACTATATGCATAGTATGAGACACGTAGACACATCCTCCGCCACTGGTTTTACCTACCTCGGTGCTACACGTGGCACATGCTCCTCAGAGCTATGTCGTCGGTGCAGCAGGTGATACGTAAATGTGAGATGATGGGACACAAAACTCGCAAGATTGACAACAATTAATAACAATGATTGTTGCACCGTACCAGCAACCATCACAGATCGACGGTACCAATAGCCCAATATAGGACTTCCTGACTTCCCCTAAAAAAAAAACCAAAGGACTACGTGACTTAGATCTTCTACAGTACAATGATTGTTGCATCCCAATCATAATTACTCTCTCTCCAGAAAAAGTATCAACTGTGAATTAAGTGTCAGTAAAAGTAAGTCACGTCGCTCTAAATTAATTTATTATAGGAATATATTTCATAATTAATTTAATTTATTTATTTGATATCATAAGTATTGATACTTTTTAACCTATATAATTGGTTAAGGTTGAGATACTAAAGCGTGGTATTGTAGTTAGATTTGCGTTCTTTCTTGGACATGGGGAGTATATGGGAATGAATTTGGATTAATCTACATAGATTTGTGCTCCTTCTAGGACGGACGGGGTATATGGGGAATAGATTCGGATTAATACTTAGATATGCGTTCTTTCTTGGATGGAGGGAGTATATGGGGAATGGATTCAAATTAATCTCTGTATCGTTGGCACAGCATAGTCAATACATGGCCTATATGTTAGGATTTCAATATAGTCACAATTTATAAGCTTTGACTGACCACACTGGTTATAAGTTTTTAAACATAAATGCTGTATCAATATATATCAATAATTGATATGCATCTTTCATATTTTTTTAACGATGATTGTCAAAAAAATTGATGATAAGATATATTTATACTTGTTTGTTTCATAAATATTTGTGCCCAGTTCAGACCAAACATAAAATTTTTGATCAAACGACTTTAGGAATTGATTTATTAGAGACGAAAGAAAGTCTTATTTGGTATAGATTCTAGTTGTTTCTAGCCTCGGGTAACTTACTGGAGGGAACCGAATTTTATAAATTATAGGCCTAAGGGTATACTCCGTATGTAATAGTCCTAATAGGATGTTAATGATAGTTTGTATCCCTCCTTGCCCACCCAAGCCATGCAATCCATTGCATCAGGTCCTTCTAATCAAGGCACAATGGACAGGTTTCTGGTCCCCAACCCGGTGATGCTGCAAACAGCGAGGTGCTACACCGATGCGTCCACATCTCCAGATCAGCCAGGACATCATCCAAGAGTTGCAGGTATTGGAGTCTTCATCGTGGACACACAAACCTCTCCACCGTTGAGCATATTTGTCAAGGCAATTATGAAGGACACAACCTCTGTCCTCATGGCCGAAGCAGCAGCCATGGCATTGGCAACAAGTCTGCTCAAAGCCATGCATCTTCAAGGAACTACTGTCCTCTCGGATAACCAGCAGTTGGTTCACTTCATCAATGGAACCAACATTGTTGACCCTCCGGACTGGAGATGCAAACCATTCACCCAAATCATATCTTCTTCAATGCAGGATTCAGACACAGCCATTAGGAAGATCAACCGAAGGCACAATCAAATGGCGGACACTCTTGCTAGACAGGCTCTTACTGCCTTCCAAGCAAATGATGTTCAATTGAATGCTGCTTGTGTTAGTGCAGCTCATGTTCATGAGTGCTCACTCTTAGTGGCGCTCCAAAATGTAACCATTAACAATGTAATGGTTCTTTCAGCTTTATACCGTTAATGATATTTGGTTTCCTCGTCAAAAAAATTGTGTTGCCACTAAATAAAAGGCTGATGTGATAGTCTGATTAGTGAAGAAAGAGAAGAAAATATGATGAAACTGTTGAAACGAGGAGGAAGAAATGCTCACTTTCGTGTTGGGAGGAACTACGAGTATGTAGGAATGCTACACAACACCCATGTGTGTTTAATCCATTCAATGCACAAAATTTTCCTGTGCCTATGACAATGCGGTCCACACCCTCTTCCCTCTCCACCTTCTTTCTCCGGTCCTCGGTGACCACCACCGTGTGCGCCGCAAGTGCAACCTGGGTGGAGGCTCAGCGGCACGACCAACGCAAGTTCACACGGATGGTGAGTGCGACCTCGGCAAAGGCGCTACCTGGGTGGGGCCGCGGTTTTCGCGGACGGCATGCATAACTGCCCGACCTCTGCGGTGGCGATCACAACAGCAAGAACCAAAAAGTCCCATCGTGCGGTCCACCCTCATAGAAAGAGCATGTCTACCTAAAAAAACTGTGTTTTTTTTATGATTTTAAGACATGAATTTTTTTAGCCATAGAACAAAGATCCAACGGCCCCCCACCTCTTCTTCTACCTCCAACCTCCTCCTTTTACTACAGTCACAAATCACATAATTTTTTTTTCTATAGAAGAACAAAGACAAACACAGAGAGGGTGAGGAGGAGCCAGATCCGGCATGGGTGCAGGTGCGGTGCGGCGCACGCGGTGGTAGACGCCAAGGACCGGAGGAAGAACGTGGAGAGAGGGAGGAGGGTGTGTGGGCCCTATTGTCATAGGCACATAAAAATTATGTATTGAATGGATAAACACATGTGGTGGTTGTGTAGCATTCTTCGATCTTCTAGATAATAAAACGCTTTGACTTTTTTGATACATGTATTTTACTATACATCTAGATAATGTGAATGAAAAAAGTTAAAGTAACTTATAATTTAAAATGACAATAGTAATAAACAAACATAGGGCCCCTTTTCTTTTTCGAATTGTTTGTTCGAGCTTGCTTTAGGACTACCGGAGGCTGTAAATGGTTGTGTGCATAGCAGAGACTGCAATGACATTCTTCTCTCTAAAATGCTCAACAGATTACAAACATCAGCAAAAGTAGACAATTACTTTGAACATAATGTCCTTGCAACATCAACAAAAGTGAAGGTCGATAGCCTCGATTATTATTGAGATAATACACTACTGAAACTGGATGAGCACGGGTGGAACACCTCATCGATCACATTACTTTGCTTCAGGGGTCACTGCACCTTGATGGAGTGCATCGCAGAGTCTCTGCCAGGACGCATACGACGACCCGCCCTCCTCGACGGCCCTCCGGCAAGCCGCCTTCATCTCCCTCGCCTTGTTCCTCGCCGCCGTCCCCTCGGCGCCTCCCATGAGAGCTCGCATTGCCCGCTCCATCTCAGCAGCCTCCACGAAGTTGTCCTCCTTCCTCCGCACCTCCATCGCGACGGCGACCCCCATGGACGCCACCAACGTGAAGGCGTTGTAGTGCTGCTCGGCGGCCCAGGGCCACGTCAGCGTGGGCACGCCGAACCAGAGGCTCTCGAGCGCCGAGTTCCAGCCGCAGTGCGTGACGAACCCGCCCAGGGCGGCGTGCGCCAGGATCTCCTTCTGCGGCGCCCACTTGGGCCACACCAGGCCCCTGCCCTTGGTCCGCTCGAAGAACCCCAGCGGGAGCAGCTCGGCGAGGTCCCCGTCCGAGGACAGCTTCGTCCCTGCCTCCGGCGGCCCCCGCAGCACCCACAGGAAGCGGTGCCCGCTGCGGTCCAGCGCGTGCGCGGCCTCGTGCGCCTGCCGCTGGGTGAACCACCGCGCGCTCCCGAAGCAGAGGAACAGCACCGACGCCGGCGGCTGCGCGTCGAGCCACCGCACGCACTCGTGTCGTTCTTCTTCCTGCTCGTGCACTGTCGGAGCAGTAATGGTCGCGGCGAGGACCGGACCGACGGTGTACACCGCCGGAGCGCGGCTCCCGGGCGTGCACCGCCCGTCGGCGATGGCTGCGAGCACGTTCGGCTCGAGCTCGGCGACGGTGTTGACGATGACGCCAGCGGCCTCCGTGTATCGCCTTCCGTTGTACAGGAACCACCGGTACGTCGGGACCGTCCTGTCCACCAGTCCCGACGGGAGGCACGACGCAGGCACCGGCGGGAGCCCGGGCACGTGCACTACCCCACCGTCCACCTCCTCGAACTGGACATCGCCGCCGGCCGTGGCCGTCACCTCCTCATCGAGCGCCGGGGAGCGCAGCAGGAGCGCGCACTGTGCGGCGCTGCAGATGAGGTAGACGTACGCGGGCACTCCAAGCCCCCGCGCCGCGTCGAGCAGCGGCGTGCAGAAGAGGTCGACGACGAGCGCGGCGACCGGGCACTGCAGGCCGGCGATGGCATCCCTCACGTGGGGCACGTACGGCTGCACGTTGAGGGAGATGAACTCCTCGGGGCCCGAGTAGGGGGTGGCCATGGACGGGGGCTCGGCTGCCGGGAGGTGGTGTGTCGGCAACGGCGTCGCCGGGAACGGCGAGACGGTGGCCGAACTAGATTGAAACGAAGAATTACGACGAGGAAGTAAACTGAATTACGAAAAGTAGCTGGCCGTGGCCGGTTCTATTACAGAATGGAAATAAGTTTGGAGATGCAAAAGTTCCTCTTCGCTTCTATGCTTGGCATACTTATACTCTGCTCACTCAACGGGCTTCATGTTGCAAGCGGCGCAACTCCATTCAGGCCCAGACAGCAGCACACTCTTGGACTTGGCCCGCTTGGACTTCCTGAGCTTGGGCCGAGCCGACGGATCACCAGGGTGAGGGACTGGGCTGCTGACATCCCTCCCTCCTTGGGACCCGGCATGCCCCCATGCCGGAGCAAATGGGAAGCGTTGATGCAGCGCAATTTCATCTTCCCAAGTAGCCAGGCTTTCATCCATACCTGACCATTGAACGAGGAGCTGTGGCACAGTACGAGCTCCCTCATGATGGAGTCGACGCTGCAGTATCTTGAGCGGCACCTGATGATGATCGTCAACATCTGGCAGAGTGGATGAAGCACCAGGAACTGGAGAAGAAGCCGGCTTGAGCAGAGAAACATGGAATACAGGGTGTATAGCACAATCAGCCGGAAGCTTCAACTTGTACGGCACTGCGTTGACCTGAGCAATAATCTCGAACGGCCCAAAGAACTTGAAGCATAGCTTGTTATGAGCGCGAGGAGCCAACGATGCCTGAACATATGGTTGAAGACGGAGATAAACCCAATCACCAACAGAGAATGACCGATCGGAGCGACGCTTATCAGCTTGTGTTTTCATACGTTGCTGAGCTCGGAGGAGATGCTGACGTACAGCAGCCAACATGGTGTTTCGTTCTTCGATCTTAGCAGCCACATCCGGCACAGGGCAGACAGAAACATCAGTTATTCCAAAGTGACGTGGAGAGCGACCATAGAGTACCTCAAAGGGAGAACGACCCAAAGCCGAATGATTGCTTGTATTATACCAAAATTCTGCAAGAGATAGCCACTTGAGCCAACGCCTCGGACAAGCGTGGACGAAGCACCGAAGGAAGGTCTCAAGGCACTGATTAACTCTTTCCGTCTGACCGTCGGACTGTGGGTGGTATGCAGAAGACATGTCCAGGTCAACTTGGGCAAGGTGAAAGAGCTCTTGCCAAAATTTGCTTGTAAAGATCGGGTCGCGATCAGAAATGATATGTTGAGGAAGACCATGGAGTCGATAAACATTATCAAGAAAAGCTTGAGCCACCATTTCAGCTGAGAATGGATGATGGAGAGGTACAAAGCATGCAAACTTACTGAACTTGTCGACTACTACCATAATGCAGTTTGCAGTTCCTGAAACCGGTAAGCCATCAATGAAATCCATTGTCAGAACCTGCCAAGCTTCTGTGGGAACAGGTAGAGGAAGTAGCAGTCCCGGATAGCGAGCATGGTCAGCCTTGGCTTGGAGGCAAACTGTGCAATTGGACACAAAATTTTTGACATCCGACTTCATACCAGTCCAGGCAAAGAGATGCTTGATACGACTGTAGGTTACCGGAAACCCGGAATGTCCACCCAAAGCACTATTATGCACAGCTGCAATCACTTTAAGTTGAAGAGCTTTGTTGCTGCCCAACCAGACACGATTGTTATAGCGAAGTACTCCAGACTGCAGGGAAAACGGAGGTCGTGCTGCAGGGTCAATGGACAGCTCTTGAACAAGTTTCAGAGAAGCAGAATCAGAGTTATAGCCAGCGACAACCGCTGCAAGCCATGCAGGAGTAGCTGAAGAGATAGCAAACAGCTGAGAAGAAGGAGCAGGATGGCGTGAAAGCGCATCAGCAGCAGCATTAGACTGACCAGGTTTGTAGATAACCTTAAACTGTAGGCCGAGCAACTTAGTAAACATCTTCTTTTGCCAGTCAGTATGCAGCCTCTGATCTGTAATATGCATGAGACTGCGCTGGTCTGTGTATATTGTGAACTCTGCGTGCTGCAGATAAGCCCGCCAATGCTCCACAGCCATGATAATAGCAAGGTACTCCTTTTCATACGTGGAAAGACCACTAGACCGGGGTCCCAAAGCTTTACTCACAAATGCCAAAGGGTGATTATCCTGCATAAGAACAGCCCCCACACCATTGTCACAAGCATCAGTGTATAGCTGAAAGGACTTGTTGAAGTCGGGCAAGGCAAGCACCGGAGCGGAGATGAGAGCAGCCTTAAGAGCTTCAAAGGCAGATGAGTGAACAACTGTCCATACAAACAAGGATCCCTTCTTAAGAAGATCAGTGAGCGGCTTAGCTATCATGGCGTAATTACAGATAAACTTGCGGTAATACCCTGATAAGCCGAGGAAACTGCGCAATTCCTTGACGTTGCTTGGAACTGGCCACTTCTGAACATCAGAAACCTTGCCTGGATCTGTTGAAACGCCCTCACTGCTAATGACATGGCCAAGGTAGGAGATGGACTGCTGCGCGAATCTGCACTTGCTAAGCTTAAGGTGCCACTGATCATCAGAAAGCAACTGCAATACCTGGCGAAGATGCTCAATATGAGACTCCAGAGTGGGGCTATAAATGAGGATATCGTCGAAAAAGACGATAGCACACTTGCGCAGTAGAGGAAACAATGTACTGTTCATTGCGCCTTGGAATGAATTAGGTGCACCAGTCAACCCAAACGACATCACGTTGTATTCGAACTGCCCCCAATGCGTTTGAAATGCAGTTTTGTGCTCTTCTCCTTCAGCCAACCTGATCTGATTGAATCCTGAGCGAAGATCCAAGCAAGAAAACCAGCGAGCGCCGGAAAGTTCATCCAAGAGCTCATCCACTACTGGGATAGGAAATTTGGCCTTCACCGTCAATGCATTGAGCATCCGGTAGTCAACACACATCCGCCAGGTGCCGTCCTTTTTGCGCACTAGCAAGACAGGAGAGGAGAAAGCACTTGTACTGGGACGGATGAACCCAGACTGAAGCAGCTCGGACACTTGTCTTTCAATCTCATCCTTCATCTTAGGATTGTAGCGGTACTGGCGAACTGCCACTGGTGAAGCCCCTGGCACTAAAGGAATCGAGTGGTCACACTGTCGTCGAGGGGGTAACTCCGAAGGTGTGGCAAACAAGTGACTGAACTCATCCAACAAGGACCTGACAGGCTGCGGGATGTCTGAAGGTAGCATATCATTGTCGGCAGCAGAGAGTTGGTACAACTGAAATACCATGTCCTGATCTGGCACCTCAGAAACCCCCTGCAGAAGCACATGGCGATTGCCATAAGGAATAGACATCCATTTATCGTGCCAATGGACTCGCATTGGTGAGAATGCTTCCAGCCAGTCCATGCCTATTATCATATCATATGAACATAAAGGAATGATGCGTAAGGTGGAATGAAAGCACACTCCCTGCACCGACCACTCAGCATTATATAACTCGAAGTACGAGTGGATAGCAGCTCCGTCTGCCATGCGGACAGCCACCGGTTGCTGTAAATCACGAACACCGACCAAACCAGCAACAACCGAAGCACCGATGAAGGAATGAGTACTTCCGGAATCGATCGGGATAGATACTTTCTTGCCAGCAATACTGCCCAACAATTGCAAGGTGCGAAGGGCCGGAGATGCGAAACTGCTGCCGGCGACGAGCACGAGACATGACTCGTCACCGGTAGTTCTGGAACAGCCTCTGAAGATTCACCCACCTCAGCAAATTGACTTTGAAACAGATCATAGACCTCCTGCAGACAATGGATCTGAGGTACAGGTGCACAACGATGACCATGCACATATTTTTCCCCACACCACATGCAAAGGCCGCGAGCTTTACGCGAAGCACGCAGAGCTGAGAACTTCTCATCGATTGGCCGTTTTTCATCAGAACGACGAGCTTCAGGGGCTGGTGGAGCAGAACTTCGGGCAGGCGGCACGGGCAAGGGCAAAGCACCCTTGATTGTCGCTGTTTTAGAAAACAGAGACCCATCCGGACGCTTGTATTCCTTGCGATTGCCTAGCTCCAGGGCCTCCTCCTGTAATAGAGCAAGAGTAGCGGCAGAGTCCAAATCCGGTGGACGAGCAACCATAACAGCAGGACGAATGTCATCACGAAGACCATCGATATACCGGGCTACAATTGCAACATGATCAGGGTACGGATTGTAAGCAGCAAGCTGCTCAACTAGGTCAGTATAGCGCTTTGTGTACTCTTGAACAGACGAAGTTTGCTTGATGTGGAGTTGCTGGCGGGTGAGGAGCTCATGTTGATCGCGACAGAAGCGTTCGCGGATCATAGCAGTGAAGGTAGACCAGGACACATTGGTGAGACGATGCTCGGCCGACGAAGCCGCCGAGCCGCAGAGCCAGTGAAGTGATGAGTCGACACTGTGACCCAGGCATTTGGATGGACCGAGTACATTTCAAAGTGTTTTTGGGTTCGATTGATCCACAGCTGAGGGTTCTCGCCATCAAATTGGGGAAAAAGCATCTTAGGTAATTGGCCCAAATGGGAATTATGGATGGTGGAATTGCTTGTAGGAGAAGTAGTGAAGCTTGGTGACGAGAGAATGATAGGCGGGGTAAGGCTGGGGATTGGTTAAGAGGCGGTGGTGGGTAAACTGGCCGGGATGGTAGTGGCGGATGGAGAGGCGGAGGAGGAGGAGGTGGTGGGTAAACTGGCTGAGGCGGAGGTGGTGGTGGGTAAACTGGCTGAGGCGGAAATTGTTCGTCGGTGGTGGATACACAGGTGGGGAATCGTTGATCGGTGGGGTTTGAAAAGGGATAAACAGATGAGGATGGATTGGGGATTGGTGGTGGGCATTGGGCGGCGCAGAGAACGGCGGTGGGGGAGGACATGGACGTATCGGAGTATGCATCGAGCCCGGCATCGCAAATTGGAAGGGAGATCGGGAATCAGGCGTACCATTGGCCGGGATCGGGGCCCTGATCGGAATCGAACCAGGCCCCAGGTCCCGTGTAGTCGAGAGTTCGCCGTGCCCATCGGGCCAGGTGGTCGTTGCTCCGGCAGGGGCGCGCCCTGCGACCCACCCTTGGTCCGCGCTGAAGTGCTTCGTCGGCGGAATGTTGGCGGAGCGGAGGTACATCCTGGCAAGCCTGTCCATCTCGGACCGCATCGCCGCAATGGAGGAGTCGACGCTCGGACGCCATGACTCGAAGGCCGCAGTCGATCGCTCCAAATCCTCAACACGGGCGTCGCGCTCGTCCTGGATCTCCACGTATCGGACGAGCTCGAGCTCGTGGACGCGCTGCTCGAGAGCCCCGACCCGAACCTCGAACTGGCCACCCCAGTTGTCGGCGACGATGGCGGCGGTGTACTGGGCGGCGGCGTACTCCTCAAGCGCGGAGATGCGAGTGTCGGTGTTGGAGTCGTGCGCGCGACGGTCGGAGTCGAGGTCGGCGAGGCGCGTCTCCAGCCGGCCGGTGGCGGCTTGGAACTCGCCGCGGATCTCGTCGAGCTTCTGGATGACTTCATTGAACTTGTTGGTGACTACCGGATCCATCGCCCCCAACGACCGCTGCAGTCGGGTGAAGTGGTGGTGGCCGGGATCCAGAACGACGGCCGCCGGACCAACCAGGAGCTGGTACCAATGTCGGCAACGGCGTCGCCGGGAACGGCGAGACGGTGGCCGAACTAGATCGAAACGAAGAATTACGACGAGGAAGTAAACTGAATTACGAAAAGTAGCTGGCCGTGGCCGGTTCTATTACAGAATGGAAATAAGTTTGGAGATGCAAAAGTTCCTCTTCGCTTCTATGCTTGGCATACTTATACTCTGCTCACTCAACGGGCTTCATGTTGCAAGCGGCGCAACTCCATTCAGGCCCAGACAGCAGCACACTCTTGGACTTGGCCCGCTTGGACTTCCTGAGCTTGGGCCGAGCCGACGGATCACCAGGGTGAGGGACTGGGCTGCTGACATGGTGGAAGCGGATGGCGAGGCCGAGGGCGGCGGACTCCGCCTCCACGTCGCGGACGTGGTCCGCGATCTCCGACGCGCGCTTCTCCGACGGCGCCGGCATGATGAGCACGGTGAGCGTGAGCGGGCGGCTGGTGTGGGCGAGAAGGCGCTTGCCGGCCTCGATCATCGGGACGAAGTGGCCGACGCCCCAGATTGGGACCAACACGACGGTCGGGTCGTCGGCGGTCGCCATCGTCTTGCCGTTGTGGTGTTCGGATTCCGGCTGCGGAACGGAAGGAGATGGCGAAATAATAGAGAACGGAGTCCCGTGATACTTGTCAGTGTTGTCACCTGCTATTGTTTCCTGATTGGTAGACTGTCACTGTCGCGTCGAAACAAAGTGGGCCCTGGCGCGTCAACGCGTTCACGCTCCAAAATCGAAACTAAAAGTTACTACTATAGCACCAAGAGAGCTATAATAATTATTATATAAAAATTATATGCATATGAGATGCTTTTTGTAGTGGAGTTCTGTCTTCTCCTCCTCTCCAGTGATGGTGGCGGCAAAGGTTGTAATCGTCTTCTCCATGGCGGTTCCGTTGAAAATGAGGGCGACAGCCTTGGCGTCAACATCTTCGTGACGACATTATTTCCGGACGACGGTATCAACACGGAGATGATGTCACTGGCATGGAATAATTTTATCTGGTCGCTTCTCCGTTTTGTTTTGGTTATTATATCGACCATAGTGAAGAACTAGGGAGAATATTTTTCAGATCAATCTTTCTCATTTATCGGTGGCAAAAAGAAAAGGAAGACAAAAAGAAGAAGAAAATCCTCAATTCCACCTACATTAATGTTGGCCATCGTTCGTTGGCCAATTATTCTTAGTCTCTCTTTCGTTGTCGAGTGTTTGTCTGTGCAGTTATCCACACTACAAAGCATCTTAAAGGTTAGGTTTTGAGTTGTGCTATTCACAGCATAGGTACCTTTTTATAATCTAGAGTGCTTATAATATTTGTACCTCACTATCATATAATATAATTTTTCTTCCATCGAAAAAAGACTAGCCACGAAGACACATCCTCCGCCATTGGTTTTACCCACCTCGGTGCTATACGTGTCACATGCATTCTCTATATTCATTCTCTAAAAGAAATATTCCGTCCTGATCACCAAAATATATATAGTTCCCCTGCACTCATCCATACTCTATATTCCATCCTTTACGTCATGGGTCCCACATGTCATACACCGTCACTCTCTCTCCCTTTCTTTTCCCCTCCCCACCGGTCTCTCTCTCTTCCTTATCCGAAGCCAGCAGAGCAGAGGAGGGCAGCGCGGGGAGGAGCACGGCCATGGGGCACGGCTCGCCTGGATGCCCGCCCCCCGCCGGAGCATCGCCTGCGCCTGGCCGTGGCGGTGCGGCTCGCCTGCGAGCGGCGGTGCAGGAGGCCGGGTCGCGCGCGCGCTGCTCCGTCCGGCAGACCTCGTCATGCTCGCGACGACGCTCCTCCTCGTCCGCCTCCGCGGCGTCCCTGCTCCCTGCGGTGCGTCGCCTTCTCCCTCTCCCACCTCTGCCGGCGCTCGCGCGACTGCCGCTGGCGCCACTAGGCCTCTGACCTCTCCGCGCGCGGTGGAGCTCGGCGAGGAGGGGGCGGGTCGACTCGCTGCGAATCGAGCTGCGCGAGAGAGGCAGCGGATCGACTTGGCGGCGCGCGGCGGGTTGGCGACCGGCCGGCGGGGCGAGGGCGGGCGTCCGCGGCGACACTGCTCCCCAACTCGGGCGCCGCGACCCTGCTCCGGTGCGGCGGCAAGCTCCTCCTCTGCTCTGTGCTCTCTCTCTCTCCCGGTGCCACGCGGCGTGCGGCGCGAGCATGCGCGGGCCCCGCGCACGTGGTAACGGCCGTCCGCGACGTCGCCAGGAATGGCGGACGAGAAGCACTTCGCGTCTTCTTTCCCGTACCCGCTGCAGGCCTTTGCTCCGCCATCGCGTCCGCCGTATCCGGGGTGGCGGGATACCGGTTCGTATCCAGTCCCCAGTGCAGATAGTCTCAGAGCTACTGTACGTACGTCGTTGGTGCAGCAGGTGATACGTACAATGTGAGATGACGGGACACAAACTCGCAAGATTGACAACAGTTAATAACAATGATTGTTGCACCGTACCAGCAATCATCACAGATCACCGGTACCAATAGCCCAATATAGACGTGACTTTCCCTAAAAAGAACAAAGGACTACGTGCGACTTAGACCTTCTACAATGATTGTTGCATCCCTATCATAGTTACTCTCTTAGTCTGAAAAAAAGATCAACTTATAGATTAAGTGCTGGAAAAATAGTTCACGCAGCTCTAAATTAATTTATTATAAAAATATATTTTATAATTAATCTAAGTTATTTATTTGATATCGTAAATATTGAAAGTTTTTACCTATAATTCGTTAAGGTTGAGATACAAAAACGTGGTACTGTAGTTAAGTTTGCGTTCTTGTTTGGACGGATTGAGTATCTGGGGCTGAGATTTGCATTCTTTCTTGGACAGAGGAAGTATACGGGGAATAGATTCGGATTAATCTCTGTGTTGTTGGCACAACATTGTCAGTACATGGCTTATTAGAATTTCAATATAGTCACGATTTTTAAGTTTTGATTGACCACATTTGGTTATAAGTTTTTAAACATAAATGTTGTATTAATATATCAATAATTGACATGCATGTTTTATATATTTTTAACGATAATTGGCAAAAAAAAATGATAACAAGATATATTTATACTTGTTTCTTTCATAAATACTGGCATCCTTTTCTATAGTTTAGGCAAAATATTAAATTCCCCCCCCCCCCCCCCCCCCCCCCTCACTTGCTCTTCTTGTTTGTAACGAAGAAGAGAACCGATGGTGGTGAGGAATGGGTGGAGTTAGAAGAGAGAGAAGACAATATTTATTAGGCCAAGACACCTACATAGTGTTTGGTAGTTTGCATAGATGGTGCATAGTTTCAAGCGTTGGGGCTGTCCTAGTCTCTCTTACCTATGTCCCTATCCAAGGTGGTCAAAAGCAAGGCCGAGGGACAGGAAGTTCGTGTGGATCCTGGCCCCTCCCTCCCTATAACAATATAAGACCTAAATCGAGATTAGATATCAATAAATTTGTATATATGCATACTTGTGATTATTTTTCATTGTTCACATTTGCATTTTTGTTTCATGAATTTTGTGGATACTTGGTAGGTTGGTTTCCATATAGGACCTCGATCACTTATAACTTATTTTCTTTTTGAGGGAAGGCTATACGGCGAGCCTTATTGATTCGTAAGAATATATAGTTACATCCTTTACAAGATCTTCTAAAGATAAAGCTTGGGACTCCTTGGACCCAAATACATTTAGTTTTTAAACTAAAAGCTCGCCTAGCTAACTCATGCGCTATTCGATTTGCA
Organism: Themeda triandra; assembly: GCA_018135685.1. Lineage (NCBI taxonomy): Eukaryota > Viridiplantae > Streptophyta > Magnoliopsida > Poales > Poaceae > Themeda > Themeda triandra. The sequence continues at coordinate 991,404 of JAENPR010000066.1, read as the reverse complement.
TCCCTTTTACAGTTTAATGAAGATATCATCGAAGTCCCTCCGCAACAAATAGCTTTTATCATATATCGCAGGCATCGAAAATTCTCTGTTCGCTATGGTTTCAATTTGTTTGGAGCATGGCTGGTTGTTATCTACTTCCTCTATTCCAAATTATGAGTTTTAATTTTTTGATATATCTATTTTATTATTGTCTAGATAGATAATAAACCGCAGTATAGTTGATAAATCGGCTGAAACGAGCAGCTGAACTATAGGTAGTAAAATGAATGAGCAGTCGCTTGCCGGCCTTGATCTTGGCCACGAAGTGGCCGACGCCCCAGCATGGAACCAATCCAAGATGACGGAGGGAAATAGTGAATGGGACTTCCCGTGATACTGGTCAGTTGTCGCCAGCTACACGAGTTTTTGTTTCCTGTTAAACTGTCGCGTCGAAACAAAGTGGGGCCCACACCGTGTTGCTGGCATGTCTGACCAAGCATTGTGCATCTGTACCCGTGTGTTGTCACGGTTATAAAAGGAAAAGGTTTCAAAGAGAGCGGGCTGGCACTGGGCTGCCAACAGGCCGCGAAAGGGCTGCTGGGGGAAGATGAGAGGGTGGGCTGCGTTTGGGCCGTTTGTTCGGTTGGGCGAAAAGCGCAGAAAAGAGAAACGGAAGAGTTTTCATTTTTCTGGAGTCTGCTAAGTGCTAACAAATCCAAATTTAAATGGAATTTGAATTTAACTCAAACAAAAATTACCCTACACCAAACACCACTATGCTCCAGCATGAATGCAACAAACGTACTCCTACGCCTTATATTTAATTAGATTTCATTACTTGTTCAACTTTTTGGCCTATATGTTAAATGCGGCGAAGATTGCATACACTAAATACATTTAACTACTAATTCAAAAAAGGTATTTTTTTAGTAGTGGAGGACTCAAGATGGCTAGGTAGAGCCTTCTCCATACCTTGATTTTAATGTAGCATTTCTCTTCTCTTCTGCACGTGGTATTTGACCTACTCATCAACAAATAGTATTATTTAGCTGAGTAAGAGACATGTTAATTACTGCCATTTTCACGTTACTTATTTATTTTCTGAGCACAGACTTTTTATTAAATTTAAAACTAAAAAAATAAAAACAAAGATAATAGTAATAAATATATATCAAGGAACTCAAACTAATTTCATTTGTAGTGTTATATACTTCCACGCACGATGAGCCCACAACACTCCAATTCCCTAAAAAAATATAAAACTATTGGGCATGGCTCTTTTTGTGGGAAACGTGACAAAACAAAATGGTTTTACCTTGGAAGCCCCTTAAGTCATGGCTTTACCTAGCTTCACTTTGCCCTGGAGGTTATGTGGGACAATGTGTGCATGTGTTTAAGGAGATCTACATGTGGAGTTCTTTTGCTAAACAATTAACTAAAATGGCTCTAACTCCATCGAAAGAGCCGTTTAGGTGCTGAAGATACCCCCCCCCGCTTCACCACTGAAGCGAGCCTTGCCAAAACATAATGCATGTGTGTAACGCTTCATTTTTTCCTGATGAGTTTATATTTCAAATTGAAAAATTATTTTCTCGTGTAGTACATAGCGACCTGTATTTATTATTGATATATATTCAGATATCCTATTATATGTTTTACCTTTTTTTGTGAAATGTTATATGTTTTACCTTGATCCTATGGGATTCTCAATGAACCACAATTCGATCACATATATAGAAACTAGACGGTGTCCTCGTGCTTCGCGCGGGTCTGTTGGTAAACGAGTGCGTGTAAAAATTATGAACCCGTTAATATACAACGATGAACCCATTATTGTTCTCTAATGGGTCGGCAGTGTACACGGATCCGTTACTGTTGTTAATGGGTTGATATTGTAGTATTTCTAACCCGGTACTGTTTTTTAATGGGTTGTACTGTGTTAGGACAGACCTGTTGCTGTTTGTTAACGGGTTGTATTGTGGATGAATAGTGTTATGTGTGAGAGAAAAAGTGTGATGAATAGTTTTCTGTGAATGATATTCATGTTTCACCACATTTAAAGGTCTTTATTATAGAATACTATTACAATACAGATAGCACTACTGCTACTATTCGATATTCAGATTTCTCTGTCCCACACGAAACATTATATGCATATGTTCTGTCCAGTTCATACTCTACCCGATGCCCGGATCCAATTCATAATCCGTTTCTACTTGGAATCAGATTACAATTACAATGGCCGCCGGCACGGTGCCATCAATCCAGCTCAATATATACTCAGGGTTATTAATCGATCACGTACAACGTAATCCAAAGAGCCATACTAGCTAAAAATTTCCATCTACACTAGTTGCATGACGAGCGCAATGGCGTCGACGAGATCGGAAACGACGACGACTCCACCGTTGCGCGTGACGGCGACGGGCTCCGCGACGCACGTGGTGGAGGTCCGCGGCTTGAGCAAGCTCCGGAAGAAGCACCGCGGCGACGACGACTACCTTGGCTCGGAGACCTTCACCGTCGACGGCCTGGACTGGATGGTCTGCGTCAACCCCGACGGCGAGGGCGACGAGCAGGGGTACCTGGGCGTCTTCGTGGAGCTAGTCACCGAGGGCGTCGCGGTGTGGGCGCACGTCAGGAACTTCAAAACTTGAATGACTCTTTCATCAACCACTCCACAACTGACTACCACTCTCTTAAGGTGTGCAGATATTGTGGGTGGTATCTCCTTTGGACTGAACCTTCCTTTCATTATGACATTAAGCTCTGGCATCTGCAGTGTCATAAAGAGCTCACCAAGATCAAACAATCTACATAAAGTTCAACGATGCAACAGTTGTCCATTTAGAAATTGTTTACCTTGTAAAATAGAAAAATATAAAACTCCTCTAAAACTGTGAATGTTCAAGAATACGTGCTAGCACATGTATATCAGGCACACACCAGTGTCCATGAAGCTTCAGAGATTTTAATCGAGTAAAAGTAGGGCAGCATTTCAAATCCCTCCTGAAAATATACTGGACAAACAGCATCAAGTTGTTTATTAGATCTTTACTAAAATCATGATGTCCAAAACAAGCTGAACATGAACTTGATGATCTGAGGGGTAAGCATGCATACCGCATCATCCCTAGCTCCCAACTCTAAAATCTTTGCTTGTGATAGACCATGCAAAAGCACAGAGGAAGTATCGTTTGGTATGCAACTTTCACAGCTCTCCTCACCACAGTTCCCATAGAACGGCTGCAACAGTCAAACTTTCCCCAGATCACAACAAGTGCTGAAATCAACAAAGGCATGCTCTCAAGTACAGGAGTTTTGCCATAGCAGACTTGTAGCTCCAGCTTAGTGAGATTGGGGGCATGAATGCGGGTTCGGGAACTCTGGTTGAACACGGCTCCTATGATTTCTAGACACTTCAAGGACTGGGATGAGATTCTTCCCGCAAACATGAAAGAGCAGCCTTCAGTCTCCAGATCTCTCAACGTGGGGCACCGCGAGAGGTCAAGGAAGTCACCATTGAACGCGACGCCGCGAAGCTGCAGCTTGGTCAGGTGCATGGAGGCGAGGGGTGGTTCCCGCGGCCGGAGCAGGAGCGAAGAAGCGTTGTTTCCGGGGAAGCTGAGCCGCAGCACCTGGACTTTGCACTGCACGGCGTGGCGGAGCCAGAGCCTGACGCGTCGAACGTCAATGCCCGCGCCGTCGCCGACCCTGTGCTCGAACGACTCGAGAGGCAGGCTTTCGCGGAGGAGCAAGAGGCTGTCCACGAGCTCCCGGGCCTCCTCGAAGGGCAGCGGCGCGCCCCCGTCGGCGCCGACGACGCGCAGGACGGCGGCGGACTGCCAGAGGCGGAGCCAGCGCCGGGCGAGCACGCAGGTCTGCACGACCTGCCGCGCGGGGAGGAAGGAGAGGATCCGGTGCAGGAGCTCGTCCGGGAGCGCGCCGATGCGATCGCCACCGCCGCCGCCGCCGCCGCTCGCCGGAGCTGCTCGCCGCGCTGCCTTGGGCGCTTTACCGGCAGGCATTCCCGCGGCCGCGGGGAGGAGGCGACGGGGGCGAGCGGCGAGATTTGGGGACGCGGCGGGTTGGGGTTTTGCCTGGTGGCGGTGCCGACGAACTGGGGCGGCGGTGCTGGTTCGCTGCTACTGTAGCTAGGGCGGAGGCGGCGGTCGGAGGAAAATCGGCGGAGCGGCGGCGGCGGCGGCGGCCGGAGGAAATCCGCCGGAGGCGGCGGCTTGTTTGCATTCGTACAGCGGCGTCAGTGTGCGGACGTGCCGTAGGGAGATTTGGGCCGTAAGCGTTAATGGGCCGCTGCTAGAGGACGGACATCCGGTGTGGCCATTCCAGAGCTCCGGAGGAAAATAGATGTGCAGAATAAGCGTGGCATATTTCAAAACCAAAAAATTGCCAACTTAAGAACAAAACAATTCCAAGCTTTACAACTTGTAAGCTTAAACAATGTAACCATCCAAGCAACATGTTTCTGTTAATTCCTTGTCAAAAAAATTAAGAACAAAACAAATCCTAAGCTGTACAGTTGTAACAGTAAGTACCCTTTATGATACTGCCATTGCCATGCTACAAATTTACCATCCACCACTCTTAAATAAAAAGCAGCAGGGCATCCGCTATCTACTTAGAGCATCTCCAAGAGTTATGCATTTGGATTTGGCATTTATTAATTTGCATAAAACTTCTAAAAAAAAAACTCTCTCCAATAGTTATGCATTTAGCCTTTGCATTTTCATTAACTTGGCATTTGTAGGGGGAGACTTGGCATATATGCCAAGCCCTTCGCGCTTGGCATTTGTCGCATGTGTTGCCTCCGACGTCCCCGCACGCGACTCTCGCACCACATCTCTCCACCTACGCTGCCTATTTTGGGTAATTGCCAAGTCAAAATTGCAAAACGGTTGGAGATGTCCTCTTTTATTCCTTTGCATTTTGTTTTGAGAGTTGGCAAATGACTACAAATGCCAAAGTAAAAATGCAAAACCCTTGGAGATGCTCTTATATGTATGGTCAGCGTTGTTAGCGAATTAGAATGTATCCCTTCACCCTTGAATCTTGGAGAGTCAAAGTTTTTTAAGTTTGATCAAAATTATAGAAAAAAATTTTCAAAAAAATTATAGAGAAAATTATAATGATTTATGACATTAAATAGATGTACAATGAAAATATAAGCAAAGAAGAATCTAATAATGCTTAATTGACGTCGTAAATGTTATTATTTATCATATAAATTTGATCAAATTTGAAAAAGTTCGACTCTCCAAAATCTTTGGAATGACTTACAATTTGGAATGGAGAGAGTATTAAATATAGTACAGGATAATAAAGTTGAATATCTCTGAAACAAGCACAGGTTCATCACTTATACTAAAACATATAGTTATTATTATGCTACTAGTCAACATGAACTCATTACCACACCAACCACACGTGACAACAGTGCTACAACTTCCAGTCATCACCTTTGCCATCGGTGACCTCCTCCAGCTGGTACTCAGCATACCCCTTGATGATGGACTGGTATTGCAAGTACCCATGGAACAAGCGATCAACCTTTTCCATGGCAGCAAGATCATCAGTCAAATCCTCGTAGGGGATAGGCTTGCGACGGGGCCGATTCATCAAAAGATCAACACACCCCTTGTCCAACCTCTGAGTCACCATCTTAGTCTTCTTCCACTCTCCACCGGCCAATTCAATGTCCTCCTTCATCGGCACCACCTGAATCGTGTGAGGGGGCTTACTCAAAATCTCAACACTCGTCCTGAGCAGCCTCCTAAACCGCACCTTAGTCTTCACACCTCCGTTGACTGATTCAAAGATCTCCTCAGACAACACCCTATATCTCCTACCCTCCATCTCCGCCTCCTTCGATCCACTGCCCTCCACCTGTTATGTCAGTTAACAATTCATTAAGAAACACAAACTAAATATGAAAAAAAAAGAGATAGAATTCCATTCATTTTTCTTTGAAATAAAAAACTTTTTTCACATATAGGTCACCGATTTTGCATTCAAAAGAGGATGCATGCTCTTCTGTAGTAAAGAGTTAAAACTATTCTGTCGATATGAGTGTTCTATATATCAGATATAAATTCTAAGCTCTTTCCAGCTTAAAATCATTCCGAGACTAATACTAATGTAGTTATAGAAAGTCAACTTGAACAGTTTAGCTAAATGAGATAAGTCACTGAAATAGATATTTTATTTTCCTTTACCTATTCCCATCTATCTATCCTTCTTGGATTCAAAAGAAAGATACTCAAACCATTTATTTTCCTTTACCTATTCCCATCTATCTATCCTTCAAAAGAAAGCATTCTGAAACCATTTATTTTCCTAATTTTACCTATTCCTATCTATCTATCCTTCTTGGATTCAAAAGAAAGCTACTCTGAAACCAAAAAGAAATAAAAGAAATACCTCGTTCGATCTCTTAGCCTTCTTTGAGGATCCGCTGTCTTCCTTATCATCGTCCTTGGCCTTCTTCTTCTCCTTCGATCCGCTGCTAGATCTCTTGCCCTCCTCCCTCGATCGCTTCAACTTGTGCTCCGACGATCTGGCGTCTGCCGCCATCACCTCGTCCTCCGTCGCAATCTCCATCCCGCCCTCCGACCGAAGGAGGGCCATGAACTCGCTGACCTCCTTGTCCTCCTCATCGGGCCTGGGCTTCTTGGCTAACAGCGAACGGAAGCGAGGCGGGCACGGCTCTAGCGGCGAACCGGAGCAAGCCGGGCACCTCTTGGTCTCCACCAGGATCCTCCTCCGCCGCCTCAAAACCTGCCGCTGCTTCTTGGTCGCCTCGGCCGGCTCCATCTTGAGGGGCCCGTGCAGCAGCACCGCCCTCAGCATGTCCCGCATCTTCTCGGGTTCCTCCACCACCTCCACCACCTCGTCAGGATTAGGCTTGGGCTTCTTCATGAACACAAATCCGGAGCAAGTGGAACACATGAACACGTCCCTACCTGGTAACCTCCGCCTCGTCTCCATCGCCCTCCTATCACCCCCGTTGCAGCGGCGGCCGCCTTAGATTAGACCGAGGAGAAGAGGCGGTGATATATATATGGCCAGTTTGGTTTATAACCCACAAAAGTCCTGCCAAGATTTGTGCATACCAAAATTGCCAAAGTTTTGCTTTCATTTTTTTTAAACAAAGGCAAATTGCCAAAGTTATTTTTCCTTGTTGATGCATGTACCAAGATAAAGCTGCATTTGGGCCATGTTTTGTGGCTTTATTTATTACTCCGTTCAAAAAAAAAAAAAAAAAAACAATGGAAATCTCGTGTCCGGAGATGACAAAAGATTCTTAGTTTTGACAAAATCAATTTATAAAGGTATTGATGTTTATGATGCACAATAAGTATCATCAATTAATAATTGATGTATGTATCCTCGTAATAAATCTAACTAAGAATCTACTCCCTCCGTCCTAGAATAAAGAGCATTCTAACCTTTAAAAGTTGTCCCTAAATATAGTACATTTGGAAAACAAGAAGATAATATTTATCTAAACAGGGAGTATATAATTATATTTTACAAGGAAGGTAACTCATTTGCCTGCCATATTTTGTATGAAGACAAAAGATTCACCCTTTAATCATGCGGAATAAAATCATATTTTAATATATTAGGAAGGTAAGTGAAGGGTACATGTGTCTATTGCCATCTCCCTTATTTTGTCAAAGAATAGCTAGAATGCTCTTTATTCCAGGACGGATGGAGTAAATGTTAATATATGCTCTATAAACTTAGGCACCGCATCTAGTGGGAACCAGAGCCCTGTGCAACTTGAAAACTCGAATCAAGGCCACAAGATGCTCGTCGATCTTGTGGTGGAGAATGTGGTGGAGCGCGTGTCATGGGCAAAAGCCGGCCTGTGGCCGGTGTGACAGTGACCGCGGACGGCAAGTCGTACAAGACCGACGCGTAGGCAAACCACCGGTTGTCCGCCACCGACTCCATCCACGTCGCCGTCGACGTCAAGGCCGACGTGTCGTCACTGTTGTACGCCACTGCTCGCGGCTTCAAGGAGGAGTCCACCGTGCCACCCTTGTTTATTATTGTGATAGCATTAGTGTTGTTTACCTTTCCGGCACCCCAGTGTAGCATCAACGGACGAAGCATGTTGAGATTGATCTCTATTTTTTTCGAGAGCGGGTCACCCTCGGCCATGTTCGGGTACTTCATGTTCCTACCACATCCCAGTACGCCGACGTATTCACCAAGGGTCTTCTACCTTTGTGCTTCAGGAGTTTCAGTCTAGCCTGAACATCTGCCATGCTTTCGATCAGATTGCGAGGGAGTGTTACCATAGTAGGCTCCCTTTTAGTGGATGCAATCCCGAGCCTGTGCAATAGGCTTGCATGCCAACCCGACTACCTATATGTATCTCTGTACAAGATATGGAATACAACCAACCATTCCTATGACTCTTACAATACAGTACAACAGTGTCATGTTTCAGCCCACCAAAAAGCTTGACCAACTATAAATAAAAAATAATAAAATGTTTATAATATAAAATAAATATCATTAGATTAACTACAAAATATATTTTCATAATAAATAGATTTCGAGCTACAAATATAAATACTATTCACTAGAAACTTGGTCAAACAGGAAGCACTTTCACTGGCACGCAACCCATAATTGCATCCTTTGTGGGACGGAGGGAGTACGAGATGATGTTCTATGATAAAATCTTTTTGCAATGTTCACATGGTATATACATGTTTTGTTCTTGTAGTATACATGTATATACACGTGGTATATTCCATGCACTTATGAAATGATGTTTCTAATAGCAAATGTTTCAAATTTGTCAAATTTATGTGTCTATAATTGAATTATGTGCCATGTGAGGTGTAAGAATGTGGGGTGAGGCAATAAAAACTATAATGCATATATATATGACAAATATATATCACCCAATAAACAAAAAGAAACAATACATCATCACAAAGAGAGATAAGCAACACAAGCTAGAAATATGATCTTGCATAAATAATGAAGTTCTACAGACTAGTTTACAATCACATTGTTCATCACAAAGTCTTATATAGCCCATACATAAATGTCTTGCCAAGAGATCACTGATCACTGAACAAAGCACCACATAGATAACGTTCATCATAAACATCACATGAGACATACAGAGGTCCACCAACGATACAACAATAAATAAGGATAGATAATGGGCCGACATGAATGCAAGCGCCAAAAAGGGAAGAAATATGACGAATCTCAATTCATGTCAAAGTCAAGAAGGCTGAGATCGTGCTTCGACCCCTCGTCTTCCTCATCGGTTGCAGCAACTCCTGCACAACTATCTGTGACGAGGCGATGGCGTGTGTGCTACTGGTCACAAGCAGCTCAAGACTTTGCTTTCCAGGTTGGGGCTCCGCTAGCCTTATCAGCAACCCCCTGTTCCTCTTGTTCTGAGATCGAGACTTCATTTGCAAGTGTTTGCAAGTGTTTAGTTGCGGTGGTGGTGAGCGTGCCGAGCTGGATGCTCTGGTCACTGAGTATTTTTTGGGTCCTTGCTATGGTTGTTTACAGCAAGCGGATAGCTTTTGGGAGGGCTTACCGTCCCCATTTTGTAACTTCTTTGAAAAACTCCTACATGCTTAATGCATTATGTCTAGGCGTTCTAGAAAAAAGAAGGCTGAGATCGCGCTGTTGTGGACCCTGTCTACAAGCGGCTGCATCCCAATCCCAAGTCTCATTACCTGCATCCTCTGTATAACTGTATGTGCTCCTTATATGCGTTTGTGAGCAAGCCAATATGACTGCTACATAAAAATTTGATAAGAAAATAATCAAATATCAGGGGCAATATAGAAGTATAACACGTCCATCCTGGAGGGTACGGTTCCACAAGGGATCTTTGCAAGAAACTCGAGATTTGACCAACCAAAATTGAATCTGTCATAGCACAAGCAAGACCTACCACTAGATGAAGCTTTTGACCAAAAGGAATCAACTCAAACAAATTGCATTGATTGATCAGGCCACGGATATTTGAGATTACCTTGAACAGATTTCCCACGCAAACGTGAGGAAAAGATGAGATGAAGCAGCGGGGGGAGAGCAAGTGTGAATCCAACCCCTACATGGATTAGCCTTAGCACGAGCAAATCCCTCAACTTATGAGCATTTGGGTGTGCACGGGAGAGAGGGAGCAGGAGGGACTTACTGCTCGAGGAACAAGAAAGTGACTGGGGAAAACGAGATGTGATGAAAAGTCACGGGCAAGTCTCATGGATAGGCATCCCAGACCGGACATCTGGTGGCCATTACCAGAGCTCTGGAAAATATATGCGCTCATGGAAACCTGGAACCCGAGCAACTGAACCAGACATCCGGCCGGTGTGGCCATGCCAGAGCTCCACTTAAGAACCGGTAAGAGTGGCATATTTCAAAACCGGTAAAATTGCAAACTTAAGAACAAAACCAATCCTGAGCTCTACACTTGTAACAGAAAGTACCTTTTTATGATAATGCCATTGGCATGCTACAATTTACAATCCACCACTCGTAAATAAATAAAACCAGCAGGGCATCCACTATCTACTTATATGGATCGTCAGTGTTGTCAGCGATTAGAACGTATCCCTTCTGAATCTTCTTCACCAGATGTGTTCTTTCCAAATCGGCTTACGCATACAGACAGTCTAGTTCAGTCTTCTGGTGCTAGTCGTCTTCCATGGATTCTTCCTCCTCAGGATGTACATACTGCTTCATGTATTCTTCCTCGATTGTCTCCTTCAGCAAAGTTAACCTCTGGATGATCACCGGGTCGTTCATCTTTCTCGCATCCATAAAATCTGTCTCCTCCTTGTTGAGATGGTATGAATCGAGCAGCATTTTGATCCATTTGTGGAGTTCTTTGGGAGTTCTGCAGTACCAGATAAGGAACTCAAGAAGCTATAATGTTTTTATTTATTAAAGCATTTAGATAACAAAATTACCCGTACAGATTCATGCAGTCAATTTTATATTATACATGCTCATTAAGAATTGACTTCATGACATAATGATTGGACAAGCCACTTAACACTTGATAACATTAACTCACAGTTAAGTGCAGCATGTGACCAGAAAAAAAACTTAATTTTGAGGATAACCAATCAAACTCCCCATGCATCAATCTAATAAACTCAAATAGTAGCAAAGAAAAGGAATAAGTCTACATAACCTCATGCTGTTTGTCTACTAAACCCACTATGAGCCATGTATCGAGCATCCCGAAATATTTGAACCACCAAAATAACCTGCAGGGGGTTTTGCTCATGTGGCACTTTACACTGACACTGGTGTGGGTCTAGAGTGATGTGGCATATTGTGTAGTTAAGTTTGTCTATGCCAACATGTCACATCAGTAAAAACACCCTCCAAAGTCCAAAAGGAAGTTATTTTGATTTTTGACAGTTTTTGAGAAGTTAGTTGTCAAAACATGAATAACTGAGGGGATTATGTAGATTTATTCCTAAAGGAATTTAGGGAACAAGAACAGCTAGATGTGGCAAATCAGTTTTGTCGGAGACATGTATGAAGACTTTTTCAGTAATAAAATCAATAGAGACAACAAATGAATATCTTTGTTGAAAAACTCTTACGTGTAAAGAGCATCTTCATCCTTGGCTTCATGCTCATCTCCGGGAGAGAAAGCAGTTGCAAGAGCACCAAATCTCTCTTCAGGCTCTTCAATATTCAGCAAATACTTCAGAAGCTTCATCTCAGGAGGTGAGATGCTCTTGAGGCTTTCTTTTGTAGTTGTATAAATATGATACATTATGTCCTTGACCTAGGCCATGGATATGAATCAGCAAATACTATGTACAATGTTTAGGCACTAGTTTTATAACAGTGTCGTTTACCTATTCAAAATCTTAGCTAATGTTACTTAATTCACCATACAACTAGTAAGTGCCAAAAAGGTTTGTGGTTTTATACAACATGCTGGTGATTCAGATTTCAAATATGAATTGTAAATAGAATCCACTTATGTCTTGTTTGGCAGAGATCTAGCTCCAAGAATTCTTAGAGCTGAGTACTCAGGCTCCTAGCTTCAGAAATCTGTGAAGTTGGAGTTGGAGTTGGGTTTTCCTAGATCCAGACTCCAGGAATGTGGAGTTGGAGCCATGGTTATAGTTTACGAAGGCTCACTGAATCCTAATAAGCATTCTGACGAATTCTATGTTCTCGACTTTCATAACATTTTCCTATTCAAGATTTACATAAAACTAAAAAATAAAAATAATATATCAAAGAGAATATAAAGGAAAATGAAACTTTATGCAAAGTTACCAAACAATGAAGCCAGGTGGTATTACATCCACTCTCAGGATACCAAAATGTTATGTTACATTTCTTATACATATATACCAAATTTTCATTACTTAATGCCTGATTTCTGCTGAAGCACAAACTGACAAGATGGCTATATTTCTAGCCTCGATAGTCTATGTTGTTTGATAGTACCACAGTGGGCTAATCAACACAATATCTCATAATGGGCTTTGTGTAACACCAACAACCCAAGTGGGCAAGAATGTAGCAAGCAACTTATACATAGCTGTAGAATATACAACTTTGTTTATATTGAACTAAGACTAACCTTATCATTCATGGTTGTAGATTCTTTTGCAGCAGCCCAAGCTCTGTTAATGAGAAGAACAAGCTCTGTTAATGAGAAGAATTAGAGATGAATCAAGTTCTTTAGCCCTGGCTAAGCTTTTGATTTTGTCACAAGCACCATCTAGTGAAGAGGAATTCAGTATATCATCAAACTTCAACTGAGCAGATTCTATATCCAACTGTTCCAGTGTACAATCATATGCATGAATTGCAGATAGGCATTTGGCTCCAAGCCTGACTATTCCTGCATAATATTGAGAACTAATCAGCTCATAATATAAATTACCAATTTACCATATTCAAAACAATAACTAAAAGTAAAGTAGATACATTGACCTGTCAATTCTCATGGCAAGAATTTGGTACTAACCACTAACCACTAACCACATGCTCATTAGAATATGTTGACCTTGACAACGAACCCAGATGAAGCACCAAACAAGACTAAATAAAGACAATTTAGTGATACTTCTATGTGCTGCATGTAACATTTTTGTTCTTCTGCGATTTTGGTTAACCAGAAATCATGATCCATGTGCCCACGAAACAAATAATCAAGTTCTCAAATGTGATCTTTTCAGTAACCTTTTTATGGTGTGATTATATGTTAGCGGCTAATCGCCTTGGTATAAATGAAGTGATAAGGTGTGATATGTGAGTAAAAAATGATAGAAGGTACATAGTTACCATCTCGCTCGTCAAGGCCATTATAAGCATTCACAAGGAAATTAAGATGGCGAAAGAACTCCCCAGTGAAATCCTTCCGTCGTCTTGCAACAATAGCATTAATGTCAGCAGGGTTCTCTCTGAGCTCAGTGAAGAGTTCCATGTGCTTCTCTATGTCATCATCTATCTGCATCCAAAACATGAAGAATATTCACATAGTTATGAGAGCATCTAGAGATTTTTTTGGTTTGAATATATTACACCTAGTCTGACAATAATAGCATTTAATCTTAATACATGGGGTTCTTAAGGTTGACGTGTCAAAAATTATACTGGCAACTGTGAAAACTCACTTATAAGGAGAACAGATAAGGACTTACCTTCTTAACTTTTCTAGCAAGCACAACCAACTTTTGTTTCAATGAAGGATCAGTCTCCATATCTATGCGCACTTGACAACGCTTGTAGAAGTGCTCCCTATACCTTCGCCACTCCTCTCTAAACACCAATAATTTTCTCCAGTCCTTTGTTTCTGGTTTCTTATACATGAAGAACTCAATGAATTTGTCGCAGATTTCAGTCATTGTGTACCCCATTGCAACTTCAGCCTCAGTTTGGTCTTTCACACTAGCAATGGTTGGACTAGCTACACAACCTGTAATTAAATGTAGTTCATGATGTAGGGCATATTTTTCAAAGTTATATAATGTAAGCATGAGAGTCCGGAGCATACACACAGAAACAAAGGGGTGCATTTGCGAAACCAGGGAAAACAATAATCCAATCCAACTTAATAGAGGTCCTCTTAACAAGCATAGTTTAGTCATAAGAAACAAAAATTGAATTGCAGTAAGATCAGTCCCTAAAGGAATTTTCAACAAAGCATATACGGTAATTATTTTGCAGTTCTGATTTCAATCACGTAACCCCAATCCACAATTTGTGGCAGTCGATCTTTTTTGGAACTTTCGTTAAAGGAATATCACCATTGGCCTAGGAAACAAAAATACTTGCACCTCATAACTGAACCCCCTCAGTGCTCAGCAACATCCAACGGGGCATTACGGCCATTCATCGAACACCTTAAAGGCAACACAAACGCGGAATAACCTACACGAATTGGCTGAACAAGGAAATGAATGAAGTTGCCTCTGAGTCTTAGAGAATATTCATTCACTCCCTAGTTCCTCGCCCCAAGTTGCTTCCAAGTTCCATGGCCCTGTTTGGATGGACTGACTAAAAAAAGTTGCTAGCAGCTACTAAAAAAAGCTCTAGCAAATCCAAACAGCTCTCCATTCTGAACTACTGAAGTACCCAGCTTACAAACCGCTATATATTATTAGTGCTAAATTCACGAATTGACCAAAGAAACAGAGAGGGGAGGGGGGAAGATGCTGACAACTGAAATTGTCATGAGGAGGAGGAATGTACTGGTGCCTTACGTGGTGGTGGTGGAGCTGTGGCGAGGTGGCCGCGCTTGGTCGAACGGGGAACGGGTACGGACGCGGAGGAGGGATAGAGGGAGTGCGAGTGGGCGGTGGCCGTCGACGCAGGCGAGGGTCGGGGAGCGCGGCAGAGGACGCCCGGATTCGTCGCCATCGGCGCCACCACGGCGAGAGGAACCGACTGCACGAGTGGTGGTGGACTGCAGGTTTAGAGGAGGTTTATCGCTTGCCTCGCCAAGCTCGAGCAGCAACAGTCGCCCTGGACCTGCGGGCGTCGCTTGCCTCGCCGCGCGCGAGGTGGACGCCGAGACCTCTGCCTCGCCGGGTTCGAGTCGCCGCGTGGAGCACCGGAGGCGCAGCAGCTCGCCGTCGCCTCGCCGTGGTGGGGGAACGGAACGGAATTGCCGCCGTCGGCGGGTAAACGAGACTGAATGAGTGGCGAAGTGGATAAGAAGTTAATCTTTTTTTTTTTTTTGAGTATTGGATAGTTTTTTTGGGCTGAGTGGGCTTCCTTTTTAGTACTTGTTTGGCCCAGAAAAGAAATGTATCGAGATTTTTTTGCCTCGTGGCCCACTTGACAACTCCAAGTGGTTGAGTGGGCTTCTTTTTTTCTGCTATTTCGGCCCAACCGGACAGACGGCCCATCCAGAGCCCACACTTTGGTTTCCTTCTCGGCGGCTCAGTGCCGGCCCACTCTCGATGGAATGGAATTTTTTTTTTGTCACACCGTCACACGCCATGTCAATGCACGCTCGGGCACAAAGCGGTCATTCCAAGAATCTTAAAAGTCAAAGTATTTTAAGTTTGATCGAATTTAAATGATTAGATAATAACAATTGAAATGCTAACTAAGTATCGATGGATTCTTCATTAATTATATTTTTATATTGTATTTATCTAGTGTCATTAATCTTTGTAATTTTTTCTATAATTTTGGTCAAACTTAATATGCTTTGAATCTCCAATATTCTTAGAATGATTTATAATTCGAATCGGAGGGACTACTGTACACGGACTGTACTTGACACGGCGGGCCATGTCATGTTGTGCGCGTGGCTCATTAGGATAGGTCCGTGTCGTGCGTTCTTGAATGCTACATGGAAGGGTGTGGGGTGTGATATGGCGTGGCGTGGTGTGGTTTGGTGTGTCACGCACGCCTGACACTTATGCACGTGACACGTGAGGATGCATGATGGACACCGGACTACAGATTGCGCTGGCTGCAGGGCGCAAGGTGCTTATTTTCGAAGGTCAAACGGTGAGAGCTCACTCCAAAGAGTCCAAGCGGGAGCGTGACCAAGGCCGTGTCCAACGGTATGTATATCTTCTCTCTCCTATGGTGTGAGTTGTTGTTGTACAGATTTGTCTCCACTCAATGAAATGAATTGCTAGAGGCCGCCAGTTTAGTTGACGACAGCGCCAAACACTAAACCAAAAGAAAATTTCAAAAGTTTTCATTTTCCTCCCTGATATACGGTGAATAGTTATTTGATTGGTGCCATTATATTGATAAGAAGAGGGTTTGTCTACTCACTATCCAGTTATTTAATCCCACAAAACAATAAGAAAACACATTGCTCAAAAAAGTATTTTTGCCAATACACAGGGCGAACACACAAACACAACGCACACATACACATACACACACGCACACGCACATTCTCCCCATCCATCCTATGTTGGTTGCTGAAAGGGTGGACTGGCCACGTCGCTCTAAAAGGCTTTCTGCATCGGCGCGGTGTCCACGTCGTTCAAAAAACGCCGGCTATGTCCACGTCTGTGTTAATTCAGTTTACTTGGCCCAGCTACGTCCACGTCGCCTCCTAACCTTCCAGACACGTCGTTTCAAATTCATACAGCCTATCCACGTCGCTCCAATTACCTATTTGCATAAAGGCCCTTCTTCTTTCTCTAAATTACAGTCTGCTCCACCCAGGTCCCCGTGAACAGTAACTGCGGCCTGTTTTCTTTCTCTTAGGCCCCTGTAAAATGGAAATCCGTCGCCCGAAGAAGAGAAAATTCCGAAAACATCTCTTTTTTTCCATTTACCCCCGCCTCCCTTCATATAAATTGAGCCCTCCCCTCAAAGCAAAAAAAAAAAAAAAAACATTCTCCCGTATCTCTTCCCCACCCCGTCTCTCCTCCCGGGTCCCGACACCGCCTCCTCCAGATGCGGCGCCGCGGCCGGCGCATCGCCGCGGCGCAGGGGCCAGGGCGCCCTCTCCCTCCCCCATCCCGTGGCCTCCTCCTCCTCCCCCAGATGCGGCGCGGGCGCGAGCGTGCGCGCGCGCCGGCCGGCCCGGGCGGGGGCCGCGCGCCCCGACCGCGGGCGGCGAGCGACGCGGCGGACGGCGGCGCGCGCGCGCGGCGTTGCGAGGCCGCGCACGGCGCGGTGCGGGCGGCGGCGCGTGCAGGTGCGCCACCGGCGCGGGCAGCCCCCTCCTCCCTCCCCGGTCCGGCACGGCGGCGACGCGACCGGCGGCGGCGGCGTGGCTGCCGGCGGCCTCCCTCCCCTCCCCCTCTACCTCCGTCTCGATCTGAGCCTCCTCGCACCTCCGCCCACGAACGCGTTGAGTCTTTCATGTCCTAGGGTTTCTTGGAGGTGGATTTGGTCTCTAGCTTTTATGGATTTTGATTCTTTTCTGCAGCCCAAGCAAGTGACTCAGAAATTTTTGCATTTTCATGCCAGGTTCCTCGATGGATTTGAACTCGGCCTTTTTTTTTGGTTGTCCACACCCAAGAGTGGATGGAACAGCTGCTACTGCAGCAGAGGTTTTCAGGATGAAAAAAGGACCGGAGCAACACCGTCCTACGATGCCTTGCTCGCTGGCAGTGGACGAACGGATGAACAGAACCTGCTCTTCGTCTCCAGGCCTGCTGTTCAATCAAGGTTTGTAAAACTAGATTATGGAATAGACAGTTCAAATATATATGAAACTTGACACTGAAATTTAAATACACATGAAACATGACACTGATGAAGATTCTTTCATTGGTTGGGTCTGAATATTTCTTTGTAATGATTCACTAAAAAAATGGAATAACGTGTTTTTACAGACTGGTGGCACAAAAAAGATGGACTACTTCGCATTAAAGGTGATGCATTGATTCTACATTACAGAATGAGCTTCCATGTATCCAAGAATACAATCCGATGGTTTTCAAAGTACCAAAGCATGCTCATGTATATATATTGCTATTTATTTATTCACCAGAGCATACCGCTTCCCTTGGCTCCGTCTACTGCAGCTTGCTATTTCAGCTGGCACTACACACAGCTCCTCTTTACATTCATCATTTTCTACATGTGTGGCCGATTTGAGTTATTATTGCAAGCAACGGTATTTTCCAGTGCTTGTCATTGTTCGTCGCTATGAAAAATCAATTGATTCCATTTCGCTTATTTCTGCACCTACTCTTAGTTCTTATATTCTTTCTATCTTCTTTTACTCTGAGCTTTTTTTATATGTCTCTAAGCACTCTGATTAAGATTAGAACCCATATTCAGTATTTGCTTATTCACATTATTTACAGAAAGCTAACTACGGCAATGTTGTTACCTTAGTGGTTACGGTTTTCCTATTTAGAGAGGTTTGTTGTGCTGTGAATTAGACCCAGTCTATATATATCTCCAAGGTTAATTTTAGTTCCATGATTCAGTTATATATATTTACATGTGCCATTTTTAGATATCTTCTGATCATGATTCGGTAGCGTTGCAGTTACAATTCATCACTACTAATGTCAGGTTGTGGAGTCAAATAGTGTGTCACCTCTTTAACATGTCAATTTCCACCTAATGTCTTCCTTCTGTCTTCATGTCTGTGTATGCAGAATAAAGATTTGCAAGGCCATATTAATATATTAGGCTCAAGACGTGTTCGGCAGGTTGTATTGTAGTCCTTAGTGCTCTGTACAAAATATTGCAATCCTTAGTGCCCAGACCATCCAAATTCTATTCTTTCTGACACATTTATTCTCTTTCAGTGATTGAGTCCAGTGTATTTTTGAGATGGTTGAAGTACAGAGGTACGAGAGTTCAGTCCTATTTTAATATCATATATTTTGTTCACTGTTCAGAATTGATTTTTGATAGCTACTGCAGAATATGGTTCATGCCCTTTTCCAATCCAATTGGTACAGGTGTTAAGTAATATGCCATAGGTAAAAGGTTATTGCCTCTTATTCATGCCATCATGCTCCATTGATTTGCTCTTTACCTACACATGAATATACATGGATGTATACAAATCATACAATAGCCCGCCCAAATTTTGCACGTGGTCAACCATCCAGTTTTTAGTTACTTTGTTTGTGGGAAAACTATCACACCAAGTTATGGCTCCATAATGGTTTTAATAAACCGGCCCATAATTATGTTGCCTGTATAACTAATGGGTGTGTTTGGTCTGGTGTCTTGGGCTAGGCTAAGCCTGGATAAGGAGAAATGGCCCTGTTTGGTTTCGTTTTTGGGCTCCCTGGCCTGGCTCCAGTTGGGCTCCGTACTGGGGATAGCCAGGCCCCAGAAAAACGGACCGGCCGGGCGTTTTTCTGGAGCCTGGCTTGGGCTGGCTCGGCGCGCGCCCCTCCGCGTGGGCCCATTTGGCCAACCCGAGCTCCGGCTGGCTCGGCTATAAAACCGGCTTCCTCACCGCCCGCTAGGGTTTCCCGGTCACTGTTCACTCCCTCGGCGGCGCACTCTCGCTCCACTCTCTCACTCGCTCTCGCTCTCGCCATCGCCCCCGTCCCTCCTCTTCCTCCTCGGGTCCCCGCCGGTGGCGGGTATCCTCCTCGTCGCTGCTGGTAAGATGAACTGGCCATGGTACACGACGGAATCCCCTTGTCCCTTTGCTCCTTGTTCTTGGTTGTGCTCCTGTTAGTCGATCTAGCTCTTGATCTGTGCGGGTACTGTCGATTGCTTGTTTTTCGTTTTGATTTGGTCGATGATTGAACCTGTGGTGGATCTGGGTGGCGCAGCTAGCTGTCGCGGGCCGGTCCCTAGAACTGATTAGGGATTCATACACTGCTGCTTAGATCCTAGTAATTGGTACCATGTCTTCTTGCACTGCTGTGTAGCCTAGGATCCATCTTTTCTTGTCATGGCAGCTAGGGTTTGGTCACTGTCGTCAGTCATGGAACCTGTTAATACTGATATTGTCTCCTTTTATTCTTGCTTAGCACCATGGAACCGATTAGGCGTCGTCTTGTCGTTAGGGGGGCTGCAATGGTTGTGGTCATGTCTGCTGGTTCTTCCTTAGATTCAGAAGGGTGTCTGCTTCTCGGAGGGGGATCTGTTATGGCCCAATGACACAGAGGGACAAGGACAGGATGGTTCACCTGAAGTTCATCCACCAGCCAGATGACATTAGCATGATAGAGCTGCTGAGGATGAGGAGGGCTCCTTTTTTCCAGCTTTGTGACCTGTTTCGATCTAGGGGTCTCTTGAAGGACACCATCTTTAGCCAGATAGAAGAACAGGTGGCTATGTTCCTCTTAGTTGTGGGGCATAACACCAGATTCAGAGTCATCAAGTACAAATTCCTTAGGTCCACTGAAACTATCAGTAGGCACTTCAAGGAAGTACTTTTTGTCAAGGTGAACTCGGGAATGAAATGATTTGCCCTCCTTCAAATGCTACCCCAGCAAAAATCCTTGGCAGCCCCAGATGGTACCCATACTTCAAGGTTGGGTTTCTTTGAACCACTTCTTCTTCCATTCCTGCATAGTTGTGCAATCCTGATCATGTGTCATGTGAAAATAGGACCGTGTAGGGTCAATGGATGGCACACATGTTCTTGCTAGAGTACCACAGAAGAAGAAGCAGGCTTTCATGGGCAGGAAGCATACTACCACACAGAATGTCATGGCTTCAGTGGACTTTGACCTAAGGTTCACATATGTCATAGCTGGTTGGGAAGGGTCTGCACATGATGCTAGAGTCTTAGCAGATGCTATACAAAGAGATGATGGCCTTAGGGTGGCACAAGGTACTTATCCTGTCATTTCCATAGTGGACAAGTTAGGTTATGTACCCTCTAATCTCTTCCCCTTCATTCCTTCTAGGCAAGTGGTTGTTGTGTGATGCTGGATATGCAGTTAGACCAGGCTTCCTCCCACCATACCGTGGCACAAGGTACCATCTCAGTGAGTATGGTGTCAGGGCCCCAGAAAATGCTAGAGAGCTGTTTAACCTCAGGCATTCTTCCCTAAGGGTGTGTGTGGAGAGGGCCTGCGGTTCATTGAAGAATAGGTTCAAGATCCTCTACAACAAGCCTTTCCACCCCTACAAGACCCAAGTGAAGCTTGTGCTAGCCTGTTGTATCCTCCACAACTGGATGCTCAGGTTTGGACAAGATGAGGTCATTCCACTTGAACAAGATTGGGAGCCCAACCCAATACTTGATCATAATGACAATGAAATGGACAATGCTGCCTGGGCAGAGCAGAGGGACACTTGGGCCAACCAGATGTGGGCAGCTAGGCATGGTGGCCATTGAGACTAGGAACAGCAAGACTTGTTTGCTCCCTATGATGTTACTTAAGTTTTATGAGACCAATTTGTTGGCACGATGCCATTTATTGTAATTTGAACTATTGTTTCCCTACTGTTTGCCATTTGCTTTGAACTATTGTTGTACTATTGAACTCATTTATCTTGTTGTAATGTTGAACTCATGCACTTCAGTCAATTTAGTTGTTTCATGATGCCATTTTCATGCCTTTTTTGCTATCAACTTCAATTGCTTGTTGTTTTACATATCAGCAATGAATGGGTTTGAGGGTTTTGATATCTTTGGGGGACAAGTGCATGAGGAACCTGTGTATGATCAGCCTGAGGTACAGCCACTGCCACAAGGCAATGGGGGTGCACCTAGACTGAACTGGACTCCAGTGATGTCCTCCTTCTGCCTGAGCAAGTTCTCAGATCTGGTGACCCAAGGAGTCAGGACTGATAAGGGCTTCAAGAACTGCCATGTCAATCAAGTGGCAAAGGAGTTGCAGAGCTACATTGGGCAGGCCGTGTCGGGTACCCGTCTACAACCATCTGCGCAAGTGGAGGTCCAAGTGGGTGAAGGTATGCAGGCTAAGGGATCTGAGTGGTGCCAATTGGGATGAAGACCTGTGCATGATCACCTTGTCACCTGAACATTACCATGGCTATGTTAGGGTAAGTTTGAGCACTGCATTTCAGTTTCATTCTGTTATCAATTTTGAACATTGTATTTGAACCACTAACTATTGCAATTGTTTTATTATATGCAGGACCACCCAAAGGATGCTGAGTATCTCAATGTCCCCATTGCCAACTACCAGTTCATGCAGAACATCTATGCCACTGGGGTGGCTTCTGGTAGGTATGCAATGGGGTCCAATGAGCCCTTGGGTGTCCCTGCAACTCAAGCTGAAGATGAGGTGGTCGACTTGGAGAAGGAAGATGCACCAGAAGTGAATAGCAAGGCCAAGCGCAAGGCAGAGGTTGATGTCAAGGGCAAAGGGAAGTGCAAGGCAGATGTCAAGGGAGACTGCAGCAAGAAGAAGAAGAGGGTGCTCAATGAAGATGATGCTGCTCTGATGACAGGGTTCACTGAAGCAATCTGGGGGCTGAATGCTGCACTGACTGAAAGGAACCACGCTAAGGCAGCTCCTGGCATCTATGATGCAGTCATGGGTTGCCCTGGGTATGCCAGAAGTGACCTGATGCAATGCCTGAACTACTTGATGGAGCACAAAGGACCAGCCATGGTGTTTGTGGGGATGACAACTGAGGACAAGAAGCTTTAGATGGACACCTACCTGGAGAAGGCCAGGCTCAAGATGGCATTTCAGTGAGAGGAAGGCAATGGAAGACAAGAAGCAAGCAGCAGAATGCTAGAATGCATGAACTGAAATAGTTCACCCTTTTTGGTGTCAATACTGACTTGTAATAATGCAATATCCTTGATGTGTGTTCTAGGTAGCTCTTGGCAGTTGGAGCTGTAGATTAGTTCCCCCATTAGCTCTGTTTCATGATGCATTCTTGAACTAAAACATGCTTCTTTCTTCGGTTAATGAGATGATGCTAGTTGTGTGCCATTTTACGTGATGTGTCTTTGTAGTTTGTTAGTTGTCTTGTGATTTCGTTGTCATAGTTGGGTTGCAATTGATACTATACCTTGTCTTTGTTTCAAGGGGATGAAGGTGTATGTGGTTTTTGAAGGGCACAACCCGGTGTGTACCCAACTTGGGTGCTTGCTAATGAGCAAGTGGTGGGTACAAGCACAACTGCATCAAAGCTATCCTAGTAGGCAAGCCGGAGAGGAAGCATTCCATGCTTACCAGAAGAAGAAGCTTGAGGGGGTCGACAACAAGAAGAAGCTGAAGCTCAAGGAACCTACCAGGGAGCAGTACCATGAAGATGAGGCAGTGGATCATGCAACAGAGGGAGAAGCGGTGAACATGAAGGACCTGGTGATTGCAGTTCTGGTGGTAGCTGTTCTTGTACAGTTTTACCTACTTGTTAGTGTGGCCTAAATGGGCTAATGATGTAACAACTTCATGTATTTGAGAATTAGACATTCAGTCATGTGCTAACTGTAATCGGCATTGGCAATTTCTAATCGACATTACGCTTATCGGTTCTACCTACTTGTTAGCATCATTTTCTTTGTCTATGACTTTGAATTTTTCATTGCACTTCACAACATTCAGCAGACAGATCATAACCATACACCAGTTAAAATAGAACACAAGTACTAATAACCAAAGTACTCCCAACAGGGATAGACCAACCAGGATTCATTTTTACATCAACCATAGACCATCCAAAGTACTCCCAACAGGGATAATTTTTACATAAGGTGCACCAAACACATGGGCACCACAAAATTTGCCAAAACATGGCAGTCATCATCAAACCACAAGTTCAGAGTGACCAAGACCTAAGTTAAACCATCACCAGCACCATCACCACGACCTAACTTAAAGCATCACCAGCACCATCACCACGACCTAACTTAAACCATCACCAGATAGCAGAACCACTACTGAGTACTTACACTAAAGTGACCTTGTCACTATCAAAATGCCAGCTCCATGGTCAACCTGATGCACCATGGAGCAGCCCTACCAGCAGCTTCACTATCACTTGCGAAGCAAGAAGATCATCACAGCAAACTGCACTGCAACCACACCAAGGAGGCAGTAGACAATGTAGAACATCTTCTTCTTGTCATGGGAAGCAAAAGCAGCATGTCGCTCATAGCGCCCACAAATCTCCTCTGCAATTCTCTTGGTGCGGTCCTTCTCTTCCTCCATCAGGGCCTTGGCCTTCAGGGCGTCCTCTTTCTGCACCTTCGCCTCCACAAGTTCTTCATGGCCGAAAGACTCGATTGCCTTCCAGATCGTCAGCTCCTTCCACATGCTCTTGAACGCCCTCTGAACACGCTCTGGCCAAGGATCATCGAGCCACTCCCTGTAGCGGCAGTTCTCATCATCCTGTCATTGAAGAAGAGGCGGTCAGTAACAGAAAGAGGAATCGAGTGGAGAAGCTATCATTTTGATCTTGTTTGACACAAACAGAGGAACAAGTGGCCACCATACCTGATGAGGACATGCCAAGAAACGCCTGAATGTGTTCTTGCCGCCCCAGCATTTCTTCAGGACGCAATGGCGACCATGGTGGCACGTCTTCAGCCTGACTGTACCCAGGCCAGACCACTCCTGCTCAGGAAAGGCATGGGGAACAGACAGGTCGCTCTCACCCTACAATCATGATCAAGCAAAGCATCCTGAACTTAGCACTATCACTGTAATATAACATGGCATGAACAAACATGAACAAGCAAATCATCTAGTCAAGGTGACCTAACACTAAGCCAATCAAAACCCTAGATCGAAACCACTACAGATCCAATAAAGAAGACTAATTGAAGCATTTCACATTGCAGATTCATCTTCAGAGCATTCACAACCAAACCCTAGATTGGACGGGGAGGAACAACACATCGCACATATCTCAGAGTCGCCGGAGCCATCATTGTCGAAGGAGTCGACGGAGTCCCCGCCGTCTTCTTCCCCCAAAGTCGTCGAGCGGCTTCGGGAAGGCGACGAGGGGAGGGATGACCGAGGGGAGTGGACGCCGGGGCAGGTGCACATGATTCCGCCGTCGCACCGATTGAGCGCGCCGTCCATGGCGCGCTGAGCGGAGGAGGCGTCGCTCATGGCCGCCGGTGACGAAGAACGCCGCCGACGAGATTGGGGGAGAGGAGGGGAACGGACGGAGAAGACGAAGCGAGTGGGGTGGTGAGCGCAAGAGTGGGGTGAGCGAGTGCGGCCGGTGGCGGCGGAGAATATTTATAGGAGGGTACGGACGCGGCGTGGTAACCTCACTCATGGGCTGGCCAGGTGAACCGGACCCAGAGCTGGGATGCAAACCAAACAAAGCCCACCCTGGCCAAGTTGGGCTAGCCAGCCTCTCCTCCTGGAAACCAAACACAATCCAAATCGGGCCAGGCCAGATGCAACAGCAGACCAAACAAGCACCCCCTTGGCACATTGAACCAGGCCAGGTCTAGCCGGGCCACATGGAGCCACCCTGGCCAACTTGGGCCGAGAACCAAACACACCCAATATTTCCTATGCATTGTACTGACCGCTTCCTAGCTTGCTGGCTCCACGGCCCATATTTTCTTGATTGATACCAGCCATTCTAGGAAATCAAGCTTCCTGCATCCCTTTCCAGCCTGCAGTGTGTAATGTTTTTTTGTAAATTGTTTCCCAAAGCAACCTCTAATCTACAGATTTCTTATGCCAATTTGTTTGTCATACCATAGTGTCTGTTTTTGGCTCAGGTAGGAACAACAGATACAGCCATGCAATTTCTAAAGGCACTCTTCTACAGTTCTATCTAAAATCACAAAGTATGAGTATAATAATTGGAAATAATAGGCATATACAACCACCAAAGTATGAGTATAGTAACTGAGATTAGTTATCTTTTAGTGCTTTCACTGAAAAAGTAAAGTTTTAAAAAATGTGTGTCTGATTTTGATCCCATCAGAGGTTGTCCAATTTTCATTCCTTTGTTGCTATCATTCCAAGGTTCATGCCTTCTGTTATATTTCTGTGCAGGTCCAGCACATTTTCATTACAAGAACCATGTCTACAAGAACCATGCGTAATTTTTTATGTGCTGCACGTTGACGGATCCATCCCATGTGTACAACAAAAGGCAGGTCCTTTCCCTTAATCTCCATTCCTGTCTCCACTGTATGCATATCCTCACTTCCCCTCAACGCACAGGATTCAAGTGTTCTACTGACAACAGCACCCCATCTACTCCCTAGAACTTAAAGCTGATGGCAATGACCCAGGTTTGTGTCTATCGCTTTCATCCATTGTTGCTTGCGGAATTGCATCAGTGTGTTCTCTTATACAAATGCATTCTATATATTAGTCATATTGATTGATGTGTGTCATGGTCTACTATTGCCATTTCTATAGTTAACTACACATGAGGAGGCTCATCTTCTGTTCTTTTCATGCAGACCTTATAGCTCAGTCCATTTCTGATTGTTATTTGTGCTGTTTTAATAGGTCTCTTTGGTCTATTATCATTTCTATATTTTAATTGTGTATCCAAATCCTTTTTGCCCTTTGTGCTTAGCACTGATTCGGAAATATTGCACGTTGTCCTTTTACCTCTATTGTCTACCTTAGTTCATAATTTTATTTGTGAAATCTTTGGAGTAATCTGTTGAAATATATCAGTGTACCCTCTTTTTTTCAGATGTGGTCCGGTGATTTCCAGATTCCTCTTGTGTACCCACTACTGGACCCAAGGTAATCTGGGTTATCTTTCACTCTTTGTTCGCTTTCAATCTCCAATGGCCATATATGCAATTTTCCACTTTTATTGAGTTCAGGCATCCAAAATGTTTTTCACGAAGATCCAATCCTATCACAATATAAAGTGCTATTTGTACCAACAAAATAATTTGTACCACTCAAATTTACTGTTATTTTTCCCTCTTATTTGTGCCTAACATGTGGAACATATTTTATTTTCCATAGTTATGCAACTGCTGCTGCTACTGTGGTTCTGCTCTCCAAGGTTAGTTCTATCCTTAACCCCCTCCCCCATTAATTTGTACCATCTTCTAGCTGTGGATTTCCTGGAAGCCATCTTGCAATAATTAGGTTCAGTGACTGGAATCATGGGACATCTATTATACCATGTGTGCACAATGAGATTATTTTTTTCCTAATGGAATGAATACTGCTAATATACATGGAAGAGAAATGTTCTAGCTAATGATGGAGTTTTTGCTGTTGTGTTCAAATTAATTGGTTGCTCTAATGGTTCCATCTGTTATTTGGGGCTAAAATAAATCCAGGTTCAAGCTCTTCAGGTACAGGACGATAGTGGAAGATCTGGTGTGGAATGAAAATCTTTAGAGTGAAATATGAATGCTTTAGTTTTAAAAAGAATAGGGTTTCCTCACATATGCTTCATTTGCGGTTCCATATTGGCGCCAACAACCAGCACAATATTGTTGCGTCCCTCTATAAACATTGGCTTCAGCAAGCAGTTCAGCTACAAAGCCTGTCGCCCAATATATTTTGCACCTCTTACATCAAACATGTCAAACAATGTTCTCATGATCAGATCAGGATATGCATAATAGGCCACCAAGTTTTCTAATACACAGATATCGACAAACTGCCCATGCTGTTCAGGCTTCCTACCATTAACAACACCCTCTCCTATGATACTATGCTACTACTATCTTGTGTCAAAGGTGCTAATAAATATGTTACAATTGTTCTGTGTAGGTGGATGATGCAATACAATAAAACAGATGACGAGACTTATAGCTACCAAGGGTTAACAGTTACTTGCATGCTTGGACAGGTCTACGAGGTATGCATGCTGATTCTTAGCAGTTACTTGCATGCTTATGAAGAGACATGTTGGAGATTAGTATAGTCTATTAGGCATCTTATAATAATGGTATTTCTTTATTATTTTCTTATGCATGTAAACCATATATTCCTTGGGTTTCTCTTATACCAAATTATTAACAAGCTTCCATTATGAAACTCAAACTGACATTGATACCTTTGCTTCCTGAAAATGAATTTTTTAGGCATGTAAACCATATATTCCTTTGGTTTCTCTTATACCAAATTAGTAACACGCTTCCATTATATTCCTATAGCACAGTTGCTACAAAATTTAAACAGATCTTTTACGTTGTATGTTTATATAGTTTGTTCATCAGGGATCATGGAGTTCAAAGATGAGGGCTATATGGTTCCAAGTATGGACCAGGACCATGAAAGTAGAAGAAACTACCCATGTTGAGTTGTTGCAATACTACCATTCAGCTCATGAAGTTTGTATACATGTGCTTCTATGTAGCTTGCTTAGCACCTCCATGTCTCTGCTTGTGCAATATTTACCATGTGGGAAATTGCACCCTATGTTATTTTGGAATGAGTGGTCACAATTACGTTGTTTAGTCTACAATGTTTTCCAAATGATGAATCAAACATATGTTGTCGTACTCTTTCAACGGACACACGCAGTATTACCTCCTTGCTCAAATTCACCATTGTGTGGAATACTGTATTCATCCTTCCTGTAGCTGTTTTTGCTGGGCGCGCAAGTGCGCGCCATTCCACTAGTGCACAAACACACACAAACACACACGCGTGCACACAGCGTACACACACATAAAAACACAAACACACACACAAGCAGAGCAAGCGAGAGGAAGTAGAGAGTAGAGAAGGAAGCCGTGCCCACGCCCGGGGAGACGGCGCCGGGACGCCCGTGCCTGTCCCGATGAGCGGCGACGGAGGGAGCAAGCAGTGGCCCGCTGGGGATAGCCGCGTTCACGCCAAGGACAATGGCCGGTGCTCACGCTTGACGGGCGCGCCTGCGCCGGGGACACTCAGGCCTTGTTTAGATTCCAGATTTCACTCCCAAATTCCACTATGCAGAATTCCTATTCCCCGTCACATCAAAATGTTGGCACATATATGGAGTACTAAATATAGATGAAATAAAAAACTAATTGCACAGTTCTGTTGTACTTTGCGAGACGAACATTTAAGCTTAATTAATCAATGTTTGGACAATTATTACCAAATAAAAACAAAATTGCTACAGTGTGACGAGACCTTTACTATGCAAACTTTGGCTACCAACTTTGTGATCTAAACAAGGCCTCACCGGAAAAGCCGAGCCCATGCCGGGCCAGCGGCAGCGGCCTAGGGGCGCGAAAGAAGCCTAGGGGCGGCAACGGACTGGGAACGAAGGAACTTGGAAAGGAGAGTTATGCGAGGGAGGGAGCACGCATATTGTACGGCAGTGCGGGCCGGATGCTCAGATCGGATGGATAGAAATCCGGTTGATAATAGGCAACAAAATAATCGGTGTGGTGTGCGTTGTATCATGAAGGCTGTTCGCTTGCGTGGTCACGCATGGTTGTATTGTTAACTATTTTTCTCTTAATGAAAAAGGGTGAATGGCCCGATCTCAAGAAAAGTCGGAGGTCGAGGGGTGTCTTTGGGCTGATTTAGTCCCCTAGTCACCCAAGGCATTGGCGGACCCACCGCCCGGCGAGCCTGGCCAGCCGCCCGGGCTCCTCAGTTGAATACGCAGTGAAAAGTTATGTTATTTGAAGGATTGAAAAGAGATTTTCTATAGTAAATATTCATTATTCTAAAGTTTGCCCGGGCTCTAATGGCTGGCTGGGTCCGCTACTGACCCAAGGTACTAAAGGTCTAATTGGTTTAGTCACTCTCGTTTTGTCGCCCAGCCTGTTTGCGTTTTTAGTTAGGGGACACTAAATGGGGTGACCCTAAAGTTGCATGCCTAAATAACCATTGTAATTTAGTAGCAGCCAACAAATGTCATTACAAAACACTCTTTGCCATCAGCAGTGACACGTGGATACGGGTAGTGGCGGAGCTTTACCAAACACAATACAGTGATACAGTTGCGAGCAACGAAACGAAGCCATTAGCTATAGCTAATTCCGTCCACATCACACAATCACTACGCTCCAGCTGCATATTGAAGCTGAGCGTGCATTATTCAGACGATGAAATAGCACCACGTACGTACGATCATGGAGGGAGCGATTACGTAGTTAATTAGTAGCCTTGACTTGAGCCTGCACCTTGCCGATGAACTCCTGCATGCTCCGGTAGCTGGTGCCACCCTCGGCGACGGCCTTGGCGGCCTCCTGGCTGGCCTTGGCCGCCCTTGCCCTTACCGTCGCGTCAGCCATGGCCGCCTTCACCTTCTCCCCGATCTCCCTCCCGCTCACGATCCGGTCCTCCCCATCCCAGCTCCATCCCTCCATCCACAACCCGATGCCGCCGCTCTCAAGCGCCATGGCGTTCAAGCGCTGGTCGCCGCCGCGGGGCCACGCCAGGAGCGGCACCCCGCACGCCGCCGCCTCCGTCACGGAGTTCCACCCGCTGTGGGTCAAGAACAGGCCCACGGCGGGGTGGCGGAGCACGGCCTCCTGCTCCACCCAGCCCTTCGTCACCAGGCCCCGGCCCTTGACGCGCTCCAGGAACTCGTCGCCTAGCACGTCGCGCGGCTCCGCCGTGTCCTCGCGGTCCACCACCGTCGTCTTGAGCACCCACAGGAACCGGCACCCGCTCGCCTCCAGCCCAGCGCCCATCTCGCGGATCTGCTCGTGGCTCACCGCGATGCGGCTCCCGAACGCGATGTACACCACCGACCTCGCCGGCTGCTCCCCTAGCCAAGCAATGACAGGGGACGAGGAGGCCGCCGGAGGCGGTTTCTCACTGCCGTTCTCCGTGGAGCAGCTGCTGGCTGAGGACGACGTCTTGAGAAGGCCGATGGCGTACACCGGCGGGAACCCAGGGACCACCTTGCCATCTCTCAGGGCGGCAAGTGCCGTGGGCTCCAGTGCGTCGAACGTGTTCACCAGTACGCCGTCGGCTTGGCTCAGCGCACGGCCGTTCTCGATGAACTGCGTCGTGAAGAGGTGGTTCAGTTTGTGCAGTGGCTGCGGGAGGGACGACTGCTGGATGCGACGCACGCCGGGGATGTCGACGTCGCCGACGCCCGCAGCACCAGCGTCGTCCTTCAGCTGCTTCTTGTCGAGGTGGATGGGGAAGTAGGCGACGAGGGAGAGCATGGTGGCGCTCGCGATGTACAGGATGTGGCACGGCAGCTGCAGCTGCTTGGCGACCGGGATCACGTGCGAGGCGAGGGTGATGTCGGTGACGACGGCGGAGACGCGCGGGGCGGCGCCGGCGATGAGGCGGTCCAGGAGGTGCGCCGAGCGGCGCAGGGCCTCCCACCGGAGCAGGAACGGGTCGGTGCCCGCCGGGAACGCGGCGGCGTCCAGCGGCAGGAGGTTGAAGTCGACGCGCTGGATGTGCGGGGACGCCGCGAACAGCGCCGCGAAGCTGGCGGCCTCGGCGTCGGACACGGTCGGGAGGACGGTCACGACGGAGCAGTGGACGCCGCCGTGGCTCGAGAGAGCCGTGATGAAGCGGAAGAAGGGCGTGAGGTGGGCCATCCCGGCGCTCGGAATGAACATGACGTGCGCCGCGCCGCCGTCCAGCTCTCCGTGGATCGCCATTGACCGCGGTGTAGAGGCGGGAATGGAGTGGTCGAACACTCGTGGTTTCTTCGCGACGAGCTGTGAATACGAGGCTGGGAATTGAGCGTGGAACTACATCTATATATATAGCAGGCGCCATGCTTACATTTGATTAACTTTTGTAAATTTGTATTTGTAAATCTTATGAGAATTGACTTGTTGCGATCACCCCTCTGAACCGTATATATATAGATGCTAATTTACTTGCATAGCGAAAGCAAATCCAATAATATATTTTTAACTTAACATGTCTAATAATTATGAAGGAATAATGGACTAAAAACAATATATTTGTTTCTCAGCCCCTGATAAATGTTTCTTAGATAATATTCTAAAACTCTAACACATGAATTAGAAGAAAAACATGACTATAAGAGTACAAAGTACTAGCAGAAATCTGGAATACTATACAAATAATTAATTTAGATTAAAAATGAATAAGGAAAAAAAAAACCCTAGGACCTAGAAAATCATTGATCACCCGATCGGTGATCGCAATTCGCAAGAAGCCAAGAACCAAGGTCAAGATGTCATCGTCGTGGAGCCCTGCCTAGTCATTGACTCTTGCCACATGCTCGTATGTGTGCGTCGGTGCATCGCGGACTTGTGAATCGTGATCAGAGTGTGTGCCATGGCTCTTCGTCCCATCTTTGCCCGGAAGGAAAACAGAGAAAGAAAGCTGGAAAGGCCAACGTTGTCATCTGCGGCCACCTACCTAGCAGGTCTCTGCTTCTGTTCTCATTTATTTGCTAATGCGTAATGGCCGATAGGGCTTGGGGGTTTGTATACCTCAGCTTGAGCTCTTCATCCGCCTGGGCCATCGGCCCTCGCACCTCTTGCCATCCTTAGGGCCGGCACTGAGGAGGACGCTAAGCCACGACCCGTCATGCGCTGTGAGAGCGCGCGACCCTTGCTCCCACGTGCCTAGCTTCTTCTTTTTTTTTTTTGAACGAGCACGTATCTGTATTTAGATAAGGAAAACGTACAGGTACAAATACAGAGACGTACTAGAAGGACACCGAAGCAACTGGAACAACCAAACTATGCAAAGGACCCCGAGAAAAAGAAAATTACAACCCAGTCCTTGGCCCCTTTGCAGACCAACGAAACCCGAAGTCGTCGTCGTCGCCGGTCGCCGCCGCCGCCGCCGAAGACGTCCGGAACCACGAGCTGGAGAAGGCCCATCGCCCGCTGGCTTTCATAGGAGTCGATTGAGACACCCATCTCAAGAGATAGGATGAAGCCGGTTGTAGCGCGTCGACCGGGGCCACACCCCACCCCATCCAGCTCCTGGATGCAACCTCGCCGTCGACGAATAGCCCCGCCGAGGCCACAAAGTTGATCCAGCCGGCCACCTTCCACAACGCCCAAGAGTTGCCCTGCATCCAAGAGAAGAAGAGCCGCCGCTGCCGCCAAGAGACGACGAGCGGCGGCGGCTCGGCCTCCGTGCCCCAAAGCCATCGGCAACCAACAGCTCGGGGCACCAAAAGAAGAGCCAGCGCAGATCGACGAACCCACAGGGGCCCCGGATCCACGCGGCATCAGACTCACCGGCCCACCGCCGCCACCTGAGGCCGTGACGACGAGGAAGAGGAAGGCCAGGAGAAGCTTATTCCACGACGGCGGCGCCGCCTCCTCCAACCGAGCACCACCAGGACAAGCTACGAGCCGCAGAGGAACACCGCCCTCCCATGAAAACTAGCTCCGCCAACAACCATCGCCGGCGAGCAAAACGAAAGCCAAAGAGGAACATCACCTCTCGGCGGACACCGAGACCTCCTTCGATCCACGCCGGAGACGAAGACTTCGCCGCCGATGAAGAAGCGAAGAGGAGAAACGATGACGCACTTGAGTTCCTTCGCACCGCCGCGGAAGCAACCGGTCGTCCAAAAGGCCCACACCGGCGACGACATCGACGGGCGTACAAACCCTACGCTATCTAGATCTACTAGACTAGGAGGAAATATATACACCGGCCGCCTCCCCCTCCGTTCCCCATCCTCGCCGGCGCCAGAGCGGCAGCCGGAGTGGAGGGAGAACGGCAGAGAGAGACGCCGGAACCGGGTCGCCTCTGTGTCGCCCTCTCTCACCTGTAGCAGGGGAAGGGTCGAGAAGCAGAGCGAAAAGTGGTAGGCCGTGCCTAGCTTCTTCTGCCCTGCCCATAGAACACTCTTTCGTAGTGGTCTCCGTCAGCCACCCGGCCCCGCCGTCCCCATCCTGTGATGGTCCTTGTCGGGGATTGCAGTGATATATCTATTATGTAGATTATCACTATTAGTGGTTTGTATTATTAATTGATAGTGAGAGCACCAAAAGAAGTGCTCCACAAACTTCAAGCTTTTGTAGAACTGTTTCACGGTAGAGTTCATCCACTAGTGTTCGTGGAGCATTAACAACCCCTTAGAGCAAGACTAATAATACAACCAGTAAGCAGTCTCAGCCCACTCATATATTAGTTAGCTCTTCATAGTTAATACATGGCCCACTTATCTCTCTCATAGAGTTTCTTTTATGTTCCATTATTAAAGTAGATTGTAAGTTTACAATCCATTTCTCCTCTCTCTTCTTCCTTCTTTTCTTCACATCAGTGAGTAGGATACAATGTGCTATTATACTTGCTCTGTAGACTGCTTCCCCTTGAATGCCCAACAGAAAGCAAATGTGTCGTGTGGTTGTGCCACGTCGCAGTCCCCGTTTAATTAAATTGCAGTTGAACGTTCTTGTTGCGGCCGGTGAGACTGATAAAGATGTGGGGATGCGATAGTAATGCAGGTTTGTATATGTATCCTACCGAGCAAGCAACAATTAACCACAGTAGGCCCCACGTGATTTGGAACTCCGGTCGTCGAGGCAATATTATTTGCGCCAATAGCAGGCGCCAACATTAATCGAGATAGATTCGAGAATTCTTATATAAAAATTACTATATGCATAGTATGAGACACGTAGACACATCCTCCGCCACTGGTTTTACCTACCTCGGTGCTACACGTGGCACATGCTCCTCAGAGCTACGTCGTCGGTGCAGCAGGTGATACGTAAATGTGAGATGATGGGACACAAAACTCGCAAGATTGACAACAATTAATAACAATGATTGTTGCACCGTACCAGCAACCATCACAGATCGACGGTACCAATAGCCCAATATAGGACTTCCTGACTTCCCCTAAAAAAAAAAAACCAAAGGACTACGTGACTTAGATCTTCTACAGTACAATGATTGTTGCATCCCAATCATAATTACTCTCTCTCCAGAAAAAGTATCAACTGTGAATTAAGTGTCAGTAAAAGTAAATTAATTTATTATAGGAATATATTTCATAATTAATTTAATTTATTTATTTGATATCATAAGTATTGATACTTTTTAACCTATATAATTGGTTAAGGTTGAGATACCAAAGCGTGGTATTGTAGTTAGATTTGCGTTCTTTCTTGGACATGGGGAGTATATGGGAATGAATTTGGATTAATCTACATAGATTTGTGCTCCTTCTAGGACGGACGGGGTATATGGGGAATAGATTCGGATTAATACTTAGATATGCGTTCTTTCTTGGATGGAGGGAGTATATGGGGAATGGATTCAAATTAATCTCTATATCGTTGGCACAGCATAGTCAATACATGGCCTATATGTTAGGATTTCAATATAGTCACAATTTATAAGCTTTGATTGACCACACTGGTTATAAGTTTTTAAACATAAATGCTGTATCAATATATATCAATAATTGATATGCATCTTTCATATTTTTTTTAACGATGATTGTCAAAAAAAATTGATGATAAGATATATTTATACTTGTTTGTTTCATAAATATTTGTGCCCAGTTCAGACCAAACATAAAATTTTTGATCAAACGACTTTTGGAATTGATTTATTAGAGACGAAAGAAAGTCTTATTTGGTATAGATTCTAGTTGTTTCTAGCCTCGGGTAACTTACTGGAGGAAACCGAATTTTATAAATTATAGGCCTAAGGGTATACTCCGTATGTAATAGTCCTAATTGGATGTTAATGATAGTTTGTATCCCTCCTTGCCCACCCAAGCCATGCAACCCATTGCATCAGGTCCTTCTAATCAAGGCACAATGGACAGGTTTTGCTGTAAACAGCGAGGTGCTACACCGATGCGTCCACATCTCCAGATCAGCCAGGACATCATCCAAGAGTTGTAGGTATTGGAGTCTTCATCGTGGACACACAAACCTCTCCACTGTTGAGCATATTTGTCAAGGCAATTATGAAGGACACAACCTCTGTCCTCATGGCCGAAGCAGCAGCCATGGCATTGGCAACAAGTCTGCTCAAAGCCATGCATCTTCAAGGAACTACTGTCCTCTCGGATAACCAGCAGTTGGTTCACTTCATCAATGGAACCAACATTGCTCACCCTCCGGACTGGAGATGCAAACCATTCACCCAAATCATATCTTCTTCAATGCAGGATTCAGACACAGCCATTAGGAAGATCAACCGAAGGCACAATCAAATGGCGGACACTCTTGCTAGACAGGCTCTTACTACCTTCCAAGCAAATGATGTTCAATTGAATGCTGCCTATGTTAGTGCAGCTCATGTTCATGAGTGCCCACTCTTAGTGGCGCTCCAAAATGTAACCATTAACAATGTAATGGTTCTTTCAGCTTTATACTGTTAATGATATTTGGTTTCCTCGTAAAAAAAATTGTGTTGTCAGCTAAATAAAAGGCTGATGTGATAGTCTGATTAGTGAAGAAAGAGAAGAAAATATGATGAAACTGTTGAAACGAGGGAGGAAGAAATGCCCACTTTCGTGTTGGGAGGAACTACGAGTATGTAGGAATGCTACACAACACCCATGTGTGTTTAATCCATTCAATGCACAAAATTTTTCTGTGCCTATGACAATGCGGTCCACACACCCTCTTCCCTCTCCACCTTCTTTCTCCGGTCCTCGGTGACCACCACCGTGTGCGCCGCAAGTGCAACCTGGGCGGAGGCTCAGCGGCACGACCAACGCAAGTTCACACGGATGGTGAGTGCGACCTCGGCAAAGGCACTACCTGGGTGGGGCCGCGGTTTTCGCGGACGGCATGCATAACTGCCCGACCTCTGCGGTGGCGATCACAACAGCAAGAACCAAAAAGTCCCATCGTGCGGTCCACCCTCATAGAAAGAGCATGTCTACCTAAAAAAACTGTGTTTTTTTTTTATGATTTTAAGACATGAATTTTTTTAGCCATAGAACAAAGATCCAACGGCCCCCCACCTCTTCTTCTACCTCCAACCTCCTCCTTTTACTACAGTCACAAATCACATAATTTTTTTCTATAGAAGAACAAAGACAAACACAGAGAGGGTGAGGAGGAGCCAGATCCGGCATGGGTGCAGGTGCGGTGCGGCGCACGCGGTGGTAGACGCCAAGGACCGGAGGAAGAACGTGGAGAGAGGGAGGAGGGTGTGTGGGCCCTATTGTCATAGGCACATAAAAATTTTGATACATGTGGTGGTTGTGTAGCATTCTTCGATCTTCTAGATAATAAAACGCTTTGACTTTTTTGATACATGTATTTTACTATACATCTAGATAATGTGAATGAAAAAAAGTTAAAGTAACTTATAATTTAAAATGACAATAGTAATAAACAAACATAGGGCCCCTTTTCTTTTTCGAATTGTTTGTTCGAGCTTGCTTTAGGACTACCGGAGGCTGTAAATGGTTGTGTGCATAGCAGAGACTGCAATGACATTCTTCTCTCTAAAATGCTCAACAGATTACAAACATCAGCAAAAGTAGACAATGACTTTGAACATAATGTCCTTGCAACATCAACAAAAGTGAAGGTCGATAGCCTCGATTATTATTGAGATAATACACTACTGAAACTGGATGAGCACGGGTGGAACACCTCATCGATCACATTACTTTGCTTCAGGGGTCACTGCACCTTGATGGAGTGCATCGCAGAGTCTCTGCCAGGACGCATACGACGACCCGCCCTCCTCGACGGCCCACCGGCAAGCCGCCTTCATCTCCCTCGCCTTGTTCCTCGCCGACGTCCCCTCGGCGCCTCCCATGAGAGCTCGCATTGCCCGCTCCATCTCAGCAGCCTCCACGAAGTTGTCCTCCTTCCTCCGCACCTCCATCGCGACGGCGACCCCCATGGACGCCACCAGCGTGAAGGCGTTGTAGTGCTGCTCGGCGGCCCAGGGCCACGTCAGCGTGGGCACGCCGAACCAGAGGCTCTCGAGCGCCGAGTTCCAGCCGCAGTGCGTGACGAACCCGCCCAGGGCGGCGTGCGCCAGGATCTCCTTCTGCGGCGCCCACTTGGGCCACACCAGGCCCCTGCCCTTGGTCCTCTCCAAGAACCCCGGCGGGAGCAGCTCGGCGAGGTCCCCGTCCGAGGACAGCTTCGTCCCTGCCTCCGGCGGCCCCCGCAGCACCCACAGGAAGCGGTGGCCGCTGCGGTCCAGCGCGTGCGCGGCCTCGTGCGCCTGCCGCTGGGTGAACCACCGCGCGCTCCCGAAGCACAGGAACAGCACCGACGCCGGCGGCTGCGCGTCGAGCCACCGCACGCACTCGTGTCGTTCTTCTTCCTGTTGCTGCTGCTCCGGTGGAGTAGTGATGGTCGCGGCGAGGACCGGTCCGACGGTGTACACCGCCGGAGCGTGGCTCCCGGGCGTGCACCGCCCGTCGGCGATGGCCGCGAGCACGCGCGGCTCGAGCTCGGCAACGGTGTTGACGATGACGCCGGCGGCCTCAGTGTATCGCCTGCCGTTGTACAGGAACCACCGGTACGTCGGGACCGTCCTGTCCACCAGTCCCGACGGGAGGCACGACGCGGGCACGGGCGGGAGCCCCGGCACGTGCACCACCCCGCCGTTCACCTCCTCGAACTGGACGTCGCCGTCGCCGGCCGCAGCCTTCACCTCCTCGTCGAGCGCCGGGGAGCGGAGCAGGAGCGCGCACATGGCCACGCTGCAGATGAGGTAGACGTACGCCGGCACGCCGAGCCCCCGCGCGGCGTCGAGCAGCGGCGTGCAGAAGAGGTCGACGACGAGCGCGGCCACGGGGCAGGGCAGGCCGGAGATGGCGGCCGCCACGTGGGGCACGTACGGCTGCACGTTGAGGGAGAGGAACTCCTCGGGGCCCGAGTAGGCGGCCCCGGCCGGCCGCGGCGGCTCGGCTGCCGGGAGGTGGAGGAAGCGGATGGCGAGGCCGAGGGTGGCGGACTCCGCCTCCACGTCGCGGACGTGGTCCGCGATCTCCGACGCGCGCTTCTCCGACGGCGCCGGCATGATGAGCACGGTGAGCGTGAGCGGGCGGCTGGTGTGGGCGAGAGCAAGAAGGCGCTTGCCGGCCTCGATCATGGGCACGAAGTGGCCGACGCCCCAGATTGGAACCAACACGACGGTCGGGTTGTCGGCGCTCGCCATCGTCGTCTTGCCGTGGTGATGCTCGGAGTGAGGAGTGACGGGAAATAGAAAATGGAGTCCCCTGATACTTGTTACTCCTAGTTACTTACAGTAGTTGTCACCTGCGTTGCTGCCACGTCCACGTCTGATGAAGCATTGTGGCTTTGTGCCCGTTCGTCGTCACGTTGACAAAAGAAAAAAAAAACTATGATTAGTTTAGTTCCGAGCCCTCTGCTGGATAATCTGAGCATTAAGGATAAAAAAAGTGTTCGTCGCCGCTGTTCCAAGTCCCAACTTCACCGTCTTCCTTTCCTTCAAGTCTCACCGGAGTCGTTCGCGGTCGTCCAGTTCAAGCCTCTAAATAGCCAGACAAAGACATGAAGAGGCACCTCCGCCACTGGTTTTACCTACCTCGGTGCTACACGTAGCACATGCTCCTCAGAGCTACTTAAATGAGATGATGTGGGGCAAACCTGCCAATATTGACACTAACAAACGATTGTTGCACCAATACGAGTACTTGACTTGGACCTTCTACGAAGTTGTTGTTGTTGTTTTTTTTTTTTTTTTTTTTTTTTTTTTTTTTTTTTTTTTTTTTTTTTTTTTTTTTTTTTTTTTTTTTTTTTACAACAAGGCAACTTTATAGATTAGCACTGGATTTCCTTGTGAGTTGATATCCCTAAAAGCCTGAGTTGCAAGAGAATGAGCAGTAGTATTTAGGCTTCTGTGAATCTTGTAAGTCATGTCTGAAGAAGATATGACATGATTGGAGTAAAGTTGTGTGAACGGTTTAATCCTCCAGTCAGGTGGATTAGATGAGTCCTCCTTGTGAAGAAAGTGTACCAATTGATCAGACAGAAAGTTAATTCCTGTTATGTTGAGCCTTCGCACTATCACCGACGCCAATGCAAGGGCTGCTGCTTCCGCCATCAGGACAGAGGTGCAGGCCCGGATTTTTGCCATGATGTAGATGGCTTCTGTGAAATGGTCCTGCATGAGCAAGATGAAGATACCAAAGCCAGCCATTCTTGGTTGCTGATTGGGTTGATCAGGTACTGTCGATGCATCTACATAACATCTATGGCCATGAAGCATCGCAGGTGCAGAAACCTGGTACCTGCTGATTGTGGGCATTTGCGGTGGTTCATACCTTGTTGAGCCATGGTCCCTGAGCCATATTGGTGTCCATGGCAGCAGAAGGCCCTTCTATGGTCTTATCTTGTTTAACAACATGAGGAATTCTAGGGGCAAGTTATGGGTAGTCATAGGTGTTGAGAAGGAAGACTATACCGCTTTGGGGAGGTTGCAGTGGAAGAACAGGTGGGCATCATTTTCCACAGCACCACAAGAATCACAATGTTCATTTTCCACAGGTGAGGAGTGATGAGTGACGGGAAATAGAGAATGGAGTCCCGTGATACTTAGTTGTCACCTAAGTTGCTGCCACGTCCACGTCTGACGAAGCATTATGCCTTTGTGCCCGTGCGTAGTCACGCTGACAAAAGAAAAAAAATTATGATTAATTCTGAGCCCTCTGCTGGATAATCTGAGCATCATGCGAAAAAAAACGTAAGGATAAAAAAGTGTTCGTCGCCGCTGTTCCAAGTCCCAACTTCACCGCCTTCCTTTCTTTCAAGTCTCACCGGAGTCGTTCGCGGTCGTCCAGTTTAAATAGCCAGAGAAAGACAGGAAGAAGCATCCTCCGCCACTGGTTTTACCCACCTCGGTGCTACACGTAGCACATGCTCCTCAGAGCTACTTAAATGAGATGATGGGGGACAAAACCTGCCAAGATTGAACAACGATTGTTGCACCAATACGAGTACTTGACCTGGACCTTCTACGATGATTGTGCATCCCAATTATGGTTAAAACATGGCTTACGTGCTAGTAAAATATAGCTCATATTTGATCAAGTTTCCACCAAATAGTATTCATATTTATGCCACTAAACTTAATGTATTATAAAATATATTTCATAACTAGTCTAAATATATTTGATGTTATAGATATTGATACTTTTTATCCATAATATCCATAATAATTCGTTAAACTGAAGACACTAAAACATGGCACTGTGCTAAAATTACATCTTTATCGTTGGTATAGCATTATCAGTACAAGACTTAGGAGCTGTCTGGCACAACTTAGAACAACATCGTGAGTTTTTTTTTCAAACATTATTTTTCAAAACAATTTCATGGATAATGCTATTTTTCTCCTTTTCTCACAAAGACATGAGTTGGGAGGAGCTAGAAAAAGTAGCTTATCCTAGCTCTCTCCCTCATTTCTCTCTCATCTATGCATGAAGTTGTTTCGCCAAACAATTTTTGAAAAATAGCTTTCACCTAGAAAGTTGCTCATTAAGTTGTTTTCTAAAAAAAAAAACAACTTTAATAGCAAAGCTGAGGTATGCCAAACAAAGAGAATTCCATGTCACAATTTATTAACTTTGGCTGACCACATTGGTTATAAGTTTTTTAAGATAAATGTTGTACATATTCATATTTGATATGCATGTCTCATAGATTTTTTAAAAAATGATTGGAAAAAACCAACAATGAGATATATTGGTGCTTATTTGTTTCATAAATATTTCTACCCTTTTCTATAGATCATGCCAAAGACAACAACTTCAGGAATTGATTTATTAGAGATGAAGAAAGACTTAGGTATAGATTTTGGTTGTTACTAGCCTCGGCTAACTAAGTTACGGGAGAAACCGAATTTTATACATGGTACTTCTAAGGGCATTTTTCAATGGGATATCTATATCTCCTATAAAGATAAACCCCACTAGTCTAATTCTCTAGCATCTCCTTGTGCCACATCATCCACTAATCCCTATCCACTCTCCAAGCAATTGATGGACAGCCGTGTGTCTCCTTCCCCGCATGGCTTACCGATCCTGTTTGGCTGATGATTTCTCCTCCGGCTGATAGGGCATGTTGATATATTTCTATTGTAAGAGAAAAAATATTTTCCATGGCTTTTTAGCGATGAAAGAAAAATTATATTATATGATAACGTGGTGCATCAAGATATTTCAAGCATTCTGAATTAAAAGAAAGTACCCACGCTCTGAACCTAATTTGTTATATGCTTTGTAGTATGGATGACCGCACAGGCAAACACTCGATAATGAAAGATGGCCTGAGAACAGATGCTCAACGAATGACGGCCAACATTCATTTAGGTGGAATTGAGGATCTTCTTCTTCTTTCTGGTGTCTTCCTTCTTCTTCGCTCTACCACTAAAAGAATGTGGAAGAACGATCTAAAAATTATTCTCCCCAGATCTGACCATAGCTAAATAGAGAAGAGACCGGAGAAAATTATTCCATGGTGACGACATCATTTTCGCCTTAATGCCGCCGTCTGGAAATAAAATTCTCCATGTCATTGTGTCAATGAAGATGCTGACGCCGAAGTTGTCGTCCTCATCTTCAACTGAACCGTCATGGAGAAGACGATTCCAACCTTCCCCTTCACCGTCGCCGGAGAGAAGAAGAAGATAAATCATCATTATCAAAAAATTTGGCATGAAGAAACAATAACCCTAAACACTCGATCTAATAGGAAAACCTTACTGAACACAATGGATCCCCACTCTCTTCAGCCCCCAACGTGAGGCCGGAGAAGGGAGAGGGACCAACGGTGATGAACGATCACTAGTACAGAAAGTTAGATCTGCATCAGTGAAACAGAGGCTTCAGGCGCGACGTTTCTGGCCGACACTATGTCAGGGATTGTAAAGATCAGGCAGCTGCAGCTATGGGCTTTTAACCGCCCCTAGAGAAGGATTTTCAGAAGCAGCTTTGTTACGAAAACTGTCTCTGAAACTGCTATTTTCAGTGGCAGATAAGTTACGACGGCCGCCTCTGTAGACAGATCTCCAGGGGCGGTTAGGATACGACGACCGGCCGGTGGGAGAACGGCGACAACAGCTCTAGGGGTACATGATCCTTTTCCTATACAGAAGTTGAGTTTTCTCTAATACTTATTAAAAACATTACCATGATTGATAAGATGAGCTGATAAGATTCGAGCGAAGAAGTTGTATATTGGGCTATGCAAAAAGCTAACGTAACGGTCAAGAAGCGAAGAAGGCATATTATTGTCGGTGATGGCCGCGAGCGCGCATGGGTCGAGCTCGACGACGGTGTTGACCATGATGCCGGTGGCCTCCGTGTATCGCCGGCCGTTGCACACTGTCGCGACGAAACGAAGTGGGGTCCTGGCACGTTAATTAATGCGTTTGCTGCCATATTCGGCGAAGCTTTGTGCTTGTACGTCGGGCTGGCACTGGGCTGCCAACAGGCCGCGAAGCAGCTGCTGCTGGCGGAAGAAAGAGATCAGGGAGAGTAGGCTGCGGCTGGGCCGTCTCTGTTCGGTTGGGCGAAAACAGAAAAGAAAAGGGAGAGAAAAAACGCAATTAACAGCCTTCCAAATGAAAAAGCTCCTGGCCCAGATGGTTTCACCAATGATTTCTACAAGCAGTGTTGGCCAATCTTGAAGGAAGACATCCTCAATGCCTTTCAAGCCTTTCACCTGCAACATTCTGGTGCTCTAGAACATGTCAACACAGCTCAGGTGGTGCTAATCCCCAAAGTTGAGGTTGCAACTGAGCCCAAGGACTTCAGACCAATTAGTCTGATCCACTCCTTTGCAAAGCTTCTGACAAAGGTTCTCTCCATCAGGCTGTCAGTATACATTGACCAACTAATCTCAAAGGCCCAGAGTGCTTTCATCCGAAGAAGATGTATACAAGAAAATTTCCTTTATGTCAGAGGACTAGCGAGACACTTCCACAGGACCAAAACACCAACCTGCCTGATCAAGCTCGACATCACCAAAGCCTTTGACTCGGTTTCGTGGGAATTCCTGCTTCAGCCGCTAAACAAAAGAGGTTTCCCGCAAAGATGGACTGATTGGCTAGCTACACTGCTAAGTACTTCATCTTCCTCGATCATGCTAAATGGGAGTAAGGGCAGCCCCTTCAGACACCGCAGAGGACTGAGGCAAGGCGACCCTCTGTCGCCTTTCCTCTTCATCTTGGCGATCGACGTCCTAAACAACCTGTTCCAGGTGGCTACATATAATGGCCACCTTACGCAGCTGAAGGGTAGGCATGCCAGTCTGAGGCTCTCCATGTATGCTGATGATGCCATCATCTTCACCAATCCAAACAAGGAAGACATAACTTGCATCATGAACATTATGAAAGCCTTTGGTGAGGCCACGGGACTCAGGATAAATCTTCAGAAAAGTACAGTGGCACTGATTAGTTGTTCCGGATTAGACATGGATGACATATTGGAACCTTTTCCCGGACCAACGGTCAGTTTCCCCACAACCTACCTTGGACTGCCGCTCATGCTAGGAAGATTGAGACTGGTGCACCTACAGTATATACAAGACAAAGCAAAGCGAAGAGTGGCAGGTTGGCAGGGTCGCCTCCTCAATGTGGCTGGGCGCAGAGAATTAACCCGATCAGAAGTTCCTGAAGGATTTGGACAAGATTAGGCCCAGATTTCTCTGGGCGGGAGACAAGGAATTGTCCGGAGGTAAATGCAAAGTAGCTTGG
This sequence comes from Themeda triandra, assembly GCA_018135685.1. Lineage (NCBI taxonomy): Eukaryota > Viridiplantae > Streptophyta > Magnoliopsida > Poales > Poaceae > Themeda > Themeda triandra. The sequence goes on along the minus strand of JAENPR010000066.1, from coordinate 947,032 downwards.
CCCAAAGTTTGTACGCCGACCAGCAAGGGAGGACTAAGCATCATTGATCTCGATAAGTTCAGCAGAGCGCTGCGTCTGCGATGGCTTTGGTTCTCCTGGGAGTCAACAGAAAGACCTTGGAAGGGGCTACAGCTTCCTGTGGACAGCGCGGACAGGGCGCTCTTTGATGCCTCCACCACAGTTCGGCTTGGAAATGGCAACAAGGCCCTGTTCTGGACCTCCCGCTGGTTGCAAGGTCAGTCTTTGGCAAACTTCTTCCCTGCGCTCTTCACACATAGCAAGAACAAGTGCAGGACAGTCCGACAGGCGCTCACTGGAGGCAGATGGATAGAGGATGTAGACCACAACCTGTCGGCACAGCTAATCGCAGATTTCATTGCCTTGTGGAGACGCCTGCAAACTGTTAATCTCACACCCCTTCAAGAAGATGAGATCACCTGGGTGCACACTGTTAGTGGACAGTACAGTGCGAAATCTGCATACTTGGCCCAGTTCTCTGAAGTTGCAGACTCGGCTACGGGCAAGATCGTGTGGAAGACCAAGGCACCTCCAAAATGCAGATTCTTCTCTTGGCTTGCTCTTCAGAACAGATTATGGACGGCGGCGAGACTGTTGCTCAGGGAATGGCCAAACAACTATTTCTGCCAGCTGTGCATGCGCAATTTAGAGACGGTGTCACACTTGTTCCAGGAATGCCCATTCACCCGTTCCGTTTGGGAAAAGGTTGCTGCTTGGGTCCACTCACCATCACTCAGGCCGTTAAATTGGAGACAAGTAGAAGACTTCGGACGCTGGTTCCTCGATCTAGCAAACGTGGCCTCGCGACAGAAAAGGCAGGGGATTCGCTCATTGGTAATGCTCGTCATGTGGCAAATTTGGAAGGAGCGCAACCAACGAGTTTTCAACAACGCAAACAACTCCGTGAAGTGTTCAGTACTATCCAAGATGAAGCTTCAGCCTGGATCAGAGCTGGAAACAAAGCGCTGGAGGATGTGGTTCCCTCAACTCGACTGTTACAGTTTGTTGAGCCATCTGTGGGCTTAGGAGTTATTCCCAGTGTGCATGTAAATTAGGCTTTGTTCTTGTAGGGTTGCCCGGGCTCTCACACTCGTGAAAGCCTGGAGAGTTTGTTTTCTTGTGTGTGTTGTAAATATGTTTACTCTACCCTCTTATCAATGAAAGCCGGTAACGGATCTTTTGAAAAAAGAAAAGGGAGAGAAAAAGAAATTGTTTCCATTTTCTGGATTCTTCTGCAAACAAAGTGAAATTTAAATGGAATTCGAATTTAGCTTAGACAAAGCTTACCCTATACTTAAAAACAATCTATGCACCAACATGATCGCAACAAAGGTGCTCCTACGCCTTATATTTTATTAGATTTATTAGTTTATTGCTCATTTTTTTGCCTATGTTAAATGCATAGAAGATTTCATGAACTAAATAAATTTCACTACTATTTCAAAAAATCATTTTTATTTAGTAGCGGAGGACTGAATACGGTTGGGTAGGCCTTTGACATACCTTACATTAATGTCTCATTTATCTTCTGTTATGTATCCTGATACTTTTTGGTGTCATCATGCTTCCTCATCCTTAATATTTTGGTAAAACTTGAGAAAAGCCTCACCAAAAGTTCGCTATATATATTCCCTACCTTTTCCAACTTTGCAAAAGTCCTCCTGCATGCAAAAATATGTGTGCCTTTGTGCTCCACCACGTTCCCTCGCTTCATCGACTCAATGCCGAAGTTCATCCCATCGATGCTGGAGGCCTGTTGTCGTCCATTGCGACGAAAATCAACGTCAGCGGCTGTGGATTCAGGTATGGATTCTCTAGGGGTTCGCCTTCTCGGTAGGTGCAGCTCGCCTTGACGAGGCTCGTGATCTCCTCCGTCACCCAGGTGCCCACCGACGCAAAAGTGTTTTTCTTTTATCTTTACCGTGAATTAAGGCTCGTGGGACCAACTTTGGGTTTTGGGAAGTGCTCTTGGAAATGAGCTCTTTTATTTTCTTTCCATATTATTTTTTAAGAATTGGCGAATAACAAGATTTGGGAAACAAAATTTGCCAAACTATTGAAGATGCTCTTACCTACAGATGAACAAATAGTATTCTTTAATTAAATATAAGAGACAGTTTAGGGACTTCCTATACTACAGTCGACTATTTATTTCAAAAAACACAGGCGACAGCTAACCATCTTTAGATGTGCATGTATGGAACCGAAAGCAACCAACGTCGCCTGCACCAAACCAGGCGACTGTGCCATAGGAATTGTGGACAGTTTAATACTGCCATCTTTCACGTTCCTTATTCATTTTCTGAGCACAGGATTTCTATTTCGATTGAAAACTAAACAAATCAAGACGTTCCATTTTCCCCTCAAAATAAAATGAAATAAAATAAAATAAAACTATCTGTGTAACGCTTTTTTTGTTCTGACAATTTTATTTCAAACTGAAACAAAATAATTTGCTCCCTGTATTAATATATTCATATACCAATTTTTAGAGTTTTTATTTATTCATATACCTATTATATATTTCTCTTGATCGTATGGGACTCTCATTGAACCTCAATTCATCTTTGATCACAAATACAAATACTAGTGCATTACAGATAGCACTAGTGTTACTGTTCAATTCAGATTTCTCTGTCCCACACGAAACATGCATATGTTCTGTCCAGTTCATACTGTACCCGTGCCCGGTTCCGCGAGTTATAATCCTTTTTTCCTTGGAATCAGATTACAATTACAATGGCCGCCGGCACGGTGCCATCAATCCAACTCAATATATACTCAGGGTTATTAATCGATCACGTACAAGTAATCCAAAGAGCTATACTAGCTAACAGTTTCCATCTACACTATTTCCATGACGAGCGCAATGGCGTCGACGATATCGAGGACGACGGCGACTCCACCGTTGCGCGTGACGGCGACGGGCTTCACCACGCACGTCGTGAACGTCCGCGGCTTCAGCAAGCTCCGGAAGAAGCACCGCGGCGACGGCGACGGCGTCTGCTCGGAGACCTTCACCGTCGACGGCCTGGACTGGATGGTCTGCGTCAACCCCGACGGCGAGGGCGACGAGCAGGGGTACCTGGGCGTCTTCGTGGAGCTCGTCACGGAGAGCGTCGCGGTGTGGGCGCACGTCAGCATCGGGCTCGTCGACTGGACCACCGGCTGCGCCGACCCTTTCTTCCCTCTCGACACGGACGGCGATCAGGACCCGGTGCTGTTCGACGCCGGGAACGATGACTGCTGCGGCTGGGGCACCGGCAAGCTCGCGTCGTGGAGGCAAAAGCTCCGGCGGTCGAGCTACCTCCGCCGCGACTGCCTACGGATCGAGTGCGTCGTCGACATCTGCCACTTCCGCCTCGCGTTCCGGGACCCCCCGGCGCCCAAGTTCACGCCGAGCGACGAGAAGGCCGTCGGCACGCTCGGGTCCGAGGACGGCGCCGACGTGTTCATCCACGTCGGCGCGGCCGACGACGATGACGAGCCGCCCATCCCCGCCCACAGCTCCGTGCTCGACGCGTACGCTCCTCGCTTCTTGAAGAAGCACAACCTCGGCAAGCGCCACAGGCCCAAGACGTCGTCGTCATCGACCGACGACGGCAACATCGTCGACACTGCTCCTGCTACTGCTATGCGGGTGGACGTCGACGACATGCCGCGGCAGGCCGTGGAGGCGCTGTTGCAGTTCGCGTACAACGGCAGCCTACCGGTGGTGGACGGCCTGGGCGTGGACGGTTACAGGGACGACATGTTCGGGCACCTGCTGTTCGCTGCGAAGAGGTACGGCATGGGGAGGCTGTCGGCGATCTGCGAGCGCGTGCTCGGCCGGTTCATCGACGTCGAGTCCGCGGCGGCGATGCTGGCGATGGCGTATCGGCACGGCTTCCAGAAGCTCGAGGACGCGTGCTTCCTGTTCGTGTCGGATCCGGTGAACTACGGCCTCGTGCGGACGAGCGAGGGGTACGATGAGCTCAGCGGGTCTTCGGGTTTTTTCTCGTCTTTGGAGTGGGAATTGTGGGCCAAGTATTGTGAGAGAAGTGGAGTCCCTTACGATTACGATGAATCGCGTGAGCAAGATTTCGTCAACTATATAGAAGTGTCATAATATAATTCTATATATACTTTTAAGTGCTAGAGTATTATTAGGTTATTAGGCTATTTTTTAGTATATGTTCGTGTTCTAGGATGTTTGAAGTTCTGCCCTCCATTGCACCGTGTGTACTATCCATTAATTGTAACCAGTGCTCGTCCACGTGTTACTATCTAATCTAAGAATTAAGAAAATATATATGTTCAGTCACATGCCGAACAAGCCGCTATACTCGTGGCGACAGATGCACTGGTATGTGCTATCCACCTCAATCTATGCAAATTGGGGTAAAAATCAAACAAAGTTTTGGGATGGATTCAAGCAGCTATATATGAGTGTATAAAATTCAGTTGCGCTTTTGCTAATTTTGTTTTCATTTGCTTTCACTTTGATATGTGATAGACTGGCTGCGTGGCTTCTCCTTCGTCTTAGTTTAAGTTTACGCTTGCACTTCAAATGTTTTCTCAAAATAGTGGGTTCGCATAGACCTGATCGTGGCAAAGTAGTGCGGCCTTAAATCTTGGAATCGTGGCAAAGTAGTGCGGCCTTAAATCTTGGAACGTGGCAGAAGCGATAAAAGAGGCAGAAAACAGTCATCCATGACCATGTCCACACGTTCCACTTGATACGGGACTATTTGTCATTGAAAAAAAATGGAAATGGGCCGTATCCCTCCGCCTGGAATTCTGGACTACTAAACAGGTTTCATGGCCACACCGTACCTGCTTATCTTTTATAAGGGCATTTTGGTAATTTCTCCTATGCCTTGGTTTGCGTGTCCATTTCTAGATGTTGAGATATTATGAGACGAAGGGAGTAGACAGTTCTAAACAAAAAAAGCTTATTGTACAAAAGTTTTGTTCTAGATTGAGAAAAGAATGGGTAGTTTTGCTTTCCTTTTGCATGGCCATTGTGAGTGGCCAATAAAGTTTTACGTCATGCAGAGGTGGACCTGAGAAATATGATGTCGCCTGGGTAGTTAGAGAAACGTGGTTGTGTTATAGTAACAATCGTCAAGCGTCCTAGGGGTAGGCCGCGTAAATAGTTGCAGGCTAGGAGAAATCGAGGGGCCGCAAGGCAGCTGTTATAGAATTAAGCCACCACATAGAGGTAAAAACTATTATTTGAGCTCATTAGCTCACTGTATCTTTCGATATATATGGTGGGACAGTCAATGGAATAAGACAAAATAGGTTTGGGTTAATCCCTTTCCTCGCTTCGTACTCCCCAGTCACTGCCGTCCGCGCGTGCCTCCTGCGTCGTGCCGCCGCTGCCGCTGCCAACCGCGCGCCAACCTGCACCGCTGCCTGCGCCGCTTAGTGGCGGAGCCAGGAATTTGCTGCTGGGTATGCCAAATATACAAAATTTTAAAGCAAATATGTTAATGGACGATAAATTATAATGGCTATGACTTTTTTTAACAAATATTCATCACCCATTTCGTCTTTCAGCTTTCTCCCATAATGCAAATATGCTGCTAGTACCCTTCATCTAGATTACAATTTACAAAGAACTAAATTTTCAAAAGCTACTGAGCAAAGTAGCACGCATGCATCACAGTAGTAGCAAGAACTGCTGTCTGCTGGTCACCGGCCACGTGCCGACCCAATTTGAAGAAGATCGAGTTGTCAAAAAAAAAGAAGATCGAGTTGTCAAATGTGCCGCCGGCCGCCAGCAGCCTGCAGCCTTAGATCGAGATACCTCACCATGATAGTCGCGGCTTGGGGAATTATGGCCGCTTGGGCCTAGACAAAGGTTAGCCTGCACACCGCTTAGACCTTGCTTGAGGGGGTATGTGTGTGTGTGTGTGTGTGTCTCTATATATATATATCTCTCTATATATATATATATATATATATATATATATATATATATATATATATATATATATATATATATATATATATATATATATATATATATATATATTCTTTAGGTACCAAAATCTTAGGTATTCCAAGGAATACCCAAGCATACCCCTGGCTCCGCCAGCGCCACCGCTATATGTGAGAGAAGCCCGCAGCCCGTGCAGCCCGGCCCCGCATGCGCAAGTTACGGCACTCGATTGAGCCCGCGTCTCCCGGGGGCCCATCCCAAGGAGCCCAAGAGCTGATACCAATGTTAGCGACCCGGCCCGGCTCCGCACTATGGACCGCCACCAAGGCCCTACCTATCCGCACCACTTCCCTAAGGAACCCCACCTTTGGCCTTGGGCCTAACTCTTCCAAAAGACCGGTCCAATAGATGAGGGTTGCCCTTAGCCTTTAAGTAGGATTTCCTCACCATGCCTAAGCAATGTGAGACTATTCCACTTGGGGTTGTGACATTCTTTCCCTCCTAACGGGCTCGTCCTCGAGTCCGGCTCCGCATGCGCATGTAACGGCACTGCACCCAAGGCCTGCAAGCCGGCAACCTGTGCAGCCCGGCTCTACATGCGCAAGTTACTCGATTGAGCCCGCACCCGGGCCCATTCCAAGGAGACCAAGAGCTAATACCAATGTTAGCGACCCGGCCTGGCTTCGCACTGCGGACGCCACCAAGGCCCTACCTATCCGCACCACTCCCTATGGAACCCCAGCTTTGGACCTTGGGTCTAACTCTTCAAAAAGACCGGTCCAATAGATGAGGGTTGCCCTTAGCCTTTAAGTACCTCACCTTGTCTAAGCAATGTGGGACTATTCCGCTTGGGGTTGTGACACGACGCTCCCTCTCGGATGAATATATAGCTGCCTCAGGCCGCTGATTCGGCTGCCAAAAATTGAAATTCCAACAGTTCTGACAGCTGGGGTTTTTATACTTGTTGTAAAAACCCAATAATCTATTCTATATATATTTTGTATAGATGGAGGCCACTAGCAATTATTGAAGATTGCTATAAGGCTACAACCATAGCGATCGAGGCACGTTATCTATAACTAACAGCCGGTGGATCAAACAATGTATCAGCTAATGGTAAACAGAAGAGGGTCCTTGTCGAAGTCCTTTTTTGTTTGGAAGAAGAGATCTCTAACTTCATCATTTACACTGATTGCTACACTGCCGTCCCAAGGTTCGCACCCATTGGATATATTTGGACGAAAAGTCTTTCTCGTAGGTTGCTGGAAACCATCTTGTCATAGGTTTTTTGGAACTCAATTTTGAGAGTCGTCCGGTTTAAATTCTTTCGATGAAGTTCGTGAGTCGTCACGTGGAAGATCGATGACAACACCTTCAAGGTTGCAGCAGTTTGGAGTCTGTGGTGGAGCGGACAGCGCTATGCCACGCAGCTTGAAGGTGTGGTGGACGTGATGTACACACGACTAGCCAGGCATTATTAACATGGCATCCTGTGTTTTTAATCCGGGTCGAGGCCAGGTAGTTATTAGTTAATAGAAGGTGAGAAGCTGCACTTCAAATCAAATCAATTTCTCAGGAGGGTTAAAGAGTTCCTTTTTAGGTAGTAGTTTGAGGCTGGTTGGATAATAAATCGCGGAGACAGTTGGGACACCTGGATAATAGGTTTATTTATTTTCCATTTTCGGTGTGCTTTGATGCATTATTACCAAGTCATATGGTTTTGGGAGAGATTGGGTCTATCGGATCCCTATCTTACAAGAGAGAAAAACCAAAACACCTAATTAATAAAATGTACTATTATAATACCAAACGTCAAAAAGATATTACGAACACTACTGCACAGACAGCCTTTTACACTCGGCAAAGAGTGCAATATTTTGCCGAGTGTCACACTCGGCAATTTGTCGAGTGCCCCGATAAATTACACTCGGCAAAGTACTGTGCACTCAGCAATGTTCGTCAGTGCAGTAGTGGAATAATGGCACGAACTTACCTAAATTCTTTCCTAGATGTGTAATTTTAGGGTTACTCTTGGAGCTCTGCTGTTAACTTACCTTTCTAACTCATCGTATAGCTATAGTTTTGTCTGAGGAAAAATGGGTGCTTATGTTCTCGGCGCCATTTACATGGGCAGCTATGGTTTTATAAGCCAAAGACACACAAAAATATATAACATATCCCTGCTGCTAGCACTCTAAGGGCCTGTTTGGATGTTGCAGCTTTGGTAAACTGTAGTATCATAAAACTGTGCTTTTATAAGGCAAAGAGACACAAAACACTTTATGGCAAACTAAAACCAAAATATTTCACAAAATCATAGTATCTTTCTACTACTCAAAAATACTTTGTACTAATGCGTGGCAATAACCTCTCTCCCTCAGGCCTTGGTTTGGTCTATAAATACTGGCCGCTCTTCCGTCTCCCTGCTCAAGGCTGGGTAAGCTAGATAAGCTTAGGTAGCTAGCTAGCATTTTCTTTACAAGTCCAACGCATATAGATAGATCTAAGCCTCTTCGTACTGCATCAGCACGAGAATTCGTTGAACGGAAGAGTGAAGGCTGCAGCTGCGAAACTCTACCAAAACTACTGAACCTCTGTAAGCCCTAATAATGCCTACCTCGCATGTATATATGTATCTGTCCTTGTGGTACTGATCTCTCTCCGGTCTGTCACATACTTTTTGGCTTTATTATCTGAATTGAGATGAATAATGTTTCGTAAAAAAAAAAGAGAGAAGCCTAATGAAAAAAGGCATGTATATATACTAGTGTGTTTCAATAGTATACATTTTCAAGATAACTCCGTCTTATTAAATTACATGTTGTAAGAAATCAGTCCATTGTAGATGAGATGATGCATCTTGAATTCATTAAAAGAAATAGCTAAAATGTTAACTCCATTATTGTGCTTACTCCAGTTATTCGCTGGTGGGGATCCAAATGGTAATGGGTCAATTCGATCCATTTCCATCCACAAACCAAACAAACAAATGAGTGATAAAATGGTAGACCAGTCCATTTATCAAAAACAAGCACCTCCTTATTAATTGTTCAGTCTCAATGATTTTCAACTAGCCAGAATAATTGAGGTTTTGCTGAATAGAAAATTCTCTATACAAATCCCAAACGACATAATAGTGCATCAATCAATCTTGGCTATATATGATGCCTTCAATATATATCTGGACTATATGATGCATCGCCTTTCAAAATTGAGGTTCTGTAAATCTTGTTTTCTTTTCTAATCACAAATATAAGAAGCTTAATTAGGACATCGGCATCATATAAAGTGAAACCTTCAGAATCAATTCTAATATTATGTATAATCTAAAAACAAATAAATTAAAAAATTAAAAAATAACATTATATTAAAATAATGATTATTTAGGTGTCACCTTGTTTCTATTGACGATTAAATTTTAAAACTTTTACATCTAAAAGTGGTTCTTGAGATGTGGACAGAAAATAAATTTGGAACGGTGATGCCATCCACCTCTAAAATAGATAGAGCATATTTGTAGGGGTGGTAAGCACCAACCACGGGTAGAAACTAATCTTTACTTTTATATGGTAATAACCTGCCTCTAAAAATCCGTGCAACAAAAAACATCCTTTCTTCAAATTAACTTATGAAGATGAACTTTAGTACTCCTGTTTCAAACTGTAGTTCATTTTGACTTTTTTTGGTGCATGCATTTCACTTTGACTTTTTTGGTGCATGCATTTTACTAGCACAAAAAAAAGTCAAAGTGAACTACAATTTGTAACAAAGGGATTATCTAAGTTGACAATTTCATATTAGAAATTTGTTATAATCTAAAGATATGTGCTTTGAGTTTTTTTAGATTTTGAAAATGCAAATTTTAGAATTTTTCAAACGGCTACGGATAGAGACATGCTCTAATCTATTTATTTTTTTGTTTGAGATCATTTAATTCCTATTACTCAGTAGATAAATCGTGCACTCGTGAATGAAGTAAAAATTGAAAAAACTTGAGATTTGGGATATATGGTGCTTCTTCGATAGAGAGCTTGTCTCATATTAAAATAAAAAATTGGATACTCCCTCCATCTTAAACGGAGTGTCGTTTTTTGATTTTTAGAATCATTTTTTGTTATAAAATAAATAAATCATTATTAAAGTATTTATTATAATTAAATAAATCATAACGAAATATATGATAATTATAGAAAATATTTGAATAAGACGAATAGCCAAATATGATGTCTCAAAAGGTTAGAACGACATTCTTTCTGGGGAGGAGTATGTCACTTCTAAATTTTTTTAAAAAAACTATATGTGTGGCTTCCGCTGACCGAAAATCATGACAATCCTGTCAGGTGGCAGTGACTGACGGGAAAATTATAAAAAACTATAGAAAATAGTTATTTCACTGTGTGTGGAATATACCAACAAGGAAATTCGTCTATCTCTGTCGCTTTTTTTTGTCGGTATTACCGACAAGGAACTATTTTTTCAATTTTTCTGTCGGTATTTCATTACAAAAATTGCGCTAACGAATAAATAACATTTGCCACTTAGCACGTGCTTGCAGGGCAATCCCGTTATGGATTTACTGAGAAGCATATGGCTGTCCATTTTTCTCTTTTTCATCCCCATGGTAGCGATCACCAAGATCTTCACAGGACGACAGCAATCAAGTGCCGTCGGTAGCGGGACAACCACAACGAAACGCCCACACCCGCCGGTGTCTCCGGGCGTCGCTGTCCTCGGCGACCTGCCAGCGCTCCTTGCAAAGGGGCCGCTGGCACTGATCCGCGACCGCTACACGATGCTGGGAAGCGTCTTCACTTTGCGCTTGTTTCACCTCAAGCTCACATTCTTGGTTGGGCCAGAAGTGTCCAGCCATTTCTACCATGGTTTGGACTCGGAGATCAGCCAGGACGAGGTCTCTCAGTTCACCATCCCAACCTTCGGCCCTGGCATCGCATTCGACGTCGATTATGCCACCCGGCGTGAGCAATTCTGTTTCTTCGGCGACGCCATGAAGCCGGTGAAGCTGAGGACCTATGCGAGACTCATGATTCGTGAAGTCGAGGTATGTGAATCCGTAGTTTTTGTTTTGTTTGAGACGACCGCCTTTCGACGAGTTTTTCAAATCTGTAGTCCCTACTACAAAAAATAAGAACATTCTGCGAGGCGGTGCCATTTGTATACCTGTATTATATTTGTATACTTTGTACTCTGCAGGGTCATTTTGAGACATGGGGACAGTCCGGCACCGTTGATCTAAAGCAGGAGCTAGAGCACCTCGTGACGCTCATCACCAGCCGATGCCTGTTAGGTGCTGCCGTCCGGGAGAAGATGTTCAACGAGGTCGGGTCGCTGCTGCGCCAGCTCAACGACGGCATGCGCCTCATCACCATCCTTTTCCCTCACCTGCCGATCCCCGCCCACCGCCGGCGCGACGCCGCGCGCGCCAGGCTAGGCGAGATATTCACTGAGATCGTCAGGTCCCGCAAAAACGGCCGCGCCGACGACGACATGCTGCAGTGCCTGATCGACGCTCGCTACAAGAACGGCCGTGGGACGACAGAGGTCGAGGTCGTCAGCATGCTCGTCTCCGCCCTCTTCGCAGGGCAGCACAACAGCTCCAGCGCGGGCACCTGGACGGCCGCGCGCCTCCTCACCCACGCCAGCCACCTGCGTGCCGCCGTGGAGGAACAGCGTCGGCTCGTGGCGCGTCACGGGGACCGCGTGGAATACGACGTCCTGCAGGAGATGGACACGCTGCACCGCTGCGTCAAGGAGACCCTGCGCCTCCACCCTCCGGCGCTGGTTCTGCTCCGTCACGCTCGCCGGAGCTTCACCGTGCGCGCCATGGACGGCCGCGAGTACGAGGTGCCCAAGGGCCACGCGGTGGCCAGCCCGCTGGTGGTCCACAACGGTGAAGCTGAGGACCTATGCGAGACTCATGATTCGTGAAGTCGAGGTATGTGAATCCGTAGTTTTTGTTTTGTTTGAGACGACCGCCTTTCGACGAGTTTTTCAAATCTGTAGTCCCTACTACAAAAAATAAGAACATTCTGCGAGGCGGTGCCATTTGTATACCTGTATTATATTTGTATACTTTGTACTCTGCAGGGTCATTTTGAGACATGGGGACAGTCCGGCACCGTTGATCTAAAGCAGGAGCTAGAGCACCTCGTGACGCTCATCACCAGCCGATGCCTGTTAGGTGCTGCCGTCCGGGAGAAGATGTTCAACGAGGTCGGGTCGCTGCTGCGCCAGCTCAACGACGGCATGCGCCTCATCACCATCCTTTTCCCTCACCTGCCGATCCCCGCCCACCGCCGGCGCGACGCCGCGCGCGCCAGGCTAGGCGAGATATTCACTGAGATCGTCAGGTCCCGCAAAAACGGCCGCGCCGACGACGACATGCTGCAGTGCCTGATCGACGCTCGCTACAAGAACGGCCGTGGGACGACAGAGGTCGAGGTCGTCAGCATGCTCGTCTCCGCCCTCTTCGCAGGGCAGCACAACAGCTCCAGCGCGGGCACCTGGACGGCCGCGCGCCTCCTCACCCACGCCAGCCACCTGCGTGCCGCCGTGGAGGAACAGCGTCGGCTCGTGGCGCGTCACGGGGACCGCGTGGAATACGACGTCCTGCAGGAGATGGACACGCTGCACCGCTGCGTCAAGGAGACCCTGCGCCTCCACCCTCCGGCGCTGGTTCTGCTCCGTCACGCTCGCCGGAGCTTCACCGTGCGCGCCATGGACGGCCGCGAGTACGAGGTGCCCAAGGGCCACGCGGTGGCCAGCCCGCTGGTGGTCCACAACAGGCTGCCGCACATCTACAATGAACCAGATGAATTCGACCCGGACCGGTGGAGAGCGGACAATGCCGGTGCCGGCGGCGGCGCGTTAGCGTACGTGTCCTTCGGCGCCGGAAGGCACCTGTGCGTCGGCGAGGCATTCGCTTACATGCAGATCAAGTTGATATGGAGCCATCTGCTGAGGAACTTCGAGCTGGAGATGGTGTCCCCGTTCCCCGGGACGGACTGGAGCGTCGTCATGCCGGGGCCTCAGGGGAAGGTGATGGTCAGCTACAAGAGACGGCAGATATGATAGGCTGAGATGCCTTAAGTTGGCTTCATTCCGCTTTGTCCAAATTTATAGAAAAAGATATTTTTCTATAGATGTGGTCAAGGTTAAAAAAATTAGACTCAAATCCTCATTTGGGACCAAGGGAGTAGACAATATCTAATTGTGTATCTTTACTCTCTCCTCTATATATTTCATAACACAATACTTATTTACATACAAAATAATATTGAATTGCTTGTGATAAATTTAGCCACTAGTTTGTATGTATATATATTTTTATCCATTGTAATATGCATATGTGAGGGTTTTCAATATGTAATTAATTAATAAACTTACACTAGTACCGAACAGACTTTGGTCTTTTGAATTAGTCCCGACTACATTTTGACCCGATTAATTTGAGAATTTTTTTTCTCGAATACGTAAAAGACTTACACATCATTGTATTTAAGTAGAAGAGAGTTTTTACAAATTTTCCGGGGTGGCCTTAAGATTTTAAACACACTCCGCCACCCTCGGTTTGGAAGCAAAACAGATTACTCACGCACTAAACATTCTGGCTTACGCGCCCCGGCATCGAACCCGGCGCTCATGCGTGGCTCCCGCGGCGCCGCCACGCTCTCCATCGCTTCTCCTCGTCGGGGAAGAGCTTGCAGATGGCCGTGGCGTCTCCGGGTCTCCCTTCGAACATCTCGTCAATCTTCTGCTGCCCCTCCTCCGTGGGGTGTGCCTGAATGAACCCGATGCGCTGCATGAGCAGGGCCTCGCCCCTCTTGAAGACGGGGATTTTGGAGAGCGGTTGTGCTGCAATTCTCCTGCTCCTCCTGTGCGGCAATTTGGCGGAGGAGGAATCGGCCACCGGCTGTGGCAACAGCGTGGTGGTCGCCTTCTTGAAGGCGCGGGCAGTGAAGTTCTTCAGGCGGACCGTGAAGGAGCCGGACTTGCCAGCCGGGGAGGTCCCTGCGGCCAGCAGCGCTGCCTGTGCCGGCGAGCAGAAGCCGGGAGGGGCGTCGTCGGCGCTCCCCGCCCCACGGTGTATCAGCGTGCTGGGCTCCCCGTCTAGCTCGGTGGACGATGGCTCCGGCAGCAGCAACTCGTTATCGGTGCAACCGAAGGCGCCCGAGATGCAGAATCCTGACCCCAGAGGCTGAGGAGGGCCAGAATTAGTTCTGATTGGTGGCCTCAACTGGAATTCCCTATATATCCAACAGATAAGACCAGAGGCTTTTGCAGAGGTGAACGTTTACTCCTGGTTGGAGCTATAAACCGGACTAAATGACCCGCTGCCATTTTATTCTAGTTTTTGGATCAAACCGGGACTAAAAGTTAATTCTTTTGTTCCGATTGGTTTGACCAAGTAGAACTACATGTTCCGATTGGCTTGGCCAAGGGGCACTTTCTGGGAAATTGGTTGTGATATGTCTGTTAGAAATAGCGATGGTTAGGAGGTCTAAAAAAGGACTGTTGCATCCTGGGTTAGGGTTTTCTTTTTCCCCCCCTCTGGTCCTCGATGAATCTCGTCTCTGCTCTCTTCAAGGGCAACGAGGTCGTCTTGGAAGTTTCCTTCCTTTTCTGTCAGTTCTAGTCTTTCTATATCATCTCACACTATTAGTTCTGTTATCATTATCAGTAATGGAAATGGCCAAATGGGTTGCCTGAGTGGAAAAAAATGTAAATGAGTATTGTGATTTTGAAATGTATAGGAGGAGGGAGTAAAGATACACAATTAGTCATCGTTATTTATTCTTTGACCACAAATCTCTATCTCTATCTCTATCTCTATCTCTATCTCTATCTCTTCTCTTCTCTTCTCTATCTCTACAACTAAAACATACGGAATGTCAACATCTACCCGGCAGGACCAGACCCTCTTACCACCGGTCTACGTGGTAGCGCAAAAACTTTGCATGTGGTCACTTCACCACCGGCGCAATTAAAGGGAAATAAACTGAAGAATTAGTGTTATGATTTGCATGGATGCTGTAGTGGGTACCTTCCATCTCTCACGCAACTTTCAGCTCCTTCATGATTTGCATGGATCGAAGCATGCAGCAGGACATGGCGTTCATGGGCCGGATAAAAAGGAAGGAAAAATGGACCGTCACATCTCTCATTCCTAAAATAGTAGCAAAATAATCTCATTCCTAAAAGCACAGTACATTTTCGCCGGGAAATTGGTTCTCTCCTTTTTCGCCACAAGTGATTTTCTTTCCTTGTTTCCAATGACCGCACAAATTTCCAATGACCGCACAAAAAACGAGGGGGACGAGATAATCCTCAGGATGTCATGGTCAGAATCATCCCAAATCATGGTCAGACTCAATGGCTTCCTCAACCCCACCATGGTCCACGGCACTCGTCAATCGCTCAGGTTGTCCTCATCTACACTAATCATCATACTGGGCCATTGCACAAGCGGACAAGCCGCTTCCTGCCCGTGGAAGAAAGGAAAGAAAGGGCGTACAGCGGCCAATGTGCGTATATTTTGCAACAATTCTGGACGCCCTAACCTCACAGAATTTTGCCCGCCACAATGTCTCCCAACCTTGCGTAGTTAGGTACCCTAAATAAAAATTCAAGAAGCATACTTAGTTTACGGGGTGAGCAAGGAAGCAAGCGATATCACCAGAGCATGTTTATGAACGAATGCCATTTTTTAATTGTAAAAACATATTTTTATGTAATATATACATTTCATTACCATGATTACACCATTGTCTTGTTTGTAATGCCGGCTGAAAGGACTACATATGGTGTTCATTTTAATCGTTCACAAATAAACAACCATAGCATGTTGTCAAAATACGAGCACGGCCATAGACACTTTCATTGTGATGAGCACGCACATGAGCCATTCGCGTATGTGCAATCTTTTTGGCACGTTCTGGTTTCACTGCTACTCGTCACTCTGAACCTCACTGCCTTACACATCATTACTGCCCTTGAGGTCAACACCCATTGGTTCATTTTGTACCCTACGCCCGTCCATATTATCACGAAGACCTGATGTATTGAAACCTCTGACGAGGAACAACTATACCATGTCATCTCCATATTAGTAGTGGAAATCACGGATTTGGTTGTTTAATGTTGAGAACACGATTTATGAACAATGTACAACAATAATTTTGAGGGGTAACAATATAATACACACTTATACATATATATGTTATCATGGTATTTTATTTTTCCGTTGCAACGTACGTGCATTTATCTAGTATAGAAAAATATATAAAAATATCAATATGTAGTTTTCTATAGATTTGATCAAGCTAAGCAAAGTTTAAATTTGGACAAAGTGAAACGAAGCCAAGTAGTAAGTCACAGCCTTTGTATCATAGCTGCCGCCTCTTGTAGTTGACCATCACCTTCCCCTGAGGCCCTGGCATGACGACGCTCCAGTCCGTTCCGGGGAACGGAGACACCATCTCCAGCTCGAAGTTCCTCAGCAGATGGCTCCATATCAACTTCATCTGCATGTAAGCGAATGCTTCGCCGATGCACTGGTGCCTTCCGGCGCCGAAGGACACGTACGCTAACGCGCCGCCGCCGCCGGCAACGGCATTGTCCGCTCTCCACCGGTCCGTGTCGAACTCATCTGGTTCATCGTAGATGTGCGGCAGCCTATTGTGGACCAATAGCGGGCTGGCCACGGCGTGGCCTTTGGGCACCTCGTACTCGCGGCCGTCGGCGGCGCGCACTGTGAAGCTCCGGCGCACGCTGCGGAGCAGGAGCAGCCCTGAAGGGTGGAGGCGTAGGGTCTCCTTGACGCAGCGGTGCAGCGTGTCCATCTCCAGCAGGACGTCATAGTCGAGGCGGTCCCCGTGCCGCGCCATGATCCGCCGTTGCTCCTCCACGACGGCGCGCAGGTGCTTGGCGTTGGCGTGGGTGAGGAGGTGCGCCCCGGTCCTGATTGCCGCGCCGGAGCTGTTGTGCTGGCCCGCGAAGAGGGCGGCGACGAGCAGCCCGACGACCTCTGCCTCCGTCGTCCCACTGCCGTTCTTGTAGCGAGAGTCGATCAGGCGCTGCAGCATGTCCTTGTCGCCGTCGCCGTCGCCGTTGTTGGTGCGGGACCGGGACCTGACGATCTCGGTGAACATCTCGCCTAGCCTGGCGCGCGCGGCGTCGCGCCGGCGGTGTGCGGGGATCGGCAGGTGAGGGAAAAGGACGCTGATGAGGCGCATGCCGTTGTTGAGGTGGCTGAGCAGTGGCCCGACCTCGCTGAGCATCTTCTCCGGGATGGCAGCACCGAACAGGCACCGGCCAGTGATGAGCGTTACGAGGTGCTCTAGCTCCATCTTCAGATCGACGGTGCCGGACTGTCCCCATCTCGCAAAATGATCCTGCAGAATACATATATATTTATATTAAAACAAGGTCATCGATATATATTTGCATAGTTATATATATACACACAATACCTCGACTTCAGCAAGCATGAGGCTGACATAGGTCCTCAGCTTCGCCGGCTTCATGGCGTCGCCGAAGAAACGGAACTGCTCACACCGGGTGGCGTAATTAACATCGAAGGCGACGCCAGGGCCGAAGATGGGGACGGTGAACTTGGAGACTTCTTCCTGGCCGATCTCCGAGTCCACACTATGGTAGAAATGGCTGCACACTTCTGGCCCGACCAAGAAGGTGACCTTTAGGCGAGGGAAGCTCACGGTGAAGACGTTTCCCAGCCTCGCGTAGCGGTCGCGGATCAGCGCCAACGGCCCCTTGGCGAGGAGCGCCGGCAGGTCGCCGAGGAGAGGGACACCCGGAGACACCGGTGGAGGTGGGCGTTTCGTGGTGGTTGATCGCTGTCGTCCTGTGATGATCTTGGTGGTCGCTACAATGGCGATGAAAATGACAGCAACGGACAGCCATATGCTTCTCAGTAAATCATCCATAACGGGATTGCCCTGCAAGCACATGCTAAGTGGCAAATGTTATTTTTTTTTTGTTTTTTTAAGTACAACACAGATGCCTACAAACTAATTAATATAAATATAATATGTGTTCGAGCGCTATTAGATTAATTTTATTATATTAGACATATTATATATCTAAGTGCTTAACAACATCTATGCAAATATTAGAAAAAATAAAACGTCTTATAATTTTGCATGAAGGGAGTAGCTAATTAGTAGAAGCACTACTATAGAATATATATAGCATGGTCATATTAGATTTCTACAAGCTGTTACAATTACATCTACCTAGGCGTCTCTAGAAACGAAGCACTTCCAGTTCTAGAGGTGGGTCTACAACCACCTGTACAAATTGATTTCATGGAAGATCATTCTTGTCAAATGATTTCTAGAATAAAAAATCAGTCATAAAAGTTAGGAATTTCCTCGCACAAATAAAAAATTTGCCGCAAAAATACCTATTTATTAGTACACTATTGGAAACCATAATTCTCTTGTGGGTACAAAACTAGAGGGAAATATGAAATACTGACAATTTTTTTTAAAAAAAAATAGTTTCTTTGTCGATGTAGGAAAATACCGACATAAGAAATGCGTCAGAGATACATGAATTTCCCTGTTGGTACATTACGCCTGTAGATTTATTTTGTTATTTTTCCTGTCAGGTACTGCCCATCTGACACGATTACCATAATTTTACTGTCAGTTGAATTAAGCCATCCCAATAGAGATTTAGTTTCCAATAGTGACATGTCTATTCATTTTATTTTATAATACGGGACAAGCCCACTACCGAAGAAGCACATGTTCCGCAATCGCAAGTCTCAAGTTTTCTGATTTTTGTTTGACGTGTGCAAATCTGTGACCTCTCTTTAATAACTTCAACATTTTATCTAAAAAAATAACTTCAACATTTAAAACGTGTTCTTTGTAGTCGGTTTCGTATGAATAAATCTATATCTATACCCTAATAATAAAACACCAAAATTTCAGTCTGCCCTCTAGCAAATTTCAATCTGCCTTTCTGTCCGCCACTTTTTTCTTCCGCGCTTCGGTGTTCTATACGTATACGGTGCCACAGTTTGGCCAAAGATTGAGCGTTACATGGCGAATTGGATAAAACAAAAATATAGAAGAGAATAGAGGGTTCCAGGTGTAAAAGTGCAAGAGAGAAAGAAAAGGTGGAAGGGTCTAATTTGAATTCGAGAAACTTGAAGACTCCTGATGTAAAAGTTCAATCCATGTTGGGCCTATAGCTGTTGAGCTGCAATCCATCTCGTGGGCCTTATGCGCCAATGGCTTGGGCCAATCGTGGCCCTTCCTCTTTTTCTATTTTTTTTTTGTTAAAAACAATAGGTTTGTAGATTATATGGATATTGAAATAGAAATAGCAAAACTACACTTTAGATAGAAAAGGTAAAATAAAATAACTAAACGTATGTAGGAGTGGGAAACAAAGTAAATAACCGAGACAACATATATCAATCTAGAACATAACTCTTTAGGACGGAAACTAATCCAGTCTTAAGTTATGTTCTGATGAAACAAAATAATCTAAATCCACGCATTGATGCAACGACTTTTTCGTTTAAAAAAGCATGATGAACTCAGATAAGTAGGTGAGGTTACCATGAGATCTACTCGTCGAGATCGTCCGTCAGCTAGGGTAAATCACAATCGTCCAATGCACCAGCGCTTGAACCCAAAATAGAATGCGCTATATATAGAGTTGTAGTCACTTTTTTGGATAAATATAATAATATAAATCCACGCATTGATGCAACAAATTTTTTTGGAAAAAATGCTCTGTGGCTATTCTTAGACACTTGAGAAAACAACCACCCCCGGTGCAACGCACGGGCATATTATAAATATACTGATTACTGAAGTAGATACTCAGTAGATACTCGGTAGATACTCAGTAGTAATAAAATTAATAAAGCACTAATATATTGTAAACCTTCGAATAAGAACCTACCCTTTATTTTTTAGGAAAAAACAATTTGGTATGTGAGTTTTTTTTTTGAAACTGATTTAGTATGTGAGTTGCGTCTAGAGACAAAGCGTACTATTACAACATATCTAAAACGAAGGTACTTTTAATAAGACGGAGTAATCTATGGCATATTATTACTGAAGATGTAATCCATGGGAGAATCATCGACTATATATATAAAACATGCCACGAGGCTAGGACTCAGTTTTTTCATCTCAATTCAGATAAAGCCAAAGTACGTGACAAACCAGTTTTGGTAGAGTTGGCAGCTGCAGCCTTCACTCCGTTCAACGAATTCTCGTGCTGATACAGTACGAGAAGAGGCCTAGATCTATCTAAATGTGTTGGACTTAGAAGGAGACGGAAGAACGGCCAGTATTTATACACGAAACGAAGGCCCGAGCGAGAGAGGTAGAATTGGATGAGTGAAATCACGTATAAAACTATAAAAAATCATTTTCGCAGCATGTTTTTTAGTGTCGGTTTGACCGGCCAGAATCGACCGTACGTGATGAAATCTACCCAAGTGCCTCTAGAAACGAAACACTTCTAGAGGTGGGTCTACAACTACCCGTACAATGGATTTTCATGGAAGATTATTGTTGCCAAATGATCTCTAGAACAAAAAATCGGCCATAAAAGTTAGAAATTTCCTCCCAAAAAGCAAAAATTTGCCACAAATAACTATTTATTAGTATACTATTGGAAACCATAATTCTCTTGTGGGTACAAAATTGCCAGGGAAACATGATATACAAACAAAAAATTACAAAAAAAGTTTCTTTGTCGATGTAGGAAAATACCGACAAAAGAAATGCATCAGAGATACAAGAATTCCGTGTCGATATATTCCACACACAATGAAATAAATATTCTTCTAGGTTTATTTATAATTTTCCTCCAGGTACTGCCAACTAACATGATCACCATAATTTTACTATCAGGTACGATGTTATCCGTTGTTGACTTCCAAATCATCTATTGAGTAATAGGAAATAAACTCAAACAAAAAATAGCTTAGACCTTGTCAAGCACCACAACTTTAGTTTAGGGCATGTCTCTATCTGGAGCTGTTTGGCAAATTCTAAAATTTGCATTTTCAAAATTTAAAAACTAAAAAAATTTATTGTTCTAGTGAGATCTATAACTTTGAATTTGATTGTTTCGCCATCTGAGGTGGTTTGATAATATTCCACACACAATGAAATAACTATTCTTCTATAGGTTTATTTGTAGTTTTCCTACAGGTACTGCCCAACTGACACAATCACCATAATTTTACTATCAGGTACGATGTTATCCTTTGTTGACTTCCAAATCATCTATTTAGTTGAGATCTATAACTTTGAATTTGGTTGTATCGCCATCCGAGGTGGTTTGATAAATTTGAACTTCAAATTGTTAAAACTCCGGCCATACTTTGGGACCTCAAGTGATTTTAAATGAAGAGGTCATCAACTACAAAGTTATATTTCTCATTGAGATCCAAAACTTTGGTTTTGGTTGTTTTTTTCCAAGGTTGTTTTCCAAAATTTTGATTTCTAAAATTTTAGAACTTAAGATACAAATTTGATAATATAAATAATTTCTAATAAAAAAGTTGTCAACTAGAAAGTTGTATATCTCATCAAGATCTAAAACTTTAGTTGTAGTCACTTCTTAATTTGAAGTCGTTTGTACAACTTGACAAAATTGAACTTTATAATTTAAATGCTTCAAACATAATTGTGGGACCTTAAATGATATTAAGTGTAAAAGTGATCAACTACGGTTGTAGATATCGTTGAGATCTACAACTTTGATATAAAGTTTTTTCCATCCGATTTTATTTCTAATAACTCTGAATTTTATTGTGCTGCAGCATGGCTATCACCGTCATATCATACAACAAGTTGGTGGTGAAAATCGAGTTTAGGACGGTTCATACGCCGAGCTGACAGTGACAAAGAGCACATCATCATCGCTAGTTGGTGGTCCAAACCGTTTATAATGATAGATTATCACCGCCAGTTGATAATACGAGGTGGTAGTGATAGTTATCAATGCCAACGCTCTTATGTTCTAGCAGTGATACTCTCATGCCCATAGTGATAGGTTGATAACTATCAGCATTGGTTTTAATAATATCGGCAGTGATAAAGATGTTAGTGATAACTCTGAATGTAGTAGTGCACTAGTCTTCATTGCAGGTTAATTATCTCCGTGCCATAGGAAGTTCTTCCGTTAACCTTGGGCTTCTTTGCAAGTTAGTTAATTATCTCTTCAGAATTAATTAATGATAATTTGATTTGATTCAATTAAGGCCTAGCTACAAATCATCGTATAATGTTTAATTAGATGATAATTATTTGACTTCGTGAACTTCAAGATCTGCCGCCTTAGTCATTCGGAGGTGCTCATATAGGTAAGGTTTATGTATAGTATGTGTTATTAGAGGTAAGTGTGTGTGCGTATCACGGACGTCTATATTATACTGTGTAACAATTTAAAAATAAAGTAAAACAAAACGAAACAAAGGGGGATAATGATAAGGGGTGCTTACAGAGGTGTACGATGATGACTTGCTGGTCGCCCGCCTCTCCGGCTCGGATGCCGAATGGGAACAGGGGGAATCTAGAGGTGACAATGAATGAATTAGGTGAAGCCCGCGTGGCTAGCAGGTGTAATAACCAAAATGAAGCATGAAGTGGTGACCGGAGGAGTACAGATCGGGCACCAGTACGTTAGGCTTTATACTGGATGTGGATGGAGGCATGCATGAAACGGTCAAAAATTTTCATTTTCAATAGGTGAGAGAGAGCCTGCTAGCAGCCTCCAGTCTCTCTCTCTCTTTGGTTCCATAGTCGCAAAAAACAAAGCTAGTAGCATACTACACACAATGCAATGCAGGGGATAGACGTGCTCCCTCCGTACGGAAGTTGTTTAGGATAGTAATGCGGTCTCTAAAGCACAAATTCGACCTCTTATTTTTATAAAAATATTTATAAAAAATGATATATGTATATTTGTGTGAAAGTATTTTTAAGACAAATCTATTCATTTAATTTTCACATTTGCAAATTCAACTACTTAGAAGTTATTGATGATATATATTCTAATATTTGAGCAAACTTTATTCAAAACGACATCGTACGAATACGGAGGAAGTATACATATACACCGTACATAGCTAGACACCGCAGCCACCGCAGAAAGTGACGAGAAACAGGCCGGGGCGCTAATAGCGGATCTCTGCCTCGATCGTTATTCATTACAATCAACAAACACAAACAACTACTATGACTGTAACCAACGACGACGATGACTTGGTCCGGATTCCTTAGTTTCTCGTGCCTGTCTTTGACTACCTAATGTGTACGACCGTTATCTGTTACGTTTAATTGGCCTGATCCAATCTTATTTAAATTAAATCCTAAGACTCATAAAAAGTAAAAAAGTCAATACTTAGCCGCCTTTAATTATTCAGTCAGCGATTTCGCCCACTAACATGCAAAATGTCTATATTCCCACATGTTTGGAGAAGTAAAACCTAAGAACGAAATGCAGAGTTCAAGGTATACGCGAAAACAGTTGCTTCTGCAAAAAGCAACTTCTGATTCTACCTGTTTGGTTGATGTTTTGCGTTTTTGACAGCTAGCAGAAGGATTTTTCAAAAGTTCAACCAAACACAAACTAAACAAATCCACACTGCCGCATTTTTTGAAAACTGTATCCGCTTGTGACCTTATAAAAACAGTCCAAAAGTAACCTAAACTATATATCTAAATTACCCACCTCTATAACAACACAAATAACACTTAAGGGAAATCGATCCCATTTC
Organism: Themeda triandra; assembly: GCA_018135685.1. Taxonomy (NCBI): domain Eukaryota; kingdom Viridiplantae; phylum Streptophyta; class Magnoliopsida; order Poales; family Poaceae; genus Themeda; species Themeda triandra. The sequence goes on along the minus strand of JAENPR010000066.1, from coordinate 923,285 downwards.
TTATTAGTACAATTGATTTTAGTAGCATTGACGGAATTTTTTGATTCCATCACATCCTGTTCATCACATTAGAGGCTAACTGCAGTGTACAATCAAATGGATAACATGAGTTTTCTTCCGTTATCTACAGAAGCACCTCTAGTGATGCAAGAACTTCTATGAGCGTTATGAGAGCATTAGCACGAATATATATATATATAAATATATAATGATTTCTTTGACTCTGTCTGTTTTACTTGGTCATCTTCCATAAACTACACATAGGGGAAACAATTAACAGCGTCAACTTCAACTTCCCATGTGACTCCGATGTCAGTGGTTGAGGGAAGCACAACAATTTTTTCATGAGAAGGGATGAAAGAACCACTGTATTTTCTAAGAGCAAGGATAATCAAAACACCAGCAGCCGGCTGCTAGCAGGCTCTATAGTAAGCATGCTTATATAGGCCAATGTCAGTGATAAGTTTCATGGCGTTATTTCCAAGACTGACATATGAAATAAAACTCAGATGAAACACTCACTTTCAATGGAGAGTTTCATTCTATAGTTGCATAGACATTTAATTTCATGACTCATACAGAGTTGTAATCGTGCCATGAGAGTTTTATCTAGATGACACTCATTTCTTAAATACACTGCCATGTAATCAAAAATACCTATGTGGCAACCTATTTAATGCAAATGAAACTCACATAAAACTCCCACTGTGGCTGGCCTAAGAAATAAGAATTGGAAGACAGAATAGGAAAGATATCTTTTTCTTGTTGCTTGTGCCTGTAGCAGGGCCCGCTTCCTTCTCTCTTCTCAATTCTCTCACCTCCACATATGATTTTGATGGCATGGATTCTCTTACAGCTTGCTAAGTAGAATTTATTATATATACTTGCTCTAAGCCGAGAAATTGTCATGCGTAGTCCGATGACCCGGGCTTCCTGGTAGCTTCTACTTGGGTCGTATTATATATACTTGTTCTAAGCCAAGGTATTATCATGTGTAGTCCAATGACCCGGGCGTCCTTGTACCTTCAGCTTGGGTTGTATATGGACCGTAGCCATAGAACGAGTTTCATGATTTTTCTCCGATTGTTTTTGAAATTTTTTTGTTCTCCAAAATAGTTTGGACTGATTCGAACGATGACTTTTAACCGAAATCTATCTTTTGGTAGTAGTACGTTGCCTAACCGGGTGTTTGGTTGGAGGGTTGGGACCAACTCAGATGGGTTCGACCCATTTTTTGGCTGTTTGGATGGAGTTTTGAGGTGGAATGGGTTGGTTCCCAGGAGAATATTCCTTGAAGATGCGGGTTGGTTTGGACCGCCCAAAAGTGACGAACAGAGCGGTTCCGCTCAGGATGGGCTGTTCACGTGTGATACGGTGAGAAACCTTATCCCTTCACCACCGCCCCCATCTTCTCCCGTCCGCTCCCATCGGCGCTCGAGCGCTCGCATCCCGCCGTCGCCGCCATCCGAGGCCTCTGCCCCGACCTCGCCCAGGCCGCGGCCCCGGCCTCGCGCCGGCCTGGCCGGTCCGCCGCCAGGCCCTGCCCCGCCGGTTCCAGGAGCTCGCGCAAGGGGCCCCCGGAGGTCGCGCAAGGAGGTCGCGCAAGGGGCTCCGCCCTCACCGACGCTGCCCTGCTCTACACTCTGCAGATAGGAGCTCAAGAAGGTAGGAGCTCACGCCCTACAGGAGCACGAATCGGATGGTGGATTCGGTTCATTTGATTTGGTTTTTTCATCTCGTCACACCCTCTGCAGGAGCTCTTGCCAGGAGTCTTTGCCAGGAGCTCGCGCCAGGAGCTCGCCAGGTCTTCATCCCGTCCTCCCGATCCACTGCCTCGATCTGCCGCCAAGCCCTAAGGTCCGGCTCTCCCTCCACTCTCCATCTCCTACCTGTCTGAGCCTTGGTTGTGCTTGATTGTGCTGCTGTGCTTTTCTGTGATGCTATATGTAGATGAATGACAGGCTCAAGGCATTTGTTTTTGCTGTTGCTGCACATTGGTTGTTGTGTGTGATGGCAGTTGTTGCTCGGTCTAGAAAAAGAAAACGAGTTGCAAGAAGGGAAGGGATTACTTATGCCCCTATATATGAAAGGGATAGAAAGAGAATGGAATACCTCAAGCATCAGACTTTATATTATTAGTGTGTAATGTGCCTATGGATATGGCCTAAGACGTTTATTTGTAATATGGCCATGACTTTTATATGTGGCTGTTATATTATCTTGTGCTGAAATGGTGCATGGTGCTATGGTGTTTAAATGTTTGGAGTTGCTGAAGAAATTATATTGTGCTGATGAAATAATATGTTGTGCTATGGTGTTTATAAATTGAGGGTAACCTCACCAGAATTGACCATATTCAGGTTTGGTTCGAATCCATCCAACCAAACAGAAAATGGGATGGATCCAACTCCATCTGAATCCTCCAACCAAACAGACAACGGAACGAACCCACTCTCGCAACCAAACAAAGGAAGGGTTGGAGCCGTCCCCAAAATGTGGGATGGAACCGTTCCATCCCACCGATCCTTTAACCAAACACACGGTAACTGCATGAAACCAAAAATAAAAAAAAATCAAGATGCGCCCGTGCAAAGTTACAAATGTGTGGCTCCCCAATTGATCAACGGATAGCAAATCTTGTTTAGCTTGGTTGAGAGTAGTGCTTAGGCTTCTTTTCGTCATTTCCATTTTTGTATCCTAACTTTTTCTATTCATTCTTCTTTCTTTGCTTGCCTAGCTTAGTGTTTGTACCTGCTGTACTTTGTCTCCCCTAATTTTTATTAATAAATGCTATAGGGGTGCAAACCCCTCCAGTCCTTTTTTTTTAAAAAAAAAAACCAACTATGCCACCCTGCTTCGTTAACATAACTTTGTATTAATAAGCCACATATAAAAGGTGTAAATGTCTGCATTAACTGAATTTACTATAGAGTTGCACAAAGGAAAATGCCAAATTTTACCTTGTTAGTATTTTATTTACACTTCACTTGCCAACAATGGTTGATATTTACATGATATAACCAAAACAATGTTTAGATAGTATCATTAGTCAGCACACAAACGATCACGTGTCACTGGATTACATTGGTCAGCTTTCGTAGTGGTCCTCCTCCTTATTACATTCCCGTGCGAAGTTGACGTGGTCCGGCAGCCCCGCGAGTCAACAAGGAAGGTCCCTCCCTTTGGATTCTTCTTCAGGAAGCGAGGGATGTACGTACCCGTCGAGCACGGAGGTGCGTGCCACGGGGCCGTCCTGGTCACACACATCGGCCACGGGGCCGTCCTGGTACGTCACGTCACACACATCGGAAGAGTGCTCGACGACGACGCCATTATACGCACGCAATGTTTTCTTTGATAAAAGGTGCACGCTCCGGCCGCAGTGTATAGCCGACGATTGGCACAAGACAAGCCTGCTTTTTATGTGCCACTGAGAGAGAGAGAGACAGATTATTGACTGCCCCGGCCTGCCGAGGGAAACAAATTCTAACGGAAGCGTGACACCAGTGCCGCACGGCGAACGGGCACACCACCTAATTAATTTCACGGCGACGGCGTCGACCCATAGGTCTGTGCTGTGCCTGATGTACAGTAGGATTTGAGGCACTGCGGATGAGGCTTGGCGAAAGCATCTTCCGTTTCTCTACTTCCACAGCTCCCAAGCAATAATCTTCCTCTTGTCTCCTGTCCACCGTGCACACCAGGTTTCATGCCATATCATGTCCACGGCCATAAACATAGAGTAAAATTTCCAAATGTCGATAGGGTTTCCCTGCAACATTTTATCTCTTCTTTTTAACTTGGCCAAGTAGCATTTTCTAGAGTGGTATAAAAAACTAGTAACTATGCATGTGAGCATGTCTTTTGTCACTCAAAAACTCTAAACTGGATTATATGGGCGGCTTTGCCGAGTCTCTGAGATGTGCTTTAAGAGCTTCTTTAAGAGACTTTGATTCAGCATCCAACTGTTTCACAATTTCAACTACTTTAGAGATTGCTTTCTTGTAGTCCATCCATTTCATGCGAATAACATCATCATCCAAAGTAGCTAGATGCCTGCATGGTTAAGATTAACCTTAATGACATGGAACACAAGGAAAAGACATTATCTTGGCTTTTAAGTGTATTTCCTAGTTATTTTATCATTAAATAAGAAAAAATGTGTGAATATCTCCCTCTGGGACAGTGCTTCAAAGCTATTAGCTGTCTTTAAGTACGTAATCTTGACACGATTCCATTGTTCTATTTTAAACACAACACATACTATTTTGAAACTTGCAAGACTAAAATTAAAGCATGCAGCTGCTTCACATTTTTTTTTACTTCATTACCCATATTTTTCTGAGAGTTCATCCATTTTGTGTCAGGATCAAATAAAGTAGCCAGATGCCTGCAGAGTTTATCCATCATATACATATGCTACCATGATTCCATGAAGCGCAAGAAAAATACATTATTTAAAACCTTTTTATTTAAATATCTTCCTACCTACAGTATTCAACTATGACCATTGTTTATCCTATGCATAATGAAAAGGAATGTGAATCATTTGTCCTAATACGGATGCAAAACAATATATTATATATATTTGCCTCTTTTCTTCTCTTTAAGAAAATGCAAACTAAAAATAATGATAGACCTAACCTAAGAACATAACGAGCGTTTTCAGGCTTTCAGCAGAAAGCACAGCAGAGCTAAACTGGCACTGCCAATCGGCAATTCGCCGTAGTGGTCTGGTAGCGATCGAATCCTCACGTACGGTGTAATAGAGCAACCGGGCAGTGTCAGGGAATTATAGGAAGCTCTTCTCACTTGTTGATCCAGGCGATGGCGCCGTCGAAGAAGATGATGGAGGCGTCGTAGAGGCCCACGAGCGCGTAGTCCCGCGCGAGCTTGACGTGGTCCGGCAGCCCTGCGAGGGATGATTCGCCATCTCCGCCGCGCCTGGTTCCCGACGATGCAATTGCATCGTCACTGGGAGCACGAGCAGCTCGATGGAGAGTTTAGAGAAGAGGAATGATCAACATGAATTGTTGATAGAGCGATAAATCTCAATGTACATATATAGTTGTAGTATAAAAACGATTTTCCATAAGGACCCCTGAAACCCTCAATAGCGGGCTCTTTTTTTGCCCGCTACGGTAAATCACGGAATTTACCGCAGCGAGGATTTTTGCCCACTGCGGTAAATCGATTTACCGCAGCGGGCTAATAGTTTGGCTTGCCACGGAAAATGGCTTGGCCCAAACCGGCCCAGTTCGAAGCCCAATAGCCGCTCCCATATAAATGTAGCACTTAGGGTTTCTGCCTCTCAATCCCCTCCTTCTCTACAGCCGCACAACCGAACAGCTAAACTATCCAGAACTCCCTCACAGCCGCAGCCACTCATCATCTCCTCCCTCGACCCCCACTGACTCGCCCTCCTCTATATCTCCCGGTGGCAGCGGCGCTCTTCTTGGCCGCGGGCGGAGCGCGGCGGCGCGGCCCGCGCGGAGGGTGGCGCGACGGCGACCCGCGCGGAGGCACGGCGGCGCGTCGATCCGCCTCCATCCACAACGACGATGGGGACTCGGGCCAGATCAATGACGGTTGGGGCCAGATCCATGGCGGCTGCACCTCGCTCCTCCATCGTCGGCGCGCGGTGGACCTGATCCGCCGTCGGGTGTAGGTACATCTCCATCTTCGCTTTCCTCTCTCCATCTCCCTTTTCCTCTCTCTCCGTCTCTCTCACTGAGGAGGATCCAGATCCGGTGACGGTGGGGCCGGGCGTGGAGGAGGACTGGCGCTGGCGGCTACAGATCCAGATCCGGTAAGGAGGTCCCGACGGCGGTATGCAGATCCGCTGAGGAGGAGGTCCCGACAGAAGTAGCCCTAGATGGGCTCATCGGTGGGCTCGAGCATGGACTCGCCGGCGGGCTCTAGTTTTTTTTTTTTTGTTCTTTTAAAACTACTAGGAAATATGCCCGTGCGTTGCAACAGGAGAAAAAAATTACTAATATTAATACAAAATGATAACGTGAATGAAACATATCTATTATGTTCTGAATGTTTTTAAATTTATTTTAGTATAAGTTAATACTCACAAAAAAAACAATGTCATGTTAAACCTGTATCAAATCAACAGACACCTTGGTATATTCTTTTTTCTTTATTGCAAAAGGCATAAATATTTAGGTATAAATATATTATGACTTTGTAGCCTTTTCATACTGCTCACGTGTCTCTATAACTCATTATCACCCTTTATAGGTTTTTTGACGTATAATATCAACTTCCATAACTCAATGTACTAGGATTTATTTTTTCGGAAATGATTATAAAGGGAGATCTCTTTTTATTTTTCAATGGTAGCCCTTATCACAACTTACATACTGCTCAACATTCTGGTTCATAAAACAATTAGTTGTACCACCGACTAATTTATTTTATTTTATCAAAATTACACAGATGATATAAATCTTCCTCTTCAAAACTTATTGCAGAAATAAACATAATAAGTGTTAAAAAATATGGGTTAAACCGAACATCGAAAAGTTAGTGAAGGCTCGGGGGATATTAATCACGAGGACATCATTCGTGTATTTCAAGGTCTGCCTCTAACTTGTTCTCGTTCATCACTGAACCTATATGCATTCAATATATTTGTTTTTTTTGAAACTATTAACCGTGACAGGCATCCTAACTTACCCGTCACGGTAAATACAATATCCGCAGCGGGCAAATGCGTCCACTGCGGTCTGGCCGTGATTTACTGTGGCGTTGTGTCCGTGTCGGACGGCATTTCCCGCTGTGCAAAAGGAAAAACGCCCGCTACAGTTAACTTTTAGTAGTGGTAGCCGTCTCATAGAAGCAAAGTCCGGCAAGATAGGAAAGGATCGGAGCTTAATCCAATCAATGAGTATGTGCGTACATGGAAGCAATCCAAAAGGAAACATAGTCGTTAGACCATGAAGTTGAGCCAACGCAGAAAATCGTTGGTGGCGCAATACAAATCAATCTGTCGTGGTCCGGTTCAGTTTCGAACTCGGCCGGGGCTGTCAATAATCCGCCCTCTAGTCATCTCCCAATGGCACATAAAAACGCAGGACTGTTTCTGCCTATCCCCGCCATACATTACGTGTGCACTTTCTCTCAAAGAAACCATTGCGTGCGTACACAATGGCGTCGACCACGTCGAGCACTCTCCCGATGCGCGTGACCAGGACGGCCCGTGGCACGCACGTCGTGCACGTCCGCGGCTTCAGCAGGTTGCAGGAGCGGCAGTGCGGCGACGGCGGCTTCGTACGCTCGCCGCCCTTCGCCGTCGCCGGCCTCGACTGGGCTGTCCGCTACTACCCGGGCTCCGACGACGACGACGACGATGTGGGCGTGTTCGTCGAGCTACTGACTGAGGGCGCGGTGGCGTGGGCGTACGTCGGCCTCCTGCTTCAGGACCAGACCACCGGCCTCGCCGACACCCTCATCTGGGACGAGGACCCCACGCTGTTCGACGCGGACTCTTGCACCTGGGGCACCTACCACGTCGAGGCAAGGAGCGTGCTCAGGTAGTCAGGCTTCGTGCGCGGTGACTGCCTCAAGATCGAGTGCGTCGTCGACGTCTGCCGGGACCGCATCGCCTTCGCTGACCCGCCGACGGGCAAGCTCGCGCCGCTGCACGTGGACGCGCCACCGAGCTGCTCGGCTCCGACGAGGGCGCAGACTTGGCCATACACGTCAGCGCCGGTGAGCCCATCACCGCCCACACCTCCGTGCTCGCCGCGTACGCCCTGGCTTCCTGAAGGAGAACAATCTCGGCAGGCGGCAGAGGCAGAGGCGGAGGCCAAAAAAGCAGCAGGCTCTTACCGGCGACACGATGATGCGCATCACCATCGTCGATGCCGACATGCCTCCGTCGGCCGTCGAGGCGTTCCTCCACTACATCTATACCGACACGCTGCCCGTCGTGGCCGGCCTCACTGGGGACGGCTGTAGGGCCATACTCCGGCACCTGCTGCTTGCCGCCAAGCGGTACGGCGTGCCGAGACTGGCGGGCATCTGCGAGCGCCTCCTGTGCACGTGCGTCGACATCGAGACCGCCGCCGAGACGCTTGCCATGGCCGATCGGCACGGGTTCGAGAAGCTGAGGGAGACGTGCTTCAGGTTCGTGTCGGATCCGGACAACTACAGCCTCCTGCGGGAGAGCAAGGGATATCCTATGTTCGGAGCACCTTTTGTAGGAGAGACGTGGCCTCCCTTGTGATGACGAGGGCATGGCATGGCTAAATCTTAGCAATAATTTTGTATTCTCTCCATCCCAAATTTAGACCGAATCGGTCGGGGAGTCCCGACCTACTTTTTTTTTTTTTTTTTTTTTTTTGCTTTTCAATTAAATGAAAGAATCGGGTACAAACTGTTTACAAGGCCTCAGGCCTAAAGAAAAAATAAACAAGCTAGTTTAGGCTATCTCTCCCGGAAAGGATTCTGAGACTCTTGGGCGGTTTGGCCTTCAACGCGACCAAACCAAGTTCTTTTGAGAGCATCTCCCTCCAGCGGTTGATTGAATTCTGCCAATTCTCAAAGATGATTTTATTTCTAATGCACCAAAGACATCAACAGCCCACAGATGAGGATTTCTCTGAAGATGTTGTCATTGAACAACTCTCTAGCTCTGTCAATCATATCAGCTGGGTTCAGACTGAAGTCCCAGTTAATTGATATCGAAGACCAACACTGTTGGCTGAACTGACAGTTGAGGAATAAGTGGAAGCAACTTTCCTCAATGTTTGCACTGCAGAGTACACAGCTGTAATCTGGTAGAAGCATATCTTTTCTCTTTAGTATGTTCCTTGTATTCAGCCTGTCTCTGGCTAGAAGCCAGAAGAAGAACTTGTGTTGGCCTAAGTTATTCGAGCTCCACAGCCACTTGGAGAACGGTGAGCATGTCTGTTCACTTCTGATGGCTTTGTATGCTTTTTTGCTACTGAATGTTGAGGAACCCCACTGATAGCTCCACGAGTCCCTGTCTTCTGTGTCCGAATCCCTGTCCTCTATAAGTTCTTTCAGCTCTTCCAATTGGGCTAAAGCCACAGGAGATAGTGTTGGACAGAAAACTCTGTCTATCTGCTGGTTAATCAGGAATCTAATGGAGCATTTTGGTTTCCTTGTAAAGGAGAATAGCTGGGGGAATTTTTCTCTCAGTGGCTCATCAACCCAAACATCTGACCAAAGCAGTATGGCATTGCCATTCCCAGGGTTGCAGTTGCTGATTTTTTGGAATTTTGGGAAGAGTTTCATTATATCTTTCCACCAGAAGGACCCAACTGGAGCTCTGCCCTGTGAAGGGGTGTTCACATTAGCATAAAATTTGGACCATGTTAAAGTCACCCAAGGGATATCATGATTGTTGTAGAATTTGTCCAGATGTTTCATCAGGAGAGCATCATTCTGGGTTTCTATGTCAATGATCCCAAGTCCACCTTCAGCTTTTGTTTTGCATGCTTCTTCCCAGGCTACTAGTGCTTTACCTCTGTAGTTTAGATCCCCTTTGTTCCAAAGACATGCCTTCCTGGCTCTGTCCAACTGACTGATTACAGTCGGCGGCAGTTTGAGACAACACATATAAAAAGTAGGCAGGGCTGAGAACACTGAGTTTACAAGAATGAGTCTTCCATGATAGCTCAAGAGCTTGCTTATGCCTCCCAGCCTTCTTTCTACTTTGCAGGTGAAGGGTGTGAACTCTTCCAGAGTGGGTTTAGTTGTGCCTAGGGGCAGTCCGAGGTAGGTGAAGGGCATACTGCCCACCTGACATCCAAAGGTATTAGCTAGGTGCAGAGCTCTATCTTGTGTCATGTTGATTGAAACAAGGAAGGACTTTGAGAAGTTCACATTTAGCCCACTATTATCTGAGAACCCTCTGAGCAAACCTTTCAAATTGAAGAGTGTCCTTGCATCACCAGGAAGAACAAGTAGTGTGTCATCTGCATACTGGATGATTGGGTAATCACCTTGAAAGTCATCACACAAAGGATGTTTGAGTACTCCATTTCTCCAGGCCATGTTGATTATAGATTGGAGAAGGTCTGCAGCCAAAACAAATAGAAGGGGAGATAAAGGGTCTCCCTGTCTTACTCCTCTTAGGCATTTGAAAGCCTTTCCTGGACAGCTGTTCAATATGACAGAGGAGGTACCACTGCTGAGTAAATTCTTGACCCACTGGATCCATTGATTTGGAAACCCTTTATGCTTTAGAATTTCAAGAATAAAAGGATGTTCTAGTTTATCGAAGGCTTTCTCAAAGTCAAGCTTGAGGATTACCACTTCCTTCTTTGACTTGTGACATAAGTGAAGGAATTGGAAGGACCAGGCTAGGCAATCCTGGATGGTTTTTCCTTTGATAAAACCATACTGGTTTGGGTGGATGAGGTCTGTGAGCACTGACTGAAGTCTGGTCGACATGATTTTTGTAATGCATTTCAGGGAGTAATTAAGAAGGGAGATCGGTCTAAAGTCATTCACTGATTCAGGATTGTCCTTCTTAGGAATGAGAGCTATAGTGGAGGAGTTTATGCTTGTGACATCAATGTTGTTCAGGGAGAAGTCTCTGAAGAACCTAATGAAGTCTTGCTTGATCATATGCCAACATTTCTTGATGAAAAGTCCATTAAAACCATCTGGCCCGGGTGCATGTTCATTAGGCAAAGAATTGATGACTGTTGTTATCTCTTCCTCACTGAACTCAAGGGCTAGGTGGTCAAGGTCCAATGGTACTAAAATGCTGCCAAGATCATAGGAGATGCCTGTATGTTCAGTTGTGCCCATCCTTCCCTTGAAGGCATTCCATAGAATGTTTGCTTTCTGTTCATGATCAGAGATAATTGTACCATCATCCGCAGTAAGAGAGACAATGAAATTTCTCTTGTGGGCAGTGGTTGCCATGATGTGGAAGAAGTGGGTGTTTTCATCCCCAAATTTGGCCCATCTTATTATGTTCCTTTGTCTCCAATACACTCTCTTCGATTCTAGTAGGCCTGCCAAGTATTTTTTAACCAATCTTCTAAAGGCTGCCTCTAGTCTTGAGAGAATTCTTTGCTCCTCAAGGCCATCTAGTAGTGAGAGCACCCAGTTGCTGTTATGAATTAGTTTGTTCAGGTTGGACAGGTTCTTGCTCCATTGCTTGAGTCCAAATCTGACCTGTTTCATCTTGACTGACAGATTTTTGGCTGCATTGCTGAAATAAGGGGAGTGGTTCCAGTGTGTACTGACAACTTCGAAAAAGCCTGGATGCTCCAGCCAGTAGCTCTCAAATTTGAACATGTTGGATTTGGGAATGCTATTTCCAATGTGTAATACAAAGGGTATATGATCAGAAGTGGGTCTTGATAGTGGCTGCACATAAGTGGCAGGGAAGGTGGTGGCCCAATCAGAGTTGGTGAAAACCCAATCTAGTTTGCATAGCAGGGGGTTCTCCTGCATATTACTCCAGGTAAATTGTCTCCCACTAAATGGTATCTTAGAGATGTCCAGGTCTAATATCAGATCATTGAACATATTCATTTCCCCCAGATCACCTCCTGGCTTATTTCTATCCTCAGGGCTCCTATAGAGGTTGAAATCTCCCCCTAGAATCCAGTTATCAAAATCACTTGTGTCTAGGTTCAATAGCCAAGTGACAAAACCAAATTTTTGATCTGCCTGAGAGGGCCCATAAATGTTTGTTACATGGATGACACTGTTGTCTGCTCTGCAGGTTAGTTTCACAGTTACAGCATAGGGGCTGGTTTGCACGACGACCCCCTCAAAGAGGCTGCCATTCCAAACTGTCAACAGTCCACCAGACGCTCCAAGGGATGGGTGGAAGGCGAATTTATCCAGATTTCGGGGGCAGAATTTCTTCAGATAGAAGATGTCAAATGATTCCTTTTTTGTTTCTTGTAAGCACATCACATGGCAAGCACTTTCTGTGATTTTGTCTCTGATTGAGTCCCATTTGCCCTGGGAATTGATCCCCCTGACATTCCAGAAGAGGAATTTGCTGTTCTTATGTTCGGTTGTATTATTCATTTGGAACCAGGATCGAATTTATGATTGGTTTATGCTTATACAAGCCAAACCGGGGCCTCCATAAAGTTTCATCAGAGACGATCATCCCCCAGAATTGGGGCAGGACCCAAGTAACAAAAGGATCCAAACAGGGCATCAAAACAAAGGATATGACAAAAAGGCAGAAAAGGCACAGGAGATAACGAGTAGCAAACTGTTTGATATAAAGGAGGGGCTGGCCAGAGGACCAGCAGCAGTTCGTCAAATGCCACAACGGGCAGAGAGAGATATTCAGATACAGCAAGATAAAACTCCAGTACAGGCACTGGGTGATCAAACTATTGCAAAAGCTAAATTTATTCTGCGCCAAAGATGTTGCCGGTGCCACAACCACGAACATGCTTGGGGGTCTTCTATTCATCAACACTGTCTTCATCAAGGAGGCCTGCAGATACAGCCCCAGGCTGCATCTTGAGGAAGCCTTCACCGATTCCAATCAGCATGTCACGGTCCAGGTAAGGTGCAGGAGGCACGACAGCAAGAGGGACTGCATCTTCAGTCACTTCTGTTGCAGCAAGCTTCTTCTTGGTGCCCTTTTTGGCCTTGGGCTTCTTTGTTCCACTTGGGCCAGCTGCTTGCTTCCCAGTCATCTTGGAGGTCTGGGCTTTGGCACTTTCAGCTGATTTGTATCCCCCCAAACGGTCAGCCACGTGCCTGCTGCGCCTGAAGAAGCTACTGTCCAGTATCTCTTCCACCCTGACCACTTTCTTTTTCTTCTTGTCAGCTGCAGGTGTCTGGAACACCAGCGGGGCTTCATCAAGGATCTCCAGGTCGGTGTCAGCAGCAGCCTCAACTTCATCTTCTGGAAGCACAACAGCAACATCAGCAGCAACTTGTTCTGGGTCCATGTCCATTGGCATGATCTCTGAGTCCTCCATCGGCTCTTCCTCCACATCATCTAGCAGGTTGTTTTCTCTGGCAAACCTTTCCAGCTCAGGGTTTCCATCAGTTAACTGTGGGGAGGAGATGAAGGCCAAGTGTATCAGGAGATCATTGTCATTGAAGTATGATGGGATCAGAGTATCCTCATCAATGGATAAATGAGAGACAAATCTAAAGGCATTGGGTGATGGACGAATATGAATTGAGTGAATTACCTGTCTCACCAGGGAGGGAGTGGTAGCAATGATCGGATCATGGGGCCTTGCAGGTCCAAATCTGACCGAGCCGGTGCCAGGTGCTCCACTCCCAACTGCCAAAAGATTGTCAGCCTCTGAATTGGGACAGATAGTTAGAGGCAGATGAATAGAATCAGAAGATAAGTGTGTGCTGATATGATTAAGCGACAAGATCTTACCATCATTCACATCAAGGAGCCTGTCATTCCCAGTACCCAACCTGATTAGGCCCTGTCCTTCTCTGAGTGCAGCAGTCCTAGGAGACTGGTGGGCCTGAATTTCTTCATTTTCAGTACTTGGATCTTGAGGTGCCAGGTGCATAACCCAGCGGTCTGCACTGTTCACCCTGAGCTGATCTGTTTCTTCCACCATTGCTGAGCCATTGCTTCCGGGCGGTGTCGAGTCTGAACTGTCTGAGCTCTGAACCCCACCTTGGCCACCCGGACCCTCTCCCATCCACCTTGGAGCAGGGGGTGGAACCGGATGGACTGGACCTTGCGGATTGAAAGGAGCTTCATCTTCTGGGACCGCAATACCATTCCCACGCCCCAGATTGGAACCAACACGACGGTCGGGTCGGCGTCGGCGCTCGCCATCGCCGTCTTGCCGTGGTGGTGCTCGGATTCGGAAGGAAAGGCGACGAGTGACGGGAAATAGAGAATGGAGTCCCGTGATACTTGTTGTCACGTGCGTTGCTGCCACGTCCACGTCTGATGAAGCATTGTGCCTTTGTGCCAGTGCGTCGTCACGCTGACAAAAGAAAAAAAAAATCTATGATTAGTTCCGAGCCCTCTGCTGGATAATCTGAGCATCATGCGTAAAAATGTAAGGATAAAAAAGTGTTCGTCGCCACTGTTCCAAGTCCCAACTTCACCGCCTTCGTTTCCTTCAAGTCTCACCGGAGTCGTTCGCGGTCGTCCAGTTAAGACAAAGACACGAAGATAAATGAGATGATGGGGGGCATCCTCCACCACAGGTTTTACCTACCTCGTTGCTACACGTGGAGCTACTTAAATGAGATGATGGGGGGCAAAACCTGCCAAGATTGACACTAACAACGATTGTTCCACCAATACACGAGTACTTGACTTGGAACTTCTACGATGATTGTACATCCCAATTATGGTTACAACATGGATTACGTGCTAGTAAAAGTAGCTCATATTTGATCAAGTTTTCACCAAATAGTATTCATATTTATGCCACTAAACTTGATTTATTATAAAATATATTTCATAACCAGTCTAAATAGTTTATTTGATATTATAGATATTGATACTTTTTATCCATAATTTGTTAAACTCGGGACACTAAAACGTGGCACTATGCTAAAATTACATCTTTATCGTTGGTATATCATTATAAGACTTAGGACCTGTTTGGCACAGCTTAGAACAACTTCATGAGTTTTTTTTCAAACATTATTTTTCAAAACTTCTCACAAAGACATGAGTTGGCAGGAGCTAGAAAAAGTAGCTTATCCTAGTTCTCTCCCTCATTTCTCTCTCTCATCTATGTATGAAGTTGTTTTGCCAAACAGTTTTTTGGAAAGTAGCTTTCACCAAGAAAGTTGCTCATGAAGTTGTTTCCTAAAAAACAACTTTACTAGCGAAGTTGAGGTGTGCCAAACGGAGAGAATTCCATATAGTCACAGTTTATAGCTTTGGCTGACCACATTGGTTATAGTTTTTAAAGATAAATGTTGTACATATTTATATTTGATATGCATATCTCATATATTTTTTTTAAAACTGATCGAAAAAACCAACAATGAGATATATTGGTACTTATTTGTTTCATAAATATTTCTACCCTTTTCTACGGATTATGCCAAACACAACAACTTCAGAAAATTGATTTATTAGAGATGAAGAAAAACTTAGGTATAGATTTTGGTTGTTACTAGCCTCGGGTAACCAAATTACGGGAGAAAACCGAATTTTATACATTGTGGGTCTAAGGGCATTTTTCAATGGGATATTAATAATAATTTCTATCCCTACTATGGTCTTGTTTGGCTGATAAGTTTCTCCTTCGGCTGATAAGGCAGCTGATACATTTTTATTGTAAGAGAAAATATTTTACCAAGGTTTTTTAGCGACAGAAGAAGAATTATATTATATGATAGCGAGGTAAATCAAGATATTACAAGCATTCTGAATTAAAAGAAAGTACCTATGGTGTGAACCTAACCTGCGTTGCTGCCACGTCCACGTCTGATGAAGCATTGTGCCTTTGTGCCCGTGCGTAGTCATGCTGACAAAAGAAAAAAAACTCTGATTAGTTCCGAGCCCTCTGCTGGATAATCTGAGCATCACGCGAAAAAAAATGTAAGGATAAAAAAAGTGTTCGTCGCCGCTGTTCCAAGTCCCAACTTCACCGCCTTCCTTTCCTTCAAGGCTCACCGGAGTCGTTCGCGGTCGTCCATTTCAGGCCTCTAAATAGCCAGACAAAGACAGGAAGATGCTTAGATGCATCCTCCGCCACTGGTTTTGCCTACCTCGGTGCTACACGTAGCACATGCTCCTCATCAGAGCTACTTAAATGAGATGACGGGGGGCAAAACCTGCCAAGATTGACACTAACAACGATTATTGCACCAATACGAGTACTTGACTTGGACCTTCTACGATGACTGTGCATCCTAATTATGGTTACAACATGGATTACGTGCTAGTAAAATATAGTTCATATTAGTTTCCACCAAATAGTATTCATATTTATGCCACTAAACTTAATTTATTATAAAATATATTTCATAACTAGTCTAAGTAGTTTATTTGATATTATATTGATACTTTTTATCCATAATTCGTCATGGAGAAGACGATTCTAACCTTCCCCTTCGCCTTTCATCCTAAAGATTCGATCTCAGCCCCCGACGTGATGCCGGAGGAGAAGGGAGAGCAACCAGCGGTGATGAACGGTGGGAGAATGACAACGACGGCTGTAGGGCTGCATAATCCTTTTCATATACAGAAGTTGAGTTTTCTCTAATACTTATTAGAAACTTTTTACCTTGGTTGACAAGATGAGTTGATAAGTTTCAAGCGAAGAAGTTGTATGTATGTTAGGCTATGTGAAAAGCTAACGTAACGGTCAAGAAGCGAAGAAGGCGTATTGTTGTCGGTGATGGCCAAGAGCACGCATGGGTCGAGCTCGACGACGGTGTTGACCATGATGCCGGTGGCCTCCGTGTATCGCCGGCCGTTGCACACTGTCGCGACGAAACGAAGTGGGGTCCTGGCACGTTAATTAATGCGTTCACGCTCAAGACCGCGCGCTCGTTTGCTGCCATATTTGGCCAACAGGCCGCGAAGCGGCTGCTGCTGGCGGAAGAAGGGAGATCAGGGAGAGCGGGCTGCGCGCGGCTGGGCCGTCTCTGTTCAGTTGGGCGAAAACAGAAAAGAAAAGGGAGAGAAAAAGAAATTGTTTTCATTTTCTGGATTCTTCTGCAAACAAAGTGAAATTTAAATGGAATTCGATTAGCTCAAATAAAGCTTACCAAACAATCTATGCACCAACATGAACGCAACAAAGGTGCTCCTACGCCTTATATTTAATTAGATTTAGTTGATTGCTCATTTTTTTCCCTATGTTATTAAATGCATAGAAGATTGCATGAACTAAATAAATTTCACTACTAATTCAAAAAAATCATCTTTATTTAGTGGCGGAGGACTGAATATGGCTGGGTAGGCCTTTGACATACCTTACATTAATGTATCATTTATGTATCCTGGTACTTTTTAGTGTCATCTTGCTTCCTCACCCTTAATATTTTTGTAAAACTTGGGAAAAGCCTCACCTAAAGTTCTCTCTCTATATATACCCCATCTTTTCCAACTTGGCAAAAGTCTTCCTCCTGCGTGCACAAATACGTGTGGCTCTGCGCTCCACCACGTTCCCTCGCTTCATCGACTCGATGCCGAAGTTCATCACATCGATGCTGGAGGCGAGTTGTCGTCCATTGCGACGAAAATCGACGTCAGCGGCTGTGGATTCAGGTATGCATTCTCTAGGGGTTCGCCTTCTCGGTAGGTGCAGCTCGCCTTGACGAGGCTCGTGAAAGTGAGGAACTCAATGTTCTTCTGCTGAGCTGGGCATGTGCCCTGGTTTTACTTTTGTAATACCTGGTTTTAAGAACAAAACCAGATATACACCATATGTGAGTCTTTGGAGTCAATTCCCACATATAGCTACAAGTAAAGGGTTGTATCAGTAAACAATGCTTAATAAAACATTAAAAGTACTAAAGAGATATAATCTTAGGTAGCAATCAGCGGAAAGACAACTCCGATCTTCAGGTAAGGACTCCACTCCACTGGATCCAACTGACTGGCTGATCACAAACCTAAACTCTTCTCCTGAGGTGTGGGGGAAAAACAAGGGTGAGTTCATGTGAACTCAACAAGTATAGCAAGTAGTTTGGATCCCATACACCCATGATCAATGTAAAATAAATAATGTAGAGCATAAAACGGTAAACAAATGAACATCTTAGCATAACAAGCATCATTATCCCAATGTAAATGTGTCAAGGCCGCCATGTCCGTGGGCACGGACGATATATCGATTTAAACTCTGCGCAGAGGTGTACACTTTCACGAGTCATGTTTTATAATGCCTTGGGTTAATTACTCCCAAGACACCAGAAATCATATAAAGCCATTTAAAAGTTCATCTAACAAGTTAGGGCCGCTGAGGTTTTTGTGCCCTGCGAATGTAGAATTCCCCTTCTAGATGGCACAACGACCGCAGCCTATACACATTAGACAGGGGCTCAACTACACCCAACCCGAAACACACCCCTCTTGCGCCAAATGGTAACCTCTAACAAGCTAGAGGAGGTCTTCTAAACAACTAGAGCCAGAGCCATATAGCCCCCACAGTTGTACGATAAGTCCATGATAAATCACGTACAGATAAATTCTCAAGTTGCTAAAAAGTCATTTTTATCGTTTGTTGCTTAAACATTAATCAAGTCACAAGATCATGATCGCAGAAATAAAACCCAAGCTATACTTGCCTTAAACTTAAATCCTTTCTTTAATCCTAAATCTTTGTAGAACTGCATCTTGATCTTCATTTCTTCTTGATTACCAATACAAAACTCACCGACTGGACATGATCATAGAGCACCACACAAGCATCCGAGCAATCATACGCGAAGCAAACAAATAAACAAGATCAGAACAGTACACCAACCAATAAAAGAGTTTAAAAACTAATCTACGGATTACTACGATCACACAGACGCGAAAATCACTCTAATAGGGATTACAGTGCGAAAGAAATGTCTAGCAAAGATTTACTTTGAAAAGAAGAGTATATTACTTTTAATTATAAAACTAGCTGCACATTAACTTTAATCAGCTTAATTATAAAATCATGTACTTTGGGCTACAAACGTGAGCTTCAGGAGAATGATTAAGATTGAGACATGGCTGAAAGAAATAAAGCTTTTGGAATTGGTCAAACGAGGAGCAACGGACCTTTATAAATTGCTGGAGAGAAACTTTTCATGTGCATGACGTGAACTGGGAATCATTAGAGCGGTAGCATGAGTCTTCAGAAGCCAAAAATAGGAACGAGCTGCAGGAGGCTAGCTACGTAGTGGCTTTCATGCCGTTGATGAACATATTTCACTTATATATGCTTGACTTGTTGGCTGGTACTGATGGACGTACATCTCAAGATGGGTCGATGACTGTAAGATATATGTATTAGCATGGTATTTTCAGATTTGTTTTTTTGAATGAAAACGGCCACAAAACATGATGTGATGACATCAAGCAAGGATTGATGTCAGCAAAGCTAACAAGGCATGCAAGCTCTCAGTTTGACTATGAAAAAGAACACGAAGATACAGGAGAATAGAGAGCTCACGTAGGGATTTCTGAAGGAGATGCCGACGATGTGCGTGGCTGTTCTTGCTTTGGGCTGACTCGAGCCATGCATGAATTGGAAACAACGACGGTGGAGGGCAGCTTCCTGTCAAGGACGGTGATATCATGAGCATATAACAGAGACTAAGAGATAGAAGGAGATGACAGCTACGGCTTCGTAACCTTTGTGCCAAATTCGGCAGCATGGATGACGGAGTAGAGCAGCACACAGCATGCAACAGTTCTCTTTGTCGGCGAGATCCAAACCAAAGGCAGCGACTCTACACCACAGGAAGTCGACATCTTCTACACCTCGACGTGGAGCTCGGCGGTGGGTCGCAAGCTGCGATGAAGAGACAGACAACGTCGAAGGCCAATTGACGCTGAACTTGCCGGCGGAGGATCGGAGCTAAGGGCATGTGATGCCTTGATTTGGCGTAAAGAAGCAACAAAGGACGGCGGCGGCTGATGGATTGGATTGTTTCTGTCGGATTGGAAGACGATCGATGGGCTGGGTTGGCTATTTATAGATACATGCACGGTAAAGAGCAAAGAGAGTCCTTTGCATTTACGTGGTATACACCTCAAGGAGATCGACCATGCATGCATTAGGAAAAACAATGTAGCCAAAATGGTATTTAGAGATAAAGGAAAGAGATGACTTCGGTTTCATCTTGTACGACGGCAATGCTGTACAAAGAACCGGCCACATGTCTTCGACGACGTATACTGGAGCAAAAGAAGCAAGTTGACCAATATATGCCTTTTGGCTTGGAGCAAACAAGGAGAAAAGAACGTTTGTTCTAATATATATTCTAATAAATTGGATTTTCTCAAGAATTTTGAAATAGAATTTGAACTCAATTTTATTTCTAACAAAAACCATTCATCATAAAAGAAAAATGCAGCAGCATGAGTGCATCAACATGTTGCTAGCCCTATGATGGATTTTAATTTATAAAGTTTTTATTTAGCCTATGTTAAATGCTCACAAAAATATCATAAACAAATCAATTTGGCTATTTTAAAATCATGCAAATTTTGGGGTGTTACAATTCTACCCCCCTTAAGATGAATCTCGTCCCGAGATTCGGATGATGATTGAAGGGATAGAGGTACTCTGCTATTGTATCGGCATCACTTTCTAAAGTGGTTCCATCATCTTGATAAAGATTTCACTTTACTTGCACCTTGTTAACCTGAGTCAAACTAACCTGCTTGAGTGCATCGAGATAACCTTGCTCCAAATTATTTACTCAAACAATTCCAAGAATTTTTTTTAAGTTAAGCAATTCTTAGGTAACTTCAAACCAACTCTCCGGTAGCTTCTAACTATTAGGCCACTTCGTTTTTCAGGTGTTAGCTAACTCTCTTCACACCAACACTCTTCATGTTTTCATAAAGACCACCTTGAGATCAATTATGTGATATACTCTTGTCCTATATTAGGCTCCATTACCAAACTCCAAGTGTTAATGACTATGCTTAGGATAAGCTGCTCAATCTATATACTCAATTCCTTAATCCTTGATGTTGTCTGATTCTTCTTAGCATAACTCTTCTTTGCTAAAGGCATCGGCAAAGATTTTTACTTCTCCCAGATGATAGCACGCACCGAAATCATGATCCCTTGATTACTTCAACCCAATAATGATGTCACAAGCTCAATATCAACTTAGTGAAGATGTCCGTCATATCCTTACAAGATCCTTGTAGATATCACTTTATGTCCAAAATTTATATTATTACCTCCAAATAGAATTTTGATACTCCAAGGTAACATTGAATCATCTCTACTTGGATAGGTCCCAACATATATTATTACTATTCTCGAATTCTTCTCCATAACTCCCTCATTAGAGATATCATAACCATGAAGAACACATCCTTCAACTAAAACTCATTCACCGTACCTTGATGTAAGCATTGAGGCTTCCTGTAGTGTTGTCATAGAACCAACTGTAAGAAGTCCAACATCACCTTTTCCTATGCCACGAATGCCATCTTGTCTTTAGTTGAAGGTTGAATTCCATGAGCCTCTTGTAAATGAATCCAACAAGTGACCGATCTCAAGCAAATGTCACTTGCACATGAATAGCTCTCCCAACAGTAGAGATAGTTGCTCCTCCCAAATAAAATGCTTGAACCCATGAAACCTCGTCTTGCAACTTCTTCGTGGCTACCCCCCTTAAGAAAAGAACACTAGAGGCACCAGCGGATAGCTTGCATCTTCATCTAATTGAGTTGATTGTGATCATATTCTTGTAGCATCCCCAAGAAACTGATGAGCATTAGCAAGAACTAGTAATCTGAAATTCCTCATGAGCAGAAAACAGTAGTGCGGTAAAACGTCCATAAATCCAGTTCTATTAATCCAATGAAGTCATAACTTATACCGTTGGAAAGCTTATGAAATTACCTACAACTTCCTTTCAGAACACTTTCCCAGATTATGCAGTTAAGTAGGTCAAAAACAGCTCACAACAGAAACTGCTCCAATTTTCAGGCAGCATAGAACCATCAGATTGTAACAATCATAAATCCTAGCTCAGAACACATATGAAGTTGATTGATATGGCATCGAAAAGCTCCAGAAGTCTAGTTTCTCCCAGAAAAATTCCATAAACTTTGCACAATCAAATCTCGAGATATAACAGTAATACCACAGACTGTTCCAGATTTTAGACAGCGCAGATGCATCATCTTGTGATTTTCATAACTCTCAAACCATAACCGATATTAGGATAATTCTTGTGCACAGTGAAACATATTGAAGTCTACCACTGTCCAGAATTTTCTCATGATTTGTGGCTATACAAACTTTGAGGTATAAGCCGAAGAAGACAGATTGCTCCGAAAGGACAGGATGCAGAAAACAGGAGGAAACCAAAACCCAACTAACTATTCATTAATCCTTATACCTTAGGCCTATAAGCTAAATAAAATTGCGGATGAAAACCACAAGATCATTGCACTCATTACAAAGAACCAACTCAAACATAAGAATAATAACAACACAACAAGGCATCAAGGGTGCACAAAGCAAACATTCACTCAACTCACGATACTATCGTTCTCTTCATATTAAGGGCAAGAATCCTATAGCTCTTCTTCTGATTACGCAAGAATGTGGTAAGAAAAAATTATAATAGCATGTCAAAGCAAGGAGTAGATAGGAACAAAAGCTTTAAAATAAACATCAAGGAGGAGATGAATATCAAGGCTAGAGACATAGTGGAGAAGAAAAATACCAAGGTATATAGAACATGGATGTTCTAGCAATTTCAAAATCTTAAGACGACCAGTTTCTAACTAGGCTTGCATCCTACAGTCAGCATTGAGCTGATACCACTTGTAATACCCGGTTTTAAGAACAAAACCAGATATACACCATATGTGAGTCCTAGGAGTCAATTCCCACATATAGCTACAAGTAAAGGGTTGTACCAGTAAACAATGCTTAATAAAACATTAAAAGTACTAAAGAGATATAACTTTAGGTAGCAATCAGTGGAAAGACAACTCCGATCTTCAGGTAAGGACTTCACTCCACTGGATCCAACCGACGGCTGGTCACAAACCTAAACTCTTCTCCCGAGGTGTGGGGAAAAACAAGGGTGAGTTCATGTGAACTCAACAAGTATAGCAAGTAGTTTGGATCCCATACACCCATGATCAATGTAAAATAAATAATGTAGAGCATAAAACGGTAAACAAATGAACATCTTAGCATAACAAGCATCATTATCCCAATGTAAATGTGTCAAGGCCGCCCTGTCCGTGGGCACGGACGATATATCGATTTAAACTCTGCGCAGAGGTGTACACTTTCACTGTGAGTCATGTTTTATAATGCCTTGGGTTAATTACTCCCAAGACACTAGAAATCATATAAAACCATTTAAAAGTTCATCTAACAACTTAGGGCCGCTGAGGTTTCTGTGCCCTGCGAATGTAGAATTCCCCTTCTAGATGGCACAACGACCGCAGCCTATACACATTAGACAGGGGCTCAACTACACCCAACCCGAAACACACCCCTCTTGCGCCAAATGGTAACCTCTAACAAGCTAGAGGAGGTCTTCTAAACAACTAGAGCCAGAGCCATATAGCCCCCACAGTTGTACGGAAAATCCATGATAAATCACGTACAGATAAATCCTCAAGTTATTAAAAAGTCATTTTTATCGTTTGTTGCTTAAACATTAATCAAGTCACAAGATCATGATCGCAGAAATAAAACCCAAGCTATACTTGCCTTAAACTTAAATCCTTTCTTTAATCCTAAATCTTTGTAGAACTGCTTCTTGATCTTCAATTCTTCTTGATTACCAATACAAAACTCACCGACTGGACATGATCATAGAGCACCACACAAGCATCCGAGCAATCATACGCGAAGCAATCAAATAAACAAGATCAGAACAGTACACCAACCAATAAAAGAGTCTAAAAACTAATCTACGGACTACTACGATCACACAGACGCGAAAATCACTCTAATAGGGATTACAGTGCGAAAGAAACGTCTAGCAAAGATTTACTTTGAAAAGAAGAGTATATTACCTTTAATTATAAAACTAGCTGCACATTAACTTTAATCAGCTTAATTATAAAATCCTGTACTTTGGCTACAAACGTGAGCTTCAGGAGAATGATTAAGATTGAGACATGGCTGAAAGAAATAAAGCTTTTGGAATTGGTCAAACGAGGAGCAACGGACCTTTATAAATTGCTGGAGAGAAACTTTGCATGTGCATGACGTGAACTGGGAATCATTAGAGCGGTAGCATGAGTCTTCAGAAGCCAAAAATAGGAACGAGCTGCAGGAGGCTAGCTACGTAGTGGCTTTCATGCCGTTGATGAACATATTTCACTTATATATGCTTGACTTGTTGGCTGGTACTGATGGACGTACATCTCAAGATGGGTCGATGACTGTAAGATATATGTATTAGCATGGTATTTTCAGATTTGTTTTTTGAATGAAAACAGCCACAAAACATGATGTGATGACATCAAGCAAGGATTGATGTCAGCAAAGCTAACAAGGCATGCAAGCTCTCAGTTTGACTATGAAAAAGAACACGAAGATACAGGAGAATAGAGAGCTCACGTAGGGATTTCTGAAGGACATGCCGACGATGTGCGTGGCTGTTCTTACTTTGGGCTGACTCGAGCCATGCATGAATTGGAAACAACGACGGTGGAGGGCAGCTTCCTGTCAAGGACGGTGATATCATGAGCATATAACAGAGACTAAGAGATAGAAGGAGATGACAGCTACGGCTTCGTAACCTTTGTGCCAAATTCGGCAGCATGGATGACGGAGTAGAGCAGCACACAGCATGCAACAGTTCTCTTTGTCGGCGAGATCCAAACCAAAGGCAGCGACTCTACACCACAGGAAGTCGACATCTTCTACACCTCGACGTGGAGCTCAGCGATGGGTCGCAAGCTGCGATGAAGAGACAGACAGCGTCGAAGGCCAATTGACGCTGAACTTGCCGGCGGAGGATCGGAGCTAAGGGCATGTGATGCCTTGATTTGGCGTAAAGAAGCAACAAAGGACGGCGGCGGCTGATGGATTGGATTGTTTCTGTCGGATTGGAAGACGATCGATGGGCTGGGTTGGCTATTTATAGATACATGCACGGTAAAGAGCAAAGAGAGTCCTTTGCATTTACGTGGTATACACCTCAAGGAGATCGACCATGCATGCATTAGGAAAAACAATGTAGCCAAAATGGTATTTAGAGATAAAGGAAAGAGATGACTTCGGTTTCATCTTGTACAACGGCAATGCTGTACAAAGAACCGGCCACATGTCTTCGACGACGTATACTGGAGCAAAAGAAGCAAGTTGACCAATATATGCCTTTTGGCTTGGAGCAAACAAGGAGAAAAGAACGTTTGTTCTAATATATATTCTAATAAATTGGATTTTCTCAAGAATTTTGAAATAGAATTTGAACTCAATTTTATTTCTAACAAAAACCATTCATCATAAAAGAAAAATGCAGCAGCATGAGTGCATCAACATGTTGCTAGCCCTATGATGGATTTTAATTTATAATGTATTTATTTAGACTATGTTAAATGCTCACAAAAATATCATAAATAAATCAATTTGGCTATTTTAAAATCATGCAAATTTTGGGGTGTTACAACTTTTTGGTGGATGGTTGGGTCTGAACCCTTAGTTGTGTGTCGGGTGGTGGTAAATGTTCTTATGAACTTGTTGCGGTACTTGGTGCCTGTGTCGCCTTCGCCTCAGGAAGACTTAAACCTGGTAATAGGATGCCGCAAAACAATTGCTAGTTTATTGTTAAACATCGCTGCAGTTATGCTAGGAAGACTTGGAACCTGGTAGGATGTCATTGAACCAATGCTTTTAAGCGGTTGCTGGTTCGATCTTTGAGTTTTGCTGTCATGCTCTTATTGTCTTCCCTGGAGTTTGGTTTCTGCTTCTTCGCATGCAAGTGTGATCTATGTTTTATTAGTGGCCTTAGCTTGTGATTATTGCACACATTGGCATCCCTCCGTCGCCCAGGTGCCCACCGACATAAAAGTGTTTTTCTTTTATCTTTACCGTGAATCAAGGCTCGTGGGACCAACTTTGGGTTTTGGGAAGTGAATTATGACAAACTTTTGAAAATGAGCTCTTTTATTTTCTTTCCAAATTATTTTTAAGAGTTGGCGAATAACAAGATTTGGGAAATAAAATTTGCCAAACTATTGAAGATGCTCTTACCTACAAATGAACAAATAGTATTCTTTAATTAAATACAAGAGACAGTTTAATACTGCCATCTTTCACGTTCCTTATTCATTTTCTGAGCACAGGATTTCTATTTCAATTGAAAACTAAACAAATCAAGACGTTCCATTCCCCTCAAAATAAAATAAAATAAAATAAAACTATCTGTGTAACGCTTTTTTTGTTCTGAAATTTTTATTTCAAACTGGAAAACAATAATTTGCTCCCTATATTAATATATTCATATACCAATTTTTAGAGTTTTTATTTATTCATATACCTATTATATATTTCTCTTGATCGTATGGAACTCTCATTGAACCTCAATTCATCTTTGATCACAAATACAAATACTAGTGCAATACAGATAGGACTAGTGTTACTGTTCAATTCAGATTTCTCTGTCTCACACGAAACATGCATATGTTCTGTCCAGTTCATACTGTACCCGTGCCCGGTTCCGCGAGTTATAATCCGTTTTTCCTTGGAATCAGATTACAATTACAATGGCCGCCGGCACGGTGCCATCAATCCAACTCAATATATACTCAGGGTTATTGATCGATCACGTACAAGTAATCCAAAAAGAGCTATATACTAGCTAACAATTTCCATCTACATTATTTCCATGACGAGCGCAATGGCGTCGACGATATCGAGGACGACGGCGACTCCACCGTTGCGCGTGACGGCGACGGGCTTCACCACGCACGTCGTGGACGTCCGCGGCTTCAGCAAGCTCCGGAAGAAGCACCGCGGCGACGACGACGGCGTCTGCTCGGAGACCTTCACCGTCGACGGCCTGGACTGGATGGTCTGCGTCAACCCCGACGGCGAGGGCGACGAGCAGGGGTACCTGGGCGTCTTCGTGGAGCTCGTCACGGAGGGCGTCGCGGTCTGGGCGCACGTCAGCATCGGGCTCGTCGACTGGACCACCGGCTGCGCCGACCCTTTCTTCCCTCTCCCCGACAAGGACGGCGACCAGGACCCGGTGCTGTTCGACGCCGGGAACGATGATTGCTGCGGCTGGGGCACCGGCAAGCTCGCGTCGTGGAGGCTAAAGCTCCGGCGGTCGAGCTACCTCCGCCGCGACTGCCTACGGATCGAGTGCGTCGTCGACATCTGCCACTTCCGCCTCGCGTTCCGGGACCCCCCGGCGCCCAAGTTCACGCCGAGCGACGAGAAGGCCGTCGGCACGCTCGGGTCCGAGGACGGCGCCGACGTGTTCATCCACGTCGGCGCGGCCGACGACGACGACGAGCCGCCCATCCCCGCCCACAGCTCCGTGCTCGACGCGTACGCCCCTCGCTTCTTGAAGAAGCACGACCTCGGCAAGCGCCAGAGGCCCAAGACGTCGTCGTCATCGACCGACGACGGCGACATCGTCGACAGTGCTCCTGCTAATGCTATGCGGGTGGACGTCGACGACATGCCGCGGCAGGCCGTGGAGGCGCTGCTCCAGTTCGCGTACAACGGCAGCCTGCCCGTGGTGGACGGCCTGGGCGTGGACGGCTACAGGGAGCTGTTCGGGCACCTGCTGCACGCGGCCAAGAGGTACGGCATGGGGAGGCTGTCGGCGATCTGCGAGCGCGTGCTCTGCCGGTTCATCGACGTCGAGTCCGCGGCGGCGACGCTGGCGATGGTGTATCGGCACGGCTTCCAGAATCTCGAGGACGCGTGCTTCCTGTTCGTGTCGGATCCGGTGAACTACGGCCTCGTGCGGACGAGCGAGGGGTACGCTGAGCTCAGCGGGTTTTCGGGTTTTTTCTCGTCTTTGGAGTGGGAATTGTGGGCCAAGTATTGTGAGAGAGGTGGAGTCCCTTACGATGAATCGCGTGAGCAAGATTACATCAACGCTATAGAAGTATCATAATATAATTCTATATATAGTTTTAAGTGCTAGAGTATTATTAGGCTATTAGGCTATATGTTTTTGGGCAACGTATCATATACAACCACCAATTAAGGCCATAAAATTTAGATCCAATGTCTGAGGTTTTTTTCACTTAAACCCCTCCACCTGTGGGGTTTAAATCTAACCCGTGTGTATTCAGGTGGGAGGGTTTAAGTAAAAAAACCTCAGACGTTGGATCTAAATCCTATGGCGACTTAATTGGTGGTTGTAAGGTCTACACACGAAACTGAGTTGCACATGATACGTTGCCATGTTTGTGTTCTAGGATGTTTGAAGTTCTGCCCTTCATTACACCGTGTACTAGTCCATTTGTAACCAGTGCTCCTCCACGTGTTACTATCTAATCTAAGAATTAATAAAGCTTTATATATATGTTTAGTCAGATGCCGAACAAGTCGCTATACTCGTGGCGACAGATGCACTGGTATCCACCTCGATCTATGCAAATTCGGGTGAAAATCAAACAAAGTTTTGAGATGGATACACAGGAAGCTATGAGTGTATGAAATTCAGTTGCGCTTTTGCTAATTTTTGTTTCATTTGCTTTCACTTTGATCTGTGTGATAGACTGGCTGCGTGGCTTCTGTCCATCGTGCTACATATACTTTGCCATATATAAGTACTAGAGATGTAAGTGGATTGGCCGGCGAGCCTGCATAGAGAATTCTACATAACACTAAAATAGGTTATTTTTTAAAAAAAAAATTAATCTACATTTTTTTGAGATTAAATAAGTTTTATATAATATGTATACCATACTTTTAACACTGTAGATAGAAAGTACTCCCTCCGTCTCAGTTTAAGTTTACGTTTGCACTTTAAATATTTTCTCAAAATAACGGGTTCGCATAGACCTGATTTTGGTAGAGCAGGGCAGCCTTGAATCTTAGAATGTGCCAGAGGCGATAAAAAACAGGATAGAGTCATTCCATGACTTCGAGTCCACACGTTCCACTAGCCAGAATGATTTGTCATTAAAAAAATAGATGGGCCGTATCCCTTCGTCTGGAATCCTGGATGGTTCTATTGAACAGGCTTTGTCACCACACCCTACCTGCTTATCTTTTATAAGATCATTTTGATAATTTCTCCTATGCCTTGGTTTACGTATCCATGTCTAGATGTTTTGAGATATTATAAGACGAATGGAGTATATTCTCCTCCACTATTTGAGGCAGCCTCCTCCTGACATGCATCTAACAAAAGAGCAAGGCATCATCAGTTTTTAAAAAATACACATCAATTTCATCATGCATCCTCTAGAGGGGAGGAAGTAAAATTTTCTTACGTTTTATTTTGGGTAAGGACTCTCAAGTAAAGTTTTCCAGCTGGGCCAGACCCGCTGGGCCGACACGGGCATGGCCCGGCCTGGCTCCCACCGTGCCCGTGCCTGTCACGGCCCGGCCTTAGTGCCGTGCCTAGGCCGCAATGTTGGCCCGCGGGGATGGCCCAGGCACGGCACGGTTTTTGGGCTGGCACGATGCGGCCCGGTAACTCCCCACCATTGGATGAACTCTGATGATCTACAACCGTTGGATGACAACAGTTTCCTAACCCTAACTCCCATATGGCCAAATTCCCCATCCACCCACGCACACGCAGCCCTCCTGTCCAGTGTCACACGCAGTCCTCCCTCCTGTCCAGTGTCCGTGAGTCCGTCCGTCACCTCCGCTCCTCTTCTTCTCTGGCAACTGCACCTCCATTCCCTGTCTCCAATTGGCCTGGGCTCCCTGCGCTCGGTGTCCCCGCGGCGGCGGCGCTCGTTCGGGGCGCCTCCGTGCGGCGTGCGGCTGGGGATGCGACCCCGTGGCGGCGCGGCGAGCAGACCCGCCCCCGAGTAGACATATGCGACGACGACGGCGCAGCGAGCAGCTCCGGCCGCGTGACAACGACGACGCGACGTGGGCTGCGACGACACTCGTCCGGGGGCTCCTCTGTGAGGCGCGCGGCTGGGACGCGGCCAGCTACCCCGACGATGACGATGGCGGCGCGGCTCGCGACTTCAAGCTGTCCCGGTGGCACGGGATGGCCCTACGGCTGCCGTGCCCACCGGCACGACACGACACGGCTGACAGGCCATAGGGCCGTGCCTGGGCTGCGACCATGGCACGACGACACTATAGGCACAGCACGGCCGGGCCGCCGGGCCGCGCAGTGCCGTGCCGGGCGGCCCGGTTGGAAAACTATACTCTCAAGGGCAGACAAGGTTTGTCGGGCGTCGTGGGTACATAGTGGAGCGGGTAGGAGAAACTTTGGTGAAAAAAGTGGCGAGAGAGATTTTTCATGGCTTTTCACGGCAGGAATGTAAGATTTCTTACGCTATCATATGGCCCACATTCAGATTAATATCCATCGATAGATCTAAAAACATCAAATAATCCAATGGTGAGTATATAGGGTGTATACAATTTTACGGGTGACACCTATTTATCAATTCTTTTACTCTTTTATAGTATAGAATAGATAGATATACATTTGAGTGTTACAAGGTAAATCGAAAAGAGTTTTTGTTTTTTACAATAGACTACAATATAGTAATGTTACATATATAATAGATTTTTTTACGAAAAACCCCGCGGTAATGCATGGGATATTTAGAATAGGAAGAATGTTTTCCCAGTACAAACGTGATGTATCGGAATTAAAGATGCGAGTTTTTTTTTGAAAGCCTTTTATGATAGCTGCCGCCTGTTGTAGTTGACCATCACCTTCCCCTGAGGCCCCGGCATGACGACGCTCCAGTCCGTCCCGGGGAACGGGGACACCATCTCCAGCTCGAAGTTCCTCAGCAGATGGCTCCATATCAACTTCATCTGCATGTAAGCGAATGCTTCGCCGATGCACTGGTGCCTTCCGGCGCCGAAGGACACGTACGCCAACGCGCCGCCGCCGCCGGCAACGGCATTGTCCGCTCTCCACCGGTCCGGGTTGAACTCATCTGGTTCGTCGTAGATGTGCGGCAGCCTGTTGTGGACCAACAGCGGGCTGGCCACCGCGTGGCCCTTGGGCACCTCGTACTCGCGGCCGTCGGCGGCGCGCACGGTGAAGCTCCGGCGCACGCTGCGGAGCAGGAGCAGCCCTGACGGGTGGAGGCGTAGGGTCTCCTTGACGCAGCGGTGCAGCGTGTCCATCTCCAGCAGGACGTCATAGTCGAGGCGGTCACCGTGCCGCGCCATGATCCGCCGTTGCTCCTCCACGACGGCGCTCAGGTGCTTGGCGTTGGCGTGGGTTAGGAGGTGCGCCCCAGTCCTGATTGCCGCGCCGGAGCTGTTGTGCTGGCCCGCGAAGAGGGCGGCGACGAGCAGCCCGACGACCTCTGCCTCCGTCGTCCCACGGCCATTCTTGTAGCGAGAGTCGATCAGGCACTGCAGCATGTCCTTGTCGTCGTCGCCGTTGTTGGTGCGGGACCGGGACCTGACGATCTCGGTGAACATCTCGCCTAGCCTGGCGCGCGCGGCGTCACGCCGGCGGTGGGCAGGGATCGGCAGGTGAGGGAAAAGGACGCTGATGAGGCGCATGCCGTTATTGAGGTGGCTGAGCAGTGGCCCGACCTCGCTGAGCATCTTCTCCGGGATGGCAGCACCGAACAGACACCGGCCGGTGATGAGCGTCACGAGGTGCTCTAGCTCCAGCTTTAGATCGACGGTGCCGGACTGTCCCCATCTCACAAAATGACCCTGCAGAATACATATTTATATTAAGAAAAGGTCATCGATATATATGCATACTTATATATATACACACACAATACCTCGACTTCAGCAAGCATGAGGCTGACATAGGTCCTCAGCTTCGCCGGCTTCATGGCGTCGCCGAAGAAACGGAACTGCTCACACCGGGTGGCGTAGTTGACATCGAAGGCGACGCCAGGGCCAAAGATGGGGACGGTGAATTTGGAGACCTCTTCCTGGCCGATCTCAGAGTCCACACTATGGTAGAAATGGCTGCACACTTCTGGCCCGACCAAGAAGGTGACCTTTAGGCGAGGGAAGCTCACGGTGAAGACGTTTCCCAGCCTCGCGTAGCGGTCGCGGATCAGCGCCAACGGCCCCTTGGCGAGGAGCGCCGGCAGGTCGCCGAGGAGAGGGACACCCGGAGACACCGGTGGAGGTGAGCGTTTCGTGGTGGTTGATCGCTGTCGTCCTGTGATGATCTTGGTGGTCGCTACAATGGCGATGAAAATGACAGCAACGGACAGCCATATGCTTCTCAGTAAATCTTCCATAACGGGATTGCCCTGCAAGCACATGCTAAGTGGCAAATGTTATTTTTTTTGTTTTTTAAGTACAACACAGATGCCTACAAACTAATTAATATAAATATAATATGTGTTCGAGCTCTACTAGATTAATTTTATTATATTAGACATATTATATATCTAAGTGCTTAACAACATCTATGCAAATATTAGAAAAAATAAAACGTCTTATAGTTTTGCATGAAGGGAGTAGCTAATTAGTAGAAGCACTACTATAGAATATATATAGCATGGTCATATTAGATTTCTACAAGCTGTTACAATTACATCTACCTAGGCGTCTCTAGAAACGAAGCACTTCCAGTTCTAGAGGTGGGTCTACAACCACCTGTACAAATTGATTTCATGGAAGATCATTCTTGTCAAATGATTTCTAGAATAAAAAATAAGTCATAAAAGTTAGGAATTTCCTCGCACAAATAAAAAATTTGCCGCAAAAATACCTATTTATTAGTACACTATTGGAAACCATAATTCTCTTGTGGGTACAAAACTAGAGGGAAATATGAAATACTGACAATTTTTTAAAAAAAAAATAGTTTCTTTGTCGATGTAGGAAAATACCGACATAAGAAATGCGTCAGAGATACATGAATTTCCCTGTTGGTACATTACGCCTGTAGGTTTATTTTGTTATTTTTCCTGTCAGGTACTGCCCATCTGACACGATTACCATAATTTTACTGTCAGTTGAATTAAGCCATCCCAATAGAGATTTAGTTTCCAATAGTGACATGTCTATTCATTTTATTTTATAATACGGGACAAGCCCAAGAAGCACATGTGCCGCAATCGCAAGTCTCAAGTTTTCTGATTTTTGTTTGACGTGTGCAAATCTGTGACCTCTCTTTAATAACTTCAACATTTTATCTAAAAAAATAACTTCAACATTTAAAACGTGTTCTTTGTAGTCGGTTTCGTATGAATAAATAAATATACTGATTACTGAAGTAGATACTCAGTAGATACTCAGTGGTAATAAAATTAATAAAGCACTAATATATTGTAAACCTTCGAATAAGAACCCACCCTTTATTTTTTTTAGGAAAAAACAATTTGGTATGTGAGTTTTTTTTTTGAAACTGATTTAGTATGTGAGTTGCGTCTAGAGACAAAGCGTACTATTACAACATATCTAAAACGAAGGTACTTTTAATAAGACGGAGTAATCTATGGCATATTATTACTGAAGATGTAATCCATGGGAGAATCATCGACTATATATATATAAAACATGCCACAAGGCTAGGACTCAGTTTTTTCATCTCAATTCAGATAAAGCCAAAGTACGTGACAAACCAGTTTTGGTAGAGTTGGCAGCTGCAGCCTTCACTCCGTTCAACGAATTCTCGTGCTGATACAGTACGAGAAGAGGCCTAGATCTATCTAAATGTGTTGGACTTAGAAGGAGACGGAAGAACGGCCAGTATTTATACACGAAACGAAGGCCCGAGCGAGAGAGGTAGAATCGGATGAGTGAAATCACGTATAAAACTATAAAAAATCATTTTCGCAGCATGTTTTTTTAGTGTCGGTTTGACCGGCCAGAATCGACCGTACGTGATGAAATCTACCCAAGTGCCTCTAGAAACGAAACACTTCTAGAGGTGGGTCTACAACTACCCGTACAATGGATTTTCATGGAAGATTATTGTTGCCAAATGATCTCTAGAACAAAAAATCGGCCATAAAAGTTAGAAATTTCCTCCCAAAAAGCAAAAATTTGCCATAAATAACTATTTATTAGTATACTATTGGAAACCATAATTCTCTTGTGGGTACAAAATTGCCAGGGAAACATGATATACAAACAAAAAATTAAAAAAAAGTTTTTTTGTCGATGTAGGAAAATACCGACAAAAGAAATGCATCGAGATACAAGAATTCCGTGTCGATATATTCCACACACAATGAAATAAATATTCTTCTAGGTTTATTTATAATTTTCCTCCAGGTACTGCCAACTGACATGATCACCATAATTTTACTATCAGGTACGATGTTATCCTTTGTTGACTTCCAAATCATCTATTGAGTAATAGGAAATAAACTCAAACAAAAAATAGCTTAGACCTTGTCAAGCACCACAACTTTAGTTTAGGGCATGTCTCTATCTGGAGCTGTTTGGCAAATTCTAAAATTTGCATTTTCAAAATTTGAAAACTAAAAAATTTATTGTTCTAATGAGATCTATAACTTTGAATTTGATTGTTTCACCATCTGAGGTGGTTTGATAATATTCCACACACAATGAAATAACTATTCTTCTATAGGTTTATTTGTAGTTTTCCTACAGGTACTGCCCAACTGACACAATCACCATAATTTTACTATCAGGTACGATGTTATCCTTTGTTGACTTCCAAATCATCTATTTAGTTGAGATCTATAACTTTGAATTTGGTTATATCGCCATCCGAGGTGGTTTGATAAATTTGAACTTCAAATTGTTAAAACTCCGGCCATACTTTGGGACCTCAAGTGATTTTAAATGAAGAGGTCATCAACTACAAAGTTATATTTCTCATTGAGATCCAAAACTTTGGTTTTGGTTGTTTTTTTTTCCAAGGTTGTTTTCCAAAATTTTGATTTCTAAAATTTTAGAACTTAAGATACAAATTTGATAATATAAATAATTTCTAATAAAAAAGTTGTCAACTACAAAGTTGTACATCTCATCAAGATCTAAAACTTTAGTTGTAGTCACTTCTTAATTTGAAGTCGTTTGTACAACTTGACAAAATTGAACTTTATAATTTAAATGCTTCAAACATAATTGTGGGACCTTAAATGATATTAAGTGTAAAAGTGATCAACTACGGTTGTAGATATCGTTGAGATCTACAACTTTGATATAAAGTTTTTTTTCCATCCGATTTTATTTCTAATAACTCTGAATTTTATTGTGCTGCAGCATGGCTATCACCGTCATATCATACAACAAGTTGGTGGTGAAAATCGAGTTTAGGACGGTTCATACGCCGAGCTGACAGTGACAAAGAGCACATCATCATCGCTAGTTGGTGGTCCAAACCGTTTATAATGATAGATTATCACCGCCAGTTGATAATACGAGGTGGTAGTGATAGTTATCAATGCCAACGCTCTTATGTTCTAGCAGTGATACTCTCATGCCCATAGTGATAGGTTGATAACTATCAGCATTGGTTTTAATAATATCGGCAGTGATAAAGATGTTAGTGATAACTCTGAATGTAGTAGTGCACTAGTCTTCATTGCAGGTTAATTATCTCCGTGCCATAGGAAGTTCTTCCGTTAACCTTGGGCTTCTTTGCAAGTTAGTTAATTATCTCTTCAGAATTAATTAATGATAAATTTGATTTGATTCAATTACGGCCTAGCTACAAATCATCGTAAAATGTTTAATTAGATGATAATTATTTGACTTCGTGAACTTCAAGATCTGCCGCCTTAGTCACTCGGAGGTGCTCATATAGGTAAGGTCTATATTATACTGTGTAACAATTTAAAAATAAAGTAAAACAAAACGAAACAAAGGGGGATAATGATAAGGGGTGCTTACAGAGGTGTACGATGATGACTTGCTGGTCGCCCGCCTCTCCGGCTCGGATGCCGAATGGGAACAGGGGGAATCTAGAGGTGACAATGAATGAATTAGGTGAAGCCCGCGCGTGGCTAGCAGGTGTAATAACCAAAATGAAGCATGAAGTGGTGACCGGAGGAGTACAGATCGGGCACCAGTACGTTAGGCTTTATACTGGATGTGGATGGAGGCATGCATGAAACGGTCAAAAATTTTCATTTTCAATAGGTGAGAGAGAGCCTGCTAGCAGCCTCCAGTCTCTCTCTTGGTTCCATAGTCGCAAAAAACAAAGCTAGTAGCATACTACACACAATGCAATGCAGGGGATAGACGTGCTCCCTCCGTACGGAAGTTGTTTAGGATAGTAATGCGGTCTCTAAAGCACAAATTCGACCTCTTATTTTTATAAAAATATTTATAAAAAATGATATATGTATATTTGTGTGAAAGTATTTTTAAGACAAATCTATTCATTTAATTTTCACATTTGCAAATTCAACTACTTAGAAGTTATTGATGATATATATTCTAATATTTGAGCAAACTTTATTCAAAACGACATCGTACGAATACGGAGGAAGTATACATATAACCGTACATAGCTAGACACCGCAGCCACCGCAGAAAGTGACGAGAAACAGGCCGGGGCGCTAATAGCGGATCTCTGCCTCGATCGTTATTCATTACAATCAACAAACACAAACAACTACTATGACTGTAACCAACGACGACGATGACTTGGTCCGGATTCCTTAGTTTCTCGTGCCTGTCTTTGACTACCTAATGTGTACGACCGTTATCTGTTACGTTTAATTGGCCTGATCCAATCTTATTTAAATTAAATCCTAAGACTCATAAAAAGTAAAAAAGTCAATACTTAGCCGCCTTTAATTATTCAGTCAGCGATTTCGCCCACTAACATGCAAAATGTCTATATTCCCACATGTTTGGAGAAGTAAAACCTAAGAACGAAATGCAGAGTTCAAGGTATACGCGAAAACAGTTGCTTCTGTAAAAAGCAACTTCTGATTCTACCTGTTTGGTTGATGTTTTGCGTTTTTGACAGCTAGCAGAAGGATTTTTTCAAAAGTTCAACCAAACACAAACTAAACAAATCCACACTGCCGCATTTTTTGAAAACTGTATCCGCTTGTGACCTTATAAAAACAGTCCAAAAGTAACCTAAACTATATATCTAAATTACTCACCTCTATAACGACACAAATAACACTTAAGGGAAATCGATCCCATTTCTTATTAGTACAATTGATTTTAGTAGCATTGACGGAATTTTTTTGATTCCATCACATCCTATTCATCACATTAGAGGCTAACTGCAGTGTACAATCAAATGGATAACATGAGTTTTCTTCCGTTATCTACAGAAGCACCTCTAATGATGCAAGAACTTCTATGAGCGTTATGAGAGCATTAGCACGAATATATATATAAATATATAATGATTTCTTTTTGACTCTGTCTGTTTTATGAGTGTCTTCCATCAACTACACATGGAAACAATCAACGTCTAACTTCGCTTCCATATGTTCGATGTCGAGTGGTTGAGGAAACGCTCATTTTTCATGAGAAGGGATGAAGAACACTGTATGGGCACTACAAGAGCAAGGATCTGTCCAAAACACCAGCAGCTAGCAGGCTCTATAGTAAACTTTATGCTTATAGGCCAATGTAGGTGATAAGTTTCATGGCGTTATTTCCAAGGCTGACATATGAAATAAAACTCAGATGAAACACTCACTTTCAATGGAGAGTTTCTCATTCTATAGTTTGCATAGACATTTAATTTCATGACTCATGAGTTGTAATCGTGCCATGAGAGTTTTATCTAGATGACCTCATTTCTTAAATACAACGCAATCTGTCAAAAATCCACATGTAGCAAGCCTATTTAATGCAAATGAAACTCACATAAAACTCCCACATTGTAAGCCCACAAGAAATAAGAATTGGAAGAGAGAATAGGAAAGATATCTTTTTCTTGTTGCCTTATTACTTTTTATTAGCAGGGCTGTATTCTCTCCCTCAGGAATTCTCTCACCTCCACATATGATTTTGATGGCATGGATTCTCTTTACAGCTTGCTAAGTAAGACTATATATACTTGCTCTAAGCCGAGAAATTGTCATGTGTGAATCCGATGACCAGGGTGGGCTTCCTTAGCTTCTACTTGGTCATTATATATACTTGTTCCTAAGCCAGGTATTATCATGTGTAGTCCAATGACCGGGCGTCCTTGTACCTTCAGCTTGGGTTGTATGGACCGTAGCCATGGGAGCAGTTTCATGATTTTTTCTCCGATTGTTTTTATTTTTGGTTCTCCAAAATAGTTTGGACTGATTGACGATGACTTTTAACAGAAATCTATCTTTTTTGGTAGTAGTCGTTGCCTAACCGTGTGTTTTTGGAGGGTTGGGACCAACTCAGATGGGTTCGACCCGTTTTTGGCTGTTTGGATGAGGTTTTTGAGGTGGAATGGGTTGGTTCCCAGAGGCTAGTTAGAAAGATGCGGAGTTGGTTGGACTGCCCCAAAAGTGACGAACGGAGCGGTTCCGCTCAGGATGGGCTGTTCACGTGTGATACGGTGAGAAACCTTATCCTTCACCACCGCCCCCATCTCCTCCCTTCCCGCTCCCATCGGCGCTCGAGCGCTCCCATCCGTCGCCGCCATCCGCAGGCCTCCGCCCCGACCCTCGCGCCCGGCCGCGGCCCCCCTCGCGCGGCCTGGCCGGTCCGCCGCTGGGCCTGCCCGCTGGTTCCAGGAGCTCGCGCAAGGGGCCCCCGGAGGTCGCGCAAGGGAGGCCGCGCAAGGCTCCGCCTCACCGACAACTACCTTTGCTCTACCCTCTAAGATAGGAGCTCAAGAAGGTAGGAGCTCTCCGCCTGCGGGAGCACGAATCGGATGGTGGATTCGGTTCATTCGATTTGGTTTTTTCATCTTGTCACCCTGCAGGAGCTCTTGCCAGGAGTCTTTGCCGGGAGCTCGCGCCGGGGAGCTCGCCCAGTCTTCATCCCGTCCTCCCGATCCTTGCCTCGATCTGCCGCCAAAGCCCTAAGGTCCGGCTCTCCCTCACTCTCCATCCCTACCTGTCGAGCCTTGGTTGTGCTTGATTGTGCTGCATGTGCTTTTCGTGATGCTATATGTAGATGAATAACAGGCTCAGGCATTTGTTTTGCTTTGCTGCTGTTGGGTTGTTGTGTGTGATGGCAGTTGTTGCTCGGTCTAGAAAAAGCAGAGTGCAAGAAGGGAAGGGATTACTTATGCCCCTATATATAGAAGAGATAGAAAGAGAATGGAATACCTCAAGCATCGAGACTTTATATTATTAGTGTGTAAATGTGCCCTATGGATATGGCCCTAAGACGTTTATTTGTAATATGGCCATGACTTTTATATGTGGCTGTTATATTATCTTGTGCTGAAATGGTGCATGGTGCTATGGTGTTTAAATGTTTGAGTTGCTGAAGAAATTATATTGCTAATGAAATAATATGTTGTGCTATGGTGTTTATAATTTAGGAGTAACCTCACGAGAATTGACCATATTAGAGGTTTGGTTCGTCCATCTAAACCATAGAACGAAATGGGATGGATCAACTGCCATCTGAATCCTCAGCCAAACAGGACAGCGGAGCATGACCCATCTGCAACCTGAAACGGGAAGAGTTCAGACGTCTAAAACGTGGGATGGAACAAACTTCCATCCCATGCGATCCCAATTTCAAGCAACAGCGGTAACTGCATGGAAACCAAAAATAAAAAAAATCAAAGATCACCCGTGCACAAGTTACAATGTGTTGGCTACAATTGATCAGCGGATAGCAAAATCTTGTTTAGCTTGGTTGAAGGTAGTGCTTAGGCTTCTTTTCGTCATTTCCATTTTATCCTAACTTTCCTATTCATTCTTCTTTCTTTGCTTGCCTAGCTTAGTGTTTGTACCTGCTGTACTTTGTCTCCCCTAATTTTTTTAAATAAATGCTATAGGGGTGCAAACCCCTCCAGTCCTTTTTTAAAAAAAAAAAAAACCAACTATGCCACCCTGCTTCGTTAACATAACTTTGTATTAATAAACCACATATAAAAGGTGTAAATGTCTGCATTAGCTGAATTTACTATAGAGTTACACAAAGGAAAATGCCAAAATTTACCTTGTTAGTATTTTATTTACTTCACTTGCCAACAATGGTTGATATTTACATGATATAACAAAGCAATATTTTCATGACCTGTTTAGATAGTATCATTAGTCAGCACATAAATGATCACGTGTCACTGGATTACATTGGTCAGCTTTCGTAGTGGTCCTCCTCCTTATTACATTCCCGTGCAGAAGTTGACGTGGTCCGGCAGCCCCGCGAGTCAACAGGAGAGGTCCCTTTTGGATTCTTCTTCAGGAAGCGAGGGATGTACGTACCCGTCGAGCACGGAGGTGCGTGCCACGGGGCCGTCCTGGTCACACACGTCGGCCACGGGCCGTCCTGGTACGTCACGTCAGACACATCGGAAGAGGTGCTCGACGACGACGCCATTATACTGGCACGCAATGTTTTTCTTTGATAAAAGGTACCTTCGGCCGCAATGTATAGCCATAGATTGCTTCAGACAAGCCTGCTTTTTTATTCCACTGAGAAGAGAGACAGATTGTCGACTGCCCGGCAACCTGCCAGGGAAACAAATTCTAACGGAAGCGACACCAGTGCCACGGCGAGCGGGTACACCACCTAATTGTTCACGGCGACGGCGTCGACCCATAGGTCTGTGTGTGCCTGATGTGGCCAGGATTTGAGAGCCTGCGGATGAGGCTTGGCAGCATCTTCCGTTTCTCCTTCCCCAGCTCCCAAAGCAGCTAATCTTCCTCTTGTCTCCTGTCACCATTTTCAGTTCCATGCCATATCTGTAATACGGCCATAAACATAGAGTAAAATTTCAAATGTCGATAGGGTTTCCCTGCAACATTTTATCTCTTCTTTTTAACTGGCCAAGTAGCATTTTCTAGAGTGGTATAAAACTAGTAACTATGCATGTGAGCATGTCTTTTGTCACTCAAAAACTCTAAACTGGATTATATGGGCGGCTTTGCCGAGTCTCTGAGATATGCTCTAAGAGCTTCTTTAAGAGACTTTGATTCAGCATCCAACTGTTTCACAATTTCAACTACTTTAGAGATTGCTTTCTTGTAGTCCATCCATTTCATGCGAATAACATCATCATCCAAAGTAGCTAGATGCCTGCATGGTTAAGATTAACCTTAATGACATGGAACACAAGGAAAAGACATTATCTTGGCTTTTAAGTGTATTTCCTAGTTATTTTATCATTAAATAAGAAAAAATGTGTGAATATCTCCCTCTGGGACAGTGCTTCAAAGCTATTAGCTGTCTTTAAGTACGTAATCTTGACACGATTCCATTGTTCTATTTTAAACACAACACATACTATTTTGAAACTTGCAAGACTAAAATTAAAGCATGCAGCTGCTTCATTTTTTACTTCATTACCCATATTTTTCTGAGAGTTCATCCATTTTGTGTCAGGATCAAATAAAGTAGCCAGATGCCTGCAGAGTTTATCCATCATATACATATTGCCTTCTCCCGTCCTTGTGCGCCCGGGCAGTCGATCTGGACCAGCAAAGAGACAGCAAATGAGTGGGAGAGATGCGAGAGAGGAAAAGGAAGATGGAGGAAGAGAGTGATGAACTCACCTATGTAGTATCTCCGGAAGGGTAAATGGCCTAGAAGGGGGTGAGTAGGCCTATCAAAATTTACTTCGAGCAAATGTCGAAGCCGGCGCACTACCGCTCGATCAAGGCGGCTCTTTTGCCTTAACATAAAGATTTGCTGAAGCTGAAACTTGACCAAGGCAAACTACTCACTATCAGTAATCTATCGACAGAAAATTAGAGCCAAGTCCAAATTTCAGGGCTCCCACGGAAAGTGTATAAACTTTAAGATCTAGAAAACCAAACCCTAGCAACAGCTCAACAACAAGAACCCGCAAAGTAACCGAAGCACGCGAGACAAGTTATTTATCTCGTCGTTCGCTCGCCACATAGGCTTGCTTAAGTCCATGTTGTTGAGGTATCCATAAAAGAATTGGACGTCACCACAAAGGTTGGCGTTCCTCGATCTCAAGTCAAGAGAGTTAACTCTTGAAGTGAGAGGATGATTTTTTTGCTGCATAGTGAGGTTACAAACCTCCCAAGGTTGCCACACGAGTTGGCAACTCAAGGGCGACGCCTAGCCGGCTAGGAGCAAGCTCCAAGAGTAACAAACCCTAGAACCGTCGGCCAAATGTGCACCAAATGCTCTCAAACTTTGGGAATCGGTGGATCTGCTCTTCGTTTGGAGTTTGCTGCCTTTTTCCTCAAGATTTGGCTTTACGGTGGGATTTGCGGATCGGCTTAAGGAAGGTGAGCTCAATGGAGGAGAGAGGGAGAGCTATTGGTATGTTAGAATGAGTGAATGCGCAGAGGAAGAAGATGACCATTGTGAGAGAAGGCGACAATATAAATATTGCCCACTTCTCAACGGTCCAAACAGTGGCGCGGCCGCCCCTACCAAAACAGACATGGATGTGTCTGGGTTTTTGCTGGGCTGCTTTGGTTGGGTGAAAGGATGTATTTGTGTAGATTTGAGCATCTGGTTGCATACTTGACCAACTGTCCTAGGATCCCTCTTAATTGTACGGCTTTTCCTAAACTCAATATTCAAAAGTAAAATGAATTTAAAGATCCTGAGTCAAGCATGCCAACCTTTAAGAACTGAGGGGTACCTGCAACCTGTTCATCAACATCATTTTGCATTCTTTGCTTGTCATTTCGATAAATCTCATTAGTTCCCTAATTCGGTGATCATCAACACCAAAACCCACAAAGTGGCTTGATTGCACTTAAAACCTACATCCGCCGCGGCGCCGCCCGTCCGCGTAGCCGCTCCGCCGCGAGGCCGCCGCGCCCGACGCCTCCTTGCCGGTCCTGCATGGCGGCGCGCGCGACGGAGAGGTGAGGACGGAGCTACACCGTGGCCCTTCCTCGCCGCGTCGCCGTGGCCCCACCTCACCGGATCCGCCGCCTTGAAGCCCCACCTCGCTGGATTCGCCGCCTTGAAGCCCCACCTCACCAGATCCGCCGCCTTGAAGCCCCACCTCGCTGGATCCGTCGTGCCAGAGCCGCCGCCGGATCCAGCATGGTGGCACCCGATGCCGCCGGATCCACCATGGTAGCGCCTGCCGCTGCCAGATCCACCATGGTGGCGCCTGATGCCGCCACTTGCGCTGCCGGGGAGGGAGAGGGGTGCGCCTACGGCCTCCGCCTGTGTCGGGGCAAGGAATATACGCTGGGATTCAACTGTTCAGTGGGGTCACGCCATTTACATTAAAAGTATCGTCCTGCCATTTCATTACTGAATCCCTTTGTAGTAGTATAATCTGTATCGAATCTGACAATTCAACTTATTACTTGTGGCCTTGTGGGTTGCAACCTCACAGCTTTCTGTACTAAAGTTTCTGATCCGTCTTCACACGATTTGTCTCATCCAAAATCTTGCATTTTCCTGGTTTTTCAAGCATGAATCACCATAAGCTGCCTGCATGTCAAAACAGGTTTGCATTGTTCAATGAACTAGGTTACCTGACACCACAATTATGGTGTTAGGACCTTAACTAACCTATAGACTATTCTACCGGATTGTTGTCCTCTACTTACCAGGTCTTTATATGTGGACTACCACTTTAGTGTTTGAAGGTACGACCTTTACTTCAGAGGTTATGTAAGACCGCCAATTGCTGATTCTACATGCTAATTCGCACCTCATTTATCACCACAAAAGGAGGCAGTACCCAGTAAGTAGAACTTACCAATCACTATTACTTTATGGTCACGGAACTCCCTGTTAAGCGATAATATGAACCTTGTGAATTTCTGATGATTTCTATTATTATCTTGATCTTGAATATTGTCTTTTTGAAATTGTTGCAGCATGAAATTTTGGAAACAACTTCAAGAGTAGGCACGAGAGATAGCCACTAGCTTTTGACCAGCAACCGAACCATATTGAGAAACTGTAACATTCACACCATTATTCTTCTGCTCTTCTGATAAATATATTTCAGCAGCCAGCTTTTCTTTCCTATTCTAATAGCAACAGTACAATGCAAGCCTATATTCATATTATGATGTAGCAAAATTTTGAAATGAAAAATAATGCTGGAACATGGAGCCAAATAAACAAAAGAAAATCTGTATAATTTGAATACTAATAGGCATATAGATAGTGCATAGTATTCATAGTAAACATAGTGACCTAAAAGTAAAGTAAACAACACTATAATAATTGCTCGTTTGTTCAACTCTAAGTATTAATCTTATGACGAGCTCTAGCCATTTTGGTCGTTGTGAAGGAGATCCCGATCATACACGGAGTGTAAGGGAATGACTCATATATACC
Organism: Themeda triandra; assembly: GCA_018135685.1. Lineage (NCBI taxonomy): Eukaryota > Viridiplantae > Streptophyta > Magnoliopsida > Poales > Poaceae > Themeda > Themeda triandra. The sequence goes on along the minus strand of JAENPR010000066.1, from coordinate 879,237 downwards.
ACAGAAATGCTCATCATAGTAACAACAAATTGGGCGTGAGTTTCCTAGATGTTGAATCTTGGTGCTATTCAAGTGATAGGCAACAACTCCATACGATTCAACCATAAAGACAACTTCCTTATACGGATGGAATCCCATAATGTCCATATGCTCGTCATTGGAATCTTCTTGGCTTTCAATGTCAACGTAAATGTATCATCATTGTCGAATCCCACTCATAACTCTCTTTTGATTGAGAACCAACATTGTGGTCCATGTTATGTGTATCAATATTTTCTTCAAGATTCCAAGATCCATGTAGTTTTCTACCACTGTTATCATAAGGAATTGATGCCACATATCGAGCATAGTGCCCAACCTCAGCTTCATACTTTAGAAACCACTCCATTTGACCACATAATTCATTGAGAATCCAAATCTTTAGTTGCTGATCATGAATTATTCCAAAACATACGCTATTTTGCAATTTCCCCAAATGTGGTTTTGTGCACTTAATGTTTGCTGGTGTTTTAGTTACTTGATAGTTACTGTTTGACAAGGAAAGCCTGGAACAGAAAGTAAAATTACCATGTTACTATGGATTTATTGATATTAAGTCCATCTTTGACTAAGTTGTTGCCAAAAGAAATTGAAACATTTAATTATAATAATGCACATGAGCATAAATATTTAGGTAAAACCATATAGAGCTCCTACATGTATGGCAGAGATGAAACATACTCCTATGGAAGAAAATAGAATAGCATATTGTCTATAACCAAAAAGGGGGATAATGAATACATTTTTTATTTTTGGATTTCTGAAAAGATATAACAAGACGAGGGAATAGTACATTACCTAAATATAGCATGTATATGTTCTATGTTTCTCATTTAAACTATATATTTTTCTTGAAGCTATACCAAACGTACTAAACTGCTAACATAAACTGGAGTAATAATACACAAAGAAACATTAAAAAATGAATACTACCCTATACTATTAGAAAATTTTATCTCTAAACTAGATTTGTATATATATGTAGATAAAAAACATTAATATATTTCCAATGACAAACAACATGTCAACTTTGTCCATACGAAACTAGCTCTTGGCAGTCATGTCTGAGGGGGAAAGAAAATCAATACATACCTTGCTACAAAAGAGCCTCGACAGTGCATATAGAGCGATCCATGATGGTAAACGCCATATCGCCAGCGTGTCCAATAAGAGGTCGTCGGATGCAATCGCATTTTGTCGACTGTCACTACTGGCATGCCTTCCCGGACAAAAGCCCTCTCCTTCCATTCACCAGTCCTTGATGAAAACACATTCAGCATCCATGGTGTCGGTGGCCATTCGGTGAAGCGGCATGGGTCAATCACTTCATCGACGGACGGCAGCTGCTGATACTCCTCGTCGTGATTCGCCTCCGGCACGTCTGGAACCAAGATAACCTGGTAGTGCGGCGACGCAGCCGGATCAAATGCGATGTGCGCACTAGCATAACAGTGACGGCGAGGTTTGCCATCCGCACCATGGCAGCCGGAAGCACCATCCATCGCCGTGTCGCGGGGTTGCACACGTAGAGCTCGCTGCTCGAATCAATGTTGCAGTCGCAGAGGAGGAGGCCGTTGCAGTGGTCCAGGACCGACCACCGGGGGTCCATGACGACCGACCACAGGTCGCACCTCCTCTCGAAGTTGGGCAAGAAGTGAGCGTGCCGTCTACTCTTGGGATCGTTGACGGTGAACAGGGACGGGCGAAGTGGTCCGGGTGGTTGTGGTCTATGTAGTTTATGAAGACTCCCCGTACGGAGCGAGGTAGAAGATGTGGGAGAAGTAGCGCCCGGGCATCGACTATGTCGCGCCACGCCTTGCAGACGCACCTGACCACGGCCAGGCTCTGCAACGGCAAGGCACGGAAGACGCCGGCGAGGGCGTCGTCCGGGAGTGCACCGATTCCCGTTGGCATCTGGATGGGTTTTGCAGCGTGCGACGAGACGACGGCGGCACGGCTCGCTGCAACGTACTAGGTTTCACCAGACGACAGGGCAGCACGATATTCACCCATCACCAGATCCGAATAAAAAAACTGACGGGCCGACCGTGGGCTGATGCCTGATAGTCAAAGTTTCCTATTTCTTCCTTTTGTTAACAAGGCCTGCTTTCATCCTCTTGACTATGGATCGGATTGGAACCAGGCCTGCTTTCAGTTTGTTCTCTTTTTTCGCGAATACGCAAAATCTGCGCATCTTTTTCATTAAGAAGAAGAATCTGAATGCGAACTGCAATACAACGAGATCGCATGCGGGGTGGAAACAAGGTTTGAAACGGATCCGCCACCCACGGTACGAACCCACACAAACACACGCGAAACACAAGAAAAAGGCACACCCCCACCACTTCTACTAACAAGCCGACGGGGTCGCGTGGCTGGACTCGCGTCGGAGGAGCATCGCGGCGCGCCAACGGAGCCTTCGGGAAGGAGATGACGCCCGCGGACGCAACTCCGTTGGAACACGCGCCTAGGGAGCTTTCGTTCCCAACCCGCTCCGGCGAGAGCGATCGAGGGACCGCGCGAGACGACGCCTCCAAGGAGGAGATGACGAAGATCGCCACCGTCGTCGGTCCTAGGCTCCCGGCCTGAGGACGAGGTTTTCACCCGCGTCGCCCTGGATCGCCATCGCCACAAGCACGCCGATGGATGTCTTCGTGTTGTCCGCCCGGTGCCCGAACACGAAACGTCGAGGTGGAGAGGAGGAGCGCGCATCGGGCGGCCCGCCGTCGACCCACCACCCGGTGGGGAGGCGGGCCCCGTAGAAAGCGTTGGCGCGCGCGCGACCCGCCGGGCCGGAGCGGCGGTGGGCGGGGTAGGGACGTCGGCAAAGACCCGTCGCCGGCCGCCGTCTTGCCACCCCGGCAAGAGGCCTATGCTAGCCGAAGGGATCGAGTGGAGGCAAGGGCATGTCTTCCTCGGCCGCCCACCTTGGCACCGCCGCCCGACTAGGGAGGATGGGACGGCGCGCGAGGACCATCCCCGCCACCAAGAACCGTCCCGATGTGCCGGAGTTAAGGTTGGGGGCTTCCCCGCTGCAACGTCCCCAGCCGAGCCCTCTCGAGGCTAGGGGTGCAGTGGGCGCCGGAACGGATCAAGCACACCCCGCCACCCCCCAGCCTGGACGGACGCCGCAGGGGGAGCGGAGGAAGGAGCACAGGCCACGGGGCCGTCCCTGGCCGAGGCGCTCGTGCCTCCAGGCCAGGGCGTCGCCCCGGCCACCTCGACCCGCTGTAGGATCGGCGTCGGGGCCGCGGGGAGGTGGCCAGGCGCGACGAGCGAAGAGCAGGGGCGGTGCCGCAGTCTCGGCCACCACGACCCACCGAGGAGCTCGTGGGTGGTGGCCCGAGCGTGCTGGCGGCCGGCGCACCCGTCGACCCAAGCCGAGGTCACCCGACCTAGAGCTAGGGAGGCGCGCGCAGGGCCGGCTAAGCCCCCGACCGCCGACTCGGCGTCGTTGAATGGAAGATTTGGGGGGGGGGGGGGTCCCACGCCTCATGCGCCCGGAAACGACGCCTTAGGGGGTGGGGGTGGGTCCGCGCCTGCCGCGACCCGAAAGCCACACCAGGACCCGCCCCGGACCGCCGGCGGAAGACGGCGGCCGAAGAAGGAGGAAGGGGAGGGGGCCCGCCCGCGGCCACCTTGTAGCCGCCGCTAGCCGGCAGGACCAGCCTGGGCCCGGATCTGGCCACGCCGGGCCCAGATCCGCCCACGGCCGGCCCGCCGCCGCCAAGGGAAGCGAGGTCGAGGAGGGAGGTGCCCGGCCGCCGCCACCGCCAAGGCGCTACCGTCGCCCCCCGGCGGGGCGCCACCATGGGAGGGCCGGATCCGGCCCGGCGGGGAATCCGCCGCTCCGCCGCCGGCGGCGCCGCGGAGCCGAGGGGAGAAGGGGACGGGGGAGGGGGAGAGGGGAGCCCGCCGTGGGGAGCGCCAGACGGGGGCGCGGGGGGAGGGCCTTGCTGAGCGCACCCCCGCGGGCTGCCGCCGCCGGCGAGGGGCAGCGACGACGGCCCAAGGCGGCACGGCGTGGCGGGGCTGGGGCGGCGGCGGGGGCCTCCTGGTCGCCCCCCCGTGAGTAGCCTGATCGTGAAGAAAATCCTATATCCTGTCAAAAGTTTTATTTTATGGATCTATTTTTACAAATATAGATTGATGATTTCTATGATGTTGATCTTGATGATTGGCTTTATTATTAAAATAAATTATTCAAGAGTATGACTTTTGACCAGCAGTAGTCTCTGAATTTTCGTGATGCGGCGTCACACTGCATATATTACCTGTAACTTTCTGATGATGATGGTGTACCAATTTCTTCACTTACGACTGGATCGGAGAAACCCTGGAACTAACAGAGTTGTTTCCAGTCATCCACAACTCCATCCACAAATATATCCGGCCAGGAGAAGCATGCATGGTCAACCATTCTTGTTACTTTGTTTTTTCGAAAAAGGGGATCCTCCATTTCCATTTCCATTCTTGTTACGTTGTTAGAGAGATTGGACCTAATATGGCTTCCGCAAGCTGATACGGAGGCCAACAAGCTAGAAGGGAGAACTGCGGTTGTCTCTCTGTCGTAGCGTGGGGAGCCCGGCACTCCAGCACGCCGGGCGGTTCAGAGTAGGGACAGCGGTGGGCTGTCTGTAAAAGTGTAAATCGTATTCATGCGCCATGGTCCGTGGATGGCCGACGAAAAAATGGATCATCGGTCTATAGTTCTTTTTTTAAAAAAAAAAAAGAGCTTTGCTACCCTTGAAAAAATTTAAAAAGATAGCTTGCTTCATTTTAAAAGGTTGCGAATAAATCATTGACTCTGCAAATATCTATCATTTTCATTAATGACCGACTTATAAGTGAGCCGTATATGTCCGGCTAACCTAATATAAAACCTGACATAACCATCTCCACCTCTCTCTCTCTCCCTCCCTCCCTCCCCCCATAGCCTTTGTCCTCACCCTCACTTTCGCTCTCTCAAACTTTGCTTCCATGTGTGCCTAAAAACCTGTTGATGACTCTGCGCTTGAGGCTCTCCCGCTTGCCCTATGAGACCTCAACGTTGGCCTCTATGCCCCGACATCCCATCGATGACCTCCAAGTTCACACGCGAGGGCCGAGATCGAGGCTAAACCCAAGGTGAATTTAGCAAGCATCGATGCCCTTTTTTGCTCCTTATCCTGGTCAAGTATAAACCCACGGTGCGCATGGGGGTGGGGAGGAAGGGAGGGGAGGATCTAGCGGAGCTCCATCTCCTCTAGTTAACATGATCTATAACAATTTTGTAGTTTTCAACACAATCTATAACTTTATGGTTGGAAAGTCATTTTATTCGAAGTGGTTTGAAATCATAAATATGTGTTTTAAGTTTTAAAATTTTAAAATTCAAAAATTAGAATTTGTAAACCATCTTTGATGTTCACATAGTTAATATGAAAGTTGTGGTAGCCGACTTAATCTATACGTTTGTAGTTGATAAATTTTGTTATCTAGAATTTTTCAAAGTATCAAATATTTGTTTAGAGTTGTGATTTTGATATTCAAATTTTTTAAGATTTTGAAACAGTCTCGAATGGAGGCGCATCCTATACCAAAAGTTTTGATCAAACACAGATGAAATTAGTAATGTTTTTGATGCGTAATCTAATCCGCTTCTAAATTGTAGTTCGTTTGACTTTTTTGACCACAATTTTTACCATTCGCCTTATTCAAAAATTATGCCAAATATCATTTCTTTTTCTTTGTGGCTTACTTTACTAACATAAGACCTTCAAAAAGGACTTAAATTTAACCATATTTAAACTAATTTTTTTGAATAAGACAGTGGTGAAAGTTGGGAAAATCAAAAAAGTTGAACGGCTACTGATTTGGAACGTACTCTCTCCGTCCCAGAAAAGTGTCACTTTAGGTTTTTCCTCTACTATGTTTGATTCTCCGTCTTATTCAAAAAAGTTTTATAAATAATATTTATTTTTTTATGACTTATTTATCATTAGAGATACTTTAACACCGATTTATTTATTTTATAATATACTTAAAAATTTTGAATAAGGCAAGCGGTGGAAACACGATGTCACGAAAGTCAAAAACGACACTTCTTTTTGGGACGGAGGGAGTCGGGAGTACTATTGGATTAATTTCGAAGAACTGTTTTTTTTTTTAAAACTATGATAAAGAACTGTTAGCATTTAGTCAAAGCTACTAAATAAACTATTTTGGCTGTGGATATTTGGTGGTTGCATCTGCAGTCTGCACGGAGAGACTATACGAATATTCCCCCATCTCCGTTGTTTGTAGCCGCCGCTCGTGCGAAGCCCTCGATCCGAGCAGCACAGCAGCATGTCGTCGTCGGCGGCGGGAGGCGACGGGGAGACGGTGCGTGCGTCGCACATCCTGATCAAGCACTCGGGTTCCCGGCGCAAGGCCTCCTGGAAGGACCCCGACGGCCGCGTCATCTCCGCCACCACGCGCGCCGACGCCGCCGCGCGCCTCCTCGACCTCCGCAACCAGATCCTCTCCGCCCAGGCCAACTTCGCCGACCTCGCCGCGCGCCACTCCGACTGCTCCTCCGCAAGACGCGGCGGGGACCTAGGTACCTACGATTTATTCCTTCTGTCGTGCGCCGAGATAGATCTGGTGGCTACAGTGGATACTACTAGCTGCTGCGCGGCTATAGATCTGTTTGTTTTATCCCTGAGGCTAAAATTCGATAGATACATGCATGTTGGTTCGGTTGCTGTGATGTGTCAACTGATTGCAGAAACAAAGGACGTGTTTCGATTCAAAGCCTTTTGAAATTCGGTAGGTACAAAATGTTAGTGTGGGTTGTCGAAGTTATTCGGGAAATTTGACCTGGCCCTCCTTGTCCAGTTCAACATTGGTGCAAATTGAGATTGTGGAAATTATTTGGACATTTCTAGTCTAACAAGCTTATAGGTTGGTTCCACAACTGAGAATGTTGGAGATTCAACTGCACATTTGGGTGTTTAAACTGCCCATGGTGATGATGCTGAGACCGGAAACATGTTATATGTATTATTATTACTACTTGGTTCTCGGTAATGAAAACCAGGGGAGGGCCCTTGTGTGTTTGAGGAAAAGTAGAAAACACAGTTGTTTGATTTTTGAAGTCATCTGATTTGGGCATTAGTGATGTCAGCTGTCTGATTAACTTTTCAGTTCACTGAACTTATCATGCACTGATCCAAGTAATTAAGGCAGAAATAATGAGATGGACTATACACTGTTTATGCCCATTTGCCGATGATTTGACAATGCATGGAGGTAAAAACTTGTGGTTGTGTGTCCTGCATGGATCGATATCTTTCTGCTAGTGTTAGTGTGTAGTAGCTATTGCCTATCATAGGTTCCTCTTCTTCAATAAAATTTATGGAAGGAGTATAAAGGATCAAATGAAGTGCTACTTTTGCAGTGCAATTTGAGTTTTCATGGGACTGCATTTTTTCTGTAAGCACTAAGCAATTTTTACTCTGAAAAATCGTCACTTATAATGTCCTGATCACATTGCCTTCCGGTCGTGGTTTGTCTACCACAAAAGATTTGTCCATTCTCGTGCTACCTCTATCTTTGAGGCGATTTATTTGCAAGAGTGGGTTCAACCTTGGAGAACAGAAGTATGAGTAGCTTTTGGAAGATATGTTCATTTGATTTAAGGCAGCTCTATACCAGGCCATGTTTTTGAGATCTTTAGTTAGGACTAAACGAATTGAGTTTGATAATATTATAACAACTCTAATCATCTCAAAGTGCTTAAAAGCTTCCCAATTTTTTTGGTTACTTTAAATCCAAAGTCACTAGAGTTGGTTGGTACATCTTTAGTTGTTATAATTCTTTCATATTATCAGTTCCAATATCTTTTGTGTGTGTACCCTGTGTATTTGCTTATGTTTTGAATCATTGTTATTTTGTCATTGTGATGTTCCTTAGTACAAGTTCATGTTCCTTAGTACCTTTCAGCTGCTGTAATATATATGTTTTATATATGTCATGTCACCGGGACATCTTGTTTTCTTCATTAAAATACACACTATGAGTGATAGCATGTGACATTCCCTTCCTTACTCCTGTGCACTTTCGTTTGAAGAGTTTGTTGGTTAATATCAGATGATTCTTTAGAGTTTAGAGTAGTACAACTAATTATGTCATGGCTAATGAGAATCAGAGATTAGTTGATATGTAACAACTCTCAAGATTGAAGATGTGAAATTCTTGTTTGTTTTAGTTTTAGCTCACAAGAATAAGAAATTGGGTCAAGCTAATTCACAAGTTCACCATGAGCATAGTAGTTCAAAGGAAGATGTGCTGCATGGAATGATGATATCGGTGTGCATCTCTTGTTTTTGTTGGTATCAAGACAGAAAAGAACATGTTTGATGGGTACAGGGGTTTTGCAGTGAAGAAAAATATCAATTGGATATAGACATTAAACAGTGTAGCTCTGTGGCATGCAATCATTGTTATTTACTATCATCTTGCATCTTGTCATGTTTCCAACCATCATGCTTTGACCACAGGTACCTTTGGGAGGAAGCAGATGCAGAAACCATTTGAGGATGCCACATATGCCCTCAAGGTTGGTGAGCTCAGCGAGATCGTGGACACTGACAGTGGGGTTCACATCATCCTGCGGACTGCCTGAGGACAGGATCACGCTGTCAGCTGAGTCTCAGGCTTTCAGATAGCGCTTACCTATGGCTTTCTATTAGGACCTGTATTTTATTCCTGCTGGGAGCCTGAGTTACATTCCAGGCAGAGATAAATCTTGTGTGACACCACGTATCCAACAGCATTTGTGCTTAACCTGTATTGATGATGATGCCTTGAGCTCCTGAATGCCTAGTTTTTCTGGTGCGAGTCTTTGTTTGCTTCTGATTATAATTGTTCGCCTCGATGATTGTTCCTTTGTGTCACATGGAATCTTTATCAATCAAATAAAAGCGGATCATATTAGCTATTACCTAGCAGCTGATCCCGTGTAGAAAACTAAACTGTGTATGTGTGAATTCGGCCTATGCTTTGATCCTGACCAATTTTATGGATCTTGTAGAGGTTAGCCAATTCTGCACTTATGGTTTCAGTACCTGAGAATTTCGCAATCACTTGGTAAGGTTTTATGAGTTATGACGAAACAAAAGGTTGACAATGGATTTCCATCGGATCAATTCAACAACTTGAAACAGTCTGAATACGTAGGCTTTTAGTAGTTTCAGGCGCTTGATATACCCTATCTAAGGAGATTCACTTGTCAATATGATATATTTTCTAAGTCTCATACGGGTCACTACTTGTGGATGAGATATATATGCGGTTGCAAGTTATTGAGGTTATAGTTCTTACAAGCTCAAGCTATTAATCCATACAAACTTTTTCATACAAGCTTTATTGTAAAAGGGTTATCATTCAATAAACTTAGAACTTTATATTTACAATAATAACTACAGGTACACACGCCTTTATTTCTTTGAGAACACAAGTATACAAACAGACTTGCCTATACAGGTAAATCAAGTAATTATAACTATGTATTGGATTTATTTATGGAAGATTTATTATATATGATGTCTGGCGAGGTAGTGGGGGCCAGGGGGCAGCGGAGCTGCAATTGTTTTGTTCATGGTGGGTCTCTAAGGGTGAGTTCAGAACGAGGGCACCACACTAGAGTGCTTAGGTACCATAGGAGAGGACGAAGGCAATGGCGAAGAGGCGGCTGCTCCACGAGAGTGGTTAGGTACCATAGGCGATGACGAAGGTGACGGCGAAGAGGCACGAGAGGAGGTAGAGCGGAAGGTACTGTTAGTTTGATGAGTAACCTCGGCGCCATCACTGACGACCGGCAAGCGAAGAGGCGGTCGGTGAGGAGAGGTGGCGGCGGAAGGGTGAGCCGAGTGGGTGGAGTAAGGGGAGCGGGTGGAGGAATGAGCTGAGGAAGGCGAAGGCGAGGGTGGTTGGTGAGGAGAGGTGGCGGTGGGAGGGTGAGCCGAGTAGGCGGAGTAAGGGGAGCGGGTGTAGGAATGAGCTGGGGAAGGCGAAGGCGAGGGGTGAGCTGAGGAGTAAGGCGATAACGGTGACGAAAAAGAGGAGCTCCGCGAGGAAAATGGAGAAGCAGCCAGTCGGTGAGGAGAGGTGCAGCTGCAGCCACTGGACTGCTCGCTGCCTTCTGCTGCTGTTGTGTGTCGTGCTGTGGCTTTGAGAACACACTGGGCCTCCAACGGTCTTCCTGTCTGCTTCTTGGGCTGAGGACGGACACGGACATGGACTCTGCAGCAGCGGCGTAGGTTCCTTGGGTGAGCAAGGCCCAGTTGAAATGAGTTGCGCCCGCCTGGCTGAGCCCGTTGCTCCCTCCCTTCGCCGGCGGCGGAGCCGACGGCGGAGTAGGAGCAGAAGCAGGAGCCGGCGGTGTGGGAGCACGAGGAGCCTCCTCGTGCCTGGGGGCGTGGACGGGTGCAGGACGTGGAGGAGGCGGCGACGACGCCTGCTTCTGCGGCACGCCCACGGCCGGGTAGCCCAAGGCAGGTGACTTGTTCTGAGCCGGGTACGCATCCGGTTTCGCCGCGGGACGTGGAGGCGGCGGCGATGGCGACGGCGACGGCAGCGGACGGTAGGCATCCGGCACAAGCACCTTCTCCGTGGGTGCCCGCTCAAGCACCGGCGCGACGACGGGGCCGAGGCGGTAGGACACGTTGAGCACGCCGCGGTGCTCCCGGCGGTGCAGCTTCCGGACCTGGTACGACGCCACCCGCGGCGGCTGGGGGCCGGCGCCGATCGCGCCGGCGTAGATCTCGGCGAGCGGGATGACGACCTCGCCGACGTCGCGGTCGCCGAGGAACCGCTCGGCGCGGAGCAGCACGTGGAGGGAGCCGCCGGCGGCCGCGGCGGCCGTCGGGGGCACGGCGAACCGGAACGTCGCGTTCCAGCACGGGTTCCGCCCGCCGTAGGTGTCGGTCTCCGTGCACTGCCGCGTCAGGGGGTCGTTTGAGATGCTCACCACGGCGTACACGTCCATGCGCGTGATCAGGTTCACGCTCTTCAGCTCCTGTGCTGACAGGAGGGTCAGCTCCAACTCCCGGTACGCCATGCTTATTAACTTTGAGTATTAGCTCTCTTGCCTAATCTCTATCTGTCACTACTATGTAGAAATTGTTTAGCCTCGATTCAACCTTGACTTCATAGTTATGACCGATCTTTCTATCAGTAGATATATAGGAGGTCAGGTGGTGGCTTCAACTTGAAGCACGATAAGACAGAGCCTGTTTGTGTTTGCAGTTGTCGCTGATGGAATCTGATTTGTTTTATGATGAAAATAAATATATTATTCCCTTTGGTCACCAAGAAATGACATGTTGAGTGGGGAGCAGGCGTGCAGCCAGAGCGTTTGAGCTTCGAGCACTAATTTAATTTCTCTTTGAATTTTGAGATTCATCATCCTCTGGAATGGTATATATTGCCCATAGTTACATTAGAAAAACAGTTTCAAAACAATATTCAGTGCCTACTTTTTTACAATTATGTTATATATGTACTAGAAATATTTAATTCAGAGACCATGTAGATGTCCAAATGGGATCTTTTTGTTGGGACTGGAGGGAGTAACTTTTTGGTTTTGTTGTTACTTTTTTAAGAATTAAAACCCACTCTTTTGTTCATTTCAATTTCAACTACAAATTAGTAATAAATAAGAGCTGTCACAATAGCTTACAGAGCGTAGGAAACACAACTCTTTGGCATGTTTGAGAGAGAGAGTAATCTTATGAATAACAATGGGTTGATCTGAAACCAATGGACAATACACAGCCTCAGTGTCATACCTAAGTACCTAACAGCACTAGCTAGATACTTGACGTGAGAATCGAAGCTTGTGGTTCAATAATTCTGCAGCTAGCTTACAGGAGCATCTAGTCGATTGCTAGAACAATGATCTTTTCGAACACTCAAGAACAATGTCCTTCATGGATTCTGCTACGTGACCATGTGGTCCAGCTTTTCTTGGTACACGAGGCCATATCTTTGTGTTTGCTTTTTGTATATGCTCCCTTTTTATTCCTCGGTTTATTCACTTCTCCCTTGTCGCTGCAGGGTTCTGAGTTCTGGATAAGTACCATTTATCTGAAACATCTTTAGAGCCTGATTTTTTGATATCTCCTTTTGATTGAGATCATTTTCCTAGGAATAATTTTTCTGGGATTTTTATTAAGATTCCCACTAATCTCTGATCGTGTAAACCAAATGCTCCGTGAGAGATGTCTTTTCAGGTTATTTAGTGAATTGGTGTTGCACGCGCAAGGAGTCGTGATGCTCAACGCTTGAAGGATCTGATCACACATATGGAATCTTGCTTCCTTGATCGATCTCAAGGTAACTTATCGAATTGATTCTTCTATTTTTCATGATTTATTAATTTGTTGGATGGATCGTTATCCAACTACACCAGGCGTTTATTGATATCCTGTTGTGTCCTGTTCCTGCCATGTTGAAGTCATTTCATCATCATTCTGGTATCCGGGAAAATTATGCTCAAGGCAATGAATCTCATCATAGTACATAGCAAGGGCAGCTTGCATCTGACCTACAGTTATTAGTTATCTTTAATTCTTTACAGGTTACATACAATCTAAGTACTCATCGGTATTTGGTCAAAAAAGTACTCATCCGTAAAGAATGATCTTTATATCAATGGCTAGCTATGAATGTCATAAGACAATGAACTACTTAAGCTGTCTGTGCTAGAAAGTGGTGTGCTAGGTCTCTTCCAAACAAGAATCATGTGCTTTTCCCCTAACTAGAATACAAAATGTGCAATCATAACTTTGCATCTTCCAGTGAAACAAACCCAATTTGGACCAGCTAGCTATTTTTTTATATATGTATATTTGCGTCAACACAAAAACGTGGCAACTCATTCTGCTCAAACTTAAAGCTGACAACTTTTTACCTTCCCTTGTTTGGCATCCATCACACTATAAATCTCTTTGCCAAGGTCTAGAGGTTACTGGTATCGATCTGGTCACCCTCCTGTTTCTGATTCTTGATGGAGCAGAGTGATAGATTGGAATAACAAACAAAATATCTTCGGATTGCAGAGAAACACGCTTCACTCGCTCAGACATAGACTCGTGTAATCTGGGCATCGGTTTGCAGCTGTCTGATTAGCTTTTTTCGTATGGAGATGTGTAGTAACTGTCGACCAATACATGCCAAGATCAGGATCCATCATGGAAGGTGTTAAAAAAAACAGCGGGATAATGCTTATTTTCTTATTAGTGTGGCTTGAGCTCCCAAGAGGCTAAATTTTACTTGTAAGCGCCTCTGTTCTGTAAGTAATATTGTTAAACTAAGAGATGGCTCATAGATCGGGCTCTCTTGAAGAGCATATAACAGTTTGGCAGGCTTTATGCTTATCTCAAATTTAGAGTTTTTAACACTTGAATGGCCATCATAGAAGGTTTGTTCCGTCTTATAAGAATTATGTTCCATTTAGGATGGTTTCATATTGTATTTGTTCATTCAGTGAAATTCTTTTATCTGTGCTGATCATTTGCTGGTGCATGCATGTTCTTCAGCACGTCATCGTTTCCTGATCTTTTGTATCCTGTAGTGCAAGTCCATTCTGTGCATATATTGCTTCTAGAATATGTTCTCTTTATATCATGTCTTAGGGAGAGGTGAAGAGAAAATCGTCTTCCTTCGGAACACAGCATAACTATGGCACTACCCTCCTTTACTGTTCTTCATTCCCATACTAGGTGATAGTGATAGAGGTGTTGGGGCTGGCCGCATAAACCAGGTGTCCACTTTGCAATGGACCTCCTGAAACAGATGCAGGTCGCCGAGCATTTTGTGTTTTGGTAGAAGCCTCCTTGGAGAGAAATTTATTTGTTAGTATGGCTGTGGAGCCTTTGAGATTGGCTGTCACACCACTTTCCTGTATATAAACTTTTCTTCCATTCTTAATTGACTGATAATTTGTCCTTAAAAAACTCGACCCACGGGAAGACAGCCCCGACATTGCGCTTAAAAAGAACTTCTCACGCAGTCAAGAAAACCCTCCATATACAGCGGCAAGTAAAGTGAATATACATGAACTATTCTTCACGGATTTCCCGTGAAGACTATGTTCTGTTGGCTAGAAAAATACAGATTCTATGGCACAGTATGATTTTCAGATTGTAACTGAATCTATGATCATAACGCTTCCGTGGAACTGTTCTATTGCACTTAAATGTCTTGTGATCAAGTCAGTGTTTTTTATTTTTATCGTACTCGTCCCTGTAAGATCGTTTTGACCAAGTGAACTGCTGACTTTATTCAGACTACTATATTGTCTAGGAACAGGCCTTTTTTTACAGTTGCAGGAAGATACCAGGCTTTAATCATTCAAATCTACCAGTTAACCATAAGATGGTAGGATAGAACAAGAGTTAATCACGACAAATAAAAATTGATGGTGCTGCATTTCCGAAATCTGCTGAAATGTGCGTTCGTATGTCAGATATTGTTTCTGAATGGAGAAAATCGGGATGCCTTTGAATTATTTATACTCTATGTTATTGGTACAATTGTCATAAAATCATGTTACAGTATATGATGGGTTCAAACACCGTGAATGCAGCATGGATCTCGGTAGTTGTCTCTGATCCTCAAGAGAACCCAAAGCTTTAACCATTTTCTGCTCGATCATAGGCGTTGGACTTGTGCTTCGGTGCAAAGGTAAACCCTTCTGGAACTTTGCCAAGCAACATCTCTGAGATCCTTATCTGCATGCACAGAATAGATACATCAGTTTTACAGCCATGTCTTAGTATTCACACAACATTCTGAGCAAAAAAAAGGGAGTGCCTACCCAGTCAGCTGCTGAATCAGAGACCATCAGGGTTTCAAGGTCATCACGCCCATAGTAGCTTGGAGGCCTCCAGTTCAATCGTTGTGGAATGACATCAAGCAGGCCCACTGGAATGTAGCGACAGGTGTAACTAAGCCATTCCAGTAGGAAATGGCGTGTTGTCTCAACTCCTAATATAACAGAAAAACAGAAACTCTTAGATAGTTCAAGAATTGACATTGCACCAAGGAAAAGCAACAGACTAATGCTGTATTGCATTCATAATACGTTGATCGTGTTCACGTTCCACTATCTACAAGACCCTGAATCTGTCTAACCATCTACAGAGATGGGCTGAGATAACTCACCTTTGGAATCAGAGCCCCAATGTTCCAGACCAAAACGCACAAAATCTTTAAGAATATTTAATCTCTCACCAGATGTAATATCCCAGTGCCTTTGTTCTTTTATCTCAGTAAATAACCAAGGCTGCCAAGTGTCATGTGTTAGCACAAAATCAATCATGCAATGCATAAAATCGTGCCAATATAGACATTAATATTCTTGAGCAACAACAGCAAGTCAGTAATAGTAACTCAAGCAACATGGTCCTGCAATTGTGGAAGGAACATGAGATGGTAATCTCATTTATGTTATTTAGCATGAGGTATTAAATGCCTCATGTCGTTTCAACCAACCAACTTCAACCATATTACCTCATGTTGCTAAATTAGTCATTAAGACAACTTTGGAAAGAATTTACTGCTATCCATTTTTCCTTGCACATGATGTATCAATGTTTTTTTTCATGGGTAAATGGTGATGGTGATCAGGCTTTGATCCATGCAATCTTTTAGAGCAATCCACAAAACATTGTGTCAACCCACTTCCCTCTTCTAAATGAAATGCAAATAGACTGGAGTCACTAGACCCACTAGCTCAATAATCTAGGTCATGGTTCAGGCAAATGGCTGTTTTCCATGTTCTACCCAAGGATAATCCTTTGGCCCTTTGGGTATTTCTTTTCTTTCGAATCTATCTTCACTGCACATCCCTACCTACTGTGACTTGTAGGATCCAAAGCTGGGAGCTTTGCTTGACTGATGAGTGGACAACTCAAAGGGTTGAAGTGCGGGAATACACTCTCTTATTTGCCCAAGCTGGAATACGCACTCTCAAGCATATCAGCATGGTTGCAATGATGTAGAATATTAAATAGCATGAGAAAAGCTCTGGACAGCAAGATGGTGCTAAATGCGGATGTTCTCACTTTAGGAAGAGCAGAATGCTAAATGGAAAATAACTTGGAGGGGATGAAACATTCATTAACATTTTTCAATATGATGGTTCTGATTGAAGTTTACTCTTTAGGACTGAAAATCTGCATCTCCATTTGTAACTTCCATTCAGATTATTTCAATGTGAGCTCCCACAAATGTATATGGTGATGGGAAGGAGGTCAGCAAAACTTGCATCCAACATGAAAAGTTAGAAGCAACTTGCAGGAACATGTTAAATGCCAGATGCTAACCTTGATAAGTGCACCTCTTGCAATCATGCAAGTGGAAATTTTGGAGCAGTCTGAAACATGCTTGTTCCAGTCAGTAAAGGAGAATACATCGCCATTCCCAATGACATGCAAATTGTCAGGAGCCTTCTGTGCACACTGGTAGATATAGTCCCAATCTGCAAGTTTGCTGTAGCGTTGTTGCCGTGATCGACCATGTATTGTTATGGCTGAAGCACCCCAGTTGTAGATATCTGAAACTATAGAATCAGCACGATTCCTGCCCTCAAAGAATGCTGTTCTTACCTGAAACCAAGCAACAGGGAGGAACATAAGTAAAATAATTTTGTGATTTCTACCTAGAAAAATGTTCCATTAAGCACAATATAAAAGATTGCATGCCCAGATGCACATAGACAAGCATCTTCCCATCCGTGTGAAATTACAAAAATCAGCTCTCGTACATTAACCAGCTGATCTTCAGAAATTCATGGCTGCATTACCTTAACAGTCAACGGTTTTTCAGTAACAGTAGATGCTGCTTGTACAATACTCTTAATCCTCATAGGTTTTGTGAGCAATGATGATCCAGCACCCTTGTTGACAACTATATCAATTGGGCAGCCCATATTTATATCTATGAAGTCAACTGAACATTCGTTATCCACAAGTTCAACTGTTCGTGCTACCGTATCTGGATACGGTCCACAGATTTGCACCCCAAACAAATCCTCTGATGGATGCCGTCGCAGCAATGCCCACTCCGAAGCTTGCCCCTACATGAAAATATTGTAAGGGAAAGCCTCATGAAGAAAATCAAACTTGTAATAACCTATGAACTCTGCTAGCAAATTCAATAGTGTATGTCGTAGAAATTTCACTCAAAAAAAAGGAAAAATAAAAAAAAAATTTCTTGATCTAACCTGCAAAAGGTTTGTGCACATAGCCATTTCTCCACAAGTAACGTCAGCTCCCAGGGTTTTACAGAGCCTCCGAAAAGGAAGATTCCCGACAGTGGTCAAGGGAGCAAGGTACAGCTTCTCTCGAAAATCTATAATTTTCTTTTCACGTAAATGGGGTGTTGTGATCAGTTCAACTTTGCAGGAACTTTGGTTATTTGAGGAAACTTTTACTCCATTGATTAAATTAACAACTTCAGATTCAGCCTCATTGTCATGAATACCTAACCAGTGATATAGTTAAAAGGGTTAAAAATATCTAAGAAATAGGAAATTGAGTTAGGAAAGCAACAGGGAATTTTAAACAATATCTGACTTCAGAAGCAAATTACCAGTTCCATGGTCCTGAGTTTCATCAACTTCAACCTTTGATTTCTTTGATGGCCTTGGCTCCACAGACTGAACTGAGTTACCAACCAAAGGTTCTCCCTCTGAATTATCTATTTCTTTGCACAACGTGGGATCAGGTTCAACATTCACAGGAATGGCAGAAAGAGACGTTTGTCATCACCATTTAGCTCACATGTTTCATCTGGATTATCATCATTTGCTGCTTCTGCTTTATTCCTGTTTCCATCCTGCATCATAAAGGTACCAAAAGAAAAGATTGATAGTGGCACCAGAAAGTAGTGGCAATACAACTACACATTGAAGTAGAAACTTGACAAAACATTTCATGGTTAAGAGTAGATTCTAGGCAATATACTTGTCCCGCTATATAAAAAATAACAACAACAACAACAAAGCCTTTTAGTCCCAAGCAAGTTGGGGTAGGCTAGAGTTGAAACCCAACCTGAGCCCCAAGTCACACACTATATAAAAAATAACAGAACTAAATTATCATGGGCTGAGTGTTGCGAAAAATAAATTTCTTAGAGGATATTACAACCATATTGGCCACGTCTTAGGTCATATTTCATTTCTTTTCCCAACCGTGCGTAGCCTTGCAAACAAGCTGAGGTTGGGCAACACAAATCTTTTCATTAGGAAGAAAGATAATTTGAGACTACCTTAAAAAAAACCCATGCCGTCATACCTAATTTCAATTCAAACATTTATTTGTGCCCACTAATGTCAAAAGGCAAGGGAGGGCAGAGAAAATGTGCCCTTAACTACCAACAACAGGTATCAGTTGTATAGAATTAATTAGGAAAAGATCCAAAATACTACCGTCAAGTATGGACAATGTTTAGATAACCCCCTAAAATATCGTCCGTTCGGTTTACTCGCCTTAATTATTTAAATTGGTCCAATTTACCCCTCAACAAGATTTGTCATTTTTGTTTCTCCACATTCAAGTTGATTCTTAATTTCAAATTTTACGAGGATAGCTAGTACCGTAATTTATGTTTAACAAATATCATAAATTCATCTCTTTATTTTCAAAGGTTAGGACATGTAATAATAAATTAACACTAGAAATACAATATTGTAGTGAACATAATGATATAAAATTCATAATGTATTTTTAAAAATAATTTATGGTTTCCACTATCACCTCACAAATTTCAAAGATCAAATTACTTGTACGTAGAGAAATGAAAAAAAGGCGAATCTTGTTATGGGGTAAATTGCACTGACTGAAATAGTTAAGAGGAGTAAACTAAACTAAACATTAGTTTAGGGGGTTATCTACACATAAGCTATACTTGGAGGTAGTAATTTGGACTTTTCCAATTAAGGATACAATATTTCATTTCCTGGCAATCATATTAGTTTGCTGCATGGCATTGATATATTCAACTTTGAAGGAAGGAACTACCCTTTTAGCGGATGCTTACTGCCAACATATGTATTATGTACCCATGATCGAAGTAACTTGTAACTTTTAAGAAGCAAGTTGAACACAATGGGAATAAATGCATAGGAAGGTTATTTATTGTAGAAACTCAAGAGATGCAAGAAAAGGGAAAATTGGGAGATAAGAGATATGACTAGACATTGGTAAAAGTTAACTATATATACCTTAAGACCAAGAAGTTTGATCTGGGCACTGGCCTTGGGAAATTTATATTTGCTCTTCCATAAGAGCTTTTGAATTTCTTTGCTCAAAGGATTTCTCTCATGGTTTCCCTCTGGATGATTTTGAGGAGCAAGGTTCTCCTTATGTGTACTAAGGAATCGACAAGTTATTCCATATGGACACAACTGTCCCAGTGCAGTAAATGGGCATGTGCCTTCAAGGTCAGCTAGTTTCTGCATACAAAAAGACAATTTAGGATTAAATAAGTTATAAAGTTCACTATAACCATTTATATAGCCAAATAAAACAATACCTGAGACAAATAAGCATTTATGTCATGGCTGAAACGGCAAGAAGTACCGTATTTGCATGAGTCCACATTTCCACTTTTCCCTACTGCGATACAAAGATGAGAAGTAGACTTTTGTTCCTGTGCAATATAATAAGTTCAGTGGAGGACATAGTTGCCAAAATTAAGTGGAAAAATAATGGGATATTATTGGCAACCATGAGAAACAAAAACCAGACTACCAAGAGCATGAGCGGAGTATAAGCATGGAAAGGTGGTACCCCATGAGTATAAAGATGCACTACAAACTATAAAGCATGCAGATATTTATGATCATAAAGCAAGCATATTGCCGAGAGAAACAGTTCTGAAGTGCAGGAATATGAGGTGTAGTTGACGATGATTATACAAAGAGAAACATCTGCTAAACTTGGAGGTTTAATAGTACTCCCTACGCCCCAATAAATCAAACTAGTTTGACTAACTTCATATATACCAACATATATGGCCCCGGATAAATACCCCGAAGTGCCACCTTGGGACTAGGATATAAATATAAAATTATTGACAAACCAACAGAAATGAATGACAATTAAGGAAAATATTCCAGATTACTAAATCGAGCAATAACTGGGTGTGGAGGTCAAATATAGATCTTGCAAACAAAAACACAATGGTTTCAACTTTTCAACAGGCTATGCTTTGAAAAAAATTGAAGTGTTAAATCAAACAGTACATGCATCAAATTAGCTTCCCAGAAGCTTGCCCCCCCCCCCCCCACTCTCTCTAATGGATTAAAGGATAAATCAAACAGTACATGAATCCACAGGGGGGGGGGGCGTCTAAATTTGATTTCCTCTCTTTAATTAAATTTGTAGAGCTTCCAGCATGTTTGACGTTTTGTGTGATAATATTCAAACAGGTGGAAACCTCCTCCTCTATTAATTAATACAAAGACCTTCAGGTTGCTAAAACCTACTATGCAACAGCTATGGCATTGCTCATTTTCTGCACACATTTGCTACCTTGTCAACTGTCTGAGAGATCATTAATCTGGTAACATTTTGATACTCATACACAGACGCACAAACCACAGGAATCGACACGATGTTTAGGAACAAGTTACAGCACGGATCCACAGAGACATTTCAACAAGCACCTAGCAAGCAGAGCCCAGTGACACGCTGAGGCAGCAGTAGAGCAAGCAAGCCCCTGCGCGGCGGCACCGCGGTAGTTACCTGGTGGCGCTCGCGCTTGAGCTGGCGCTTGGACTTCTTCTCCGCCTTCACGACGGCCCCGCCGCCGCCGCCCTCATCCTTGGGTGCCTCGCGGACGGGAGGCGGGCGGAGGAAGGCGGGCTTCACGGGGGCGACGGCGCGGGCTACCAGCTCCGCCGGGGTGGGACGAGCCGGAGCGGGAGCATCGGCTGTGACCGCAGGCAAGGCGTCCGGTGGGTCGGTCGCCGGCGCCGTCGCGGCCATGGTGGAGGTGGAGTGGCGGCGGCGCACCGAGGCGGGCTATGGGATACAGGTAACAACGAGGGTTTTATGCAACGGGAACTTTTGCAGTACAGCCCCACAATGGAGCAGTTTTACTGAAAAGTTTACTCCTTCGGTCCTTCTGATGGAGTATTGTTGCTGAAATTACAATGACTTCTTTTTTAAAAAAAAAAAACTCTTTGGCAACTTCTTTAACTAAGTCTCCAAATATATTTGTCCTCTAAATTTCTCGATAGCCAAATGTGGAGAGCAAGATGGCTCTATAGAGTGCATATAATAAAATATAAACAAAAGATGTTGGACAGTGAAAGGATATAGTGATTGGTTTTTATTTAAATTTTCTTCAAATAATAATTTAGAGAATGAATTTGAGGGACTCTTGGAGGTGACCTTCTCATATTATAAGGTCATTCCACGCCAAAGTGTTCATCCTCCTCGTCATTGTTGAGGTTGCAAATGAACCAAGCTCGAGCAAGCTCATCTTCTCAATTTTGATTTTGAGGATTGAGTCAAACTTCGATTCGAACCTAGAGTTAGGCTCAAACTTGCTTTGGCTGGTTAATCGTTTTGAGCAATCTTGAGTTGAGTTTAAGGCAAGCAAAATATGAGCAATTCACGAGTATTTGGCTTTTTATCTACCTTAAGCTTAGCTATTTTCGGTCTATATAGTGTTTAGGCTTGAATCATTATCTTATATGTAAATCTTGTAGGATTTGGGCGACACAATTGGTGAAATAAATTGAAATACATGTGTATGCACCTTGGAAAGTCATGCTTGACGGTAATAATGCATGAGCTAACTCAAACTTGATAAGCTTGCGAGCTTTAGATCGATCTTGAGCTCGACTCATTCAAATTTCGAGCGATCTCAAATCAAGCCTAAAGCAAACTACACATAAGTTGTTCATGAGTCTCGAGCTTTTTTACTACATTAATCACAGTCACCTTGATATAGCGTTCCACATCTTTTATAACTCTGACCACACCACATCCACCTCCCTCTTCCTTTGGAGCATGTCCTAGCCACAAAAATCACACCTCAGCCTCTAAAACCCTAATTTAACTTGGTAGATAAGGACGTCATCGCCAAAGAAGAGGAAGACGGTGAGCCGATGTAAATGCATGACGATTGTGTGGGAGCCTTGATAATAATATTATATTAGCTTGTTGTAGGAGTGTAAACCCCTCCGATTCCTAAAAAATAATAATATTATAGTAGCAAAGGAAGGTATGTTCAAATCTTCAACTAATGAATCATTGCCACGCGATGTACCCTTGTCCTTCTACATCTTTAACAACTCTTGCCTTTGACCCACAATCCACTTCCTTCTTCCTTTCAAGCATGCCTTAACCGCAAAATCATATATCATACTATAAACTCTAACCCTAACTAGCTTGATATATAAGATCGTTGTTATAAAAAAAGAAGAAGAGGATGGCGAGCAGAGGCAAAAACACACAATGCTGAGTCATTAGATAGTAACCTTGATAATACAATAATAGTAAAGGATAAGGTGTGGTCAAGTCTTCAACTAATGAATTGCAACCGTGTTTGCTCCTTAAGTCATAAGGAAAAAGTCTACATAACCCCCCAACCTATTGCACCTGAACTACATCACCCCCAAACCTATAAAACCAGGTATTTAACCCCTAACCTTTGCAAAACAGTTCAAATTACCCCCTAGCCGGCGATTTGTGTCAAGTGTTCCCTGTCCGGCCTATATAGTGTTTAGGATTGTTATCTTATATGTAAATCTTGTAGGATTTGGGCGACACAATTGGTAAAATAAATTGAAATACATGTGCATGTACCCGGGAAAGTCATGCTGAACAAAAAATGTTTTCAGAAATATTTTGACTGAACTGTTTTTTTTTTTGAATATTGTGGAAGAAGATATGGCGTATCCCAGGGCCACCCAAACTGAAGCAGTTCATCTGGCGAATTGCACACAATAGCCTACCGCTGAAATTAAGTATCAAGGCGAAGGGTATCATGCTAAATCCAGTGTGCCCGGTTTGCTGCAGGTTTGATGAGGATGGGGCTCATTGTTTCTTGAAGTGTAAAGAAGTGAGAAGTCGCTGGAGGGAACTGGGAATAGAGGAGATCAGGCTTCAGCTGGTTAAACTGACAAGGGCGGAGGAGTTTGTTTCAGCAATTCTTCAGCTGCGCACTGATTTATGCACTTGCGTGTGTGTGTGCTGTTGTGGCGATGGTGGGAGGTACGTAACAAGGTCAATGCAGGAGAATTGATGCCTTCATGCGCGGCGACTGTCTCGTTGGTTCTGAACACAACAAGAGATATCCTACAGAAAGAAGTTGTCAGACCTACTCGGCCCACTGCTATGGGCTCGGTGAGCTGGTCGCCACCGCCGTCAGAGGTCCTTAAGATTAATGTTGATGGGGGATTTCAAGCGGGAACCAAAGTTGGTTCATGGGGATTCATCATCAGAGATAGTGTGGGATCACTGGTGATGGCTGGAGCTGGAAGCTTGGGGTTGACACATGATGCTCTCATGGCTGAAACTATGGCGTGTAAACAAGCCATTGAGGCGGCGACTCATTTGGGTATAGCTCATGCAATCCTCGAAACCGACTCGGTTCAGCTGAAGGAGGCGATCACTTCCTCAATTGGTGACTAGACTGTTGCAGGTGCCCTCTTCCAGGAGATCAGAGTACTCCTAGGTGACTTCTTGTCTATTAGTGTGTGTCATATTCCAAGAGTTTGTAATTCGTGTGCTCATGAGCTTGCTTCTACGGGTTTGAGTTGGGACCCGGGTCAATTTCAGTTTTGGATTGACCCCCTCCCGGAGTTTGTAATAAGTATGAATGCTCGCGATTTGGCTGAGTATAATTCAATCAATACAAGGCCCTAGAGCCGTTTGAAGGATATAAAAAAAAAAAAAGGTGGCCTTGGTCGAGCGCCTTCGGAGATAATCTACTTGCCACCAAAACCCCCCAAAGCGCCGCCGCCGCCGCCGTCTCTCTCCGTGCTCTCATTCGAATCCATGGCGGCCACTGCGTGGCACAGATAGTCTACCTGCCCGGGCGACGCCGCGAGTACGTATTCGACCGCGTCTTCGAAGATGATGCGGCAGACGGCTGACGGCAGACGCACGCGCAGGCTAAGGCTCTCGCATTCGTGCCCGCGCGCACATCCTACCCTGAACTCCAGCGAAGCAGCCACCGCCGAGCGCACCGAATCCAGGGGGTAAGAATTCTCGGTCTCGATGTTTACCGAATCCAGGGCCCTTCCCCATTTCCATTAAAACTAACCTCCGCCGCCACTGTTGCTGGCTAATATTGCCCTTTTTTTCTGTATTTTTTTTTTAATTTCTATCCAGATCTGCAGCGAGGAGAACTTACTGGGGACAAAGAGCAGGAGTTGCTGAAGCTTGCAGGCAAGGAACGGCCCTCAAGTTTCGTGGTACACGCCTTGCTTGTTCTTGTAGTGCGATTCCGTTTCTTGTAATGGTAGAATTGTGGCCTTCTTCGCTTGTTGATACAATGCGTTGCGATCCCCTTGATTGCCCCATCATTAGACCTCTATCGTTGGTTAATTCACACTTTTTTAGAGTGAAGTGTCCTGTAAAGCGGCATTTGTGTTGGATTAAGCATCGGCATATCAGTTTTTGGGCTAATTTTATTGGTATGAATGGAATATGCCTCTGTAATACTTGATGTGCCTTGCATATTTTAGATAATGGGATGGACTTGCTCTCTAGGGCACTGTCTTGTCGTTTAATTATTGCTTACTGTAAGAGAGGAGAATGCTTTCGACCGGTTCTAAGCATCAGTTAGATAGCAGTAGGATCAACTCCTTCAGTTAAGCTTGTCCCTTATTCTCTAGCTGATCCTTGCATATAGTAAATACTTAGCATTGCATGGATGGCAGTGATCAACATCATGTATATGTACCTGTATGCTATCAAGAATGAACTTGGGCATTCTCCTCTCGACATGGTGTCAGCCTGATTGATTCGATCCAAATCCACCTTCTGCTGCTCCTGGCCATGGTGAGTCCTCACGGCTCTAGCTCTTCCAATCCCACCATGTAAGGGAGGAGAATGCTCGAGTTCATTAATTGACAGTTTACAAGTACATATACATGATGCCGATCACTGCTAGCCAAACGATGCTAAGTTACTACTTGCTACATGCAAGGATCAGCTAGAGAATAGGGCACAAACACTAGCAGTTTGACTAACTGAAGGAGCTGATTCTACTTAGAATCGGTCGCTGACACTTACTACCTCATACCCACAAAGATTGTTATTTTTAACATTGTTCTAAGTCGAACAATCTTAAGTTTAATTAAGGTCATATAAAAAGAAAGCAATATTTATGATATCAAATAAGTAGCCTCATAATTTTCTTTATATTGTATCTATTTACTGTCATAAATGCTAATAATCTTCTCTAAAAATATGGTCAAACATAAGATAATTTGGCTTAGGACAGCTAGAATGTCACTCCTTGTTGGATGGGGATAGTAATTTTTGTTAGAAAATTCTAGTATGGCAGTGCTAACCTGCCCTTCTCATTGAGGGCTTTAGTTCCTATATTGGTTTTGGGTTCTTGTTATAACAGAGTTTGTTCGTTTCTGCCGTCATTGTACTCCTATGATTAGTGAAATTAAATTTCTCCATTTTGGTTTATATAATATATCTATGGGAATTTCTTCATTCTGATTTCCATGATCAGTCCCACCTACCCTTCCTGAGCCTACTTTTGCTTCTATAAGAATGAACATGCTTTGTATTTATTTTGCTGTGATAGTATAACTTCAAGCTGTCCTAAGATTCTATGCATGTATAACTGATCACCTAACTCTTTAGTTGGCATTACATTTTTCTCGAATGTGCAGGACAGCTGTGTATCATTTTACTGAGAGGAAAATAGGAGTAGTCTAAGGACACTCATGCAAGCTCAGTAGAGCATGCTTTTACGTAAGTGACTAGCTGGGAAACAACTAACTTCAACCAGCAACCTAAACACCATACTGCAGATACACCACAAATTTGCTTCGTACCTAGTGTCTTGCACGAGAGTATTAACATTTTGTGAGGTCCCTTCAAAGGCACAAGCGTTCCTGTGTTATCCACAATTCCTCTATTACAACTAAGGCATTACTGATTTAGTGCCTTTTGGAAATTAGCCCCACGTTATCCACTTGACTATAAGTTGTCCACCTTTTGTATGCTCACTACATCTCCATGTTTTTTGTCGTTTGTTTGTTGCTTTCATCATGTTTTATTTTACCTTTGGGCCTTGAAGCAGCATAGACTTCTACAATGAAATAATCTATTTATCAGGAATCTGAAGTGCTGGTTGTTTTGCTCACCTAAATTGGCTTTACAGTTGCATCAATTGAATTAGTTTTTTTTTAGGCAGCAATGTCTACATTTCTTTTCAAAGTGTAGAGTTTATATTTGATGACATCAGTCAAACTCTGCTTTGCTTTCCATCTCAAGTAACATTGTGGTGCATGTGGATTATTACTTTCCCTTTTGCTAAATCCATCATTTATCATGGAGGCATTTGACTTAGTTGTAAATGCATATAAAAATAATGATAAGGGATGCATTCTCTTTGTATTTGTGTTGCTACTTATATCATTCTCTTGTGTGTCCAGACCAGAACTAATAGAGAATGGCTGGGGAGGATTTCAGAAATTCCATATCCACTTTGGCTGCTGAAAACAATGTATTGGAAGATGGAAGATGATGAAAGTAAGGCATTTAACCCACAAATGTTTAATCCAGCTTCTGCATCTAGCTGATCTTTTGCCTTTTTGTTGCCTCTCATAATGGTAGGCTAAACTGGAAGATGGAAGATGATGAAAGTAAGACAGAGCTTAGTGAAAACAGTGCAAAAGATTTAGCCATTTAGGGCAGAGCCAAGGAAACTAAAGCAAGCTCTGCATCCTGAGTTCAAGGAAAGGCGAAAAAAATTAGTATTATGTGCAGGAAGAAGTTTTGTGTGGAACTAGCTTAACCCAATGAACCAGGAATACAGTGTGATCATCAAAAGCAAAAATATACACTGAAAAGCTGAAGAAAAGCTTCAGCAGCATTTATATGACCGCCAAGCTCTGTTTTCAAGTCGTCGCCTAGGCGTCCAGGCACTGCCCCATCGCCTTGCAAAATGGGCGCCTAGGCGGGCAAGGCGGGCGCCTAGGCGTCCAAGGCGGGCGCCTAGGCGTCCAGGCGCTGCGCAAATTTTTCAGACGCCTAGCCGCCGTGAGAACATAGCCGCCAAGTGCCTGCCAAAAGACAGATGATGAAATTAGCGGTTATTGGTCAGCATAAAAATGTTTAAGCTGATAAATAAGTTATGATCAACATGAAATTAGTCAAAAGTGGAAGGATAATTCAATAATGAATAAGACAAAAAACTAAAAGCCCTGTTTTAAGGGAGAAATCAAGAGGGCCACATCAGTTAGTAGAGAATTGAAGGTTGAGAACATGTGCTTCAAGTACAGAAGAGGAGATACAAAGGCAACCAAGAAATAATTTTCATATATGCAAGAAGGAAGTCGAGAGCAGTTAAAAGCTCAACATCTCTTCCCTGTTATGTATGTATTCCATTTACAGTTGCACGGTAAGCTCATATTGCACCTTGTGATCTATGATTACTTTTGATTTAGCGGCTCTGTATATTTTTGTTCATAGTTAATGGATAATGTTGGTATTATTAATAAACCTGATGGTTTTTGACCATAAAAAATAGACTGCATTGTTTTTACTGACCTAGGATTTTATCAAAAAGACTGTCTGGCCGTCTGGGTAGGCTGTATGGTTGAGTGTGCTTTCTGTGATACCAGTATATATGTATAAGACCTAGAATTGCTGTGTATATGGATATGGAATAAAGAATTTAGGTTGGCTTTCTTTGGTGCCCAGAATATATGTATAAAACCATCATAAGTGTGCTTTTGGTGTACTGGAGTATGCGTTTCCTAAGAGAGGCCCCCCACAACCAATAACTTGCCCCTATTGTGACCAAGCCGATGAAACCATCAATCACCTTTTGGTATCATGTGTGTCTGCCTATGAATTCTGGTTCGAACTTTTGCAAAAATGTTGGCTTACAGTTTTTGGCTTCACAATTAGAAGAGGACTCCTTGGATTGTTGGTTGGAAAAATATCTCTAGTAGTTTGAATGGTCAAATTCAGAAGGGCATCAACTCTGATTATTCTTGGTGTCTCAACTCTCGACTTTGTAGTGTTATCATTATCGGTATCGGTATGTCTTTGATGAAGCATCTCTGAACATTCTCTTTGATGGAGCATCTCTGAGCATTGCTAGAGCTCAGTTATCTGCTAGTGATGAGCTTCAATCTATGGGGCTGGCTGGGACTCCTTGGGTTTCTTACCTCACAGCCTTACCTCACAACCTCTGTGCCAGTTGTAGGTTGAGGTTGGTCATGGTCAAGTTCTTTTTGTAGAAAGGTGTGATGCATTATTATTTTCCTCAGCCAGGTCTTTGTGGTGTATGTGTTTTGTAAGGCTCAGGGTGTTTCTTGGCCTGCGTGCGAGAAGGTTCTTCTTAATGCAATGCCACTAGGTCGAGTTTTTAATATGCGGTTCTCATGTGTGTTCGAGAAAAAAAAAGTTACATGTTCTGCAGTTATAGCCTGTAAATTGTAAATACGCATTCATTTCTTCATTCTTGACTATCAACTTTAACAGCTTTATATGATTTCCAAACTTGTAACCTCTACTAGCACAGTAAAAGAAATATATTCTGCAAAGTAAATATTGACTTCATATGGCATTGTAGCTCATTCAGCTTTATTAAATTACAATGTCCTAATTCTTGGTAGGTCACATCAGTTGTGTTCCTGAGGTAAATATGGACAGACAACAGAGTTGATGAAATTTAGGTGAGCACTATGTTAGTCATAGGTCCTCATAAAGGACCATCACACATTTTAGTCATAGGTGCTCATAACGGACCATCACACATACATCGGTACTAGATGGATACGATAGAGTATGTGGGTAAGGGTTATGTGATTCATCATCCAGTGGCTAGTTTGGTAATAATGTACATAGTACTGCATAATGATGACAACCAGATCTATTTTTTTTTTTCAACAAATCTTAATGCCATTGTTCTTGGTGCACTGCATCAATTGCATGTTGATGTGCATATGGACAGAAAACAAACTGATGGAACCTACATGTATTGGTACCCTTGTTTTGATCATTATTGCACAGGCCAAGTTACTAACACTGCTCTTTTTGTCCATCAAAAGTTAGAATGAAGAAGCTTTTTCTATGACTTGTTACATAAAAAATTAAACATGATCTTCTGATTAAATTGATGTGCTGTTGTAGCGAGACCATTATGCAATATTACAATGTCCTAATTCTTGGTAGGCTGCATGAGGCACCCTACTGTAAATATGGACATATAGTAAAGTTGATGGAATTTAGGTGAGCATTATTTTGAGACAGATGCTCATAAAGGACCATCATACATTCCATTTATACTAGAGCTTTAGAAGTATGGATGTGGTAGAATATGTGGACTATGTTTCCGCACTTACTGTGATTGAATGGCTATGGATGTGGTAGAATATGTGGACTATGTTTCATAACTTACTGTTATTGTCTGATTGATTGAATGGCTACTTTGGTAGATTCTGGTGTGTTTGGATGGATGGATGGCCATCCCTTGTTTTGTGATTGAACTGCAATGTCGATGGAATATGCTCCCCAAATAAGAGATGGAGTGAACAGCCATCCACCTCACGAATCCATTAGTACCCTAGAAACACAGCAACCAAAAAAACATATTAATGTCTCATTGTCATCCTAGACCTGCATGCCATTCAAATCTAGCCTTCACTTCAACAGATGCAGGAGTTATTCACAAACCTGTCTACATGTTACATGTGCAGGATATGCCAGGGTAAATGAATGTGCCAATAACTTGTCCACAAGATCAAATTGCGGCTGAATCCTGATGGGGTGAATCTGGGGAGCTCCGGAGATGATTCGTGGAAGAAAATCTGGAAGCTTCACGTGCTGCCAAAGGTTCATGTGTTCTGGTGGAGTTCTCCACTAATTTCTCCCAGCGAAAGAGGTGCTGCACAGATGACATATTGGCCGAATCCATCATGCTAAGTGTGTGCTGCTGCTGCTGAGTTCATCAGGCACATCCTAATTGACTGCACTATTGCAAGAGCATTTTGGGGTGGGATCAAAGAACTTTCAGGCTGACCTCCACCCGGCCACATGGGGGAGTGATATTCTGCAAACCAGCATGTGCAGTGACAAGGAAAGGAGCATTTTCATTACTGGTATGTATTCATTGTGGCTACAGTGGAACAGCCATAGGCATGGGGAACTTCAAGAACCTCTTAGCTTAGGGGCGGAATGGGCTGTTGACCCTGCACTTGACTTGTGGCAACTTGTCCAGCCGAAGCAACACAAGTTGCAAACCATCATGAAGGAACAGTGGAAACCACCGAAAGATGGCTGGATGCCTGGATGTAATGCAATACTGATGCCGCTTTTAGCGCGGAACAAGGCCACGGTGCCACTGGGGCTGTACTCCGAGATGCCTCGGGACCGAGTAAAAGCGTTGGCGTGCCACAATGGCCTGGTTTTAGCTCGACTTAGGAATGCAGAAAATTCAGCTCGAGTCAGATAGTCAAGAGTTTGTGAAGCTCTGGAAGGCAGGTCCAGATCAAAGATTGAGTATTTCAGGAATTATCAAGCCGATGTTTTACTGATTTCTGGTCCTGTAATAGAGTTGATGGTATGTTAGCCAAGCAAGTTTCAGATAGTACTCTGTGGCACTCACTCCGGCTTGTGTACGCAGCCTGGTAGCCGATGATTGTAATCCAATTGTTCCTTGAATGAAATCACAAAGAAAAGGATAAATTGCAAGGCAGAGAACTCAAGCCCCAAGCTATCGAGGGTGCATTGGGAATTGTGAATTCATATATCTTTTGTTGTATCTTCCCTTTCACCTTTCTTACTTTAATAAAACTTTTTTCTTGCCACACTCCATTTCTACAATTCAATTATGAAAGACGAGGCAAGCCAATTGTTACTAATAAGTTCCAAATCAAACATGACTAATAAGTTCCAAATCAAACAGATTAAATATTGGTAGTAGATGGGGAGCTTTTGCTAACCCAAAAAGCTTTTTTTTTTTTAGAAGAAACATGTATTCATCTTAGTGCCCTACACCGGCCCTTTTACAGACTGGACTCCAAAGAAAAGTAAAATTACATAGAAGTTTACAACTCCTGTTCATCTTCCTCGAAGCCTTCAGAGATCCATCCGTCACCGCCATCGAAGCCGCGTACCAATCGTCGTCAGGCATCAAAGCCAAACTCCACAGGGTGGAGGCCGCAGAGGAGGACTTACTTCTGGGCGAATCAACCGACGTTGCCTCCCAGGCGCATCGGCCAACTCTTGTACCCACGACGCATCCTTCGATTCCATCGCCGGCAACCCGAGCAGTGCTCAGGTTTTCACCAAACATGTTCCTCGAGATTAACAGGGTCAACAGCATCATCACCTGACGAAGACAACGATGCGCCGGCCCTCGACTCCAAGAGAGTTCTCCCCAGCCTCTCCGTTGACGTCGGAGTAGATCGCCATCGGAGAATGGAAGAGACTGGGAGAAATTATTCCGCTGCGCCGCCGCCGCTTCCGCATCGCCGGCGTCGCCAGGAAGACCAAGTCGCAAAGGAGCCACGCTCCTCCGACCAAACCTAGCTCCGCCGCTGAACATCGACGGCGAGCAAACCCGAGACCTAGGACTCGATTAAGACCCAATGAAAACAAGAAAAACTGGAAATCGAGGCGGACCCCCGCTCCACGTCACCGCCGGCAGCGAGGCCGGAGGCGAGGGAACGGGGGCCGCAGGCGGTGGTGGCGGCGGCGGTGCCCCTGCTATCCCAGAAAACTTAAGCCACAAGCTCCAAACAGGTTGCTTCTGCAAGCTTATGTAAGTTCCAGCTGCACTTTTATATTAAAAGCAGAAAAGCTTCCGCGGAGTAGTTTCCTGAGTTTTTTTTTTTTTTTTTTTTTTTTTTTTTTTTTCTAGAAAGTTTCTTTAGTTGGTGCTTTTGAAAAAGCAAAGGTACTCCAAATAGGATCATAATTTGCACGCTTGGGCTTCAAAGGCTAATTTTGGTGTAATTAAGCCAAAAAGATACATGTCAAAGACACGATCAAATTGTGAGGCAGAGGACTCAAGTCACAAGCTGTCAAGGGCGCATTGGGAATGTGAATTCGTCTATATGTCTTTCGTTGTAACTAACCTTTCACCTTTCTTACTTTAATTAATAAAACTTTGTTCCGGGCCACATTCACTTCATTTCAACAATTCAATTATGAAAGAAGAGGCAAGCCAATTGATAATGTCTAATAAGTTCCAAATCAAATAGATTAAATATTGGTTGTATTTGGGGAGCTTTTGCTATACTAGAATTTTTTTTTAACAAAAAGCAATATTTATTATTAGTAGCAAGTAGTTGCAATGAGGGAATAAGGATCCCAAGTTACATAATGCAGTGCCATGCTCTACCAACATGATTTACACTGGAACAAGTTACACTAGAAAGATTAATTTGAGCATCAGAGAGTGCCTAAGAGCTTGGGTAGCTAATGAATGAGCTGCAATATTAGAACTCATTGCGGACTTTATGACTTGGACTCTCCTGTTGGTTATAGGAATCTCTGAGTAAAAGGTTTTATTTGCCAATGGGGAGAGTTGAGATCATTGCCATTGAAGAAATTGACAAGGAGCTGGTTATCAGATAGGAATGAAATGTCATGAGGACCAAAGTGATTTGATTAATCCGAGCCTTTATAAAGAACTTTGTTTGATGTGCTGGGTCCAGGATGAAGATTCCTATACCCGCTTTCCTTGGTTTGGAGTTCACCGTGTCTGGGATTATGGAGGCATCAGAGTAGCATTTTCACTTTCTGGGTGCATAGTGGGAAATCCGCAGCAGTTGGGTTGTTGGGCAAGCCCAATCTGAAATCTTCTTTGGGAGGGGACATTTGTGCATGTCCTTCATTGTGTATACCTGCAAAGGAAAGATGCGAGTGCCTTGAGTGTTTGTTCCTGTAGTTGCATGATGTACTTGCGAAAGAGAAAAATAGTTTGCGGAAAAGAACAACATTTCTGGCTTGCCAAAATATACTAGAGAGTAGTCATCGTTCTCCGGAGGCCAGCATCCGAGGTGTTCCTGTTGATGATGATTGACAAAATCTCTTGCACTCCATCCTGTTCAAGTCGAAGCATAGAGATACGCAAAGGGTTTTGGCAGAGAACCAAACCGCCATTGCAAAAGTACAGTGGAAAAACAAGTGAGTCAGTTTCAAGCAATGGACAACAGAAGACGGACTGGAATTTGGAGCCGCCCGCACGGTGATAATCTCAGCTCTGCCAGCTCGATCACGTGTGGCAAATCTTCCGTCTTGATGCAACGATGGCACCGCGACCGATACGGCATGTCATTGAGCCGACAATAATGCGCCATGTTGGCATTCATGACTCTCCTGGGTGTCCAGTTGAATTAGCACACGAGGAACACGGTGTGTTGGCATGCACATGCGTATTCCGTCTCTCGTGGGTCCCAGCTGAGTTGGCACACGAGGAAGGTATATGCTGGCATGCATGTGCATGCGCCATGATCAGTTAGCTTGCCAAGCATCCGGGTGATCTGGTCCTCATGCATCGATTCGGTGAGCTGGGACAGAAGGAAGAGGTCTGTCCAGCTGAGTTAGCACACGAGGAACACTACGGAATGTTGGCATGCATATGCGTACGTGTTCCGTCTCTCCTGGGTCCCAGCTGAGTTGGCACACGAGGAAGGATGCTGGCATGCATGTGCATGCGCCATGATCAGTTAGCTTGCCAAGCATCAAGGGTAGGATAATGACCCGTGACTGAATCGCCGAATTATTTGGCCCAGCCATGTGCCTGCACCATTCACACAAATAATTTGGCCCATTATTTCCATGACATGCACGATCTTGATGTCGGTGTCAGCTCACTGGGGGTGGTGTTAATCTCACCAAAAAAAAAGGGAATCGTTAAATTCCAGTGGCCTGGAATTTTGTGTTCCTTTCAGTTGACGGAGGTGGACCAGCCAATCTTCATTCAACGCCACAGCTCCCAAGCATCGATCCGATCCGTCCCTCGTACCGAACCGCGCGCGTTCACGCGGGAACGCCACGGCCACACGCAAAGCATGCATAACAGTGATATGAAAAGAATATGCCAGCTGGCAAATTAAAGAAGACGTGGAGCTTGTCGGAGGAAATCATCATCATATATATATAGCTTGCGATACCTTTGTCTGAATTAGCAATCTGCGGCCACAAAAGCTAGACACTCCGTGCATGCGATGGCCTTGTCTACTCCTCTTGTGCTGCCTCTGCTTCTCCTCGTGTTTCTGCTCCCACCAGCCCTCCGCGACTACCTCTCGGCAGTAGGCCCAGGCCACCTATCCCAAGATGCCGGCGCCGGCGTCGGCGTCGGCAGCGGCGAGCCCCACCACCACCACCCGGTCATTCTGCTGCCTGGGATGGGCTGCAGCGACCTGGAGGCGCGCCTCACCGAGGCGTACCGACCGTCGGAGCCACGCTGCGGCGCCATGAAGGGCAAGGGATGGTTCCAGCTGTGGAAGAACGTCTCCGACCTGCCTGCCCATGACTACGTGCCGTGCTTCCTGGAGCAGATGCGCCTCGTCTACGACCCTGCCGTCAACGACTACCGCAACCTGCCCGGCGTCGAGACGCGAGTGCCCAACTTCGGCTCCACACGAGCCTTCAGCTTCAAGAACCCTCTCATGTCGTAAGTTGCATTGCATTATTGTCGTCCGGCATTCCATCGAATCCATCTGCAGAGAGACGATTCTTCAATATATATATAATCTTGATCAATTTTTTACGTTAATTTGCCAGAGACTGGTGCCTCGGAAAGCTCAGAGTTGCACTGGAAAACAAGGGATTCCGTGACGGCGACACCATGTTTGGAGCCCCTTACGATTTTCGCTACGCACCGCCACCCCCCGGCCAGCCATCCGAGGTGTACTCCCGCTACTTCAAGGAGCTGAGGGAGCTCGTCGAGACGGCGAGCCAGAGGAACAAACACAAGAAAGCCGTCATCTTGGGGCACAGCTTCGGCGGACTGGTCGCCCTCGAGTTCCTCCGGAGCACTCCGCTGGCGTGGCGAAAGCAGCACATCCAGCACCTCATCCTAGTCGCGCCGACGCTCTCCACCGGGTTCATGGAGCCGCTGAGCAATGTCGCCTCCGGGACCAACATCCTCTTCGTGCCGACGACGACGCCGCTGTCCACGAGAGCCATGTGGAGGAGCTTCGAGAGCGCGCTCATGAACTTCCCGTCGCCGGCCGTGTTCGGGAGCAGGCCGCTCGTGGTCACTAGGGAGAGGAACTACACAGCACATGACATGGAACGGTTCCTCGCCGCCGTCGGCTTCGGCGAGGGCGTCCAGCCATTCAGGAGACGAGCCGTCCCGAAGATGGACAACTTCGTGGCGCCGATGGTGCCCGTGACGTACATCAATGGAGTCGGCAATAGGACGCCGATGCAGCTGGTGTTCCGGGACGACGACTTCGATGCGTCTCCGGAAGTAGCGTCGTACGGGGATGGAGATGGTAAGATCAATTTGATCAGCGTCTTGGCGTTTGAGAAAGAGATGTATCGGCAGCCAGAACAGAGCAAGCAGTTCAGATCCATCAAGATCACAAAGGCCCAGCATTCTACGATTGTCACGGATGATTCTGCGCTGGACAAGGTCATTGAACAAGTTACCACATAGATAATATAGTATAGTTACATTTTTTTGCGAAAAAATATAGTATAGTTACATTGTAGCAAGTTGCGAAGCAGATCATATTATAAAGGTTATGGCACAAATCATCGACATAATTAATTATTACAATCTAGATGGATGTAATTAATATATACTCTAGATGGCTGTAATTAACTTACTGTGCTCAATGTATCCATGCCAGTTGCCAGCATACATATCGTTATCTTAATATTATTACTAATTCATGACTCCAAACAAAACTTCCACCTTAATTCTCACTGATGAACAAGGGGAAAAAAGATAAACCCTAAACATTTTCAGCATATTGTCTTTAATTTAGAAGACTCTAATCACCACAGGTTGCGGACTACATGTTGATATACAATATGTGTGTTTGGTTTGTTTCCTATGGGAGCCTAACTAGCAAAACGAAGCCAGGCTAGTCTGAGCCTATCCCTAGAAGCCAAGACGCGTCCAAACCCGAGCAGAGCTGCATGCTAATAAACAATATGGGTGTGTTTGGTTCGTTTCCTGTGAGAGCCTGGCTAGCAAAACTAAATCAGACTAGCCTAAACCTATCCCTAGCAAGCCAAGACGCGTGCGAGCCCGAGCAAAGCGCGGCGAGGTGCGGCGCGTCGGTCGCGTTGGCGAGCCCAGCCTGCACCGCGCTACCCTGCGGGTCCCAGCAGCGGACGCATTGGCAATAACGGAGCCAGAAAAAAATTATAGGTGGAACAAGTTCGAGTGAATAGGTATATGGACTAAATCACACGGACTACGGCCAAATCACACGACATTCACATACTCCACACAAATAATAGTGGATATTAATTGTGATGAGAATATACTTCTTGCTTCCTTCATGCAAGTTGCAATTGCACGCTCACGTGCCCGCTAGCTGGTTACACGGCCACGGGACCGGGGCCACTAAGGCGCTGATCGCCGGGCTGCTGCTCTGCTGGCTCAGCTGCTCCTCGTGTCCGGCGAGCTGCGGGCGATTGGCAACGGTCGGCAGCCCTCGGTGCTCACACCTTTGGAATTTGGGATGCGATGGAGCAGTGGGGTCCGGCAGACAGAAGAATGCCTGTGTTGCGTCGATATGGGTCATTGTGTGAAATAGTTCGGCCTTAAATGGGCTAATGCTGTCAATTGGACTGAACCAAAGTCTGGACGAGGTACCAGCCTGCCCAGTCATCTTCTTTTATCGATGGCTTGCTCCTCGACATGTCGCAGATCGACTGGCAGGCGGACGCTCGGCGGCCGGCTTCCGACTGTCGGAAAATTGTTGGCTCAACAAGAAACGGGTGAACATTTGCGGCAATGGATTTGCGCAATTGAAGGCGCAATATCGGATCCATATCAAGCAGTGGATTTTGTTAGGTTGATCTCAACTGTCTTGACCCAATGGTTAAGACGGGCCCCTTGACCGTGTCCTGATCGGGGATACTCAGCCCAATACAGGCTGGTGGGCCCTCGTCGCGCAGCGCCATATAAGGGGAGTGGGGGGCCACTGGCTCAGACTACGAGGTTCGTCGGACAGCCGCCACCCCACTGCCCTGACCTAGACCGATCGAGAGGAGGCGCTGTAGGCGACGGGAAGCACCACCGGTGCGCTCACCGTCACCACCGCGCCACCCCGACGTCCACACCGCCGAAGGGACGTCACTGCTACCTCTTCTCCACCGATGGACTTCACCAGCTTCCCCAACGACGAGTTCCTCCAAGCCCACTGGTTCGTGCCTCACCATCTTCTCCTCTATCCTCCTCTCTCTCTCTCCCTGTGTTTTGTGCACCCTAGAGGTGCACCCTGCCCTTCCTTGACTGTTTATCCCGAAAGGGAAAGAATCCCCTGTGATCTACCCACCTAGAACGATTCCAGAAATCTATCAATGGTATCAGAGCCAGGTTGGTACTAGTTGTGTGGATCCGATCGGGGTAAGAAAAAGGATCGATTTTCGAATCGGAAGAACAGAATAGTTAAACCCTAACCCTAGTTTCAGTTGGGGACGGAAAAGGAACTCCTAGATTCAGAGAGGGGACGGAAAAGGAACTTGGTTTCTTACCTGATCCTGTTACAGCTGCTGCCTTCTCCAAAGAGCGCGTGCGGGAAAAAGGCTAGCGGCCGGGGTGGACCCTCGTCGCCGCCGGTTGGGTCGCCGTCAGCTACGGGTGCCGAAACGGAACCACTCGGCGGCGCCGCGCTCCACCCAGAGGGAGCGCGTGCACCGGCGAGGGGATCCGCAGCGGCACCGTCTTCACCCTCCGGCGCGTGGTGGTCATGGCCGTTGATTCTCCCCGGCGGCGGCTGCTCAAGGCGGGTGAAGTGAGGAGGAAGCAAAAGAGAAAGCAGAAAGGACATTGGGAGCCACCAGCGCGTGCTGCGGCATGACCTCCTCACCGGCGACGACGGCCAAGGCGGCCGCCGCCGCTGCCGTTTCGGCGGCTGTAGAGACTGAGAAGGGGAGGAAAGAAATGGAGTTAGGGTTTGGGGAGAGGCCGGCTCGACCTGGTTTTGTTGAACCGAAAATGACGGTGGACCGTCAGATGTGAATGAACGGTTGAGATCGGCCGGTAGCTGCTCGGGCCTCTTTCGGCCCACGCGGGAGAGCCAACTCCTGGCCCAGGCCCACGTTAAGGCCTGGGCGCGGGGGATTTGGGCCACCGGCTCAGATTTGGGCTGCTTCGGCCGCTGGGCCGCATAAGTGGCCCGACCAGCGTTCAAAAAAAAAGAGAGAGAGAGAGAGAAGGCCGCGCCGTGTTGGGCCGCAGGCCGGCACCAGTGGGCCGCTCTGATTTTCGCCGCTGGGCCGCCTGAAAGAAAAGAGGCTTTCGGACCAGATTGGCAGATTGCATAGTAAAAGTCAAATTTTATGTTTTTTTTTCCAGAAACAATTTTAATGCATATTTGATCGTTTTGAATTGGATTTTGATGTTAAATTTCTGTACATAATTTATCCAACGATATTTTTGTTCGAAAACAATAGAGTAAAGCAACAGAGAGAGTTTTCTGGAAAATAGAATTATGAGATGAATTTTATTTTTCTTTTCGAAGCATTTTTTTTCAAGTATTTTGATTAGATTTTATTCTCTATTCAATTTTGAACCAACATAATAAATTATCTAGAGAGCGAGATAAGAAAATAGAAATGCTTCGATCAAGGATTATATTATTTGAGAACAGATTTATATTTCCGCCGCAAAGAAAAGAAAAGATTATTGTTTTCATTATTAAATTCGAACCAACGGGAGAATTTAATTTTGAAAAAAATAGATATGTTTTTCAGATTATTATAATATTATTATT
Organism: Themeda triandra; assembly: GCA_018135685.1. Classification (NCBI taxonomy): domain Eukaryota; kingdom Viridiplantae; phylum Streptophyta; class Magnoliopsida; order Poales; family Poaceae; genus Themeda; species Themeda triandra. The sequence goes on along the minus strand of JAENPR010000066.1, from coordinate 840,032 downwards.
ATTCGACCAATGTTGATTAATGATAATATTATGATGTTTTAAGAGATTATTATGCATTCATTTATAGAGCAAGAAATAGTTACTCAGAAAATTATGATATTGTTATCTTCTGACCAATGTTGATGAAAACAATATTATAAGTTATTTGTGAGCTCGTGTTTAAGCTCAAGTTTCAGATAGATTTTACATCAGAGTGATCCATTTTCAGAGAAAAGATATAGATCAAGAAATGCTCCTAAAAGAAAAGAAAAACAGTATTTTCACGTTTCCGCTGCAATGATGATGGTTATCTTCTAATTAAATTCGAACCAACGGGAGAATTTAATTTTGAATAGAATAAGTTTTCAGATAATTTAAGTTTTATACCTTAATTTCATTTCGCCCAACGGTGATGTGGAATTATGGTAGAAGATTGATGTTTTATTCTATTTCTGCCCAATGGTGATATAGAGTAGAACTCAAAGATTTCAAAGATCAATAAGTATTATTGATGACTATTGTTCAATTCCTTTCAGAGACAACAAGATCTTCGTGCTTTCGTTCCGAGGGCAGTAAGATAAAGAGCTATATTGATTCAAAGAAAACAGATGGAGCAATCAGAGGCACAGATTGTGTCAAAGTGTATATGAGAGTTCATTTTATGAAATGTTTTTCATGTACTATCTATAAAGAGTTCAGTTTTCAGAGTTGTGTAAGTAATATGCATGTTTGATTTGACCAACGTTGGATTAATCATGTGTGTTAAAGAGTTTCAGAACTATCTCTGAATTTGGTGATTCAATATGATGATAGTTATTAAGATTCAGAAAAAGAATGACATGCAAGTATGACTTGCAAAACAGATGATAGTAAAAGAATGACTCTATTGAGTTCATATAGTGAATGAGAAAAGTGTACTCCCAACAGATTTAAGAAATATCCTTGTCTGCATGACATAGTCATGTGGATAGAGTAAGTAAAGGAAAGTTTTATCATTCATAAGAATTTTAGAATAGTTTCAAAATTGTGGTGGAAAAGTTCTTGCCACATTTCGAAGGGGAGAGTATGTAAGATCAAGACAACCAGAGAAAGATACTCAGATAGAAGAGATGCTCAATTAGAAAGACAATTAAAGAAATACAATTCCCCATGTATATTGAGAGCAAAAGTGATCTATAAAACAAGAATGTGATCCGTGAGGGAGTACAACGGTCGCAATATCGATACCCCTAAGTACAGAAATGGCTAAATTTCTGAATCTTTTATAGTTCCGAAAGGAAGATAGCGTAGTCAACCAGACTTCATGATTGGATCTTTTTCAGAGATACAGAGAGTGCTTAAAGCACCGTAAGAAAAGTTATAACAGAACGAACTATTGGCGGTCCTTAACTCCAATTTTTACCCGCCAATTATAGATCATTTTGGGAGAAATAAATATTTTGTTGCACATATATCTTTATTATTGACCTAGTTCCACTTGTACTTGGAGAAAATATTATTTTGCAGAAATCACACCAAGTGCAAGGATTTTATAAATAAAAGTACGCTTTTCGGAAAGTGTAAAAGGCCAAGAGAACAAGGGCCAGCCACCTGGGGTCGAGATGGGCCAAAAGCACCACCACACAGTGGCCCAGGAGTTGGCACGGGCCCACACGCCTAAGGGCGGCACGCCTTTCGGAAAAGCGTAAAGCCAAAGAGGGAGAGCAAATGACAAATCTAGACCATACTAGGCCAAACCCTCTTACCAGAGTACCGAAGATCCAAACATGGGTGCAAGTATCCAAGATGAACCCATGAGGTGAAGGGCCAAAAGTCTAGACCAATTCTATCTTGGGCCGTAGGACCATGTCTTAGTAAATTGAGCGCCACGGATGTATCCGGACTCCGATTTGGGCGAATGACCAGCCGATTCGAAGCCAGCTGAAAGGCCCATACACTGGTGGCAAAAGCACAGGCCCAGCGGGCCCACAATGGGCGTGCGCACGCCCAAGGCGCGAGCGCGCCTGTCCTGAGGCGGTTCGGGCCCAGCCAAAGGCGGTTCGTCCTCTTTCCATTTGGAGAAGGCGGTCCCGCTGGTGCTTTTGATGATAGTGCCCCCGAACCGCCTTCCACGCCCTATAAAAGAGGAGGAGAGCCTCCCACCTTCCACACACCTCATTTTGAGCCTCCTCTCCACCTCCTCTCTTGTAGTACTTAGCCTTAGTAGTAGTTTAGTATTAGTAGTACCTTGGAGTAAGGCAAAGCTACTTGGAGAGCTTGTCTCCTTGGAAGAAAGATCAAGTCTTGGTAAGATTACTATAAAGAGTTCTTCCATATTCAAGTTCTCCTATCTTTTATATTGCATTGCTTATGAACTAGAGTATAGTTGTTATCATTTTATAATCTTGATATATGAACTAGCATATAGTCCAAATGTCATAATCTTAACATGTGCAACTTTATGCTCAATCATTCACGCAACACTTGTATATGATGGAGTAGAGATGATGGTTCGTTGTACTTTTGGGTTTGCCTATGTCTAGCTCGTCCATCCGTAGGGTGGGAGTCCATGGGGTCATAGGTAGTTTCTTAGTATGCGGACGCGGTGTCCGGATGCGAGGGGGCCTTCGGATATGACGGCATGCCACGGTTGAGGTGGTAGGCGGCAGGTGGTGATAGCCCTGTCCGTCCTTTGTAATCCCCCACGTTCGTATGGCGTGTAGGAGTTCGTAAATGCCGCCATCGACTGGCAGACCAGTTGCCGCGGTCTCCCTGTCTATCTCATGCTCAACTCTAATTACAGTCACATATGTTGTGTGATCATTGACTGGTTCTTTGCATGGCTATATTAGAACGCCTGCTCCACTTAGGAATATTCATTCATTCTTTGTTTCCCTTTTATCCTTGAGGTTGGCCCAAGTGTGTGTCGCAGTATCATAAACTATCATGATTTGTCCCTGTATCGAGTAGTGGTGTATCATACATTCATGTTCCTACTATAGACTCTTACATCATGCCTTCCTATGGGAAATTATAAATGAACGATACCCGAATACTCCTGGGTGAAGTGCTACAACGATAATTCCGTGCGCTTGCGGATTCATTCTGTAAACAAATAGAACTATCATTGAGGTATTTCTTGGCGACGTTGCTAATTCTAGTAACGACGTTAAGAAATGCCAACAAGCGTTTCTGACGCCGTTGCCGGGGATAGACTTTTTATCTATCTTTGGTGATTGCGCTAAGAAATGTCAACACGAATCCAAAATAAGAAAGTCACAGATACACTAATCTAGAAGATAAAAGAATCTGGGGGAGCACATTTGGTTCTCCCAGAAAGATGGATTTAAAATAAGAAAGTCACAGATACACTAATCTAGAAGATAAAAGAATCTGGGGGAGCACGTTTGGTTCTCCCAGAAAGATGGAAGAATCCAGGGGAGCAAGTTTTTTTTTTCTCCCATGGCGACCATAAAAGAACATAAGGAACCTGTCCTTCAGGATCCCATAAAGACCATTGTTGCTCATGAGGAAGAGCAATAATAAGCTCGACCCATATGGAAAACATGTCAATAACCGAGGCCCTAAAGGTCTTAAAGTATTGGCATATTGAAGTCGATGATAGTAAAGAAATTCAGATAGCTGGTGATCTCACAGAATTTTTTTTTTGAAGAAGCCATATGAGGTATTTACCCACCTAAATGGCAAGAGCAAAGATAGAAAGTACCAATGATGTTTTGGAATTAGAAAGGATTTCTAATGGAGCCAAAACAGTAGGCTGTAATGAGTCTACAAGATCAATGTGACTCTAAAGGAAATATAGAAAGATATAAATGGAAAAGATGGTGTTTTTTGAGATTCAGAAAAAATTCCTAAAGGAGCCAAAACAGTAGGCTATAATGGGTCTACAAAACAAATGTGACTCCAGAGGGATTATAGAAAGTTTTAAAGCACCACTCATGGCGACAGGATTTACTCAGTGAGAGTTAATAGATTGCTGAGTGAATGCAAGAATTATTTTAGAATCATAATAACCTTAATGGTACATTGCATTTTAGAATTGTATCAGACAGAGATAAAGATGACATCCTTGAAAGAGGATTTGTATGAAAACATTCATATGGCTAAACTCAAAGTTTTTGGCCATGGAAAGAATAGATTGTAAAAGATATCACCTAAAGAATTCTATTCATGAATCAGAGCAAGTCTCTAAATAGTAGTATTTAAAGTTGAAGGATCAGTTAGAAGAGTTTGGGTTTTCATAGAGACAAATAGAGCACAGTTGTATTTGTGCAAAGTTTAAGAGTAGGAAATTTGTTTTCCTAATCCTTCATGTGGATGACATTTTGCTTGCTAGCAATAATGCTAATCCACTGTTGGAAAAGAAGAGGTTCTTATCCTCTAGTTTTAGTAAGAATGATCTTGGTGAACATCATATGTTCAGAAAGAAAGAAAGAAATTCACCGAGATATGAGAAAAGGGGTATTAGAACTAAAGCAAACGCATGCACAGAGAATTCTTAAAGATACGAAGCATGCATACAAGTATACATATGCCTGTTCCTATAGTCAAGGGTAATAGTAAATATAGTTTGTTGCTTCTGCTGTTGGAAGCCTGAAGAGTGCACAAGTAAAGAATATTACTTTTGACACAGTTCATGTATCCGGGATAATTTTGGCAGTTTTCTACTCCAGATATAGATCACTGGAGTGGAGTTTAGAAATGTCTTGCAATTATGCAATGTATAGTAAGCCTCATGCAGAATAAGACAAGTAAGTACTCTCAAATGATTGCAGGTACAGTTTTAGTGAGATGTGTAGTAAGTCCACAACAGTTACTAACACTCGCACTTGGAGCTCTGTTGTGGAAAAGCTCCAAGGGAAAACAGTTGATGCATCATCTGAGATGCAAGATAACAGTAAGACATCACTGGTAATACAGAGCTATACTATAGCAAGTTATGAGGCTACAGGACAGGCGAAATAGTTAAGAGGTTTTGTACCCGGAGTTGATAATGGTTGACAATAGCAACAATCATTTAAACAGAGATCACTCCTATGACAACGAGTCAAGTGTGCTGCCAAACACATTGACATCAGTTAAACGTTGTAAAGGAGATAGTCTGGAATCATATTGAAAGTAATGAACAGAAACTGACAAGCAAATGCTTACGGATCTGCTTACCAAAGGCTTACCACCCAGTGCGTTCGGAGAACTCACAGTCGACATGGGTTTTATGGTATAGCCTATGATTTCTAGACAACAAAATGGCCCAAAGAATAACAGAAATTTATTTCAGATCAGAGAAAGTATGTTGTAGCTGTTAAGTCCATTGGCGATAGACCGTGACGACGAAGCAGTTCTGTGCACCAATCTGTGATGGAATGAATAAAGAGAAATGAGATTAAGACAAAGAGTATAGAAAAAGAACAGATGAGATCAATGGGGAGAATGTTAGGTTGATCTCAACTGTCTTGACCCAATGGTCAAGACGGGCCCCTTGACCGTGTCCTGATCGGGGATACTCAGCCCAATACAGGCTGGTGGGCCCTCGTCGCGCAGCGCCATGTAAGGGGAGTGGGGGCCACTGGCTTGGACTACGAGGTTCGTCGGACAGCCGCCACCCCACTGCCCTGACCTAGACCGATCGAGAGGAGGCGCTGTAGGCGACGGGAAGCACCACCGGCGCGCTCACCGTCACCACCGCGCCACCCCGACGTCCACACCGCCGAAGGGACGTCACTGCTACCTCTTCTCCACCGATGGACTTCACCAGCTTCCCCAACGACGAGCTCCTCCAAGCCCACTGGTTCGTGCCTCACCATCTTCTCCTCTCACTACCCCAGTTCAGTTTTTCCCTGACGGCCGGTTCCGTCAGGAAAAACAGCGAAAACCGTCAGGGAAGGGTATCCGTGACGGTTACCGTCAGGGATTACCCGTCAGAGAAAAATCGACACGGAAAGTCGAGTTTCCCTGACGGTAACCCGTCACGGATCAATCCCTGACGGTTCAGCCCGTCAGGGAAAGTATCCGCCGTCGGTTTTTGTTCTGCCGTCGGAGAAAGTTTCTGTGACGGTTCGTACCGTCAGGGAAAGTTTCAATTTCCCGTCGGTCGTCGAACCGTCAGGGAAATTTCGAAGTTCCTCTGTCGGTACATACCGTCAGGGATTGTTATACGCTTTCTGTCGGTTCGCCAACCGTCGGAATGAAAATGGCTTTCCGTCGGTTGCACAACCGTCGGCCGGATCCTTCCGTCGGGGAAAAACTTTCCAGTCATTTGGCTCACTAAATTAATTGATTATTAGCCATTATAAGGCCACTGTTCACAACAACTAATTCACGCTATTACAACTGATGTAGGAATTCATTCATCCGCACTTAAGTAACAAATATTATATTCAACAATCTTAGAACATCATTCAAGTTGTTCATGAATACAAAGCTATATAATAATTAGTGCTTCCTAGTCAACCTTCTAGTTAGGTACCTAACAGGAGCAGCACAAGTTAAAAGTGCTAACTTCCAACTCGCTGCTATCTATCTTCAAACACAACTAGTAGCTGGCTGCTATCTCATGACAGTGTGCAGCACTTGTGCACAAGATAGCCAAAAGAAATCAACATTCTTTGACCTAGGAAGTCTACAGGTAGCAATCTGCTTTTTGATGGCAGTATGCACCCTCATGTGCACAAAGCACATGCAGTGAATAGGCAACATGTAACTGCCACTCCACAACCAGCATGCATGCCTTGAAGCGCGATGGAATCCACAACCAAAATACCTCCCTTGCACAAAATACCCAGCATGACACATGGCCTTCGAACTTCTTGTTTGTTGCCATCAGCCCTAGTAGATAAACAAAAGACTACATCTTCACAAAATACTTCCTGCCATCACATAACTCAATGGCCATCACCGATCTCCCCGTCCATGTTGGCTGAAGCATGAGATGATCCATCTATAGTCCCTCCCTACGACCAAAAAAATTATAGGATCATTCCAGGAGGGTAGTAACAGGTAGGGTACTAACAGGTAGAGAAACTACTGCAATCGGTAGAGAAACACCAAACTGGTGGTTTGAACAGAACAACATCCATGTTTCTAGCATGTAGTTAGGAACCAGGACTCTATTTTACATGATTAGCAAGCAAGATAGCAGAAATTAGTTCATATGTAGCTCTGAAATAGCTAAACCATTCCCAGCTCTTTCATTGTTCAGTAATCTCCATTGATCCTTAGCACAAAAAAGAACTTACTAGCAGCAACACACCTTCCAGCAACCAACAAGCAAGATAATGAGAGCTGGTGGTGCAGCAAGAAAATTTTGAGCACAAGCAGTTGCAGGTGTCCGGTAATGTTAATCTTACCACGTCATTTTCTTCTTCCTCAAGCAGATCTGGTGGCAGCTCTATTTGTACTTTGCTAAGAATGAGCTGCAGGTTAAGATACATAATTAATATTTATGAACCTTGAACTGTAGATAGATAGTGCACTAAAACAGAACTGTACCTCAAGTAAACGACCATTACGCTTCACATTTCGAGTCAATGCAGAATTCTTTTCAACCAAGGCATTGTTTTGTTCAATTAAGCGGCCAACGTTGGCAACCGATTGCTCATATCTTGCCATCAGATTTTGAACAGCCCTTGAGGTTCCTGGCCTTGTTCCACTTGCCTTGGCAGCAAGAATTATTGTAGCCTTGTTGACAGCACCATTACCTATTGTAAGACGCCCATGCGGCAAGCCACCACCAAGTTTATATGCAATTTGACCATCAAATGGTTGCTCTTGCCAATTCTCCGGATACTTCTCTTGCAATGCTTCATTGTAGTCATCCTAGAAATAACAGAAATTATTTGTCAGAAACTACAAATGGAGAAGCATGAAACTAGATAGAAAGTGCTTCTACATACAACAAGTTTCTTTGCCCATTCTGGAATTGGGCCAGCATTCCCATTGGCATCACAATTCTTAAGGCCAGCTTGCATGCAGGAAAAAGCATTTATTATAGTACCCTTCCCAGGTCCATGCTTAGCTTCCTTCAAGGAACAAAAGAAGTGACCAATGTTAATGCATATAAAAATTTCAAAGTTACTTACAAATTTATGGTTATAAAGGAGTTTACCAAGTATTGTTGAGTCTCAACTAGTGGCCTAGAACCACCCCCGTTTTGAGCAAATGGCTTCGCCACGTTTTTTTCATTGTGCATCACATCTATGTTGTGACGAAGCAGTAATTTAGGGAAGTAAGGAAGCTGCCAAAAGCCACTTATATATGCCCGGTTGTGTTCTTTGCCATATTTTTCTGTATTGTCAACCCGACCGTACAACCGAGCCTTAACCTCCTCTCCGCAATTGCCTAGGGGGCCTTCTCGCACTACCTTGTCCTTCGAAAATGAATTTTCATCATTTCGAAAGGGATGATCTATAGGAAGAAACCGCCTATGGCAATCAAACCATCTAGCCTTGAGGCCTTTCTTTAAACGATATGCATTAGTCTCACACAAGCATTGTGGACATGCAAAAATCCCATGGGTGCTCCATCCAGCAACCATGCCATATGCAGGAAAATCATGTATAGACCATAAGTATGCTGCTCTCATTGTAAATTTTTTCTTCAAAGAAGCATCCCATGCCTCTACCCCAGCCCATAGATCTAACAATTCATCTACCAAAGGTTGAAGCAAAACACTTAGTTTTTTTCCAGGTGTTCTGTCCAGGGATTACCATAGCAAGGAATATATACTCGTGGCTTCATACAAACACCAGGCGGAAGATTATAGGGAACCCAAAATACCGGCCAGCAAGAGTAAGGGGCTGCATTCAATTTATATGGTGTAAATCCATCAGTTGCAAAACCAAGTCTTACATTCCTAGCATCTTCTTTAAAGTCTCGGGTAATCGGCATCAAATTGCTTCCATGCCTCTCCATGACATGGATGCAACATTTTACTAGAACTTGCTAGTGGATTTTCTTTGTGTGAACGCATGAGTTTTGCTGTGCCCTCATGTAGATATAACCTTTTTAACCTATCTGCAATGGGCAGGTAGCGCAACACTTTACGAGGAACCTTATTTGATCCTTCCGTATAGCGGGAGGTTTGGCATATGTCACACTTATCCTTATTCTTGTTATCCTTGTAGTACAACATGCAGTTTTTTTCACAAACATCAATCTTATGGTATGGCATACCAAGGCCCTCTAGCATTTTTTTAGAACGGTAGAAGTCCTTAGGCATCTTACAATTAGGAGGGAGGAGTTCATGCATGAGTTCCACAAAATCATCATAACATGCCACCGGAAGATTGTACTTGTGATTTAATGGCCAATAGTCGAGCAATAGCAGAGAGACTAGAGTGCAAGGTTTGCTCATGCACTTGCTCATCTGCACTAGCAACCATTCTCGTAGAAGGCTTGGGCGAAGGAGTTGGTGTTTCATCATCAATTAATGGTGGGTGCTCACCGGCTAAGTCAACTAGCATAGAATCCATCCGATCCGTCTCACCAAATCCCTCATTTTCTACCGCAGAACTAGTCCCAAGATTGTGATTTCCCAGCCTCTCACCATGTTCTGTCCAAGTTTGGTAATTTTCCTTGAACCCATTGTGGCACAAATGTAGCTCTACCCTAGGCCTTTTATGCCTGAAATAATTCCGACACATGGAACAAGGGCACCTAATTGTATCGACTCAACTAATTCAGGGATTGAGAAGGCATGCTCCAAAAACTCTTTTGTTTTATCAACCCATTCATTTGATATCCTACCACGCTTCCAACCACTATACATCCAATCACGATCTGCCATATCTTATCTGCCAACTCGTATAAGAAGATAAGAACTAACCAGCTGCTTTCCGAGTCACAGTAGTTGTCCAAGACTTCGAGGTCAGCTCACAAACCACAGAGAGCACCAAATAAAACAGCAACAGGCAATCACAGTGAGGAACCTCTTAACAATGCAAACATAGAGCACCAAAAGAAAAGTTAGTCACTGAGATTTGTGTTATATATAAAATTTCACAAAATATAACAAGAAAATTGATTGGCAGAATTTCATGTCAGGTGAACTAATCCATATATACACAACAGCAGAACTAGTCAATGCATTTTATCAATCAAAAGCACATCAAGATGCAATGACTGAAAGAATGGGAGGTGAAATTCTCAGGTCACTGCTACAACCAAGCTTCGACAGTGCCATATTGGTGTATGAATCACAACAGCTATCAACCAAACAGCAGCTAATTCAGCACATCAAGCACGATTGAAGAACATATATGCTACATAATGATTTGTTTGGAGAGAAAGGAAACCAGGAAGGGGAGACAAGTCGTTGTCTGACCTCTTGCTGTTCGAGAGTGACAGGAAAGTTCTTCGAGATGTGGGGGTGACAGAGTTGGTGTCCAGGTTGCTCCTGCAAGACGTTGGTTGCTGCAAATAGAAACAAGCCCCGAAGCGAGTTGTCTCCCGAGTCAGATGAATCAATCAACAAAGAAGATACAAAGGCAAAATCGCTCGGGAAAGAAATCGAAATCGAAGTCAGCACCTTGTGGCGTCGGAGGGAGCTGCTGCCTGAGGCTTGGTCGCGCTGCTGGCTCGACGGCGTCGTGGATGGGGGCAGCGGGCGGCGCTGCTGGTTTCCGGGTGCGCGCCCGCGCCGGTCGCTAGGGCGACGGCCGCCGCCGGAGGAAGGTGCAGCGGGCGGCAATGGCGTGGTGTGCTAGGTGACGCCCGGTGCAGGTGGCTTGGCCATAGGGGCTGTGCGGCAGCGACACCGGAGAGCGGCTGGTGGCAGCGACGCTGGATGGGGGCAGCGGTGGCTCTCGATGTGCGCAAGGAGTGATGGGCGGCGGCGGCTCTGGATGGATGTGCGAGGAGAGAGAGAGAATTTGGGGATGGGGAGGGGAAAAGATAAGGTCACGGGCGCTGGCCACTGGGTGTTTGGCGGTTGGGCAAAATATTTTCCTCCATTTGCTCTCTCTGTTGGTGGGCCAGACAGATTCGCATGCGCGCGCTCATCCAATTCCTGGGCGCGAAACACTAGAGGAAAGCCCGCGCAAGTGCTGTTGCTGCGTGCGAAAAGCACCAGGCTTCTTCCTGACGGTACCCCACCGACGGGAGACAACTCTCCAGACGGTTTTTACTGCCACGCCAGAGATACTTGAGAGCTGCTGACGGAGGATGCGGGGCCGAGGGGGAAGGTTTGGACCGACGGGAAAAAATGTGTCTGGGGTAGTGTCTATTCTCCTCTCTCTCTCTCCCTGTCTTTTCGGATAACTAAATAAATTCACCTTTTGTGCCAAAAATAGATACTTCCTCTCCTTATCGTTAAAGCAATTGCAATTAATTGCTATAGACCTTGTCACAATTAATTTTGATACTTTTCTTCGAGAGGTTGGAAATGAATTGCAATAAATAGGGACAGATTTGCTAGGTTATTCCGCAAGTAGCCTACCGAAATCTCTAGTTGTCGCACATGCTTGTTTGATGAACCTTTGACTGGGTCGTGTCGTGCCGGGCTCTAGGATCACTGAATTATCTTAATAACCACAAATAATTCGATTTTTAAGAGATAATAACATTTGGTATTTCAGCTTACATATGTACATGAATTGGTAAAAAAAAAAACTAATTAATTAATGAATTGAATTTAGTACGGGATGTGCTAGCTTGACGTCAATATATAATTTGTTGAATGACCGTGTCCAGGGCGAAATCATCCGTGACAATCGTCGAATGCTGGGCCTTGCTGATCTTGATGGATGTGAACTGCTTCCTCTGCCCAGGTTGCCGACACACCTCTTTCTCAAACGCCAAGACGCTAATCAAATTGATCTTGCCATCTCCATCCCCGTAGGCTCCTACTTCTGGAGACACATCGAAGTCGTTGTCCCAGAAGACCAGTTGCATGGGCGTCCTGTTGCCGACTCCGTTGATGTACGTCATGGGCACCATCGGTGCCACGAAGTTGCTCATCTTCGGGACGGCTCGTCTCCTGAATGGCTCGATGCCGTCGCTGAAGCCGACGGCGGCGAGGAAACGTTCCATGTCGTGCGCGGAGTAGTTCCTCTCCCTGGTGACCACAAGCGGCCTGTGCCCGAACACGGCCGGCGATGGGAAGTTCATGAGCGCGCTCTCGAAGCTCCTCCACATGGCTCTCGTGGACAGCGGCGGCGTCGTCGGCACGAAAAGGATGTTGGTCCCGGCGGCGACGTTGCTCAGCGGCTCCACGAAGCCGGTGGAAAGCGTGGGCGCGACCAGGACGAGGTGGTGGATGTACTTGTTTCGCCACGCCAGCGGTGTGCTTCGGACGAAGTCGAGGGCGACCTGTCCGCCGAAGCTGTGCCCTAAGATGACGACTTTCTTCTTGTGTTTCCTACGAGTTGATGCGGTCTCGACGAGCTCCATCAAGTCCTTGAAGTAGCGGGAGTACACCTCGGATATCTGGCCCGGGGGTGGCGGCGCGTAGCGAAAATCGTAAGGGGCACCGAACATGGTGTCGCCGTTACGGTATCCCTTGTTTTCCAATGCATCTTTGAGCTTTCCGAGGCACCAATCTCTGCATGTAGAGAACAATATGTCTAGGGTTTATATTTATAGCTTAAGGACAATTCACGATTTACATACAAAAAATTGAAGATTCGAAGACCGGACGACAAATGCAACTCACGACATGAGAGGGTTCTTGAAGCTAAAGGCTGTTGTGGAGCCGAAGTTGGGCACACGTGTCTCGATGCCGGGCATGTTCCGGTAGTCGTTGATGGCAGGGTGGTTGACGAGGCTCATTTGCTCCATGAAGCAATCCACGTAGTCATGGGCCGCCAGGTCTGTAGCATTCTTCCACAGCTCGAACCACCCCTTGCCCTTCATTGCGCCGCAGCGTGGCTCTGTTGGTCGGTACGCCTCCGTGAGCCGTGCCTCGAGGTCGCTGCAGCCCATCCCAGGCAACAGAATGACCTGGTGGAGCTCGTCGTCGCTGCCGACATCTTTGGATGATAGGTGGCCTGATGCCGAGAGGTAGTCACGGAGGGCCGGTGGGAGAAGCACAAGGAGAAGCAGAGGCAGCACGAGAGGAGTTGACAAGGCCATGCATGGAATAATCTCTAGCTTGTGTGCCTGCAGATTGCTAACGAACTAGCCTACCGGTGCATGTATTGCAATTCGCACAAGCTAGGTATATATAAATTGCGATCGAGAGCGCCGTACCTAAGCGGAGTTCCTCAGGAGGAAATTTTTAGACGTCTTTTTTAACTTGCCAGGTCATGTTCCTTTCATTGTCATTGTTCCGTTCGTTTTGCGTCAAGTCAAACGGTACGCGCGTGTCGCCGCGGCGTTCCGCGTCCCAGGAAAGACCGTCCCGGAATGCTTGGATGCTGGGCATAGCATGCATATTTTTTTAAAAAAAAATCAGCATGAAGAAAAAACAGCAATGGTATATTGAAACCTCTTTTGCAATAGAATAAAATACTAGACTTTGTCCTGGTTATCTGCTTGTAGGGTCATGATCCTCGTTTGTACTAGGAACTTTGTGACCTTAGTCACCTACCTTTCTTGTCATTTGTTCCTTCCGTTTTTTGTAAGGGTCACTTCATCATTTGTTCTGAGCGTCATAGGGCATGGACGCTTCGCTAAGTCAGGACAGAAACTTCATCATTACTTTATTAGTGACTGTTAAGAGAAGACTAGACACTACTGGAAACTCGGATTTTTCCGTGGGTGTTGAATTTTTCCGTGTGTTTTTACCGCAGTTACAACGCTACACAAAAAACATGATTTTTCCGTGAGTGAGGATACGCTGTAAGGTAGTCGGGAACACTGTTATGATATAGCCACAAAGACACATTTATAACATCCGGAGATATAAGATCTCAAAAAAAAAAAAAAAACATCCGGAGATATATATGATATATTAAAGCTTGATTATCTTGATTCTTGGCTAATTGGCGTGTATCCTGGCGTTTTGGGCTTGACATCGAGCCGCCGAGCATTAGCTTGACCCTTGCGGTCGAGTAGCCGGTCACCGCGGCCAAGTAAACCCCGACTAGTGCGTCGGGTACGAGTAGTTAGAATAGTCATCGAGCATCTGCGGCGAAGACGTCGTTGCAGCATGTCGTTCGATCCCTTGGTAATTAAGAAGACTTGGACAGGGTTCGGATGCGTGACAGCAGTGACACGCATCGGACTCCTTGCTGGTTAATTTGCCTGTTGCACGCAGATATATAGAAGCCTGAAACATCATCTAATTTCCGTAACTACGCTTGCATGTTCACTTACACGCCACCTCCTCTTCATGCGTGTAGTTATTAGTAAAACCAATGACGACCGTGTCCATCCGGCGTCTAAGCAGTTAATACGAAACCGTGACAGATGAGGTTAGCACATCCGAATTGTATTATTATTAGTCCTGTGGCGTTCGTTTGGCTGGAACCCGCGTGTCAAGCAAATCCATCTGGATGGACAATTAACAGAAGACGGTTTGGAATTTGGAGCCGCACGGTGATGATCTCAGCTCCGCACGGTGATAGCAGCATAAATTTTCCTTCTCCGCCTTGATGCAGCGATGGCACTGCAACGGATTCGGCTTATATCTGCACAACACGTAGCCTTTTGTAGTCTTGAGCGCCGGCTAGTACTCCGTAAGTCGTCGAGATAGAAAAATGTCGAATGTCTGATCCGATCCGGACTTGACTCGTAGATTGATCCCAGCGGAAATGTGATGTTGACTAACTCGGACTAAAAGAATTAGTCCATTAGTCCTGTAACAACCTTAACAGTATAGAGTACCTGTACTAGTTCGATTAACGATAAATGGTTGCAGGATCTTGAAGGAATTCGGCAATGGCGACAGCGGTGAGCCGGTGGCGGCGGCGAGTGCGCGGCAGCGTCGTGCTGCGGCACGCAAAGCCAATGCCAACCAAGCTGAGGACAAGTTCCACACGACTCTCTCTCTTAACGGCAATTACAACGGCTCATGGGCTAGCTTGATTCCCGATGCAGCGGGCCGGATTTACTTAACCCACTCTGGACCGTGATCTTCATATTGGGCTTCCTGGGCCGCTTCTGCTTCTTCTCTGGGGCAGCAGGCCGCACCGTGACAAGTCCTTGCTTGGGGTAACTGAACGGGGCTATGAAAAAAACCCGGGATAAAGGAGTAGTTATAGCTCCATTTTGCTGTATCTCTGATGTGATGATCCAATAGCTCCTTTGCTGTTTTGTGGAATGTAAGGACATTACTAGCTTCAGATAAAATTTTGTTTTCTTTAATAGAACTGTTATGGCAACGCAAATTGGTGGGAAGGAAACATCCTAACAACTTTATGAAGCTGTTGGGAGCTGTTTTTTTTTTGCCAAACACTCCATCTCAAAACCGCTTCATGTGTGGAGCTATTTTTATTTTCCTTCAAAAAAGATGGAAGATGATAGAACTAAAAATAGTAGATTTGTACAGCTTCATCTAACATATGTGGGCCTGCCTGCACTTTTGACTGGTCTTGCCCATGCCACGAGAGAGAGTGAGTGAGTGAGAGAGAGAGAGAGAGAGAGAGCAGGGGAGAGAAGGAGAGTACGCCGGCGTTTGTGGGGAGGAGGTCGGACGTGGTGCTTGCCACCGACGGGGACACGGCCGTCGAGGTCGCGACAGCCAGGGATGCTGCTTGTTGGACTCGGATGTCGGGGTTACGGCTGCCGTGGACACGACCAGGAGGGCACAAGCGTGGCGGCGGCGGCTTGAAGGGGCACGCACAGAGGCGAGGGCGGTGAGCGCGATGGCCAGGCCAGACGACGGGGCGTGGCCGCCGGTGCGACGCCCACTAGGGGTGCGGCTAGCGGGAAGCGTTAGGAGGCTTGCCAAACCAAAATCATGACATGCCAAAATTTGTGGTCATGAATTGGTTGATGGCGCAAAATTGGCATCACCAATTGTTATACCGAAGTTTTGGTAAGTCTCTAGAATGTTCTTAAACAACATATAAAAGAGAAATTTTGCAAGTCTTTATTTTTGACAATTAACCAAATGAGTTCCTCTATTTTTTACCCTAACTTTGGCAAACCTAAATTTACCTTGTCATGATTCTTTTTTTTGTTGGGCAAAAATTGGTAGCCAACCAATCTGGTCCAAAGTGCCCATTAAATTTATGATTTTTGGTTATTTTTTTACATACTTCAAGTTCACAACAGCCCACATCCACCATATGTAAAAGATGTGCCCAATCCATTTAACATAAAAAGGCTCCACTCTTTTCTATTCTTTTCGCCGCAGCCCTCGTCACGTCCTTCCCTTCCTCTTTTGTCCCTTTCCTCGTGCTTAGATGAGGCATGCTAGGGCCCGACCTGTGGCCTGCACTCATTTCCGCCTAATGCTCTGTTTCCCGTACGGGGTTCCATTTTTAACTGCCGCCTGTTATTGTTGCGCTTAGTCCAACTTTTTATATATTGTGGAAAAAAAGAAAATCGAACGAGCAAACAAAAAATAGGGCACGTTTAGGTATAGAACACAAGACTTGTAGAGCATTACTTGTGGCTTGAGAATGCAAACCTCCAACCATTACAACATCTCGATGCTTGTGTTAGATATAAAGTATTCTTTCATTAATGTTGCGAACCATTAAATGATTAAATCCACAAAAAAATCATTCCATCTCACAAGAATAATATTTAGTTCAAAAGGTTGAACAAAAACAAAATTCTAAACTAGAAGTATACAACTTAATATTCTAAATTAGTGAAGTAATTAACTATAGATAAACAAAAAGAATCACTAATGCTACTGAACATCATAAAATATATCTTAGAATATCAATATATGATTAGTGAACATCATATTAACATTACACAAACATCATTAAAAATAGCATAGAACATCATAACGTATACTATATGAACATCACATATATTATAAATTGAAAAACAAATTAAAATACAACTAATAAAGTACTTAATTATAGCTGGATAAAAGATTAAAAATGTTGTTGAACATCATAAATACATTGTAGAACATTACACTAAAGTTATACGAGCATTGAAAAATGTGGCGTAGAACATCATCTATATACTTCATAAAGATCACAAATATCTTGAAAATATAAGTAAACAATAAAATTAGTTAATTAATTAATTATGATCAAATAAAAAGAACATCACATATAAATTTGTAGAACATCACTTTGAAGACTACACGAACAACACATTAACACTACAGAAACGTCGTATTAACACTACACGAATATCGAAGGAAAAAAATACTCATAGAACATCATATTAACACTACACAAACATCACTAGATATAGAATAGAACATCAGATTTGTACTCACGGACATAAAAAAGTACATGACAGGGCATCAGGTGTGTCTGTAAAAATAAAAAGTGAAATACAAAATTATGAATAGAAGAAAAGAAGGTAAACAACAAAATGATATACGAAAATAAAAAAGAGACAAAAAGAATAATAAGAAGACCAAAAAGAGGAAAATGTCAAAAAGAAAAGGAAAAGGAAAAGAAGAAGCATAAGAAAAGAGAAGAAAAATAAAAAGAAATAAAAGGTGAAAATATAAAAAATAAAAAATAGAAGATATAACAAGTGTAAAAGAGCACAAAAAAATCCCCTGGAAAACAAAAAAAAAAAGAAATAGCAACAGTAGAAAAAATGAAAAAGAAAGAAGAAAGAAGAAAATAAAATACTACATAGAAAAAGGAGAGAGAAAAAAGGGAAAGGAAAGCTAACCTTCCTGGAAGTCCACTTGTCAGGCATTATGCGCGTATGCACGGAACGCACCCGAGCGGTCAGTGGGTTGTTGGACCATTGCGCCTTCTACGTGGGCCATGCTCCTAAGGTACCACCGAGCCATCCTGTTAGCGCACATTGGGGTGGCCGAAGCGCGAATATTAGCGCGCTTGGACATCGCTCGCTAGTGATGGATGGCGGCGGTTCCCAGGCTGACTACGTTGGTAACCCAGGATGCCTCCCCCCGTCCTGTCCTATAGAGATGGACGGCAACGACACCAAGGCATGTGCTCGCATGCCCGTCCTAGCCGTCGTACATAAGCCCTAGGCCATCCCCCTACGGAAGTCAGAATCAAATCGCGAAGACCACTTTCTATATCGGTACGTTACGAACTCCCACATCTGCCACAAATGAATTTTTCCGTGATTGCTTTCACTTTGCTTTTCCGCTCTGCTTCCACTTATATATTACTACTGTCATTGGGAAATCCTTGAAGAATAAGTACCTGATCTCACCATAGAGACCTCACCTTCGAATTCTTACCTGATCTCGCCGAGCAGATAAGTGCCTCGATGAGCCAATCTCACCTTCGAATTCGAGCTGAGCAAGAATAAGATCCTTTTATCTTGCCATACACATGATCGACAAGGTTAGCTTTCTCGATGATTGTTTTTATGTATACCGGCGAGTAGTATTATGTGGAATTTTTGTTTGAAAATTAGTTGGTATGATATTCCCTATATGGATTTTGGATTTGCTAGGTTTAGTTTCTCGTTTGATTTGATGATTCATATGTGTTGTTCAAGTGCACTCGTGCTAAGCCAATATGTGATTTGGGTTCTCATCCATTGTTAATTGTAATATGTCAAAAGAAACATTTTTCTTGTTTGGTTTTTTTTCGCAAACTTATTTGAAATAAATAAATATTTTGTTTATTGCTATTTTTACAAAAGAATGGATCATATTGTTGAATCACTATCGGAAACCGGTTGTTTGCTGACGTCGTCCCCCCCCGGATCGTGATTTTTTTGTCTGGAAGTTTGCCGAGTGCATTCTATCGGGCACTCGGCAAACAACCACTTTGCCTAGTGCTCGACACCAAACTCTCGGCAAATAAGAAATACTCGGTAAATAGAACTCTGGTGAGTGCTTGAAAATTAACACTCGACAAACAGCTGCTTTGTTGTGCGCTAAGAATAAAACACTCAGCAAACAAGGAACATCCGATTTCCCCCCTTTTGCTACTCCGATTTCTCTTTTTAATCTTCAACACTTGTAACTAGTTTTTCTGTCATACTAACTCTAAATTTGATCATTTTTTCTATATTTTTCTAAAATCATGGTGTATCAACATATTGTGTTCTTACTGCTATTCATTTGGTCATCTTTTCTTATGCACGGTAAGTTAATTATATCCATATAGACTATTGTATTACCATCCATAGATGGGTACATTTATCACATGCATACGTAACGAAACATGAAGCTTAATACAATAGGACTATTGTCCTAGCCATACTTGATCATGTGATTAAAATATTAACTAGAGAGGCATTTCCTTGAGGAATAGTTTGGTGACAAGGTCCTTAAGCATTTGTGTAATTCTTTCCATTTTCTTTGTTTCTTTCTTTGTATCATGATTCTTGTACTCAAGACAATGTTTTGTTTTAATATAATAAAAGCATAGTAGGGGCACCCCCCTCTTGTTTCCCCTCTAAAAAAGGATGAAGATGAAGATATGTACATCCTGTCTGGCATGGATACATGGAGCACTGTAAGTTAAATATATTATATCCATGTAGGGTATTATTTTACCATCCATAGATGGGTACAATATTTATCATATCCATACGAAATGAAACACGAAGGATAATACAACAGGACAAATGTCCTAGCCATCTGGTCGTGTGATTAAAATATTATCTAGAGAGGCACTTCCTTGAGGAATAGTTTGGTGACAAGGTCCTTAAGGTCGGCACTGAAGGTGTAGGCAACCCTTCCGTGGAGGTAAATGATCTCATTTGCCCTCGCCATGTTGACCACCACCTGCGCCACTGGCAATAGTGACTGATCTATATCCATGCCTGTTTGGTTTAATATTCTCCACCTATTCTCTAAAAGTGCCGCGATTGCCGCGGCAGCCTCTTCCATGGTTAAGCCGTTCTCTACCATGTAGGTCTCCACAGAGCTAGGCATATCCTTTTTGTTCTTTCCCAACTGCATATATATAGGTATGATGGTATATACAGTGAGTATACATGCATATATGCTTGCTTAAAACGTATAGTATATGGTTTACTGAATCATGCAAGTATATATGTATGCATACCTTGTAAGAAGACAAATCGTTGAGGAAGCGAGTGACCTGTGAACCAGCACGGACCATTTCAGGAACACTACTTACCCACTCGAATGCCTCCTGGGTTGCCTCATCACCATAGCCCATTAATGTCAAGATGGTAAGCATTGGCAGACCAGACGTCATGATTGATAACTCTTCATGTTCCTTGAAGCTTGGCTGGTACTTCTGGCTGGACCAGATGGATTCCTTGAGGTAGTTTTGGGAGCACAACTTGTACTGCACAATAATTGAGAAGACGCTATGTATGTTATGTAACTTCACATGCATATGTATAGTAGAATAGATATGCGTACTGTGCACATACTGCCTCTTGCGCGTAAGCCATTCGGTACTTCTTGTTTGGTTCCAAAATATCCTCAAACTCTTTGAAGTTGCTAAGGGTTTTGATATACAACATACGCAGATATTCAGGCAGAATAGAGACCCCACTTTCATCCCATCTGAATGTAGACGACAGTAAATATACATTAAGAGTGATGTTTAACAAAACGTACGTGTCTCAAGAAGAAGATGGAGTCAGAGCTAAATTTGGCTGATAAGTTTAAAACATGGATCATTGTAGCCTACCTTTGCATAGCTTCTTTGAGCTTGTGACACTCCTCTAAAGTGGCATGAACATCAAAAGTGTCATCCATCAGTGACACCATTCCAAATGTCTTGGCAAAAAACATTCGGGCCAGGGAGTACTCCTCCTCATGAAGCATGCCACAGGTCCAAAAGTAGATCTCCACCATACGGTCCCGAGCGTATGGAAGATTCACAGTGTCGTAAAGGTCCCTCCACCATCTGCATTCCAAAGATGTTAATAGTCAATTTTGTCAATGATTAATTTGTACCATAATGTTTATTATTATGATGACCCTTTTGGCACGTCTTTTTTTTGCAGCTCGTTAATGTTTTTGAAGTTAAACTGTAAGAGGGAAATAATTATAAGTGTATTGAATATTACCATGTTTGTCACTGAGAAAATTTCTATCTTTAAGTATCTCTATCTAGTGCTTGGACATTGGATTTTCGGTTATAGAAAATGGACCTCAAAATAGGGTAGTATCTTACTGAAAAGATAACCGTATTACCAGAATCCGGTCTCTGGAATACTTTCTAGCAAACCCTTTTAGAAAACACTAGGTCTGAAATGTTATTATTGTTTTATTTTTTTTGGGGGGCATATTCTCAAATAATACAGGTCGACCATATGTAAACAGGTCGACCATAGTAAACATATAAATAACACAGTGCCTACGATCCCTTACGTACTATTTGTTTTCACATATATTATTGATAAACATAGAGGGCAAACATGTTTAGCATATATAGAGAATTTTGTTGTAAGAAGACTCACAATGATAGGTCCTTCAACTCCTTGAGGTGAAGGGCTCTCACAAGGATAAAGTTGACCCTAGCAAGCTCAAGTAACAGGCTATCATGCGCCTCTTCATGCTCATACTCCATAACATAATGCATGGCTTCAAGTCGTCTCGTAAACCGTGGGAGGGCGATGTCGAGGGCACGGGTGATCTGATCTGATATTGGTGACTTGACCTTGTTTTTGATGCCCTTTAGGTGGCCCCTCGCAAAGGAGATGGCATCATCGAGAACCATCTCACCTGGTATTGCCATGTGAGCTGCATTGTACAAGCTCAACAAGCCCCTAGGGTCACTGCAAAGGCTCAAGCTGAAATTTCCCATGTTGTCTCTGAACTTGTCGAACACATCTGCGTGTACATCGAGTCAGAATACATGTAATTAATTAGAGAACATAGACCTCCTCACATGTTTGAAACTCAATTGTTATTTATCAAATAAGAACCAAGTGACAACTACATGTCTTAGTCGATGCAGAAGCTGTGATATATATTCTCTTTTCTAAAAAAATAAGAACCAAGTGCCATCAACTACAGCAGTGTTAGCTATAAAAATAGAAAATGGCAACAAATAATTACTTGAGAACTAGACTGCATCATTCTTGACACTTGAGCTTAGTCAATCTCTATCAAATCACAAGCAAGAAAAATACTATATAGTTACAAGGCCATTAATTTGTAACAATGATCTATAAAAAAGAAGAAATGAGAGTTCGTAAAATTGCACAATAGTGACTGTAATTTCGGGTTACTTCCATAGAGTTGAATGTGACAAAAAATTAAAACTATCAAACTGAGTGAAAATAAAATAACAAACCGAACATGCATTTACAGCCGAGTTTAGCGCTGTGCCCTTAATTACCTGCAGATACCCAGATCCCATGCTGCCGAAGTAGACGAAAGCGAAGTGCGATGATGTGCAGGCGGCCAGACTCCGGTTCCTCTGCTCGGATTCTATTTAATGCAGCTCCGATCACCTCGCGGAAGTGGTTGTCTAAGCCAAGACGTTCAAGTGTGTCGACATATGTCACCAAATCTGCTACATCTAGAGCATTCAATCTGGCATTGAACACCTGACGAACTTGCCCCTTGAGCAGTTCTGCCCTCTCCCTCATCGACTCCTCTGATCCCTGCATGAGTAATGGAGATGCCCAATGATATATAATGCTAACATATAACAAATTGATGAATTGAACAACAACATAAAACTAGTACTAGTAAATTTCAGGAGATTTTAGTAAGTGTGCGTGGTTTTACTATCAGTGTATGTCGTTGCATGCCTGTGAGATGGGAGGGACGTAGGTGACGAAGAAATCACCCCATACAGATGGCGCAAACTCTTCGTGGCCAGTCGTATCAGCTCCAGCAGCGGGAACTAGTGTGCTGCTCTTAGCGATGTTGATCGTCTGCTGCTGGCCGTTCACAACAGCAGCAACCTTGCTCGGGGCCATGCTAGTGGTGATCGATGGAGAGCTACAAACTTGCTATATATATATGGCTAATTGTGATATAGTACTTGTGACAATGAGTGCTGCAGTGATGTTGCTACGATTGGTGTAGCATCCTATATTTATAGGCCAACCTACTGAGGTAGTTGTTGTACGTGTACGCGTGACAACTAGAGCAGCATATGCAGGCATGTAGAGACGACATGCTGACAGTGATATACATCCAACGTGCCGGGCAAAAGCCACATGCCGACAGTAGTAGAACCACATCACTGTTGTCTCTTGTCTTCAACCAGCACTATTGATCAGGGCCGTGCCCAAGGGTATGCAGCCTCTACGACCGTACAGGACGCCCAAATTTGTAGGGCCTCAAAAAATCACACCAATAGTAGAAGCTCTACGTATATCTCTTGTCTCACATATACATCGTCTGTGCGTCTCGTCTCCATGACTTCGTGGGTCGGCCGGCTCGTGACACTCGTCCATTCATCTAGAACTGCTTGTATAATTTTAACTTTATTGTTTTCATCTTTTGAAGCCCTGTCTTCTACAAATGGATTTAGAAAATATCAATCCGATTACCCAAAGCGTAAGAAGAAACTAAGAGAATGATATGTTATTCAAGTAAAGATTATGAATCACATTTCCTTAGCAATATATACTTTATTTTGGCTATATTTCATAATTTGATTTAGGCCTTACTTAGAGCTTCGTATGGGGCCTCTAAATCTGACGGCACGACCCTGCTACTGATAGGCGGTCTGCCTCACATCTCTGCTGATTGGTGGCTTAAACCGGCTGTGATATGAAATGTCAATACTGGTTTTCTAAGTCCAATCATTTTCTGATTTTGAGACCAAGAACCGACATTGAAGAGTCATGACTGCCAGTTCAATCGAACACGACATTGATGATGCTGGCACTGAGCCAATTTTGTAGTGGTGGTACGACGAAATTAATACCCTTTAATAAGATGAACGTTAGGTATGAGGAGACAGACAAATAAGTGCATGCATGCTAGCTGATGATAAGATTCCAATCCAATTAAAAAATATATATAGTATGTATGCACGTGAATCACACGATAGTTGTCCTGGGAAATCACGGAGAACCTGGCGGGTAATCTCTGTTTCAAAACTAGCCCTAAGGTCTCTGTTAACGCTAACCCTTCTATGCACACTGTCAAGAGGTAATCAAGACATCAGACATGTATATATTGGCTAATTATACATGTATATGTGGTACACGGTGCTACTCCGTAAATTTTTGTTCTGAAAACCTAGTTGAGCGGCGTAATGACACGATGGCATGATGATCTAGATAAATGAGTTAGGGCTTTCAAATACGGCTCCATCTATAGAAAAGACATCATGTCCAAGATAAAGGTGATGGATCACGAGCTCATTTATTTCATAAAATTTTGTAGAATGACTTTGGTTGTTCTTGTGCTTGTACTAGCTAGTTAGTCCTCTTATTAGCTTGTCAGAGAATGAGAAATTGCGTGATGGTGGATAAAAAATATTCCATCCATTCTATAAACTAAAAAAAAAGAGGACGAAAACTGCAAACCAATTAAACAGTATGTGAAGCCCAAGCTCTTCCACAATATAAGTAATTCTAGTGTCCATTTGTTATGCATAGCTAAATTTGTTTTCTAAGTTTCTTAATTTACACTACTGGAAATTAAGACTTGCACTCGGCAAAGGCTTTGCTGAGTGTAGCACTCGGCAATGTCCACTCAACAACAGTTTTCCTGACTTTGCCGAGTGCTTTTTATCGGGGCACTTGGTAAAATATAAATAAATTTTACCGAGCGTGTTTCAGGCGGCACTTGGCAAAATATTTTTGGCCGTCACGGCGCCGGCCGTTAATGGCTATTGTGCCGAGTGCCCGGCTCAGGGCAATTTTGTTTTTTTTTTTAAAATTTGCCGAGTGCCGCCACCCTAAAATAAAATTAACCTAAAAAAGCTAGACCCATCCAATAGCCTCTGTAAAAATTCCCATTATCCTAGTCAAACCTGCCACATCATCTAGATCT
Organism: Themeda triandra; assembly: GCA_018135685.1. NCBI lineage: Eukaryota > Viridiplantae > Streptophyta > Magnoliopsida > Poales > Poaceae > Themeda > Themeda triandra. The sequence goes on along the minus strand of JAENPR010000066.1, from coordinate 815,140 downwards.
TTTTTGGATCATAGTGTTCACATCACTTTCTAAGATTCTTAATTGTTGCCTCTGTAAAAAGCCATTACCGGCTTGCTGGAACGGCGGTAGCTCTTTCTAGACAGCTTTGCATGCGGACAAAAATTGGAAACAGAATTGCCGGCCAAGATCACCGCAGCAGCCTGCTTCGCGAGCGTTGCCTTGAGGTAGTTGTATCCCGCATGTAGCGACGATGTGGGCTGGAACGACGGAATTAATTAGTGTTAGGTATGAGGAGACAGAAAGGCAAGTGCATGCTGGCAGCTGATGATAAGATTCAAATCCAATTCCAAATATATTATATATATGGGCGTGAGTCACACGTACGACGCCCCGGGAAATCACAGGGAACCCGGTAGGAAATCTTTGTTTCAATACCAGCCCTGTTAACCCTATGTCAAGATTAGACATGTATTGGCTAAATATACTTGTATGTATTGGCTAAATATACCAGCCCTGTTAACTCCATAGTGACGATGGCACGATGATCTAGGTAAACAGATAGGGCTTTCAAATATCATTTATAGAAAAGCCATCATATCCAAGATAAATGTAATGGATCACGAGCTCATTTCTTAAAATTTTGTAGAATAACTTTGGTTGTTCTCGTGCTTGTACTAATTAGTTACGTTATCAGCTTGTGGGAGAATGAGAGATTGCATGATGGTGGATTGAATATTCTATCCATTCTATAGAGTAAACAAAAAATAGGACGGAGACTGCAAACCAAGCATGCCAAAACAGGTCTATGACGGTAATTTTTTTGTTGCAGATTAAACCACTTCTATGACTAGATACTCAGGTTCATATATGAGAAAATATGGCACTTACTTTTTTTTTCTACAAATGTACTTTCGTCACAAATTCATCAAAAACTGAATTTGACAAATATCCACTTCTTGAGTGATGAAAACTGTTCGTCTTAGATTTGCATATTCCTACTAGTGGCACGTGGTAACACGAATTTGTGGGAATCCTATCCTAACACAGAAGCGTCATGGCTCTATACCACAGACACGTTTCCTTAAGATGTATGTCCTAAACAAGCAGGGCCATGGTTTACAGAATAACTAGACATGTCTGTGATTTCATATCACAGACTAACTAGCAGGAGTGGTGATGGCCATTTGCCTTTTTACATAGCAAAAAGATATGTAAAATTTGTATATATTATTTACTTGTATACTTTCAGAAATCAAATAGAATACGTCGAGGCAACCACCACCCTGTGTGCATCCACATGTCCTTGTCCGATCATGATGATGAGTCATGAAGAGACAATGCATTTTTAATACTGGTTATCTTTGTACACAAGATGCATGCATGTGATTTGGCATGGGCGCAATATACAAATCAATTATACTTTCTGACGCATGATATACTTTGCTGCATTCAGTAGTATAAATTCATTTACGTTTCTCTTTTATACCGTTATAAACTATGAATAATATCTACAATGTAGGATGAATATATGTTGTAATTAAAAATTTGACGAATATATAACATAAGATTGGCATGAGCGAGTAGGTTCGTTATGAACGAACAATGCCTTCATAATATATATCTCTGTTTTTAGATAATATGTCCTTGTACATATAAAACTCAAAGTATCATCTTATATATAAACCACAACATTGTAAAGTGGTTTATAAGATGATACTTGTAAAAAGCCAGTTTGGGAAAATGAATCGAAATACACATGGAATGTCTAACCAGATACTAATTAAAAAATGTAACTCATGTATGCATAACAAGTGGACATTAGTAATAATACAAATTCAGTTTGCAGCAGGCGCCGTTGGATTAGGTTGCACCACAATATATATACCTCGTGGCCCCTCCTCATCACAGTTCTGGTTCGAAGAATAGAGATCTTGATCCCTCATCACTTTTTTGCTTAATTAGAACAATTCGAACCACCACCAGCACCACCACAATATGGTGATAATATATAATGAATCAATAAATAAACTCATGATACATCGCCACGTGTTCCCATGAGATGGTTTCCCTAAAACAAAACGCCATGTCACAGCGTTATCAACGTGACATATGTAGTATGGACATAATATTCTGCATAATAAATACAAAATGTTTAGACCAATAATGGTGATGAAATAAAAACACAAGGAAAAAAATATATACATTGTGTTGTGTTATATTATATGTACGATAACACTTTTTCAGAATAAAATAGATTAGGTGTACAACCACCCTGTGCGTATACACCATGATGAGTTGTGAAGACAATATATACATACATTTTTAAAACTAGATCATGATGAGTCGTGAAGATATTACATTTTTAATACTAAATTATTTTAATACATACACAAGCTGCATGAGTGCATGTGATTTGGCCTGGCGTTTATGCATATAAATAATACATTTTTAATATCGTTTGGAGTAGTTGTATTGCTTTGAAGAATTGAGTAGTCTATCATCTTCTCCCTGATAATTTTTTTGCTTAATTTGTAGAAGGGACACAACAATTTGATTACTATTGATTTCTTTTAACCGACACAACCAAAGTGTGGCGGTGACGAGGGAGCTCAATGATGCTACTTCTAGAACCGGGAGTGGCATGCTTTATTCTAGAACTGGCAGTGACGTGGTTTATTGAAAACCAAATACAGTCATGCAAAATATGAATCTTTTTAAATACTAGGAGAAAGATTTCGCTGGGTAGTCACAAGTCATGCGATTTTTCGCACAAAAAGATGCGCTTTGCGGCCACCGGTTCTCGAATATGCATCTCAAGCTTCTCATGTTGATCCTCTTACCACTTCAGCCATATGCATTAGTCAATGCAGAAGCTAGAATATTAGTATATTCCCTTTTCTGAAAAAGATGCTTGATTGTGTCAATTTGGGATATTCAACCTTACCATTTTATGTCAAATCTAGTTTTGAAATGAGTATTTAGGATTCTAAAGCAATTCAAATGAAAAGGTTATCTACTATAAGTTTATAATTTTTTGAGATGTACAACTTTAGTTTTGGTCATTTTTCTATTAGGGGTTATTTTAAGTATTTGAACTTCGGATTTGAGGAAATTCATAGATAATTTTCTTTAAATGAACTAGTTATCAACTACAAAGTCTCACAACTTTTTCAGATGTACAACTTTGCTTTAAGAGTTTCTCCATCTGAGGTCGTATTAAATTTTTAGATGTTCCTCAATGGCATGATTATCGGCAGCATCAACATACTCGTCGACTCCGGTGCCACGCACAATGTCATCGACATCAGCATAGCTCGTACCATCAGACTCTAGGAGCAACGAATCGACACCACAGTCCTTGTCGCAATAGGAGAACAGCGTCTACTTACTATTGCCAGTGATTAACTTCAACTATAAACAGTCAACTAATGCATAAATTGATATAAAATAAATTATAAAGCATAGTTGTAGGTTTTGATTCTAACAAGTTCAACGAGTTTTGGTGTTCTCACTTGTTTTACAAGATAGTTAATATTTCACTATAGAAAAGTACCTCAAGTAATGAATCATAGCACATTATTGTGAAGAGCTTGTTGAGATGATCGATACAGACATATAACTTGCTTTGGAAAGAACTCAACTTAGGAAGTCTCTAGAACATCCTAGAACCATCACCACCATAAGTTTTAGGGACTAAACTGACAAAATTCCATAGCTCTGTGAATTATTTTTTCAGGGATTAAAAATCAGGATCTGACATGAGGAGAATCCAACCACGACACGCTAAATTGTGCAAACCGAATAGGCATCGACGAAAGAAGGATCTAAAAGACACTAGAGGACACAAAAAAAAAAAACAGGGAGGCGAGAGGCCTCCAGATGGGGACGGCCGACCCCACCATGTGGTCGCCTGACCCCCCTATGGCCCCACTTGTCACCCATCTTCATCCCATGGCTCTCCACCTCCATTGAAGTCCAATCTACGCCATTATTTGGTGTCGGTTTGATCCAAGGGCTATGGCTCATCCCACCGGACTGACCCCAGACCCCCGAGGTAAAGAATCCAAGATCATAATTCATTATCCCTAGTTATTAACAGAGTTGAGGTGTCCCATGAAAGGATAACCTCTTTAGAGCCAACTTTCAAGAAGAAGACTAGTTCTTCTCTACTTCAGGTTTAGAATCTAGTCTTGAATTAGAATTAGAAGACAAAGAGGGAATACATTTGGAGGGAGTTCTAGCCAGTTGGAGCTGCTTCTACGCCTTGTACCTACATATTTGAGTTCTTCAAGATCTTGGATCTGAGATTTCTCTGGTTATCAACTTCTATTTTTCAGTGAGTAACATTGCCATTATTTTTCTTCTAGTTTGCAACTCTCTTTGGCATGAGAAAGCGTACCACAACGCCAAGATGTAATTCCACGGTAAAGCTATTCGGACATGGAAGTATGAAGCAAGTGGGAACGACCATTCATGGTGATTAGCATTTCATCACATGGAGCGGTAACACTTTAAAATGATGAAGGTAGCTATTCTTGGTAGATTGTCAATGACTTCATATTTGTCTAGAACCTGACAAGTGTTTTGAGGAGTGGACGTAGTCCAGCTCCTGTTTTTTCTCATGATTTTACCCTTCTACCAACACCAATGAGTTTTGTAACCCGAAAATTAGTTTTTCGGAATAGGAATCGAGTTTGAACACAACACGAGAAAGGAGTATGAGTTTTGCTATGATAGGGGTTGGCCGACCTAGCAAAGACTCCCCTTGGCCAATGTAAGTGTCTTGTCCCTTTCGAGACTATTCCTCATCCAATTTTTGTAGCTTTTTGACCAAAACATTTATCCTCCGTTTCGAACTCATCTAAGCTTGATCGACCCCTCCTATAAGTTGGTCCAAAGCATAAAACAAGACCCCCCTGCCTACCCCATAGCCATATCCTATCTCTCAATCCTCAAATAGCAGCCAAGCTCTCCTTTTTTCAATCACCAATGGCCGGCGACCGCGAGATCGACATCAACCAACTTCTGTCTTTCATTGTCTCAATGGCTCTCACCATTTTCCCACTGAAGGAGCTCACCGTCATGCCACGAAAACCTCTCACCATTATGTTTCTGAAAGAGATTGTGGTAGTCCGTCGCCCACAATCCTACAACGCTCGTGCCATCCCTACACTACGCCTAGCATTGCCACTGTCACTTCTTGCCATTGAAGGGAGACCACACCAAATGGAAGGCCAGATCCACAAACCTAAAGAGCTCAACCTCCTACCACCAAGACCCAATGAGATGCTGGCAGGACTGAAGACCAACAAGTATGGAGATGTCACCCACATGAAGTACAAAAAGTTTGCTTCATGTCCCACATTTGATGAGTTCAGGCTATGCTGGATCAAGTCAGAATGATCTCACCTTGGAAGATATCTCCATCTACCTCTACTGAGTAAGTGAGCCCAAGCATCCAAGGACCACCCTAGCCACTCTGGAAAAGAAGATAGAGGACCTCACTCAGATTGTCCTTACGATGAAGAAGGATCTAGCCTCCCTGCCTGGAGTCCTAGAGAAATTGACTGACAGAGTAGACAAAAATAGCCATTAAACATCAGGGATTGAAGTCCCATGTCAACATCATCTAGCGCACTGCAGCTTGTAGGCTTGATGATTTTGAGAGAGTGGTAGGAGATTGATAAGACACACGTGTTTTTGTTTAGTGAATCTAATGCGAGTCTAAGTTGAGTCTTTTCGACGTGGTAACACAAGTTTGTGGGAATCCTATCCTAACACAGAAGCGTCATGGCTCTATATCACAGACACACTTCCTTAAGCCGTGTCTACGTTGTATGTCATAAAACAAGCAGGGCCATGGTTTACAGAATAACTAGATGCGCAATAACTAGACACGTCTGTGATTTCATATCACAGAATAACTAGCAGGAGTGGTAAAGGCTATTTTCCTTTTTTTACATAGCAAAAAATATGTAAAATTTTTATTATATTATTTACTTGAATAATTTCAGAAATCAAATAAAATACGTCGAGGCAACCACCACCCTATGTGCATCCACATATCCTTGTCTGATCTTGATGATGAGTCATGAAGAGACAATGGATTTTTAATACTGGTTATCTTTGTACACAAGATGCATGCATGTGATTTGGCATGGGCGCTCTATACAAATAAATTATACTTTCTGACGCATGATATAATTTACTGCACTCGATCAGTAGTATAAACTCATTTAAGTTTCCCTTTTGTACCGTTATAAACTACGAATAATATCTACAATGTAGGAAGAATGTATGTTGTAATTAAAAATTTGATGAATATATAAGATAAGATTGGCATGAGTAACTCCTCATGAAATGTCTTACCAGATACAAATTCAAAAATGTAACTCCTATATCGATCTATTTATGCATAACCAGTGGACATTAGTAATAATACAAATTCAGTTTGGAGCAGGCGCCGTTGGATTAGGTTGCACCGCAATATGTATACCTCCTGGCCTCTCCTCATCACAGTTTTAATACATACACAAGCTGCATGAGTGCATGTGATTTGGCATGACATTTATGCATATAAATAATACATTTTTAATGTTGTTTGGAGAAGTTGTTTTGCACTACCATGATGTTTGCTTTGAAGAATAGAGTAGTCTATCATCTTATCCCTGATCATTTTTTTCTTAATTTGTAGAAGGGACACAACAATTTGAGATCCACGACTACCCCACTGTTAAAATATCACTATTGATTTTTTTTTTGAACCGACACAACCAAACTGGCAGTGATGAGAGACCTCAACTCGCGGACAGTCACAAGTCATGCGATTTTTCACACAAAAACATGTGCTTTGCGGCCACCGATGCACGAATCAGCAACCTCAGGCTTCTCATGTTCATTCTCTAACCACTCCACCTTTAAGATGCTTGTGTCAATTTAGGATATGCATCCTTAACATTTTATGTCAATCTAGTTTTGAAATGAGTATTTGGGATCCTAAACCAATTCAAATGAAAATGTTATCTTCTATAAAGTTTATAAATTTTTTAGATGTACAACTATAATTTTTTTGTCATTTTTATATCAGGGATTATTTTAAGGGTTTGAACTTCGGATGTGAGGACATTCACAGATAATTTTCTTCGGGTAGATAATTTTAAATGAACCAGTTATCAACTACAAACTCTCACAAGTGATTTAGATGCATACAACTTTGCTTTAGAAGTTTCTCTATTTCAGTTCATTTTAAATTTAAAATTTTAAAATTGACAAATCATACATAACTTTCGTGGATAGGTTATTTTAAATAAAAAAATTGTTACCTACAAAGCTTCATAACCTTTCTACATCTATAACTTTTGTTTTTTTGTCACTTCTCCATCTGAGATTCTTAACTACTTGTCGGGTACCTAGATTAGGGGGTCCTAAACTAGGGGGATTAGAGATAAGCAAACCAGCTTCATCCCTCCCTAAATCCCAAAAGCTAACTAAAGGAAATCCCCAACTCTCCTCGTACTGGGCCGGCCCACGATCAGGACCGCAAAGCCACAGAGCCCGCTAACTCGAGCAGCAGCCGCTCGTCCGCTCGAGAAAGAATTACGGGAACCGCTCGAGCGAGCGAGCGCTCGAGACGGTGACGGAAGCCGCTCGATCGAGCGACCGCTCGAGTCCGCCTGCAATTATTGCCTTTTCAGGGCACGCACATGGCTACAGGGCTCGAAACAGTGCCTCTGTACGCCAACTCTGCCTAACTCTATGGCTACAGGGCCCGTAATAGTGGATCGTACGCCGGTCAATTCCATCATTACGCTGCCCATCCCCCGGATTCAAGGATGACAGAAGCCGCTGTGACACCACGCCACGCACTGTGCCGCGTGCGGCATCTCCTAAAACGCCATCGTCAACTCTCCGTACCATCAAACACATCGCACCGTCCCATCGCTCGGATCGTCGACCCCTCGAGGCCGTCCTCAGCCGCTCGAGGGATGATGGCGGATGGGACTGGCGTATGGGACGCGCCATGACCCGTCTTTCCTACCACGACGGCCACTTGCCATGGTTCCCCGGCAAGCCATCATCGCCCACTCCTCCATTTCGTCTACCCGCGTCAGGCAAGGACGAGCAGGCCATCACCAGCCATACTGCTACAGGGTCGAACCGGACCAAAGCATGCGTCCGTAGGCTAGAACCGGACAATAGGGGGTGTCTACAGCGCCGACGACTCGACGGAGCGCCCATGCCTCGACGTCACGCATACGATTGCCCTACCAAATCTTGTACTCCTGAGCCTCCCCTTGGCCTATAAAAGGGGACGCAGGGCCTAGTCTAGGGAAAGTTTTGACACATTAAAACCTACACATTCACAGCACACTCGCAAAGTCTCAGGACTGCCTTGTACTCACCCCTGTACAAGCACCTAGGTGCAAGATAATACAAGTCTCCTCCCCCCGCTGGACGTAGGGCTTTCTTTTGCCCGAACCAGGATAAAAATCTTGTGTCCTTCTTGCATCACCATCCGGATTAGGGAGCACGCTTAGAAATTTACTTGTTGGTGTGATACCCCCCGGGGTACGAAACACCGACAGTTGGCGCGCCAGGTAGGGGTACTGCGTGTTTCGCCCGATTCCTGCCATTTTTCCGGATGGCATCTCCCACTTCCTCGCTTCCGTTCGCTACAGTGATCTGGTTTGGGAGTTTGGAGTTTGTGTCACTCGGCACAGGTTATGACATGGCTCTGCTCTCGATCGAAGAACCAGACGGGGGACGCTCCTCACCCCCACGCGCTGGTGGAGCCGTGCGCCGACCACGCCACCACGGCTCGCCACCACGACGCCGACGCCACCAATACCGGCTTCATCACCAGTCCACGCGGGACCTCGAGCACGCTGCTCGCGTACCATCCCAGTCGGACGCCATGGCACACCCAGCAGGGTCGCCGAGCACACGACAGGGGGTGGCACGTAGGCAGGAAGCTCTCGACGTGGACCCTGGCTTCACGTTCGCCATGCGCTCGCCAAGAGAGCCCGGCGTGGCACCTCGAGCACGCGCACGGCCGATGTCGCCCAACCTCTTGCCGCACGGACTCTATCGAGCCCGTCGCAGGCTCCCGTTTGAGCTCACCAACGCCGCCACCTCGTACGCCAACGAGATCCAGTCGGCAATGGGGCCGCAAGAAGGGAGCCCTGGCCCCCTCTTGCGCGCCGCCATGAACTTGGAGATCGTGTGGCCGGCGTCGGTGGACCGCGGGTTTAACAGGGCGCCCGGCTCACAACGCCGCACCACGGTCGGGAGCATGCGCCGCTGGATTGAGGAGGAGAGCACGGGAAGGCCCTGGACACCGTCCGGCGCTGACCCCGACTCCGATGACTCGGATTCAGGGTGCTATGACCCGGCTCGTGAGTGTTTCCGCCTTGAAAACGACGTCCCGTCGGACGAGGAGACCAGAGACGGCGCCGCCGCGGCCGCCGCAGCAGTCAACCGGCCGGTCGAAACGCCGGTGCTCGGGACGCCAGCGGCTGGAGCCTTGCAGGTAATCGAACCTCGCGAAGAGCTACCGCAGGGGCAGAACAACCAACGACCTGAAGACGATGCTCGAGCAGCACAATGGGCTCAGCTCAGAGAGATCGAAGCCAAAATGAACGCGGAATGTGCAAATTTGGAGCTGCTCAAGCGCGCCCTTGAGCAGAACCATCCCCTCCTCCTCGAGCTCTCGGCGCTCGAGGAAAAGCACGAGGCGTCTTCAACCGCATCGTCAATGACGGGCAGCCAGAAGCACCGCTCGAGCCAGCCCACTTCCCTCGAGCAAGCCAAAATGTTCTCGCGGCGGCTATGCTACTACGAGACATGCCGGCGCCCTCGAATCCGCAAGCATTACGGATACGAGATGAGGTCCAAGGGCTCCTCCAGGTCGCGGCCGCCCAGCAAGCAGAAAGTTCAGCCTCAAGGCCGCGTGAAGCGAGACCGAACAGCCACCAACCTGCCACGGCACGAGCGAGAGGGCTCGGTCCACCAAGAGGTACCCCCTCGAGGTGGAAGGGCCCCCATCCGTGATCGCATCCTCGACAACTGCGAGCCTCAAGATGCGCGTCACGATATCAACGACAACCGACGACGCAAGGCCGCAGGCGCCGAGGACCGTGGCTACAACGCCCATCGAGGAGGACGCTACGACAGCGACGAGGACCGGCAGGCTCCCGAGCCGCCGGGCCCTCGGGTCTTCAGTCGAGCCATCCGCAACACGCCGTTGCCCAACCCGTTTCGACCCCCCACGAGCTTGGCCAAGTATAATGGGGAAACCAAGCCAGAGCTCTGGCTTGCCGACTTCCGGCTGGCCTGCTAGCTGGGAGGGGCTCGAGAGGATAAGGCCATCATACGCCAACTCACTCTGTTCCTCTCTGACACCGCTCGTAGGTGGCTCGAGGAGCTCCCCCCTAATTAGATCTACGACTGGACCGATCTGGTCCAGATTTTCGAGGGGAACTTCAAGGGCACCTATATTCAACCTGGCAACTCGTGGGACCTCCGGAATTGCAAGCAGCACACCGGGGAGTCTCTTCGAGACTTTGCTCGACGCTTCTCCAAGCTGCGCACCGAGCTGCCGCACATCCCTGACCACGACGTCATCCTGGCGTTCGTCTCGGGCACCACATGCAAGGAGCTCGTGCGGGAGCTCGGGCGCAACCGTTCAAAGACCGTCGACGAGCTCATGGACGTCGTCGCCGACTACGCCGCCGGTGACGAGGCTGTGGGAGCATTCTTTGGCGGAGCAGGGAGCAAGCCCACGCCGCCCCCGGGCGACGGGGAGGGCTCGAGCAAGGCCCAGAAGAAGAACGGGAAGAAGAAGAAGGGCAATCAGCAAGGCAAGCGCTTGGTCGTGGAAGGCGAGGTCGCCGCGGCCGACCGCAAGAAGCCTCGACCCCCTCCAGATGGGGCCGTCTTCGACAAGATGCTGAAGCAGCCATGCCCATACCATAAAGAGCCGGTCAAGCATAACCTCGAGGACTGCCGTATGCTTCGAGGCTACTTCAAGAGGTTCGGTATTGGCAAGGACGATGACAAGAAGGATAAAGGTGGCGACGATCAGGCCAACAACAACGACGACAACGGGTTCCCGCCCATTGCCGATTGCTATATGATATATGGCGGCCCTACGACTCAGATGTCACGTCGGGAGCGGAAGAACGAGCGCCGGGATATTTCTCTGTGAAGCCCGCCACACCTCAGTTTCTCGACTGGTCGGATGCTCCCATCACGTTCGACCGTGATGACCATCCCGAGCATGTCACCAACCCCGGCGCGTATCCTCTCGTCGTCGACCCGGTCATCCTCAACGCCCGCTTCACCAAGGTCCTCATGGACGGAGGCAGCAGCCTCAACATCATCTACATGGAGACGCTCACACTGCTCGACATCACGAGGGCGCAGCTCAAGCCGAGCACCGGGGGCTTCCATGGCATCGTCCCCGGCAAGAAGGCACTCACGATCGGCCGCATCGACCTCCCTGTATATTTTGGCACGCGCGCGTGAATTTCCGCAAGGAGGTCCTCACTTTCGACGTGGTCGGTTTCGAGGGGACTTACCATGCGATCCTGGGCCGTCCATGCTACGCCCAGTTCATGGCAATCCCCAACTATGCATACCTCAAGCTCAAGATGCTGGGGCCCAAGGGGATCATCACCGTCGACTCCACGTACGAGCACGCGTACTGCTGCGACGTGGAATGTGTTGAATATGGGGAGTCCTTGGTCGCGTCCCTGGAGCTAGCCAAGACGCTCGATTGCCTGGCAGCCGAGGCCGCCGCACCAGCGCCAAAACGACAAGCTGGCAACTTCGAGCCCGCCGAGGACACCAAGAAAATCCCGCTCGATCCAAGCTCCTCAGACGAGAAGGCGTTGATCGTCAGCGCCTCCCTCGACAGCGCATAGGAAGCAGTGCTCGTCGACTTTCTCCGCGCAAACGCCGATATGTTTGCGTGGAGTCCTTCGGACATGCCTGGCATACCGAGGGATGTCGCCGAGCACGCCTTGGAGATCCGTCCCGATTCGAGACCTGTCAAGCAACGCCTGCGCCGCTTCGACGAGGAGAAGCGCAGGATCATCCGCGCAGAGGTCGAGAAGCTCGAGAAGGCCGGATTCATCAAGGAAGTACGTCATCCCGAGTGGTTAGCTAACCCTGTATTAGTAGAGAAAAAGAATGGAAAAATGAGGATGTGCGTAGACTACACTAGTTTAAATAAAGCATGTCCCAAAGTTCCATTTCCTTTACCTCGAATAGATCAAATTGTCGATTTCACTGCGGGTTGTGAAGTACTTTCCTTTCTCGATGCCTACTCTGGCTATCACCAAATCAAGATGAAGGAGTCCGACCAGCTCGCGACTTCATTCATCACACTTGTAGGCATGTACTGTTATGTCACGATGCCTTTCGGCCTTCGAAACGCCGGGGCAACATTTCAGCGCTGCATGCTTCATGTTTTTGGCAAACATATAGGAGAAACGGTTGAGGCGTATGTAGACGACATCGTAGTCAAGACGCGTAAAGTTGAAAACCTTGTCGAGGACCTCAAATTGACGTTTGGATGCCTCTGGGCCAAAAACATCAAATTGAATCCCGAGAAGTGTGTCTTTGGCATGCCTCGAGGCATGTTGTTAGGGTACATCGTCTCTCAATGTGGGATCGAGGCCAATCCCGAGAAGGTCACGTCCATCATGAGAATGGGGCCGATTCGAGACCTGAAGGGGGTGCAAAAAATCACCGGGTGCCTAGCCGCTCTTAGCCGATTCATCGCGCGTCTGGGGGAAAAAGCCTTGCCTTTGTATCGACTCCTCAAAAAGTCCGAGCATTTCGCATGGACACCCGAGGCGGAGGAAGCCCTCTCGAGGCTGAAAAGCATGCTCACCTCCCCCCTGTGCTCGTGCCACCTCGACCGGCTCGAGAGGACAAACCAGCCGAGCCCCTCCTCCTCTACATTGCTGCAACCACTCAAGTGGTCAGCGCAGTTATAGTGGTCGAGAGGCAGGAAGAGGGGCACGCGCTCCCCGTCCAACGGCCAGTTTACTTTGTCAGTGAGGTGCTCTCGGATGCCAAGACTCGATACCCCCAAATCCAGAAGCTGCTCTATGCAATCGTGCTCACCCGTCGAAAGCTTCAACACTATTTTCTTAGCCATCCAGTGACGGTGGTATCATCATTCCCACTTGGAGAAATTATCCAGAACCGGGAAGTCGTGGGTCGAATCGCCAAGTGGTCGGTCGAGCTCATGGGCGAGACCATCACATACGCCCCACAAAAAGCCATCAAATCCCAAGTGCTGGCTGACTTTGTCGCTGAATGCACCGACGTCCAACTTCCCCCAGTACAGATTCAAGCCGAACTGTGGACCATGTATTTCGACGGGTCGCTCATGAAGACAGGAGCGGGCGCAGGCCTACTCTTCATTTCACCCCTCGGAGTACACATGCGCTACGTGGTGCGGATCCACTTTGCCGCCTCGAACAACATGGCAGAATACGAGGCGCTCGTTACTAGGTTGCGTATCGTTGTCGAGCTCGGGGTCCGACGCCTCGACGCCCGAGGTGACTCGCAACTCGTCATCGACCAGGTGATAAAAGCCTCAAGCTGCCATGACGAAAAAATGGAAGCATATTGCAATGAGGTGTGCAAACTGGAAGCAAACTTCCATGGCCTCAAGCTCAACCACATCCCTAGACGCTTCAATGAAGCTGCAGACGAGTTAGCCAAGATCGCGTCGTCTCGAGCGCCGCTTCCCCCAGACGTCTTCTCGAAAGATCTTCATGAGCCATCTGTAAAATGGGACTCGGGGGCTGGAGCAGAACCAGTCATCGAGCCCACTCCAACGACCGAGCCCCCCTCGACGGAGGCCGAGGTCATGGAGATTGATCGAGATTCGAGCCCACCAGCAGATTGGCGTGCGCCCTTCCTCGAATATCTTGTTCGAGGGGAGCTGCCAGAGGATCGAACAGAAGCAAGACGGCTGGCACGTCGAGCCAAAACTTACGTCATCTACGGAGATGACAGAGAGCTTTACCGCCGCAGTCCGACTGGCATACTTCAACGGTGCATCTCGATCGATGAGGGCAGGAAATTGCTCAAAGACATGCACTCGGGGGCTTGTGGCCACCACGCGGCGCCAAGAACCCTGGTCGGAAACGCTTTCCGTTGAGGTTTCTACTGGCCCACTGCAACTGCTGACGCCATCAAGTTAGTTCGAGCGTGTGAAGGATGCCGGTTCTACGCCAAGCAAACGCATCTTCCAGCACACGCGCTCCAGATGATCCCCCTCAAGAGGCCATTTGCGGTCTGGGGGCTCGATCTGGTCGGACCCCTCAAGAAAACGACGGGAGGCTACACCCACTTACTTGTGGCCATTGACAAATTCACCAAATGGATCGAGGCCAAGCCCATCACCAACATCCGCTCGGAGCAGGCGGTCGAATTCTTCACCGACATCATCCACCGCTTTGGAGTCCCTAATGTCATCATCACTGACAATGGCACCCAGTTCACAGGCAAAAAGTTCCTGGACTTCTGCGATCGGCACCACATCCGTGTGAACTGGTCGGCGGTTGCCCATCCTCGAACTAATAGCCAAGTCGAGCGTGCCAACGGCATGATTTTGCAGGGGTTAAAGCCAAGGATCTTCGACCGCCTCAACAAGCATGGCAAGAAGTGGGCAGCCGAGCTCCCATCTGTCCTATGGAGTTTACGAACAACTGAGAGCCGAGCCACCGGGTTCACCCCGTTTTTCCTGGTCTATGGGTCAGAGGCCGTCCTCCCCACCGACCTCGAATACGGGTCCCCTCGACTCAAGGCCTATAACGAGCAAACTAACGAGGAAAGGCTAGCCAACGCCGTCGACCAAGCCGAGGAAGCTCGGGACACGGTGCTCCTACACTCTGCGCGCTACCAACAGAAGCTACATCGGTACCACGAGAAGAACGTACGCAAGAGGGATTTCAAGGTCGGCGATCTCGTGCTCCGTCGACGACAAGACAGCAAGGGGCGCCACAAGCTCACTCCTCCCTGGGAAGGCCCATTCATCGTGGTCGAGGTGCTGAAGCCGGACCTACAAGTTAGCCGATGAGGACGGCTCAATCCTCACCAATGCATGGAACATCGAACAGCTACGTCGCTTTTTCCCCTAGGCCTCGATGCCTTGTATAATTTTTCGTTTAAATGTGCCGCTAGTATGAATGAATAAAGGATCTGCGAGTTAATTTCCTATCTTTCAATTCGTTCACATGCAAGGTGGGCTTGACTTTGTCTCCACAAAGTCAAGCCCCCCTCGGGGGCTAGACCAGGGGGGGACCCCCCTGAAGTCCTCGAAAAAACACGCCCGTTTTTTTCAAAAAACGCTCCATGCACTCTTTTCACTCCCCGCCTCGAGCTTTCTCATGAAAACTAAGTATGGGCGTCACCTCGAGCCCTTCGAGCCGGGGCGATCGAGCACGGGGCTTCCCACGCTTCCGAGCTACGGTACCCCAACTCATCCCCCCTCGAAGCGGTTGGAGCACAGCGCTAGCACTTAGTCAAAAAGAAACAAAGGCAAGGAGTAAAAAATAACTTGGAGCACAAAGAAAAAACTAGAGCACACTTGCACAAAACATAAGCATAATGTTTAAAGGCCACTGGGGCCACTCCACAACCAAGATAATTTTTCTTACAAGGGCCTTGCTGCCCAAATCTCGGCTCGCAGGCCGGCTGAAAACTACTCCACGTCAGGGGGAAGGACTTCAGGCAGGAAGCTCTCGGCAAGACGCGCCCCGGGCTCCTCGGTGACGACCTTGAGCTGCTCAATCCGGGGTTTCATGCCACCCTCCTGCTCATCCTCGGTGTAGGTGAAGCCGCCCGCAACCGCCTCCATCCCGGCCTGAGCAGCCTCCCTCGAAGTGTCGAACCCGGAGTAGAAGATGGCCATGGTCCGACGCACGGCGAAGACGAGGGCATCTCGGACACGGCCCCGCAGAGAAGCGCCGAACTCGACGACTCGGCTGGCGTAGCCGCAGCCGGCGTCCGGCCCCTCGATGTCCACCACGGGCGCGAAGCCCCAGTTGGCGCTGAGGGTGTCGATGGCGCCGGTGATGTGGGCTCTGGCCGAGATTTCGCCATCAAGCAACGTGTGGGTCAACCTTGCGTCCTCACGCGCCGCCACCAGGTCCACCACCAGAGCTAAAAAGAGGACGTCGAGAACTAAGCGCTCGAGCAACACATAGGAACCACGCATGAAAAGGAAAAGTAGACGGCTCAAAGTACTTACCAATGCAGCGGGTCGAGAGCCCTTGCTTGCGATCGAGCGCTTGCGTGAGCTCGGCCTCTTTCCTTCTGAGTGCGCGGTCGGCGTCGCGCTTCTCTACCCGTAGCTCCTCGTAGGCCTTGCCGGCGCCCTGGATGGCGAGGTCCTTCTCCGTCACCTTCTGACGGAGATTGGCCACCTCCGTCTGGAAATCGCCCACTCGCTTCTTATCCGTTTCGAGCGCGCCCGCGAGGGCCCCCTTCTCGGCGGTGTCTCGGGAGACCGTCGACTGCAGGTCCTTCACGTACGCCTCGACGGCGGCCTTGTCCTTCTCGAGCTGCTCCACCTGCTGGCACTTGGCCTTGAAGCCCGCTGCCGCCGTGGCCGCGTCCTTCTTGAGCTGCTCGAAGTCCCCCCGCAGCCGCTCGTTCTCTTGCCGAGCCGTCTCCGCTTCCCGCGCGGCTTGGGCGAGCTTGTCACGAGCTTCCTGCTGAGCCGCCTCCGCCTCCTGCGCAGCTCGAGCGAGCTCGTCCTGAGCCCTTTTGGCATCCCCCTTGGCGGCGTCCAGCGCGGCGTTGGCCTCTCGAAGAAGCCGAGCAGACCGGTGCAGCTCCCCCTCGGCGTCTTGGCCCTGGCGCACGAGCCGCCTGATCTCATCCTCACTCTCACGAAGGGCGTGGATGTGGACGGACTTGGCATAGGAGCAGCCCTGCGCCGACTGCACCACAAAAAGAAGAAATCAGGAAACAAAATTGCGACAATTCGAGAAAACGCAAGGAAAGTGATCGCGCCTGGACGCTTACGGCAGAAAGACGGGGCATGTCCTCGGAAATGAGAGACAGGGCGGCCCGCAGGGTGTTCTCGAGCCACTGTCGGCGCTCCTCGGCCTCCATATGAGTCCCGAGCTCCTTTTGATCGTTCATCACGATCGCAGGAGCCTCGGGATCGAGCGGGTCGGGAAGCACTAGTGGCGGCCTCTCCCAGAGTGGGTAAGCCTCCCGCATGTCGCGGTCGACGGAGCTGTGGATTCCCCTTACCACCTCCAGGTCGACGCCGGCCGTCACCACCCGCTCGGCCAGTGTCGGCGGGCGTTGGGGTTGGCTCCACGACGACGACGCCTCCTGAGCAAGCGCCCGCGCCTCGATCCGCCGCCTCTCGAGAATCGACGACTCGGTGGGCTCGGTGGGACCGAAACCAACGGCCCTCATATGGCTGTCGACGACGGCGGACGCCGCCTGCTTCCTCTGGGCCTCCTCCCATTGATCGGCCTCAGACACGCTGGTGAACCTCACCTCACCCGACGTCGAGCCGGGCATGAGGTGGGGCACCGCGACCTCCCCTGACTGCAGCGGCAATGGTGGTGCCTGATACACCACCATGCGGAGCTCCTTAGGGCCGCTCTCCGCTCCCCCGTGTACCACCCCCGCTGCTCCTCTTCCCGTGCGGCGGCAGCGCCTCTCCACCTTCTCCTCCTCCTGCGCGGAGGCAGGGTGCTCCTCCGGTGCCCCCTCTTGCGCCAATGTTTGGGCCTCCCCCTGCTCGACCAGGGAGGTCTGGGGCACTTCGACCCGTTGCCCGGCCAAGGGGTCGGCCTCCATATCTCGAGGAGGGGTGGGCGCCCGGTCCACCTGAGGGTCGGGAACCTGGCCCGCCTCCTGCATCTCTACGTCGACCGACGGCCGATTGGTGGCCGCCGGCGTCTCTTCCTCCTCCTCCTCCTTCTCCTCCCGCTCCACCTCGAGCTGGCGCAGGCCGATCGGCCAAGGGGTCTTGGAGCCTGAGCTCGGGCTCTCGTCCTCGAGCGTGATCGTCGTCTCCGGCCCCGTCGCCTCCTTGTTGCTGGCCGCTGTGTCACCCGGCACGACCGGCGACGATGATACATCGAGCGGGGAGACGATCGAGGCCGTGGTGGTGGTGGAGGTCTTCTCCCCCGCTGCTGTGGCCACGGCCCCGGCACCTGCACGAGACGCGGCCGCCATCAGCTTCCCTCGCTCAATCGCCCTCTTAGCTTGCGCCAACCAAATCAGAGTAGTGGAAGGAAGAGTCACTCCACCTGGAACGGACGGTGTGCCGCTCGACCCCCCCGAGACCTTCAACTTCTTTGAAGGCAGGATGGGAGGAAGGGACCGCAAGGACTGCAGGGGACGTTTGGTCCTGGAAGAAATAGAAAAACAAAAAATAACTACGACGAGAGATTCACAAGCTAAACGGGAAGATGATAAGAAGAGATCCGGTCAAAAAACTTACCCTGTAGTCGAAGTAGCGCTGCTCGAGCCACCCGGCTTGCTCGAGTTGCTCGGGGGCTTCCGATCCGTGGCTGGCCCCCTCGAATCGCTCGAGGGCTTCTGAGCCTCAAGACCACCGCTCGTGCCGATCGGGGGCCTCTGGGCGCCGGCAACCCGGTTCGAGGCGCTCGGGGGATCCGTGGCCTTGGCGGCCTCCCCCGCCCCCGCCGAATCCTTGGCTGGGTCCGGCGTAAGATCCCTTGGGGGGTCCTGAGTCCGGCGGGACGGGGTTCGCTCAGCCCGGCGACCGTTGGAAAGAGTCCGGTGCTCGATGGGGCGCTCGCCGGGCTGGACTGAGGAAGACTTGCGCACATCTGCAGCCTTGTACTGCCGGGTGTGCGCGCCCGTTGAAGATGAGTGGTGACGGGAAGAGGAGTCCCGCCGCGTCGGAGATGGCGCCCGCGCGCCATGGCCGGAACGCTGGAATGACTCATCCCGTTGCCCCGCTCGGGTCGGTGACGGCGTCCGAGCGCCGTGGCTGGGGCGGCGAGACGACCCCTCCTGCTGGCCTGCTTGAGCCAACGACGAGTCGCCGCGTAACTGGAGACGGGGTGGCTCCAGCGACACCTCCTGCACGCGAGATCGAGGAGGCGTCAGCGCTCGAGCGGCGGTGGCGCCATCGCTATCAGTCGCCTCGTCGTCCTCCTCATCATCCTCCTCCTCATCCTCAACAGTCGAGTCCAGGCTGGGGCTCCAATCGCATGGGTTCGCGTCCAGGCGCATCATCCGCTCCCGGTGGCGCCTGGACTTACGCTTCTCCTTCTCCTCCAGCTCGAGGGCCTTCTTTGCCCTCTCTTCCTTTCTCGAGAGCGCTGCCGCGTGTTCGCGATCGTTTTTAAGGCGTCTTACCTCGCGGTCGGACGCGTCCTCCTTCACCGGGGGCACCGAGTCCGCGTGGTCGGCGATCTCCTAAAAAAACACACCTCGATAAGACCGGCTCGAATAAAAGGAACAACACGAAAGACCTCAAAGAAACTTACATAACCGAGCAGGTCGGCTTCCGGGCGCATGGGAAAGAGGCCGACTTGGTTCTCTCCAAAATTCCTGCCGCCGTCGATCGCCTCGCGCACTTGAGCCACGATCGTGGCGGCCGGAAGAGGAATGTTCGACATCCTGCTGGCCTCGAGCACTCGGGGGTCGGCATTCTCCGTCATCTGGTCCAGCCGCAGCGGACGGTCTGCGAGCGGGATCACTCGGCGGGAGTGGAACCCAGCGACGACATGGGCCAGGCTGAGGGTGATGTTGCCGGCCCTCCGATGACGGAGCCTCTCCAGAGCATCGGTCAGGGGGTCGATGCGAGGCTGAAGCTTGCTCGGTTGGCCGAAACACCCGGTTGTACTTGGGCGCGGTCAACACGGCGCCGGTGTACTCCGGGAAGAAGTTCCCCTCATTGTGGAGGTAGAACCATTCCGCGGCCCATCCGGCGTTGTTCGATGCCCACGAGCCAGGCAGCCAGTGCTCCCGCCTCTTCAGCCCAATCGAGCAGGAACCCGCTCGAACGTAACGACGGGTGTTCACCTTCACCTTCCCCTCATTGTCGTCGCCGTCATCGTCGTTGTCGTTGCCGTCGCCGCTCACCGCCAAAGTGAATAGCGTCGCCTTGAAGATGTGGACGAATAGGTCCCACTGCGGTGCCATACCTAGGTACCCCTCGCACACGGCGGCGAAGCTGGCAGCGTGCGAGATTGAGTTGGGGTTGAAGTGCTGGAGCTCGACCCCAAAGTGGTGGGGGAGCGCCCGCATGAAGCGGCTCGACCGCGCGCCAAGTCCCCGCTTGTGGAACTTGACGAAACTCAGAACATAGCCCTCCGGGACGACGGGCTCGAGGTGGTCGGGCTCCGGCACTATCCACTCCGACGGCCCCTCCGCCGGGTTGGCGAGGAGCAGTCCGCCATCGACGAGGCCCACCAACGTCGCCTCGGTCACCGTGGACCGAGGCCACGCCAGCGCATCGTACATCACCACCGGCGTGGGGGGCTTGGCGGGCTCCTTGCCGGCGGCGCCCCTGCACCCTGGCCGGAGCCCTGGCCCGCATTCTTGCTGATCGTCTTGCTTGACACCATGGCGTCGGCGGAAGAACGGCGGCGGGGCGGTGAAACGAGAAGGGCGGCGGCGCAAAGAACGACGAACGCGAGCAAGTGCGGTGGCGGCAGCGGTCGCAAGCGAGTGCGGCAGTGGCGGTCGCAAGTGAGGATGGCGGCAGCGGCGGTCGTAGGCAAATGCGGCGGCGGCGGTCGCAAGCGGTTGCAAGCGGGAGCGGCGGTGATTAGATCTGGGGGTAGGAGCACAACCGGTGGCGGCAGCAGAAGGAAGGCGAGAATGCGGAGAAGGGGAACCAGGAGCCCACTCCCCCGTATTTATAGAGCCTGAGCCGATCCGCATGACTTGCATCCGACGGCCCGGTCACGCCATCCAACGGCTGCGCGCCCCCAGCGGACTCGACTAGAAACGGTAACTGCATTTACTGCCCCTGACAAACCGCCACCTACCTCCACTCACAGGGCGCACGCGTCGCGAGGCGGAGCGGAACCGTCGCCAGGCCACGATCATCATGACGCGCCGGTTTCCGCCTAAAAAGGCGCGCCACCAGCAACGGACGGATTCTCCTCGACTGGCGCAGCGACGGGACATCTCGACAGACGGTTCCTTACACGGTAAGATAACCTGGGACTCTGGTCCCACCTGTAAGACTCGAGGGAGCGGAGGCTGACCCACGAAAGGGTTCGAACAGCCGCCCTCGAGCACCCGAGTTAGGGGTGCCCCTGGGAAGGATCCCTCGAAAGGGTCCTCTCGAGAACGAATCCTCGAAACCCAAGGACACATCCAAGGTAGGGCGCTGAGCTTCCACGAGATCCCGTCGACGGGAGGCACTCGAGCCGCCGGTCCCCTTGAACGGGGCTGGTCCTCTAAAAGCTATGCACCCAGCTCTAATGAGAGCGCCCCCGGGCCTCGATGCCGCCTCCCCTCGAAAGGAGACGGACTCACTTGGATTCCCCATTACCAGCTCACAGGGAGACATGGCGCTCGCTCGACCGCGGGTAGCGTCAGCCCTCCCGCCACTTGGATCTGATCCAAGAGATCTAGCGATGAACTGGATCGCGACTACGGCCCAGCAATTTGAGGCTCGGGGGCTCGAGTCACATAAACAACCTTCCTCGACACGGGAGGAACAGGAAATACTTGGGGGCTCGAGGAGTCGTCGGAAATCTCCTGCCTCGAGCTGCTACAACTCCAATTAATAACACTCTTGCTCAAAACTGCTCATCTCTAAGCCCCCAGAGGAATGCCTCATTCCTCTGGGGCCTCGGGGGCTACCCCCGCGGGGGACGCTCGCGCGCCCCCCACGGAGAAAGGAGGAAATAACTCCTCAAAACAAACACGACCCTAAGTCTAGGTACTTCAACTCCACTTCATGATCCCTTGCTTGAAGTTTTTCACAATCAAGCAAGGGCTCGGGGGCTACTGTCGGGTACCTAGATTAGGGGGGCCTAAACTAGGGGATTAGAGATAAGCAAACCAGCTTCATCCCTCCCTAAATCCCAAAAGCTAACTAAAGGAAATCCCCAACTCTCCTCGTACTGGGCCGGCCCACGATCAGGACCGCAAAGCCACAGAGCCCGCTAACTCGAGCAGCAGCGGCCGCTCGTCCGCTCGAGAAAGAATTACGGAACCGCTCGAGCGAGCGAGCGCTCGAGACGGTGACGGAAGCCGCTCGATTGAGCAACCGCTCGAGTCCGCCTGCAATTATTGCCTTTTCAGGGCACGCACATGGCTACAGGGCTCGAAACAGTGCCTCTGTACGCCAACTCTGCCTAACTCTATGGCTACAGGGCCCGTAATAGTGGATCGTACGCCGGTCAATTCCATCATTACGCTGCCCATCCCCCGGATTCGAGGATGGCAGAAGCCGCTGTGACACCACGCCACGCACTGTGCCGCGTGCGGCATCTCCTCAAACGCCATCGTCAACTCTCCGTACCATCAAACACGTCGCACCGTCCCATCGCTCGGATCGTCGACCCCTCGAGGCCGTCCTCAGCCGCTCGAGGGATGATGGCGGATGGGACTGGCGTATGGGACGCGCCATGACCCGTCTTTCCTACCACGACGGCCACTCGCCATGGCTCCCCGGCAAGCCATCATCGCCCACTCCTCCATTTCGTCAGCCCGCGTCAGGCAAGGACGAGCAGGCCATCACCAGCCATACTGCTACAGGGTCGAACCGGACCAAAGCATGCGTCCGTAGGCTAGAACCGGACAATAGGGAGCGTCTACAGCGCCGACGACTCGACGGAGCGCCCATGCCTCGACGTCACGCATACGATTGCCCTACCAAATCTTGTACTCCTGAGCCTCCCCTTGGCCTATAAAAGGGGACGCCAGGGCCTAGTCTAGGGAAAGTTTTGACACATTAAAACCTACACATTCACAGCACCCTCACAAAGTCTCAGGACTACCTTGTACTCACCCCTGTACGAGCACCTAGGTGCAAGATAAAACAAGTCTCCTCCCCCCGCTGGACGTAGGGCTTTCTTTTGCCCGAACCAGGATAAAAATCTTGTGTCCTTCTTGCATCACCATCCGGATTAGGGAGCACGCTTAGAAATTTACTTGTTGGTGTGATACCCCCCGGGGTACGAAACACCGACACTACTATTACACACTCACTTATGATATAGAACATATAAATTCTCCTTTGGTATTAACATTTATGAAATCTCGCAGATCAAATAAAGGGAAATCATAAGAGCTTCGAATAAAAAGTTGTAAACCAGAAAGTTTTTTTTTAACAAACAACATATATTATATATTAAAAAAGCCATATTACATAGAGGTCTTCTAAAGAAGACTCAATTATATCAATGTCCTATGACCAAGAAAAAAAGACAACAGCGTCAACGGAGACGTAGTTGATGACGAATTCGCCAGCGAAGGGTCGCAGAGGCGTCAAAGACGCATGCACCCGGATGGACTGGCCGCACGAAGTGACGATAAAGAGTGGGTCGGTAGAGCCGTTGTGTAAGAAACAAGCCGATGACCGAAAAATATTTTTGATATCGTCGTAGGTGATAGAAAAAACTCGAACCGAAAATCAAGTAAAGTTAAAGACTTCAAACCCATGCTACACTTGCGTGCCAAAACAAGTAGCACCATGGTGACCTTGACCACGCATCAGAAAGGAAAGGCACTCGATGCGCCACTTGGAAGACCTGCAGCAAGGCGCCGAAGGGGGCTGCGGTGGTTAGTCAGGGGCACGCATACCCCTTGCATGAGATGCACGTGGTACAAGTTTCAATTACTTCTGAAATTGACTCCCACCCGCAACACACGTACTAGGCAGCCTCCTTGGCTCGTGGTTGTGGCTCATGTGCTCGCCTCTGCTGGATCAACTCAGTTATTGATAGGAACAGCTACAAATCACAACACTAACTAATAATGAGGTTAGAGTGTAATACAAATTCCTTTTTATTGCTTGCAAGTGTATGCACACGTTTCACACATGAGAGTCCTCCCGAGAGTCCCCGCGGGCGCTCCCGGCGGAACCCTCTGCCACCCAGCCTCCTCCCCGCTCGCCGACGTCCATGATGCCTCCCTCCAAGCGTAGCCACACTGCAAGTGCCCCCTGGGGCAGCCAAGCTGCACGGTCCCACTATGGCGGGCCTCACGGACCTCAACTTCGACCATGGCATCGAGTTCTCAAGGATCGTCCACGATCGCTTCAAATGTCTCATGAGTCCCCGCTCGATCCTCTCTCCAATTTCGTTCCACTTGGTTGCTAGCTTTGGCCATAGTGCCATCAAGCTTAACGAGGATTGTGCTAGTCCGTCGCCCACAATCCTACAACGCTCGTGCCATCCCTACACTACGCCTAGCATTGCCACTGTCACTTCTTGCCATTGAAGGGAGACCACACCAAATGGAAGGCCAGATCCACAAACCTAAAGAGCTCAACCTCCTACCACCAAGACCCAATGAGATGCTGGCAGGACTGAAGACCAACAAGTATGGAGATGTCACCCACATGAAGTACAAAAAGTTTGCTTCATGTCCCACTTTTGATGGAGTTCAGGCTATGCCGGATCAAGTCAGAATGATCTCACCTTGGAAGATATCTCCATCTACCTCTACTGAGTAAGTGAGCCCAAGCATCCAAGGACCACCCTAGCCACTCTGGAAAAGAAGATAGAGGACCTCACTTAGATTGTCCTTACGATGAAGAAGGATCTAGCCTCCCTGCCTGGAGTCCTAGAGAAATTGACTGATAGAGTAGACAAAAATAGCCATTAAACATCAGGGATTGAAGTCCCATGTCAACATCATCTAGCGCACAGCAGCTTGTAGGCTTGATGATTTTGAGAGAGTGGTAGGAGATTGATAAGACACACGTGTTTTTGTTTAGTGAATCTAATGCGAGTCTAAGTTGAGTCTTTTCGACGTGGTAACACAAGTTTGTGGGAATCCTATCCTAACACAGAATCGTCATGGCTCTATATCACAGACACACTTCCTTAAGCCGTGTCTACGATGTATGTCATAAAACAAGCAGGGCCATGGTTTACAGAATAACTAGATGCGCAATAACTAGACACGTCTGTGATTTCATATCACAGAATAACTAGCTGGAGTGGTAATGGCTATTTTCCTTTTTTTTACATAGCAAAAAATATGTAAAATTTTTATTATATTATTTACTTGTATAATTTCAGAAATCAAATAAAATACGTCGATTCAACCACCACCCTGTGTGCATCCACATATCCTTGTCTGATCTTGATGATGAGTCATGAAGAGACAATGGATTTTTAATACTGGTTATCTTTGTACACAAGATGCATGCATGTGATTTGGCATGGGCGCTCTATACAAATAAATTATACTTTCTGACGCATGATATAATTTACTGCACTCGATCAGTAGTATAAACTCATTTAAGTTTCCCTTTTGTACCGTTATAAACTACGAATAATATCTACAATGTAGGAAGAATGTATGTTGTAATTAAAAATTTGATGAATATATAAGATAAGATTGGCATGAGTAACTCCTCATGAAATGTCTTACCAGATACAAATTCAAAAACGTAACTCCTATATCGATCTATTTATGCATAACCAGTGGACATTAGTAATAATACAAATTCAGTTTGGAGCAGGCGCCGTTGGATTAGGTTTCACCGCAATATGTATACCTCCTTGCCCCTCCTCATCACAGTTTTGGTTCGAAGAATAGAGATCTTGATCCCTCATCACCTTTTTTTGCTTAGAAAAATTCGATCCACCACCAGCAGCACCATGTGGCGATAATATAGTTAATGAATTAATAAATAAACTCATGATGAATCGCCACGTGTTGCCATGAGATGGTTTTTATAAAACAAACACTTAGCGGCAATAATAGACAGTGCCATGTAACAGTGTTATCAACGTGACATGCAATAAGGATATAATATTCTTCATAATAAATACAAAAGGTTCAGACCAATGGTGTGGAATAAAAGCACAAGAAAAAAATATATACATTGTATGCTATATTATATGTACGAGAACACTTTTTCAGAATAAAATAGAATCACCCTGTGTGCAAACACATGTCCTTGTTTGATCATGATGAGTCGTGAAGACAATACATTCATTTTTAAAACTATATCATGATGATTCGTGAAGATAATACACAATTTTAGTACTAGATTTTTTTAATACATACACAAGCTGCATGAGTGCATTTGATTTGGCATGACGTTTATGCATATAAATAATACATTTTTAATGTTGTTTGGAGAAGTTGTTTTGCACTACCATGATGTTTGCTTTGAAGAATAGAGTAGTCTATCATCTTATCCCTGATCATTTTTTTCTTAATTTGTAGAAGGGACACAACAATTTGAGATCCACGACTACCCCACCATTAAAATATCACTATTGAATTTTTTTTGAACTGACACAACCAAACTGGCAGTGATGAGAGACCTCAACTCGCGGGCAGTCACAAGTCATGCGATTTTTCACACAAAAACATGTGCTTTGCGGCCACCGATGCACGAATCAGCAACCTCAGGCTTCTCATGTTCATTCTCTAACCACTCCACCTTTAAGATGCTTGTGTCAATTTAGGATATGCATCCTTAACATTTTATGTCAATCTAGTTTTGAAATGAGTATTTGGGATCCTAAACCAATTCAAATGAAAATGTTATCTTCTATAAAGTTTATAAATTTTTTAGATGTACAACTATAATTTTTTTGTCATTTTTATATCAGGGATTATTTTAAGGGTTTGAACTTCGGATGTGAGGACATTCACAGATAATTTTCTTCGGGTAGATAATTTTAAATGAACCAGTTATCAACTACAAACTCTCACAAGTGATTTAGATGTATACTACTTTGCTTTAGAAGTTTCTCCATTTCAGTTCATTTTAAATTTAAAATTTTAAAATTGACAAATCATACATAACTTTCGTGGATAGGTTATTTTAAATAAAAAAATTGTTACCTACAAAGCTTCATAACCTTTCTACATCTATAACTTTTGTTTTTTTTGTCACTTCTCCATCTGAGATTCTTAACTACTATTACACACACACTTATGATATAGAACATATAAATTCTCCTTTGGTATTAACATTTATGAAATCTCGCAGATCAAATAAAGGGAAATCATAAGAGCTTCGAATAAAAAGTTGTAAACCAGAAAGTTTTTTTAACAACATATATTATATATTAAAGTAGCCATATTACATAGAGGTCTTCTAAAGAAGACTCAATTATATCAATGTCCTATGACCAAGAAAAAAAGACAACAGCGTCAACGGAGACGTAGTTGATGACGAATTCGCCGGCGAGGGGTCGCAGAGGTGTCGAAGACGCATGCACCCGGATGGACTGGCCGCACGAAGTGACGATAAAGATTGGGTCGGTAGAGCCGTTGTGTAAGAAACAAGCCAATGACCGAAAAATATTTTTGATGTCGTCGTAGGTGATAGAAAAAACTCGAACCGAAAATCAAGTAAAGCTAAAGACTTCAAACCCATGCTACACTTGCGTGCCAAAACAAGTAGCACCGTGGTGACCTTGACAGCATCAGAAAGGAAAGGCACTCGATGCGCCACATGGAAGACCTGCAGCAAGGCGCCGAAGGAGGCTGCGGTGGTTAGTCAGGGGCACGCATACCCCGTGCATGAGATGCACGTGGTACAAGTTTCAATTGCTTCTGAAATTGACTCCCACCCGCAAGACACGTACTAGGCAGCCTCCTTGGCTCGTGGTTGTGGCTCATGTGCTCGCCTCTGCTGGATCAACTCAATTATTGATAGGAACAGCTACAAATCACAACACTAACTAATAATGAGGTTAGAGTGTAATACAAATTCCTTTTTATTGCTTGCAAGTGTATGCACACGTTTCACACATGAGAGTCCTCCCGAGAGCCCCCACGGGCACTCTCGGCAGAACCCTCCGCCACCCAGCCTCCTCCCCGCTCGCCGGCGTCCATGATGCCTCCCTCCGGGCGTAGCCACGCTGCAAGTGCCCCTGGGGCAGCCGAGCTGCAAGGTCCCACTATGGCGGGCCTCACGGACCTCAACTTCGACCATGGCATCGAGTTCTCAAGGATCCTCCACGATCGCTTCAAATGTCTCATGAGTCCCCGCTCGATCCTCTCTCCAATTTCGTTCCACTTGGTTGCTAGCTTTGGCCATAGTGCCATCAAGCTTAACGAGGATTCCATTGGTTTGATCCTCCAATCTTGTTTGGGCGGCAACGCCAAAGATTTTAACGTCCTCCACCTCTCCGGATGGATGTTTTGTTTCTCTCGTTGCCACTAAGGATGTGGGTTTCTTAGTGTACCGTCTCAAAAGTTTCTCGTGCAAATCCTTCTCTATTTTCTTCCACCTGTGGGAAGACGGGGGGCCAAACTGGCGCAGAGACTTCACCTTTTGGCAATCGGAGCTTGATGCAGAATGGACGACTGTTAGCAAGGGAAAACAGTCTAAGAACACCATGAGCTTCGCTAACGTGGTCAGATCTTCCCCTCGTACAATCCCTCCTCGTCCCCCAATCCTCCAATCATTATCCCGAAAGGGTCAAGCTCACATCTCCCAGCCGCCCCCAGTCTCACCCACCCTCCATCGGAGCAGTTCACCATCCCCCGGACAAGATCGAGCAACGGAGGTGAGCGTGTTCTTCACTGGAGAGTAAAGTCCATCAATGCGCCCCAACGTTCAGCTGAAATGCCCGCGCCAATCATGGGGTTTCAACATCTTTCAAATTCGACCAGGCCTCTCGTTGTTGTTCCGGGTGGAACGGGCCCAGTCTCGGCCTCAACGGTAGCTGGGCCTTCTAAGCCTGCTCAGCCTAGAAACTCTGGACCAGCCAAGAAGCTTGACTGCCAAGGCCCCCCAGAATCCAGCGCTAGTCTTTCAATCCGCTGTCAGCGGTGCCTAATTTGGGGCCGTCAAAGGAAGGATTGCTTCGGAAAAGTAAGGTGCCGAATCTGCTTTAGTTATGGGAACACTGCCAAATTCTGCCTCTCCAAATCCCGTCTAATTCGCTGTTACCGCCGAATCCACCATCGGGAATCTCAAATGACAAGCGTCTATCCTATAAATAACCAAGGTGTAGAACTGGCTAATGGTTCCGTCGTTCCTAATCCCTCCTCTCCACCGCCAGCTACAGTAAACCTCACCACCTCGCCGTCGTCGCCTCCCGCCTCGAGTTTGTCGCCAATGGCGAACTGGCCGGTGGACCCCCGCCCGTTCGTCCCCAAGGGCTTCACCATCGTCGATCGGGTCCCGGGGCCGCCGCGGCGCAGTGAGGTGTACGTCATCGAGTGCTACAGCAAGTTCAACGAGGATCTCGCCATCGTGAAGATGCAACCAAAGGTGAACATGAAAGACTTCGTTGAGTTGGATTCAGCCCTCCGTGAGTATTTCCTGCATGAGCACAAAGTTCTCTTAGCAGAGGTTAGGCCCTGTCCTTTAGGTGCTGCCTATGTCAAATTCAATACTGCTTTAGAGAGGGAGAAATTTCTGGGTCCGGTTTATCGCTTGAGGAACAACTACAACATGTTTCTGATTAAGCATGATGAGGCAGACAACA
Source organism: Themeda triandra (assembly GCA_018135685.1). Taxonomy (NCBI): domain Eukaryota; kingdom Viridiplantae; phylum Streptophyta; class Magnoliopsida; order Poales; family Poaceae; genus Themeda; species Themeda triandra. Next base: position 785,546 of record JAENPR010000066.1, on the reverse strand, counting down.
CTCGCTCTTTTGATTTGGATAGGGAGGCTTGGGTCATGCTGTTAGGTTTCCCTGATGATCTGAAATGTGACTCGGTTGTAGCAAAAGCAGTTTCAGGCTTTGGTATTATGATTGATTGGTTTGGGGTCAAGGATTTTGGAAAGGTTGTGGTCAAAGTTCACCTGAATGATGACACTAAGATCCCTGATGATGTTTGGATTGGGGCCAGAATCTCACCCAAGGGTCGGTCCTAGACATCACCTGTTTACATTCTAAAAAGAGGTGATATCATTCAGCCTGAAGATGAAGATGGTTTTGTCACCCAGGAACCACTCCACCCTGTCCCTCCCTCACCCCTGAGGTGGATGGGGTTCGAGTCTAGTGGAAGCTCCTCTGGATCAGATCCAACCCACCCAGGCAGCAATGGCTCGGCCATTAATGTGGAAGTCACACCAGCAGCTCGGGTTGTCAGTGAAGCCCCCAATCAGATTGTTGGGCACGGCCTGCCTCCTTTGCAGTGAACCCCCAGGACCGCTGGATGCTTGTCTCAGCTCCCAACAGTGGAGGTCCTGCCATGAACAATGCTCATTCAGTCCAAGTGGAGAACCGTGTGGAAATGCAGCCACTGATGGGTGCCAATCAGGGTCAAGGAATGCTGAGGAACACAGTCAACTCTGTGGTGATTGGGCCCTCTCTGCCAAAAGATCCTCTGGTGGCTTGTGTGCCTTCACGTGAAAAAGGTAACTTGTTTGATCAACACCTCACCATCTCCCTCATTCCTTAGATATCTCACTTCTTTATCTATCGATGATTCCACCCTGATCCCTAGTTTTATCAATAATAATCTGATCCTCATTTGCCTTGCCATCCGCTCTAAACCACAGCTGGTGGAGGGGAACAGCTCGCTGGAGAAGCTGGCAAGAGACTACAACCTGCTGGAAAGCCCTGAAGCTGCAGCTGATGTGGAGATGGTCGAAGCTAACAATAGCCATGCCCATGATGGGGGTGGCTTCTGAGGAGGACCCAGAGGAACCAAGTGAGTTTGAAGCTGTTGAGTCTGATCCTGAAGAAGAGCCAGAGGAGCCCAAGAAACCCCCGGCTACCGTAGCAATGCGATCCTATGAGTGACTCTGAAGTTGAGATCCTAGAAGAAGCTCCCCTAGTGTTCACCACTCCTGGCCAGGACAAGAAGAAGAAGAAGAAAGTTGTGAGGATAGAAGAGCTTCTGGACAACAGCTTCTTCAGGAGGAGCAAGAGGGTGGCAGGGAAACTTCAAGGATTCAAATCTTCTGGGAGCGCCAAGGCCCATGCTGAGAATTGCAAGAAGAAAAAAGGCGGCCCAAGCAGCTCCAAGAAGCCCAAAGCAAAGCCCAAGTAGAATATGAATCTTTTTAAATACTAGGAGAAAGATTTCGTTGGGTAGTCACAAGTCATGCGATTTTTCGCACAAAAAGATGCGCTTTGCGGCCACCGGTTCTCAAATCTGCATCTCAAGCTTCTCATGTTCATCCTCTTACCACTCCAGCCATATGCATTAGTCAATGCAGAAGCTAGAATATTAGTATATTCCCTTTTCTGAAAAAGATGCTTGTGTCAATTTGGGATATTCAACCTTACCATTTTATGTCAAATCTAGTTTTGAAATGAGTATTTAGGATTCTAAAGCAATTCAAATGAAAAGGTTATCTACTATAAGTTTATAAATTTTTGAGATGTACAACTTTAGTTTTGGTCATTTTTCTATTAGGGGTTATTTTAAGTATTTGAACTTCGGATTTGAGGAAATTCATAGATAATTTTCTTTAAATGAACTAGTTATCAACTACAAAGTCTCACAACTTTTTCAGATGTACAACTTTGCTTTAAGAGTTTCTCCATCTGAGGTCGTTTTAAATTTTTAGATGTTCCTCAATGGCATGATTATCGGCAGCATCAACATACTCGTCGACTCCGGTGCCACGCACAATGTCATCGACATCAGCATAGCTCGTACCATCAGACTGTAGGAGCAACGAATCGACACCACAGTCCTTGTCGCAACAGGAGAACAGGTGCACTGCCAAGCCGACACTTTCGTGGTACCTCCTTGCATTGCCTCTGAGTTATTCGACATCAACACCTACCTTCTCAACATCAACCATGACATCGACATGATCCTTGGCATACCTTGGCTAGAGAGTAGAGAGCCTCGACCTTGTCAAGTGGGACTTCATCAGTGAGCACTTGTAGTATGCTTGAGAGGGGCGTCACCACACACTGGGCACCGCTACGTTCGTCATCACCTGGTGCTCTGCGCGCCCCTAGCACCCATGCCACTAACAAAGGGAGGGGAATCTGCACCAACAAGCATCCGATGTTCGATGAACAAATCACAAAAGGGACCGCTTGGCCAACACCCTTGGTTTCCTCAGCAACACCGACAACATCGTCTTTGACAACATTCGAAGTCGTGTGCGAACAATAGAAGCTTCGCACACGATCGTCATCACCATCATGGACCGACAAGCAACCAACGCCCATCGGACTGTGACATCATCTTCTTCGACACTCATATCTATCTTCTGGTCTCCTCGACATCGCTACCACACATTCTACAGGCTCTAGGTGGCGGGGATATGGCCCTAGGCACACATATGCCTCCAATACCAGGGCAACTCGATGCTACATTGATGCACATTCGCTTAGAACAGCCGCGGATCTGACACCGACATGCACCATGAGCTATGCTGATTTTTTGACAACCTCGAGCGTCTACTTACTATTGCCAGTGATTAACTTCAACTATAAACAGTCAACTAATGCATAAATTGATATAAAATAAATTATAAAGCATAGTTGTAGGTTTTGATTCTAACAAGTTCAACGAGTTTTGGTGTTCTCACTTGTTTTACAAGATAGTTAATATTTCACTATAGAAAAGTACCTCAAGTAATGAATCATAGCACATTATTGTGAAGAGCTTGTTGAGATGATCGATATAGACATATAACTTGCTTTGGAAAGAACTCAACTTAGGAAGTCTCTAGAACATCCTAGAACCATCACCACCATAAGTTTTAGGGACTAAACTGACAAAATTCTATAGCTCTGTGAATTATTTTTTCAGGGATTAAAAATCATGACATGAGGAGAATCCAACCACGACACGCTAAATTGCGCAAACCGAATAGGCATCGACGAAAGAAGGATCTAAAAGATACTAGAGGACACCAAAAAAAAAAAAGGAGGCGAGAGGCCTCCGGATGGGGACGGCCGACCCCACCATGTAGTCGCCTGACCCCCTATGGCCCCACTTGTCACCCATCTTCGTCCCATGGCTCTCCACCTCCATTGAAGTCCAATCTACGCCATTATTTGGTGTCGGTTTGATCCAAGGGCTATGGCTCATCCCACCGGATCGACCCCCGCACCCGAGGTAAAGAATCCAAGATCATAATTCATTATCCCTAGTTATTAACGAGTTGAGGTGTCCCATGAAAGGATAACCTCTTTAGAGCCAACTTTCAAGAAGAAGACTAGTTCTTCTCTACTTCGTGTTTAGAATCTAGTCTTGAATTAGAATTAGAAGACAAAGAGGGAATACATTTGGAGGGAGTTCTAGCCGCTTGGAGCCGCTTCTACGCCTTGTACCTACATATTTGAGTTCTTCAAGATCTTGGATCTGAGATTTCTCTGGTTATCAACTTCTATTTTTTAGTGAGTAACATTGCCATTATTTTTCTTCTAGTTTGCAACTCTCTTTGGCATGAGAAAGCATACCACAACGCCAAGATGTAATTCCACGGTAAAGCTATTCGGACATGGAAGTATGAAGCAAGTGGGAACGACCATTCATGGTGATTAGCATTTCATCACATGGAGCGGTAACACTTTAAAATGATGAAGGTACGCTATTCATGGTAGATTGTCAATGACTTCATATTTGTCTAGAACCTGAAAAGTGTTTTGAGGAGTGGACGTAGTCCAGCTCCCGTTTTTCTCATGATTTTACCCTTCTACCAACACCAATGAGTTTTGTAACCCAAAAATTAGTTTTTCGGAATAGGAATCGAGTTTGAACACAACACGAGAAAGGAGTATGAGTTTTGCTATGATAGGGGGTTGGCCGACCTAGCAAAGACTCCCCTTGGCCAATGTAAGTGTCTTGTCCCTTTCAGACTATTCCTCATCCAATTTTTGTAGCTTTTTGACCAAAACATTTATCCTCCATTTCGAACTCATCTAAGCTTGATCTGACCCCTCCTATAAGTTGGTCCAAAGCATAAAACCAGACCCCCCTGCCTACCCCATAGCCATATCCTATCTCTCAATCCTCAAATAGCAGCCAAGCTCTCCTTTTTCCAATCACCAATGGCCGGCGACCGCGAGATCGACATCAACGAGCTTCTGTCTTTCATTGTCTCAATGGCTCTCACCATTTTCCCACTGAAGGAGCTCACCGTCATGCCACGAAAACCTCTCACCATTATGTTTCCGAAAGAGATTGTGGTAGTCCGTCGCCCACAATCCTACAACACTGGTGCCATCCCTACACTACGCCTAGCATTGCCACTGTCACTTCTTGCCATTGAAGGGAGACCACACCAAATGGAAGGCCAGATCCACAAACCTAAAGAGCTCAACCTCCTACCACCAAGACCCAATGAGATGCTGGCAGGACTGAAGACCAACAAGTATGAAGATGTCACCCACATGAGGTACAAAAAGTTTGCTTCATGTCCCACTTTTGATGGATCTTGGCAAATCTTAGCATATGCAAATAACATCGCAAGCACACGAAGTACCATTGTAGCTTTCACCCGGGAGTATTCCAAGGTATCGTATTTATCCACAGGGAACGTGAAGTGTTCTAATCTAAAGCCAGGTAGTCCAAGGTTGGTGAAGGAAAGATAGATAGGTCCTTGGAAGTGTAACTAAGATTCTATAGATAACTGAGCAAAAAGCGATCACTAAAGCCTCTACTTCGGGCGCCTGGGACCACCCCACTCAAGAGAGCAGGCCAGCCCACTACTAGGTCCTACAGAGTAGAACTAACATGGTGGAATACGTAGGCCGGACAGGGCTGTCACCACCTACTGGCTACCACTGCGATCCGTTGAACTGAATGCAGACCAGGGTAATCAATAGCCTAGACCCCACGTCTACACTATCAATCACAACTCTACCCCGTGCACAAAGTAAAGCACTCACACTAGTATATACTATGCAGTAAGTAAATACCAAATAATAAATACTAAGTAGTAAGCAAGGAACAAAGTAAAGACTTTATAATATAACTGAATGCTCAATTAAATATTCGCACCTGAGCTGAACTTACAGGACCTGGAGAGGAAGAAGGCAGGAGAGACTCCGACACGCCCGGATCTCCTCCCGAACTCGCCTCTCTACAACTGGAGGAGAAACTCCGCCAGAGGGACACTACTACTGATAATGAGGAGTATAATATGCGTAGGTGTGTGTTACAAATGAGGTAGAGGGGGTATTTATAGTGGAGAGGTGGAGTAGGTGGAGTAGGGGCTACTCCACCGGCACGTCATCGATCCGTGTGCCCCTCCACCATGCGCCGTTGGATCCACCGACCTCCAAACCGACTTGAATGGACGTCAGGAATGAGCTGCCAACATCGGTGGGATGCAACCGACCAAAGGTGGGCCCACATCCTAGGTCGGCCGACACGGGTTTGACTGCCAGGTGGGCCCCACCAACCTTCTAGAAGATCCTGAGGTCGGTGGGGTGCTTGGCAAGGTGAAATCCCACCAAAGTCCGGTCGGCCGACCGGACTTCTGTCACGTGGGCCCACCAGCCTTGCTCCACTGCTGTCCCCACATGTCATAGAGTGTATCTCCCAGATTTGAGCTCATTTGGACTCTTGGTTGCTTCCATGTGGACCTATGGATCCATGTGGTATGATATTGGTCTTTGCGAGGAAGAACACTTGTGATCCAAAGGTGGCACTTGCTTGGGACTGTATTGGGGTGACTCTGGTGTTCTGGCAGTGTCTGAGATGGTCCCAAAGCTTGGTCGGTCGACCTACCTTTGGTGGAACCAAAGGGCCATCTTTTGCAGGTAGCTTCACCATGCAATTCTAAGCACAATGGTGGTATTGGACCCACAAATGTCAGGTCGGCCGACCTGACCCTTGTGCTCATCTTTTGCACACTGCCTTCAGAGGTCAAGACATTGATGAATGTGAAGTTGGTTTGTCCATTGGCCATCTTGGTTGGTGGTTCTATCTTCATTTGGAGCTTCCGGACACTGAAAAGTACCTGTTCTGAGTGCTACATCCAAATACCGACATGTACATGTGGAACCAAGTTATTTGTACCTATGTCACTACTTGTTTGGTGGTTTCCTTCCAGAAAGAATACTTTGTTGACAGTTGTAATGGGGTAAAAACAAGCAATATCTACTGTCAACAATGGAGTTCAGGCTATGCTGGATCAAGTCAGAATGATCTCACCTTGGAAGATATCTCCATCTACCTCTACTGAGTAAGTGAGCCCAAGCATCCAAGGCCCACCCTAGCCACTCTGGAAAAGAAGATAGAGGACCTCACTCAGATTGTCCTTACGATGAAGAAGGATCTAGCCTCCCTGCCTGGAGTCCTAGAGAAATTGACTGACAGAGTAGACAAAAATAGCCATTAAACATCAGGGATTGAAGTCCCATGTCAACATCATCTAGCGCACTGCAGCTTGTAGGCTTGATGATTTTGAGAGAGTGGTAGGAGGTTGATAAGACACACGTGTTTTTGTTTAGTGAATCTAATGCGAGTCTAAGTTGAGTCTTTTCGACGTGGTAACACAAGTTTGTGGGAATCCTATCCTAACACAGAAGCGGCATGGCTCTATATCACAGACACACTTCCTTAAGCCGTGTCTACAATGTATGTCATAAAACAAGCAGGTCCACGGTTTACAGAATAACTAGATGCGCAATAACGACACGTCTGTGATTTCATATCACAGAATAACTAGCAGGAGTGGTAATGGCTATTTTCCTTTTTTTTACATAGCAAAAAATATGTAAAATTTTTATTATATTATTTACTTGTATAATTTCAGAAATCACATAAAATACGTCGAGGCAACCACCACCCTGTGTGCATCCACATATCCTTGTCTGATCTTGATGATGAGTCATGACGAGACAATGGATTTTTAATACTAGTTATCTTTGTACACAAGATGCATGCATCTGATTTGGCATGGGCGCTCTATACAAATAAATTATAATTTCTGACGCATGATATAATTTACTGCACTCGATCAGTAGTATAAACTCATTTAAGTTTCCCTTTTGTACCATTATAAACTACGAATAATATCTACAATGTAGGAAGAATGTATGTTGTAATTAAAAATTTGATGAATATATAAGATAAGATTGGCATGAGTAACTCCTCATGAAATGTCTTACCAGATACAAATTCAAAAACGTAACTCCTATATCGATCTATTTATGCATAACCAGTGGACATTAGTAATAATACAAATTCAGTTTGGAGCAGGCGCCGTTGGATTAGGTTGCACCGCAATATGTATACCTCCTGGCCCCTCCTCATCACAGTTTTGGTTCGAAGAATAGAGATCTTGATCCCTCATCACCTTTTTTTGCTTAGAAAAATTCGATCCACCACCAGCAGCACCATGTGGCGATAATATAGTTAATGAATTAATAAATAAACTCATGATGAATCGCCACGCGTTGCCATGAGATGGTTTTTATAAAACAAACACTTAGCGGTAATAATAGACAGTGCCACGTAACAGTGTTCTCAACGTGAGATGTAATAAGGATATAATATTCTGCATAATAAATACAAAAGGTTCAGACCAATGGTGTGGAATAAAAGCACAAGGAAAAAATATATACATTGTATGCTATATTATATGTACGAGAACACTTTTTTAGAATAAAATAGAATCACCCCTGTGTGCAAACACATGTCCTTGTTTGATCATGATGAGTCGTGAAGACAATACATTCATTTTTAAAACTATATCATGATGATTCGTGAAGATAATACACAATTTTAATACTAGATTTTTTAATACATACACAAGCTGCATGAGTGCATGTGATTTGGCATGACGTTTATGCATATAAATAATACATTTTTAATGTTGTTTGGAGAAGTTGTTTTGCACTACCATGATGTTTGCTTTGAAGAATATAGTAGTCTATCATCTTATCCCTGATCATTTTTTTCTTAATTTGTAGAAGGGACACAACAATTTGAGATCCACGACTACCCCACTGTTAAAATATCACTATTGATTTTTTTTTTGAACCGACACAACCAAACTGGCAGTGATGAGAGAGCTCAACTCGCGGGCAGTCACAAGTCATGCGATTTTTCACACAAAAACATGTGCTTTGCGGCCACCGATGCACGAATCAGCAACCTCAGGCTTCTCATGTTCATTCTCTAACCACTCCACCTTTAAGATGCTTGTGTCAATTTAGGATATGCATCCTTAACATTTTATGTCAATCTAGTTTTGAAATGAGTATTTGGGATCCTAAACCAATTCAAATGAAAATGTTATCTTCTATAAAGTTTATAAATTTTTTAGATGTACAACTATAATTTTTTTGTCATTTTTATATCAGGGATTATTTTAAGGGTTTGAACTTCGGATGTGAGGACATTCACAGATAATTTTCTTCGGGTAGATAATTTTAAATGAACCAGTTATCAACTACAAACTCTCACAAGTGATTTAGATGTATACAACTTTGCTTTAGAAGTTTCTCCATTTCAGTTCATTTTAAATTTAAAATTTTAAAATTGACAAATCATACATAACTTTCGTGGATAGGTTATTTTAAATAAAAAAATTGTTATCTACAAAGCTTCATAACCTTTCTACATCTATAACTTTTGTTTTTTTGTCACTTCTCCATCTGAGATTCTTAACTACTATTACACACTCAGTTATGATATAGAACATATAAATTCTCCTTTGGTATTAACATTTATGAAATCTCGCAGATCAAATAAAGGGAAATCATAAGAGCTTCGAATAAAAAGTTGTAAACCAGAAAGTTTTTTTTAACAAACAACATATATTATATATTAAAGTAGCCATATTACATAGAGGTCTTCTAAAGAAGACTCAATTATATCAATGTCCTATGACCAAGAAAAAAAGACAATAGCATCAACGGAGACGTAGTTGATGACGAATTCGCCAGCGAGGGGTCGCAGAGGCGTCGAAGACGCATGCACCCGGATGGACTGGCCGCACGAAGTGACGATAAAGAGTGGGTCAGTAGAGCCGTTGTGTAAGAAACAAGCCGATGACCGAAAAATATTTTTGATATCGTCGTAGGTGATAGAAAAAACTCGAACCAAAAATCAAGTAAAGTTAAAGACATCAAACCCATGCTACACTTGCGTGCCAAAACAAGTAGCACCGTGGTGACCTTGACCACGCATCAGAAAGGAAAGGCACTCGATGCACCAAAACAAGTAGCACTCGGTGGTTAGTCAGGGGCACGCATACCCCTTGCATGAGATGCACGTGGTACAAGTTTCAATTACTTCCGAAATTGACTCCCACCCGCAAGACACGTACTAGGCAGCCTCCTTGGCTCGTGGTTGTGGCTCATGTGCTCGCCTCTGCTGGATCAACTCAGTTATTGATAGGAACAGCTACAAATCACAACACTAACTAATAATGAGGTTAGAGTGTAATACAAATTCCTTTTTATTGCTTGCAAGTGTATGCACACGTTTCACACATGAGAGTCCTCCCGAGAGCCCCCGCGGGTGCTCCCGGCGGAACCCTCCGCCACCCAGCCTCCTCCCCGCTCGCCGACGTCCATGATGCCTCCCTCCGGGCGTAGCCACGCTGCAAGTGCCCCCTGGGGCAGCCGAGCTGCAAGGTCCCACTATGGCGGGCCTCACGGACCTCAACTTCGACCATGGCATCGAGTTCTCAAGGATCGTCCACGATCGCTTCAAATGTCTCGTGAGTCCCCGCTCGATCCTCTCTCCAATTTCGTTCCCCTTGGTTGCTAGCTTTGGCCGTAGTGCCATCAAGCTTAACGAGGATTCCATTGGTTTGATCCTCCAATCTTGTTTGGGCGGCAACGCCAAAGATTTTAACGTCCTCCACCTCTCCGGATGGATGTTTTGTTTCTCTGTTGCCACTAAGGATGTGGGCTTCTTAGTGTACCATCTCAAAAGTTTCTCGTGCAAATCCTTCTCTATTTTCTTCCACCTGTGGGGCGACGGGGGGCCAAACTGGCGCAGAGACTTTGCCTTTTGGCAATCTGAGCTCGACGCAGAATGGACGACTGTTGGCAAGGAAAAACAGTCTAAGAACAGCATGAGCTTTGCTAACGTGGTCAGATCCTCCCCTCGTCCAATCCCTCCTCGTCCCCCCCAATCCTCCAATCATTATCCTGAAAGGGTAAAGCTCACATCTCCCAGCCGCACCCCCAGTCTCACCCACCCTCCATCGGAGCAGTTCACCATCCCCCGGACAAGATCGAGCAACGGAGGTGAGCGTGTTCTTCGCTGGAGAGTAAAGTCCATCAATGCGCCCCAACGTTCGGCTGAAACGCCCGCGCCAATCATGGGGTTTCAACATCTTTCAAATTCGACCAGGCCTCCCGTTGTTGTTCCGGGTGGAACGGGCCCAGTCTCGGCCTCAACGGTAGCTGGGCCTTCTAAGCCTGCTCAGCCTAGAAACTCTGGACCAGCCAAGAAGCTTGACTGCCACAGCCCCCCAGAATCCAGCGCTAGTCTTTCAATCCGCTGTCAGCGGTGCCTGATTTGGGGCCATCAAAGGAAGGATTGCTTCGGAAAAGTAAGGTGCCCAATCTGCTTTAGTTATGGGAACACTGCCAAATTCTGCCTCTCCAAATCCCATCTAATTCGCTGTTACCGCCCAATCCACCATCGGGAATCTCAAATGACAAGTGTCTATCCTATAAATAACCAAGGTGGAGAACCGGCTAATGGTTCCGTCATTCCTAATCCCTCCTCTCCACCGCCAGCTACAGTAAACCCCACCACCTCGCCGTCGTCGCCTCCCACCTCGAGTTTGTCGCCAATGGCGAACTGGCCGATGGACCCCCGCCCGTTCGTCCCCAAGGGCTTCACCATCGTCGATCAATACTGCTTTAGAGAGGGAGAAATTTCTGGGTCTGGTTTATCACTTGAGGAACAACTACAACATGTTTCTAATTAAGCATGATGAGGCAGACAACGCTCGCTCTTTTGATTTGGATAGGGAGGCTTGGGTCATGCTGTTAGGTTTCCCTGATGATCTGAAATGTGATTCGGTTGTAGCAAAAGTAGTTCCAGGCTTTGGTATTATGATTGATTGGTTTGGGGTCAAGGATTTTGGAAAGGTTGTGGTCAAAGTTCACCTGAACGATGACGCTAAGATCCCTGATGATGTTTGGATTGGGGCCGGAATCTCACCCAAGGGTCGGTCCTGGACATCACCTGTTTACATTCTGAAAAGAGGTGATATCATTCAGCCTGAAGATGAAGATGTTTTTGTCACCCAGGAACCACTCCACCCTGTTCCTCCCTCACCCCCGAGGTGGATGGGGTTCGAGTCTAGTGGAAGCTCCTCTGGATCAGATCCAACCCACCCAGGCAGCAATGGCTCGGCCATGAAAGTGGAAGTCACACCAGCAGCTCGGGTTGTCAGTGAAGCCCCCAATCAGATTGTTGGGCACGGCCTGCCTCCCTTTGCAGTGAACCCCCAGGACCGCTGGATGCTTGTCTCAGCTCCCAACAGTGGAGGTCCTGCCATGAACAATGCTCATTCAGTCCAAGTGGAGAACCGTGTGGAAATGCAGCCACTGAAGGGTGCCAATCAGGGTCAAGGAATGCTACAGTCAACTCTGTGGTGATTGGGCCCTCTCTTCCAAAAGGTCCTCTGGTGGCTTGTGTGCCTTCACTAGTGAAAAAGGTAACTTGTTTCATCAACACCTCACCATGTCCCTCATTCCTTAGATATCTCACTTTTTTATCTATCGATGATTCCACCCTGATCCCTAGTTTTATCAATAATAATCTGATCCTCATTTACCTTGCCATCCGCTCTGAACCACAGCTGGTGGAGGGGAACAGCTCGCTGGAGAAGCTGGCAAGAGACTACAACTGCTGGAAAGCCCTAAAGCTGCAGCTGATGTGGAGATGGTCGAAGCTAACAATAGCCATGCCCATGATGGGGTGGCTTCTGAGGAGGACCCAGAGGAACCAAGTGAGTTTGAAGCTATTGAGTCTAATCCTGAAGAAGAGCCAGAGGAGCCCAGTGAAACCTCTGGCTACCAGAGCAATGCTGATCCTATGAGTGATTCTGAAGTTGAGATCCTAGAAGAAGCTCCCCTGGTGTTCACTACTCTTGGCCAGGACAAGAAGAAGAAAGTAGTGAGGATAGAAGAGCTTCTGGACCACAGCTTCTTCGGGAGGAGCAAGAGGGTGGCAGGGAAACTTCAAGGATTCAAATCTGCTGCGAGCGCCAAGGCCCATGCTGAGAAAGGCAAGAAGAAAAAAGGCGGCCCAAGCAGCTCCAAGAAGCCCAAAGCAAAGCCCAAGCAGACCAAGAAAAAGATTGCAGAAGAGATAGTTGATGCCGTCCCCCTGGCAATGATTCCACCTGAAAATTCAGTTGCACCCCATCTGTCTCGTGATGTCCTGACTGGAATTGGGGAAGGGTTTCTGAAGATGCAGCCTACGGCTGTCTCTGCTTCGCTCCTAGAAGTTGATGATATCGATGAATAGTCACCCTACTCATCTATCTCTTGCACCTGCCCTCCCTGGGGTGCAAACAAAACTCTTTTATCACTTTTGGTTTAATCCCTAGTGCATGTACCAGGTTAATAATCTGTTGTATTGTGATGTGCACGCCTGGAACCTTTGGTCCCCAGACCTGAACCCTGTTTTTATCTTTAATCAAGTCGCTTTCGGTTATCTTGGTGCTCCTACTTTGGCTGTGTGTGATGCTTGTCCTAATTTTTTCATCCATCTTATCTTTGTCTATTCCTGGACTCTTTTGCTTTACCTCCCTGCCTCTTTATTTAGAAGTACCAGTACCAGCCCTATGACTGATCACAAGAGAGGTTTCCTGTTTGACTTGTTCAAGTTCAAACCAATCAACTTTTCCCAGAGTCTCCTTTATGGATCACAACAGAATTAGAACAAGTAGCAGTAAAATTCTGTTTTGGAACATCAGAGGCATCAACTCCCAGGATAAATGGGATGGTATTAGAAATAAATGCACTAAAAGTGCTTGCCATGTAATTTGTTTACAAGAAACAAAGAGAGAAAATTTCGACAGTTTCTACATCAAAAAATTCTGTCCAATAGCCATTGACTCCTTTGCCTTTGCTCCTTCCACCGGGGCTTCTGGAGGTCTACTAACAGCATGGAACAGCAGCCTTTTTGAAGGTGTGGTAGTGCAGACTTGTCCTTATGCCTTGACAGTGCAGCTAACTTGCAAAGCTGACAGGAGCAGCTTCCATGTCACAAACATATATGGCCCATCTAGACCTGAACAAAAGTTTGGATTCGTGACCTCGTTAATGAATTTAGACACCTCGACTTTTGAGAACTGGGTGCTGGGCGGCGACTTCAACCTTTACAGAAGCATAGATGATAGAAACAAACCTGGTGGTGACCAATCTGAGATGGACATGTTCAACGATTTGATTGCTGACCTTGATCTTTCAGAAATTCAGTTCAGTGGCAGAAGCTTTACATGGAGTAATATGCAACCTGATCCACTTCTGGTCAAATTAGATTGGGTCTTCACCTCCTCGGACTGGTCTATGTCCTTCCCTGCAACATATGTTCAGCCTTTAGCTAAGCCAATATCTGATCACATTCCTTATGTTCTGCACATTGGCAATAGTATTCCAAAATCTAACCTCTTTAGGTTTGAAAGTTTCTGGTTGGAACACCCGGGGTTTTTTGATACTGTCAGCCTTCACTGGAACAATGCCCCATACTTTGCCAACCCATCAAAGCACCTGGCTGTCAGACTGAAACAAGTTAGGACAGGACTAAGAAAGTGGAGCAAACATCTCTCAAACCTATCAAAACTAATCTTGAACTGCAACTGGGTCCTCCTACTCCTAGATGGGTTAGAAGAGCAAAGAACCCTCTCCAGACTAGAAGCCTCTTTTAGAAGATTGGTCAAAACTCACTTGAGCAGATTGCAGGAATCAAAAAGAATCTACTGAAGACAGAGAAATACCACTAGGTGGGTCCAGTTTGGTGATGAAAACAGTCACTTTTTTCACTTGATGGCAGCTGCAGCTCATAAAAGGAACTTCATAGTCTCTCTAGTCAATGATGAAGGAGATTTCATCAGTGATCATGACCAGAAGGCCAATCTACTATGGTCATCCTTCAAAGGCAGAATGGGTGAAAGTGACTTCAGCTCAGTACACTATAACCTGGATAACCTGCTAGATCAGCATGAGCTAAACCACCTCTCCCTAGACTTCAGTGAAGAGGAAATTGACTCAGTTATCAGGAGCTTACCCAATGAACATGCTGCAGGTCCAGATGGTTTCAGTGGCATCTTTATCAAGAAGTGCTGGCAGATTGTTAAAAATGACTACAATAGACTGTTCAGGGACTTCTGTCATAACAACTCAAACTTGACAAGCATTAACTCCTCTTTAATAGCCCTCATTCCAAAGAAGGAAAATCCTGAAAGTGTTAGTGATTTCAGACCAATTTCCTTGATGAACTACTCCATGAAGTGTATCACCAAAATCCTGTCCACTAGACTCCAGTCCAATATCACTGAGCTTGTTCATCAGAATCAGTATGGGTTCATCAGAGGGAGAACCATCCAAGACTGCCTAGCATGGTCCTTCCAGTTCCTGCACCTGTGCCACAAATCCAAAAAAGAAATAGTCATTCTAAAGCTAGATTTTGAGAAGGCCTTTGATAAACTAGAACACCAGTTCATCTTTAGCATCCTGTGAAGCAAAGGGTTCACTGACAGATGGATTGATTGGATGAAAAACATCCTTGGCACTGCAAGCTCCTTAGTCATCCTCAATAGCTGCCCTGGTAAAAGCTTCAAGTGCAGGAGAGGAGTAAGACAAGGGGATCCCCTATCACCCCTTTTATTCCTACTTTCTGCAGATTTTCTCCAGACCCTGGTTAATAAAGCTTGGGAGTCTGGTGTGCTCAAGCACCCAATCAGTGAAAACTTTGGAGGTGACTTCCCTATAGTGCAATATGCAGATGACACTCTTCTTATTCTCCCAGGTGATGCCAGGACACTCTTCAATCTAAAAGGCCTTCTCAGGACCTTCTCTGACTCAAGTGGACTACATGTTAACTTCAACAAGTCATTTTTGGTACCAATAAACATGAGTCAGGATAGAGCCATCCACCTGGCTAGAACCTTTGGATGCCAAGTTGGATCCATGCCCTTCACTTACCTGGGGCTTCCTCTGGGCACCACCAAGCCATCTGTAGCTGACCTTTCTCCTCTCACTTGTAGAATAGAGAGAAGACTATCTGGAATCAGTAAATTGCTAAGCTACAATGGGAGGCTGATCTTGGTTAACTCTGTGTTCTCGGCCCTTCCAACCTTTTATATGTGCAGTCTCAAACTCCCTCCGACAATAGTTCACAAGATTGATAAGGCAAGGAAAGCCTGCCTCTGGAACAAGGGGGACCTAAATTATAGAGGGAAAGCCTTGGTGGCCTGGGAAGAAGTCTGCCTACCAAAGGATCAAGGAGGGTTGGGCATTATTGACATAGAGAGAAAGAACAATGCCCTACTCTTAAAACATCTAGACAAGTTTTTCAATAAAGCTGACACTCCTTGGGTTTCCCTGACCTGGAACAAGCTCTATTCCAATGTCAATACCCCACCTCAAGGGAGGTCACCAGTAGGCTCTTTTTGGTGGAAGGATGTGATGAAATTATTCCCAAAGTTCCTGAGCCTGAGCACATGCCACCCTGGTAAAGGAAACTCAATCCTCCTATGGTTTGACATCTGGGTAGATCAACCTCTTCATGACAAATACCCTGAACTGTTCTCATTTGCCAGAAAGCCAAAGTGCTCCATCAGATTCCTCATTAACCAGCAACTAGACAGGGTGTTCACCCCAACCTTGTCTCCTGTGGCCTGGGATCAGTTAACAGAATTACAGACAATCATGAATTAGAGGGACTGGGATGAAGACAGTGCTGATAGTTGGACCTACACCTGGGGGACAGGGGTTTTCACAAGCAAAAAGGCATACAAATCAATGTCACCCGAACCTGATTGCTCTCCATTGTTCAAGTGGCTATGGAAGTCGAGCAATCCTGGAAACCAAAAGTTCTTCTTCTGGCTTTTATCAAGAAACCGACTGAACACGAGAAATATTCTAAGAAGAAAAACCATGCAGCTCCCTGACTACAGCTGTGTTCTTTGCAACAATGCAACTGAAGAAACTTGCTTCCACTTGTTCTTTGAGTGCCAATTCAGCTTAATTTGTTGGCAGTCAATAAATATAAACTGGGATTTCAATCTTATGTCGGTTGACATGATTCTCAGAGCAAGGGAATGCTTCAACAGTGTGATCTTCAGAGAAGTCCTGATAGCGGGGTGCTGGAGTCTCTGGTTTGTCAGAAACGAAATTATCTTCAACAACGGGCTACAAAACTTAGAAGTCTGGAGGAGGCATTTCAGAGAACAGATGGGTCTTGTTAGTGTTAAATCAAGACCCAGCAAGAGGATCCTTATAGATAGGTGGAGAGAGTCTCCTTTGATGTATTTGCTTTCCTTTTTGGACCTAGAGGTCCTGTACTTTGTTGTAAACATTCTTTCATTTAATTGAAAAAAAAAGTAGGCCGGTGACTCCCCGACCGATTCGGTCAAAAAAAATGAGGTTAGAGTGTTACAAGTTTTATGGTAAACTAAAGTATCTATAAAAATAACAATTTTTGTGGTATCTAAAAAGAGTAATTTTAACTAAGGATAACTTAGTTAGGCGTAGTTGAAACTAGGAGAACCCCGCGTTGCTACGGGAATCGCCGATGAAATTATATTTCTTATATTTACTAATCTGATTGAATAAATACCATAATACAATTTAGTGGATGAATTTTAGTATCATGGTGTGGACAACTAATTAAATATATGTTAGTAAATGATGTGGTTTGCAAATGTGAAAAGTGTAAATAAAACATAATGTCATGTGTTAGTTGGATGTGTTAGTGGATGATGACGAGGACACTTTGCATGATGAGATATAATATACTAGTGGGATGTTGAGTGGATGATGATGTGGATGCTTTGCATGTCAAGAGAATTAGATGGTGGGGTTTATATTTATAAGAGTTATAGATGGGGATAGGCAGTGCTACTTCTGTCACTATCCAGAGGCCATACACCATCTCT
The DNA here is from genome assembly GCA_018135685.1 of Themeda triandra. NCBI lineage: Eukaryota > Viridiplantae > Streptophyta > Magnoliopsida > Poales > Poaceae > Themeda > Themeda triandra. The sequence goes on along the minus strand of JAENPR010000066.1, from coordinate 768,174 downwards.
TTTTAGACTTTGCTTATGTCAAATACTTATAGCGTGCTATACATATACTTTGGTACTGCGCCCCCTGAGATATAGATAACTTTTTCACTAGGTGGTCAAGGGTAGCGAACCAAAAGTATAATTCATTGTTATTAACAGCAACTTTCGCACTTTGCCGGGCCATCCGGTTAACAACGAACGAGGTCGTTTTTGACAAATGCAAACCAAAATCTTTTTTGTAGGTACTCTTTAGGAGGACACATTGGCTTCGACGGCGGGTAAAATTGTAGCGGCATGATGATCAACGGGATTAGGTGATCTTAGTTGGACGGCACCTAGAGTCATGAGCTTTGCATTTTCTTATTTCAAATGGACGGTTATCTACAAGACGTCTTGATTATGTTTAGTCTAAACTTTATTTTATTTTCTATCCATGTGGTTGGTGGCAATAGTGTTATTTTTGAAGCCTGGGTGTATCTCTTTGGGCGAGACGTTGTAATAATTGGCCTCGATTCTATCGGTTAATAGATTAAGTCGGATATAAACTATCTATTATCTAAAAAAATGCATCTTAATGGAAATGATAATAATACATAATTTATTTGTCCAACTTATACATTACAAGAACCACAATCATCGATGAGATTATTAATTTGTAACCGCCATTGACTAAATTCCTACGGAGAGGTCGGTTTCCTTGTACGGTGACGCCAGCAGATGCAGGTGGTTTCTTCTCCTCATGGTTGAACCAACGACGGTGTCCATGTCCAGCTCGTCAGGCAGCATTCCATTCGGGAGGCTCCAGTCGAAGTAGTAGAGCAGCCGCGCAACCATGAGCTCCAGCACGGCGATGCCAAAGGTGTTTCCAGGGCACATCCTCCTGCCGCTCCCAAACGGGATGTACTCAAACTGAGACCCAACGTAGTCCACCGCTGCCGCGCTGCTACCAGCGTTGGCGAACCTCTCTGGCCTGAACTCCTCCTGGTCCTGCCAATGCTCGGGGCTCCTCGCTAACGCCCACGCGTTGATGATGACCTTGGTGCCCTTGGCCACCTCGAAACCACCAACTTCGCAGGTCTCCCGGCAGAGACGAGGAATAAGGAGAGGGAACACCGGATGCAGCCTCAGTCCCTCCTTGATCACCATCCTTGTGTAGCTGAGCTTGTCCATTTGCCCCTCGTGGTCTTGTGGGCCCTTGCCGTCCAGCACTCGACGGACCTCGGACTGCGCCTTGGCCATCGCCTCCGGGTTCCTCATCAGCTCCGACATGATCCACTCCGCGGCTGACGACGTCGTCTCCGTCCCGCCGGCGAGCATGTCCTGAAAATCGATGAGCAAGAATTGATTAAACTAGAATGCCATGATTCAACCACCATCATTTCATTCACCGCACATACAAATAAGATTGCTTTGATACTAGTCGTGCTGATGCCGGTCTCCCCCTTGTCTCTGATCCTAAGCAAGACACTCAGGAGGCTGCCGTCGTCGTCTCCGGCGGTCGTCGCCGCCACATTATTCACTTGTCGTTGTCGTCGTGCCTCGCACTCAGCGATGATCCTGTCAAATATGGCGTCGAGGTGCCGGCGCGCTCGCCAAAGCCGGCGTGTCAGGCCAGTGACGACGTCCACGAACCAGAGAGATGGGAAGAGGTCCCCAGCGCAGAACCCGCCACCATACAACACCGCCGCGTCGACGACCGACATGAGCTCGCCGCCGCCGTCGCCACACAGCTGCCCGAACGTCGCCCTGCCGGTGATCGCCAACGAGCACGACAGAATCACCCTGCCCAGATTGACCGGCTCGCCGCGCCGGCCCGCGGCGGCGCAGACATTCCGGACTAACGAAAGGGTCTCGCTGTCCCGGACGGCGGCGAGCTGCCGCACCTTGTGTGTGCTGAGCAGCTCCGACATGCAGAGCTTGCGCAGCATCCTCCAGTAGGCGCCGTACGGCGCGAAGGACATGTCCATGCCTCCGTAGAGGATGATGTCAGCCACGAGCAGGTTCGGCCGCGACGCGAAGGTGGCGTCCTTGTCCCGGAGCACCTCCTGCGCCGTCGCCGGCGAGGAGATCACGACGGCGTCGATCTGGCCCAGCCGCAGGTACATGACGGGTCCGTGCTTCCTGGCCAGGTCCCGTAGCACGATGTGTGGCTGAGAGGTGGCGAGTTGAATGAGGTTTCCGATCAAGGGGAAACGCCATGGACCTGGAGGCCGCTTCTTCTTGGAACCGGGTGAAGGTGTGCGGCGGCTAAGTGAGCACACTGCAAGGATCGCCGCTGAGATGAGAGTAGTTAGGAAGAGGAAGGCGTCTCTGCTTAGCTCCATGTTGATGGCTTACTCCATTGGATTCGTTTTTCTGGGGAACGTAGCACACATATAAAGATGTTACCTAAGCTTGCATTATTGGGCACTACAACAGTATACAGTATATATTATATACAATGTCTGTCGGACACACATATAATTGAAGAGTATTGTATTTTTCACATTATACACGTACGTGACACGTGGTACTTTTTTTAGAAAGAATTTTTTATTGCAGGGATGAAAATGTTCTTTTCTCGGAGCAGGAACGTACTTTGGTGGAATGTGGCACCATACCACATTGCTAGCACGCGTTGTACATTTCCCTTTGTCGAACCATACTCAGTGTCCTTCCCAACCCACACCAACGTGCACATAATTCAATTCTGACTCATGAGTGACAATGTCACATCCGAGTGTTTTCCGCCAGCGACTCTATCTGCCAGGCCAGGTCCCTCCAACTCGAGTCAAGCAGCGGGGCTGGTGCCCCTTGGGCATCTGTCCTCCCACATTCTCCCGACCGATGCCCTCACCGCCTCCGCACTCCAGTCCGGCTCCTTCATGTTCAGATGCTTTCTGCTTGACTCATAAATGCGGATGGAGGCCGTCGACGTAGTTGGGTGTACGTGTCAAGTGACGGACCACTACTAGAGACGGCCTCTTCGCCGAGTGCCTTGGCCTTCACCAAGTGCCAAAAATCAGGCACTCGGCAAAGAGGACATTTGCCGAGAGCCGGCCCTCGGCAACAAAGCAAAGCTATCGCTAAAGGAGCAAGGTTCTGTTGTAATTGTTGTTACTATTCACACGAAGCTGGATTAGTCGTCCCTCATTACTCATCATATCTGCTATTGTTATATGATACCAAAGTGGACACATGAGCAGGAGATCATCGGATGCAATTTTTCTATGGATGGCTATATATGCAAGGTCAGGTGTAGCTGTTGCCCGAGTGTAACACTCGGCAAAGAGGGTAAAATTATTTTTTATTTGTTTTCCATATTTCATCAATGAAACAGAAGATATATATAATCCAAATCCATCTAAAGTTCACAACCACTTATATATATCACCACAAGCATATATATCACAACCATTCATCACAAATACATCTAAAGTTCACAACCACAAGTTCAAATACATGATTAGTTCAAAAAATTCAAATCCAAGCTGCTCATGGCGAGTTCACAACCAAAGTTCACAACAAAGTTCACAGAGGATGGGCAGGTAGTAGTGGCATTAGGTACAACTTTCTTGAGTTCTTGCCCAATGTCTTCTCGTCTTTGTAGTCACACTTCGTCATAGTTGCAAATGAGTTATCTTAGCAAAGAGACCGCCTTCATAAGCGTAAGGTAGTTAAACATTTTTCTGTTTGTCTAGTATAGTTTTCAGTACAAACCATCTATTTAGAGGACACATCCGGACTAGTTCTATTGTTTTAATTGTGAAGTTCAACTAAACGTACCGCAAATCCTCATGGAGATAGTCGTCCTTGGGGTTGTCATTGCGGTTGTACCCTAGTGATTCGACAGTGGCACCTACATGAGGTTTTTTTAGACCGAATCGGTCAGGGAGGCACCTACATAAGGTTAGTGTAGTTTTTTTATTGTCTTGTTGTTGAAGTATGTAGAGAGAGGCTTGTTGCTGCATACCTACTTGTTGAGAAGAACATGCTTTAGGTCCACCTACTTGTTGAGAAGGACCCTTATTGCCGCCATCTCCGGGTTGCTGGTACAGTGTGTATCGGAGTAGTTGACTCAGGTTGGTTGGCTCTGCAATAAGAGTGACAATTGTTAGAGGAAACAACGTATCATTAAAGGAGCAAGGTTCTATTGTAATTGCTCTTACCATTCACAGGGAGCTGGATTACTCATCCCTCATTACTCATCATATTTGCTATTGTTATATGATACCAAAGTGGACACATGAGCAGGAGATCATTGGATGCAATTTTTCTATGGATGGCTATATGTGCAAGGTCAGGTGTAGCTGTCGCCGGTGCATATGTCTCTAGGAAATATGTGAGATCGTATATATGTTAAAGTCGATGTGGCGAACATGACATATGTTGGTGAAGGGTTGGGGCACTACTCCATCTTTGCACAGATGTGGTGGCATTCTAGATATGTGAATCTTGAGTTATTGGTTACTTCCTGGTGGCCTTGGGCAGGTAGGTGATGTGTGAATGTTGGGTATGTGGGTATCATAGGGTAGTGTGGTGGAACCATAGTCGAGCATCCATGGCATGCGCGCAAAGGTATAGCTACCAATACGGAGGTATGGCATTCTCATGATTCAAGTGGCCATAGCGGCTGATTCAGCTATCACCAGGTAATCTACACCAAAGCGTTAGATATTTTCATGCTGAACGGACTACTAGTGTATGGAAACCTATACACTCTCCAGATGAATCTAAAACAGGGCTGATGGAGGGACCTCCGAGGGTGCTTCTGGTGGGACCCTGACAACTACTAAGCGGCCTATAAGAGTTGGATTGTTGATGTTGACATCTGATTCATCAATGATTGTAAGTAGCTTTAGATGTTATCACAACTTTTTCATTTGGTATGTTGAAAGTCAAAATAAAAACTAATAACTTTTATAAACCACTTGTCCAGGAACTAGGTGCTTGTGGACAATGGAGCGAAGTCATGCCTTGTCAATGGCATCATGGGACTTCTGTGCAGGGAACACTTCCCTCGCTTGGTTATGAAAGAAGATGTGCTGGATCTGACCTGCACGTTTGACCCTACTACGCCCTCTTCCCCGATGCTATGGATCGTGATAACATGCAGTACAAAAATAAGGCATAGCGAGTGATTATGGAGATGTGGGTATGTTTTCCTCGCACTATATTCCTCAATTCATCACATTTATTGGACATTCTTGAAATAATTAATGGATACCTCGCGTCCTTATGCAAGATTTCTACAAATGCCAGGAGGGAGAGGAGGACAGGGCAGCTCGGGTGGCTTATGCTTCCTGTAAAAATCTCATCACGGACTTACATTACGAGGTGCGCTTCCAGGCACACACCATACTCGACGAAGTTCCAAAATAGAAGAGTCACAAAAGAGTAGGCAAGATTGATGATGCTGAACCGTGAGCAGTACATGCAGGTAAATATAGAACATTAATATTGATTTATTTTGAGACTAAGTAGGCTTAACTTGATCTTCGGATATGTTGTATACTTATTGGCATGTAGGCTTACAAGCTTGTGCGCCCCGCACCCCAATTGCTAGGAATGGATTGTGGACAAGTCGTTAAGCGAGGATTGGTAGAGGCAGCACGATGAGGCCCACGACAGGCGTTTGCAGATGTAAGGTGTACTACACAATCAAGGCAACTGCAACCTCAGTGGATTTGCATAGTCAGGGATAGGCAAAAAGATTTCTCTAATCTAGCACTCAATTCTGCATGATTTCAAACCATGTTGTTGTCTTTCTCACAGTCGGCGTCACATGGTGGCTAGCCTTGCAGTCACCTCGAGGCATTTGCTTTGGCCCACATGGGCAAGGCGACGACCGATATCGACTACAACCTGGATGCCCCGCCCGAGGCATATACCAATGCCAATGTCCACAGCCGCCTCAATTTGTATACGGAGGTGGCAAGGTCAGTCCATGGGACTGACTACGATCCGAGCACCGAGGAGCACCATGACCCACAGATCATGATGAGGGTGGGGCAAGGCAAGAAGCATGGGTGGTTCTATATTGGTGACGACATCCTTGACATGGCCTCTACTCCCCCTCTCAACCAGATCCGAGCAGTGAGCACAAGCACAAGCCTGGCCATATGCCAATGGCCAAACGTGGTGTCGGCACTCCAGGTTTGCATTCCTGTTTTATTTGTCCTTCTTTGACTTTTACATACCTTAGCTCTACATTATTGAAACATTGGGGTCAAATGTTGCAAGCCCAAGAGCAGGCTTTGGAGGCCCAACGGGAGGTCAAGAGGCAGAGGATGGAGGCTTTGGAGGCCCAACATGAGGTCGATCGACAAAGAATGGAGGATTTAGAGGCCCAAAGGGAGGCCGAGCGGGTCCAGTTTACTGAGATGGTCCAATACATGCAAAGTCTTGGGGGCCATGTGGGTCTACCCGCCACCTTCATCGTATGCTCCACCTGGACCTCCACCTCCTCAAAGAACTCCGGTGAGTATGAGTCAACATACATTATTAGATCTCAAATAGAGTCATTGAAGAATAGATACATGCCTTCAGTTAGGGTCATGGTATGGTGATGGTGTGGTGATATTGGTGGTGATGGTATTCGCGCTGGTGGCGACGGTGTGGCGCGCGGTGGCAGTATATGTGGTTGTCGGCCATCGTGTTGTTTTTGATACGTGGTTGTTGGCTATTGTGCCATTGTTTATTGTAGGTTTTGTAAACCTCCGCGAACAGAGGAGGTTCTGCCAAAATTTTCAACTTATACTATTAGAAGTAGACATAGTCGTGATACTACATGGATATATATTTATCTTATCTCACATATGCAATCTCTTCTCCTTTGTACAACGTTAACTAGCAGCATCGAATGAGGTGCCTTCTCACCTCGAAGGGTTGCCGGTATCGCACGCTGGGCCATCTCAACATGGACTGTCGCCATGAGTAGCTTGGAGACTTGTTTGTGGTATAAGCGAACTATCGTGTGCTTGTAGAACTTGTGGTTGTGATACATTGAACTTGTGGCTTGTGAACTTGCATTTAAACTTTTGGCTTTTAGTTTGTGATATATTGTGATAAATGTGGCCGTTTGTGATATAGATGTGACATTGGTGATGTTTGTGATATATTATGATGATTATTATATATGTGCAATGTTTGTTTGGATGGAAATGTAAAAAACAAAAAAAAAATCTGGGTTCTTTTGCCGAGTTCCGTGAACATGGCACTCAGCAAAGTTGGGAATTTAGGGACCCCAGTTTCCTAGATTTGCCGAGTGACATGGTCATGGCACTCGGCAAAGATTTTAGAAAAATATAAAATAAAAACTTTCTTTGCCTTGTGCCACCTTTGGACCTCGACAAAGAATTTTTTTAAAAAGGTAAAAATGTCTTTGCCGAGAGTGACCATGGAACACTCGGCAATTTTTTTTTCAAAAAACATAAATAATGTCTTTGCCGAGTACCGCCGTGGGACACTCGGCACAAAGAGCCTTCACTGTGCCCGACGCCGTCACGACGTCTTTTCTATGCCGAGTTTCGTGCTGTCACTTGGCAATTTTTTTGTGGAGTGCCCGACATCCAGCCCTCGACAAAGAAGTCTTTGCCGATCGGGTGTCTGTTGAGCCCCTTTGCCGAGTGCGGCACTCGACAAAGCCCTTGCCGAGTGCAAAGTGGCTTTGCCGGACCCGTATCCAGTGGTGGATGTGGAACATGAACGAACTTGGTTAGCTTGCTTTTGGTTCACTGAAACACGGCATGTGGAATAGCTCTATGACGGACGAGTTCATGACGTGCTGCAATTTAAACCAAATGTCTTAGCTAGGCTCAGATTTTGGATCGGTTGATTCTGGAGTCCGGACTGCTCCATGATCTTAAACCAAACACGCTGATGATGTGTCCTATTTTTTTTTTTTATCATGTAGAATGTGTCTATAGTGGTGCCCCAAAATACACTTCTTTATCGTTGAGACTCTGGCGTTCTGCTGTGCAGACAGGAGGGATAGGATACGAGGATGACTGAATTGCTGAATTAGTTGGCCCAAGTGTCGGTGTACCATTAAAATTAATTTGGCCCATTTTTTCTAGTGACATGCACCTACCATCTTGATCTTTTGGACCATAGTCATCAATAGCAGAGACTTGGAATGTGTATTTGGCCCAATGATTGAGCTGGCCATCCGAAACATTTAGGTACACTTCTATAAATCCAGATTCCAGAATGTTAGTAGAGTTTCATGCATTCCAATTTTTTATTTCCAAATGGAGCTCCTCATCCTCACCTTGTATGCCGTTTCACTGGGCGTAGTGGTTGTCCTCCTTTGGTTCCATAAGCCCGGAGCCGGCGACGAGAGCAAGCACGAGAAGCGACTGCCGCCGGGGCCATGGACCCTTCCGATCATCGGCAGCATCCACCACGTGGTGCGCGGCCTCGGACACCGCACGATGATGGAGCTGTCCCGCCGGCACGGCCCGTTCATGTTCCTCCGGCTCGGCGAGGTCCCGACGCTGGTGGTGTCCAGCGCCGAGGCGGCGGAGCTGGTGATGAAGACCCATGACCTCGCCTTCTGCTCCCGGCCGACCACCAGCGTCACCATCGACATCGTCGGCTGCAAGGGCAAGGGGCTCGGCTTTGCCCCCTACGGCGACCGCTTGATCCAGATGAAAAAGATCGTCGTCGTGGAGCTCCTGAGCGCCGCGCAGGTGAAGCGCATCGAGTCCATCAGGGCAGACGAGGTTGGCCGCGTCCTCCATTCCGTCGCCGCCGCCGGTGGCGTCGTTAACGTCAGCAACGAGGTGAAGGCGCTCGCGCCGGACCTCGTGGCGAGGGCCATGTTCGGCGGCAGCTGCGCCGAGAAGGCCGACTTCATCCGCCGGTACAACGAGGTCAGCGAGCTGTTGTCGGGGTTCTTCCTGGTCGACCTGTTCCCGTCGTCGAGGCTGGTGCGGTGGCTCAGCATCGGCGAGCGCCGCCTGCTGAGGAGCTATGGCGGCATCCAGCGTGTCATTGCCACCATCATTGAGAGCCGCAAAGCCGCCAGCACCGGCAGCTGCAGTAGCCTGGATCAGGAGGATCTGCTTGGCGTGCTTCTCAGGCTGCAGAAGGAAGGCTCACTTGCCTTCCCTCTGACCTCTGAGATTATAGGTGCCGTCATGTTTGTAAGTATCGTTACTTGTTCCTATTTGCACTTATTTATTTTAGCTGATTTACTTTTCTCAAGTGAAATACTTTTATGTTGATCAAATTTGTCTCAAATAAGTAAGGGTATTAATATATATGAAATTATAAAAGAGTACCAACAAATTTGTCATGAAATATATTTTTGTAACATATATATCTATTTTGAGACATACATATTGATGATATTTATCAATAAATTTAGCAAAATTTAAGATAGTTTGACTTGGACCACCAGACCTAGAATTGAATCTTCTTATGACGGGGTATGCAGGTTTTTTTTTTTTTGCGAAATTTCGCCGAAATATCTGAAATTTTGCATTTATTAGTGAGTGCCGAAAGAAAAACATACCGATATGTCATTTTTTTGTTTTTTAGCAAAAATTAATTAATTTTTTAAAAAGAAAATGCTACAGTGTGCACCAAAATTCCAAAAATATCCGAAATTTCGCATTTATCGGCAAGAGCTGAAATTTTTTTCTACCGAAAAAACCCTGGGGGTATAACTATATTCATGTAATTTATATATAGAGTACATGTAATAACAAACAAATTATTACTTTTCTAAAGGACATATTCGGAGGTGCCACTACAACCCTAGGATCCACTTTGGAGTGGGCAATGTCGGAGCTGATAAAGAAACCAGGCACGATGAAGAAAGCACAACAGGAGATTCGCAGCGCCCTAGGTGAATCAGGACGAGGTGTCATCACAAACACTGACCTTGTTGGGCTCAGCTACCTGCCAATGGTCATCAAGGAGGTTCTGAGGCTGCATCCTCCAAACCCTCTGCTTGTCCCCCGTGAATCCAGAGAGGATTGCGAGGTGATGGGTTATCACATTCCTGGAGGCACCAAGGTGCTCGTGAACGCTTTCGCGATCTCTAGGGATGCCAGGTACTGGAAAGACCCTGAAGATTTTAACCCTGAGAGGTTTGATAACAGCGAGGTTGACTACAAAGGGACAGATTTCGAGTTCACACCCTTCGGCGCTGGCCGTCGGCGCTGCCCGGCGATCATGTTTGCCACGTCCACTCTGGAGATTGCATTGGCAAACCTTCTGTACCACTTTGACTGGGCTCTTCCAGATGGTGTGACCCCAGATATGGTGGACATGTCTGAGCAATACGGGATGGGGGTCACCAAAAAGCTTGACCTGCATTTGAGAGCCATCCCATATGTACACTCTACTGTTGCATAAGGTCTAGCTGCGCCCTGAGGCCCTTTGCTGGTCGATTGTTGTATCTTTCATTTCATAATAAGGGTGGATGTTTCAATGCCAATTCGCCAAATGTACGTTGCTGGTTTGTTTTACTAAGCGAAACTCCAAACGATCTCTCCCTCTATTTTGATTCTTTTTGAATTTTTTGCAAAAAGAGAGAAAAACATCCATGAGCTTCGTAAAACAAATCGGCGTTAAAAGTAAGAAGTTGATATATCTCCCCTCCAAGCCCTAACTTTCAGTAGTGGATAATTAAGTCCGATCCGTATCTTCTCCTTTGTTTTTTTTCCAGGTCGCGTTCGCAGTTTCGCACCACCTGTCGTTCCCTTCGCACGGGTGCGGGTCTGGCCTCCAGCATCCCAAGTCCTACCGCCACTGCATCATCGAAGTTACACAAAGCTATCTTGAATCCTACCGCCCCTGCCCCATCGAATGCAGGCGTCAGCGATGTGCAGTGTTTCATCGACACTATCAAGCTTCTGCTTCAGCAGCCACTGATTGCGTCCCCAACTAGACTGCGCATCTCTAATCCCAATGCTATTGATGATGACTAATCGTTCCCAAGCGCGGCAAGTCTTCTTATGGAAACTGAAGTTGGAAGGAGACGGAGAGCCGAACAAAGCAACGGGGCAAGTCTTCTTATGGAAATACGCTCACACTGTCACACCAACACACACCTGGGGCTGGAACAAACTCTCACCATGAACAGGCTGACGGGCACACACGCATGCAGCAAAACACAAACCATGCCGTCATCGACGTAATAAAGTAAAAAATTAAACGCGACAGGAAACGGAACCAGATGGAGGCTGCGGCTCCAACGAATCTTCCTGCCGGGCTATGCCGGTGTGGGTGGCTATTGCCCAGAGCACGGTGATGAACTCGCCGCCCCCCGCCAGCGCCTCAGTGTGCGCCTTGACGTGCATCTCGCTGCTCGCCGGCGCCGCGTAGGTCAGCACCTCCGTCCAGAGGTCTCCCAGCAGCTTCCACACGCTCTCGCGCGCGCCGTCTTTGTACTTGTCGATCAGAGCCTTCCCCAGCCTTGCTCCCTTGCATATCACCTTGCTCGTCTTCGTCTCCTGCTGTGGCTGCTGCTGCTGCTGCACGGCAATGTCCAACAGCTTGTTGGACACATCAGCCTCCCTGGAGCAGTAGTAAGCATACCACCCCATCAGCTTCCTCAGATCACTCTTCACGCCGGCGTAGAGGAACTCTGTGCCGTCCTTGTCGTCTGGGAGGAGCCTCGGATGGACGGCCACCAGGTAGGCGCAGTACCGGGACAGCGTGGTGGCTGCTGTGCGCCCGGGTTCCGGCTGTGTGCCCTTCAACCCCGGGCACCTCACCTCCAGCAGCGAAGTGGCGATGTGCCACACGAGAATGATCTCGGCGACGCCACCGGTGCTGTCACACGCCCACGAGAGCTCACTGTGCTCGCTCGACAGTAGAACGGGCATGCCGGTGCTGAGAGGGTGGGCCTGGTGGCTGGCTCTCGCTAGGCGTTCCACGATCAACTTCTTTGCTTCCGTGGGAACAACTGCCGGGCCAGTGGTAGGCAGCGGCAACGGCAACCACGGCAGCGGCAGCCGGCTGAACCACAGCACAGAAAGCTGCTTGATGTGGACATTGTGTTGGCCCATCATCGTGTTCCTTGCGGAGACGATGGTGGGGATGACCCTTCTAAGGAACCGGTGCCTGCGCCATTTCGCTGACGAGGTGTGGCTGCAGAGCAGAGACACCATGAACCAGTTCGAGAGCAGGAACACGATGACCTCCCAGACCTCCTCGTAGGCGAAGGTGAGGAGGAGCAGGAAGGTGATGGAGATGTCGATGCTGCAGAAGAGATATGGCGCGGAGTAAACCGCACGGCTGAGGATGCACCGGGCCATCTTCAGTATGCTAGTCGACATGACGTAGTTGTCCTTGGTGAAACTGAGCACGGCGTAGGGCACGTCCCCGTTGCTGCACAGAGTTAGCATGAGTAGGCACAGCGCTAGGACGATGATGGGGAACAAAATGTAGTTGTGCACGAAGAAGAAGGGGCTGGCCACCACCACCGGATGGACGGAGTGGTAGTACTCGCACAGGAACTGGATCTCGTCACTGAACACTTGGATCAGGGTGACTGCAGAAGCTGCATTGGCATTGTGTCCTCCATGAAGGCCGTTGAAGATGAGGTCGTGGCAGTTGGTGGCCTCCAGGTGGGTGATGGGGAGATCCTCCAGTCTCCGGCGTAGCAACTTGTAGAGAGCGAAGGAGAGGCAGAGTCTCTTCATCCTTGGGTCCCTGCGCAGCAACGGGTCAGTGTCGGCGAGCCTCCAGATTCTGCCGACGGTGACCACGTCCTCAATGTATGAGAATGACGTCGAGTCGTCGTCGTCGTCGCGATCCCCGCCGTCATCTCCTGCTACCCCTTCAGCTGGCGGCTTCACCAGCACGACTTTGTATCCATGGGGCCCAGGCTCCCTCTTCAGGTCTTCTTCGCCCATGACGGCATAGTTGCACGACCTTAGAGGGTCGGGCAGATCAGGCTGTCTGCCGCCATCGCTTCCCGTCGAGCACTGGCACTGCAACTGCTCTTCTTTCTGTCGATGATGGTGGTGATCTGCAGGTACTAGCTTGAGCATCTGGGCCATGTATGCGCTGAGCAGCCTGGGGTTCTTGCGGTACGCGAAGGAGCGCTTTGCCAACTCTATGATGACGAACCTCTGGACCACCTTGGCAGCCGCAAGCACCCACAGGATGCCATACAGAGCCTTCTTGCCGGTGCTCTTCAGGTTGAAGAAGATGAGGCTGCCTAACCAGACAACCCGTGCGCCGCGGTCGACGGTGTGCGTGTACACCTGCATGCCGGTGGTGAGCAGGATGGACTCCACCTTCTTACGTAGCAGCTCCACCAGGAGCATCCACATGAGGATGGTCCGGGCGCGAACGGACAGGTCTTCCAGACGTTGACCAGCGGCGGCGGTGCTCTGCTGGTTCTTGGCCTCGGAGAAGAGGTAGGACATGACGGGGAGGAAGAGGGAGAGCATGGTGGACAGGAATATGCGGATGCTTGGGTTGAGGATGGCGCTGCCATTGGAGAAACGGCTGAAGAGGTTGAGGATGAAGAAGAGCACGGCGAGGGCGAACATGAGCACGGATGTCGCCGCCGCGAGGGCCTTATCTCCCCGCAGATCTGCCTCTGTGTAGAAGATGGTGAGGTTAAACACGAAGGGAGGAACCTGTTTACTATTGTCGATGATGTCGCACTCGTACATTTTGACGACTGGGTTCGCAAATCGTCGCTGCTAGCTGTATAGTAGTTGAATGATCGACTCAGGTGTTAGTGGTTCGTGTTTGTGCAGCAGGCATACATATGTAGAGCTATCTAGCTACTCCGGAGTAGGTAAAGATGCTAAATCTCTTAGGACATCTCCAACGTAATAGCTATAGCGAGGAGAAATTTTATTGACTATCAAAATGTCTTTAATGACAATTTACAAATAGGTAGCTAGATGAGAAATAGAAATAATAATAAAAAGTAACATTTTTATTGGCTATGGAGAAAAGAGATCAAATAGCTAGCGACTCTGAAATAGCTACTCTAACACGATCTTTTAGAAATATCTCTCTCTCACGTAACTCTCTACTGTAGTATCTATTTCTATCTCTCATCTAGCTATCTATTTATTAGCTTTTTTTTTTTTGAACGAACGACAAAAGCTTTGCCGCTGGATTATCTATTTATTAGCTTGAAAATAGCATAAACTTTTAATTAGGACTTGTGAGTGTTAGTTTCTCTCTTTTTAATAAATATACTATCATATCATCAAAATATCATAAATGAAAGGGTAATAAATAGATTTAGACTCTATGATAGAGTATGCACTATGAGAGTCCCTAGAAACAATGCGACGCTATTATAGCGACTGTAGTACGTTATATCTTCCATTTAGCTCCATTATTTGTTGTTTTAGAGGTCATTTACAAAATACGCGTACGAAATCCAATCCAAACTATAAGACACTTTTAGAGGTCCAGATTTAAATTGAAACCTTTGATATAATAATACATAAAATAACAATCAACGCAGCTACATGTGTCCTCATAGTCACATTTGCTTCTCGCTCTGTCCTTCTGATCCTTTGGTTTTAACATTAAATAGCGCAACAAAGCTCTTCAAAAAAGTTACTGTAATTAATGAACACACCGCAGAGAATCAGATTAAATCCCCAAAAATGTAATTCAAAATGAGAGCGCATACGCATCATTATGTGGGAAGATGATCGCTCGCATCATGCACTTTTTCGCTGGTTGTCTGATGTCTTTGTTCTTTAATCAATCCCACCGTGTACTAACCTTTATCTGTACAAAAGAAACCAGCAGTGCGACCGCAAAAGATTTGGATGATTTTATTTAAGAAAAAGCAAAATGTTTGATTTTTTTAGGGAAGGGGGCATATTAAATCTTGGCACAGCACATCATCTCCAAACTACATTTGAAAAAAACTAGAAATAATATCAAGATTCTTTTATCGTCCTCTTCCCCAATGGCTTACCTCGAACATCGCGGCAGTGCAGTTCTAGATCCAATGACCAACCCCAAAACAATTAGATAATTTTAAATTGGACATGCTATAAGATTTAACGCTTTGGAATCAATCTAAAACACATCTAAAACACTGAAAGAAGATCGTCAGTTGCATGCGTCGCCATGATATGACATAGGATGTAGATGCATCACCTCGCAACCTACAAACCGTCTCTGCGACAATCGAGGATGGGATCGAAGCATCACATAGAATTATCAACATGGAGATATATTAACTTTGGTGATATATTTATTGTATATATATGGTATGTACTTAGATATTTTATATACATAAATTTTGATATATTGAATTTAGTATGAAGAGATGGCTGGATGTCGTACATTTCCCTCATCTGGAAGTCTTTAGGTTTCGGCGGCTATGTAAGTTGTGTGTCATTCTATCCAGTGTTGACACATGTACCGTTCAATCATCCAGTTATAGTAAGCAACTCTATATTTTTAGTAAAATAATATATGTCAAATACCCTTGTATAAATTAAATTTCTAATTAGTATGTATATGTGATTATTAAATGTACTGTAAGTAATTGACCCAATCGTTTCGCTCGGAGATACACTCTCACATTTCAAGGTGAGGCATTGGATGTTGAGACCTTTCATGTTGATGATAAAGGTCCAAAATTTCAACATCGAATTGGCTTCTCCATCGTCGCTAATAGGGGTACATGTGTTGTTTAATCTCAGAGACAGGAATAAATGCACTCTATAAACTTGTTGTAGAAAAACAAGCTTTCATGGCATGTATAATAAACTTGTGAATATTGGGTATACCCTACCTACACTCTCCTTTCTTATAGTAGCTATAAATGCCAACTTGCATCATGATATTGTGTGGGCTTTTGTGCAAGGATTGCTCACAACAACCGACATGATGTAGTAAAATCAAAGTCGATTGGTGACCTACACTTCACCCATTTAATAATGCGAGAAAGTCAAATTAGGTAGTTGTGTTGACAAACTATATATGTTGTGTGATCAATTTTGGGGTCTAATTGGACATCTAGTGTGTAATGACTTGGTTTAAATTATTATGGTTTGTATGAACTTGATGAATTAGAGCGGATGATCATTGTAGTATACAAGCTCTTACTTAATGACTTCCACTCTTAATTATTATATGCGTACAATAGTTGTCAAGCGAGAGACTGTAAAAATAAGAGATGTGCAAAGAAAAGGAAAAAAAGAGACATTCAATATTTCAGTCCTGGTTGGTCCCGGATAGTGGTGTTCGGGTAGGAGAACCCCTTTTGTTTTGATTGGTTATACCAACCAGGACAAGAAGTCTATGTTTAGTCCCGGTTCAGGAGACCGGGACTAAGGGATGGGATTTTAGTCTTGGATTCTTTGTCTGGGTTGAAAAACCAAGATTGGAGATGAGGTTTTCCTAGCCGGGACTACGTGCTATTCCTACATTAGTGTAATTTTAAGGCTCTATGCGTTGAGGGCGTCCCCAACAACTAACTATTTAGCTATCTAGATGTGACGTGGCAAGCAAAAAGTAGGAGATGAGAGCGTTCACTAGCTACAAGCAAATAACTTATCTATTTCACGTTGTCCAAGAATTTGTGAGATAACCATGTGGACCCAGTAGTACAAAATAGTTTTTTTCCTTGTCTCTCACCTCCACGTCATCTGATTACGTAGCTAGTAGTATTAGCTATTACCATTACGGACCCCCTAAGAGGGATGTATCATTATTCCCCATAAGATTAGTACTAGCTTGAAAGGACAAAGTAGAATAATAACGACTGCTATATCCATTTTCGCCTTTTCCTTTCGCCACGATGTGCACTGCGTGCAGAAATAGAGGACTTTTTTTTCTTCTTTTCCTCTAGGCATGTGTTTTATGCTTTATTTCATTTTTCTTTAGAAAAAGAAACCCAAGAACCACATGTGGGCTGTGTGTTATGATGAGCGCTTCGTTTCCTTTTGATTTATATGTTCACATGGGCGGGGACAACTAATGACCAATCTTTTTCTTTTGTCTTTAGCATTAGATCACATTAGTAAAAGTACAAATGTTTCGAGCGCTTTGTTCCCTTTTGATTTATTTTCACTGTCCAGGGCCAATTTATCCTTTATTCCTTATCATTAGATTCCTAGGAAACTAATGCAAGCATCACTAGTACTATAGATCTAGGAAAGTTAGTTTGCGAAACCACTCCATTCCTTATTACGTGATGTTGTCTATCATGGAGGTATTCTATAAATTTTGTGGAACAACTCCACCACTATTTTTTTTGATAATGTATATCTGTATTAATTAATAGAAATAAACACGCCCAAATACAATTACACCGAATAAGGATACGTAAGACAGCTGTCCAACCTATATTCTACGAGAAAGGAAGCCGGCCGCATCCGCTGCCGACGAAGATCGCCGACACCACCACTATTTTTACTTTGTGGAGAATAAGTTTATGATAGATTGACTAATTTTACTCTGTAAACCAAATTAAAAAGTAAATAAGAAAAATAAGGAACAACCCGGCCTTAGTTTTTTTTTCTTGTCCTGGGCCTTAATTTTGCTAGCACTATCCAAGTCAGCGAAGCTCTCAACCAACTACGGAGCTGTTGGCAGAATTTTGGCCACGCTTAGCGAACTTTTCTGCAAGAACCAGTCAGGCCTTGTTTAGATGCCCAAGTTTGGACATCCAAACTTGGGAAAAATTCTTGTAGCAACACTGTAGCGTTTCGTTTGTATTTGGTAAAAATTATCCAAATATTGACTAATTAGGTTCAAAATGTTCATCTCGCAAAGTACAATAAAACTGTGCAATTAGTTTTTTATTTCATCTATATTTAGTACTCCATATATGTGCCGACATTTTGATGTGATGGGGAATAGTAATTCTGCATAGTGGAATTTGGGAGTGAAATCTGGAATCTAAACAAGGCCTCAGTGAAATCGCCAGAAACTATCATTTTCGTCGACGATTGCATGCCACACTAACCATGTGAGTTTTCTCGATCAATACCATTTAATGTTGACGAGCCGTCAAATATTATTTTTAACGGCTTGTACCCAAGAATGTGTACAAATAAAGACATATAGAGGTAGCATTCTTACTCCACCTAGAAATTAATATTGAGAGATGATTGAAAACGTGTCCACAGTACATGCGTCTATGATAGGGTAAAGGTAACAGGCAACCTGTCAATGGGAGCAGAGTGCGCGACCACGCAGCCTAGAGCCCATTAGTTGCCGCGGTGGTGCAGATGAAGGGGGCTCGCCAACATTAGGGTTTGGGGTTTGGGGATTAATCACTAGTGGGCTTAGAAGAAGGTTTGGGGGCCGGACTAGCGGCCATAACATGGCGGTGGTGACAGGAGAGACGGTGGCTAGGCGGGGCTGAGGGGTAGAGCTTGTCGGCACCCTGCCCTGGGATTATAGGGTGGGCAGGGGCGGATTTAGGGTGGCGCGGTGAGGTGACTTTTCGCCAGCCATTGGTATTTTTAAATGCACACAGATAATTCCGCAAGCGAACAAATATCGCAGTAATTTTTACACTGAAGTATTCCAAGGTATCATATTTATATGTCCACAGAGAAACAATGATTAAAAAAGTTGATAGCTACTAGTATACCGACTAGGCTAAGATGCTGTAAGTGATAAATTATAAGATTTACGAATAAATAAAGACACGCACATAAGTGATAAATTATAAGTAAATCTAGCTAAACTGCGAGGACAATGGGTGAGTTTCAAGGTTCGTAAATACTTGACTCCGTTATATATAAAAGATGTATAAACAATAATTGGATTGAGTCTAATTTTATTTTTTAGGTTAATAGGAGGTATGAGCCGCCACTTGGTTCCCGGGATAATTCAACTAGTCCTCTTGATCTCCTTTTGGAAACTCTCGTCTTGTTTGTTTCTTCAAAAAAAATCTTAGTAGGGGGATACATCCTTTCTGTCCGCCGATCCATAATAATGCAACTAAAATGAGTACTTATGAACTGAGTATAGCTCAGTTGGTTGGTCTTTCTTGTGGTGGAACCTGTCTACCTAGGTATCAACTTTTACACGAGTGCTTGTATGTTTCTAGATTTAAATTAGGATTTGACAGAACTTTTTTTATAGTGGTCGGAGGTGTGTCCCTCGATGGTGAGGCACCTATAGTGAATTCATCAATCTCAAGATTTTTCGGCCTAACTTAGTTCTTTAGAGGTGCCATAAGAGAGTTGATTGTGTGCAGGTAGGTTTACTGTAGTGAGTGTGCGCTTGTATATGTTGCATATGTTTTCTTCCGTGTGTAGGCGGTGATGATCTGAGCTGATTTCGTATTGTGGTGAAATTAAGTACTTTTGCAGCCAGTAACAGCCATATTAGGCCTTGTTTAAATTGCAAATTTTTGTAATTTGGACACTATAGCACTTTATTTGTATTTGGTAAACATTGCCAATTATAGATTAATTAGGCTCAAAAGATTAATCTCATGGTTTACAATCAAATTGTACTATTAGTTATTTTTTTACCTATATTTAATCCTTCATGCATGGGTAAACATTGATGTGATGGAGAGAATGGAAAAACTTAGAACTTTTACTTTGCTCTAATCTAAACAAGGCCTTAGCGTGGTATTTCGAACAAGTGCCTACGTTACGTTGTACGGGGTCTGAAAAGAAACAAAAACAAGTATCAGGTAAATTAGACCGTATGAAAGGTGCAGCTCGGTCAAATGTTTCATTCGAATTCTCACAAGCAAAAATAGAATACACGACCAATTACATGCATATAAACACACATTATGGAGTAATAAATTGATACACAACAAAACGTGCGTGCATACATAACTAACACATTGCAAATAGTAAACCATCAAAGAAGGAAAGGAACAAGACACAATAAGAAACGAATGCCACTAGCTAGGCACATACGACGGTTACATTAGTTCCATTGACGAAGTTTACATGCCAGCAGAAGGACCTGACAGTGAACGGCAATGTGGTACCCAGTCCGTACCTGAACCACACCTTGGCCTCCACCACCACCAGGCTGTCGTTGGGGGCATTCACGTAGAACGAGTACCCGTAGACAGCGGAGGCGCCGAAGCAGGCGTCTCTCCCCGGCGGGTGCCACTTGCGGGCGTCTGTGGCGGAGCGCAGGACGAACGCAGAGGTGCGGACCCAAGCTCCATCCGTGGGGCCGTACCAGATCTCGGCGTCGACGGGGCCGTACCTCACCTCCGTGCGCGAGCTGTTGTTCTTGGCCACCAGGGTAAAGTTCAGGTGCGTACCGACGATCTTTTGGGTATCGTTACTATGGTGGTAGCCGACAATCTTGGCTTGCCTGACTTCGAAGGAGATGCTTGCTGGGGCGAGGCTGATGGAGATAGAGGCCGTGGCGGCGATGAGGACTAGCGTTACCACCACAGCTGCCGAGATGGACCGCTTGGCAGTCCACCTGCGGCTGCGGCGCAGACAAGGGATGACGACCATAGATGTAGATGGTGAAATTAACAAGCTTGCTACCTAGTCGATGCAATGGCCGACGGGTGATGACGAGGAGTATATACCTTATTAGCTAGCTAGAGTGTCACCACTGCAAGTTTATGTATTAATATAGAGAGCGTGAGAGAGTATACATGCACGCATATGCATGTATTATACTCCCTCCGTTTAAATTGTAGTTCATTTTGACTTTCTGGTGCATGCATTTTGTTATATGCCTATATAAATAATGTGTCTAGATATAAAGCAAAATGCATGCACTAAAAAAGTCAAAATAAACTATAATTTAGAATGGAAGGAGTATATATTAGTAGAAATAAGTAGGAAGTACAGCTCATTCACTGCTCTCAAACTCGAATATCTCCATGGATGAGGATGTTGTTGTTGTTAGGGAGAGACTAGAGATAGGAGACAAAAAATTATATGGAATTATATATATGGATCAAATTTAGGCCAAACACACAGGTTTCTGAAAAATAGAACTCCAAAGTAGCCGTGCTGCATTTTTCAAACCGACCCGAGCTAATTTCTTCAAACGAGTACAAAACATGATTTTCGTGTTGAAAACTCCTCTGATCTTGTGAAAATTGTAGATATTATATGGAATAGGCAAATGAAAAATGGTACCTTGCATCGGCCATGATACAATTTTGATTTTTGAGTCACAGCAAGATCATTGCTAATAACAATGTTTGCTAGTATACAAGGAATGGTTCAATTAGATGCAGGGTTGATCGACCACTTTGTGAGGGTTCACCTAACAAGCCTGCACCCAAGGGCGAAAAGAAATGCCAAACCCTCACAACAATCAAGACTTGGAATGATTCTTCAAGTGAAGAAGAAGTCAAGCACAAGAGATTTGGCTGCTAGCAATCATCCTAAATCTCTTTGTATATTTGTCTTATGGAGGGAGGTAAATGTTGAAAGCGCAATTCTAAGCAAGAGTGATGATGTAACCCCTTTCTATAAAAGGTCTTACAAAAACTATAATTTTCTTAAAGAAGTTTGCACTAAACCAAAGAAACTATTCAAAGAATTAAAAGATAAGTTAGCTAGATTAACATCTAGTTAGAAATAGTTTGCAAATTTGAAATCTTTGCAAATCTTGATATGTGGATCTAACTAGTAAATTGACAAACTTAAGGCTAGTGCAAACACCCCGATTAAGACATCTAAGTGTCAGATATATGGGCCCAAGGTACTTCATCGCCCATATAATCAGCCCATACCTGTCTATTGGGCCAAAGACGACGAGGAGTGAGGTCCACGTAGGTTGGGCATATCTGCAAGCTTGAAGATCAAGTCATTCCAAGGATATCTAATGCCGTCATATCTAGGTGATAAGATAGAATCAATCGGTTAGACCTTCCATCTAACAAGGTAGGGAACACACCTATTAACCAATTGGATCTAATATAACCTTACCCCCAGACTATATAAGGAGGGGTAGGACCTCTCGATCGGGATCTCATCATCTACATTGTAGTATAGAGCTACAATGAGCAACTCCTGTAATAGAGGACACACAAATACAAAGAGAACTACATTAAACTAGATGTCGGAGTATAATCCACTCTCAACACAAACTATGTGCCTCAGAACCAGTATAATCCCTATGTCTCATGTACTACCCATCTGGTTCATCTTACGCGAATACGCTGATAGGTATTGTCGGAGTAAATTCTTGAAATGTCACACTTGTTTGATATACTTAAAAATGATGTCTTACTTCTTGTGATGATCTTATTGAATTAGGCTCACCCCTTTAAATCAAGTTTGTGTTGAGAGTGTCAACGTGTGTAGATTCATACACACAAGAAATTGCAATAAAGAATGTGCTCCTCAAGCAAGAAATGGATCACCTCTCGGGACATGACTGTGTTAAAAGGCAAGACTAAGAAAAGCCCAACTTCATCCAAATAACACTGACAAGGGAGTAAAGATGTTTGATGAGGGTGTAACCGTGGTTTGCTACACATCTGCAACATGGAGGGCCACAAGTCCTATGAGTGCAAAGTCAAACGGGGAGAAAACAAGGAAGAGAAAAATAAAAAGAAGACAAGCAAGCTCTCCAACATCTACACCAACAAGGTGGATAAGAAGGTGACTACACGTCTACACCTTTCCTATCGAAAACTATTACAAGGTGGTTTTCGCAACAAAAAAAAAAAAACTATTACAAGGTGGTGGCAGTTTAGGTGACCAAGCGCTAAACTAGAGGTAGTGGGGACAAAAAAAGTTTATAAAGGGAACCAAAAAGCGCAACTACAAAATACAAACTGAGCTATCCAAGCCGCTATTATCACCGCCAGTGATTGAATGGTCTGCAACTTGATTGTGGGACTCATTAGCCAACTCATTGTGGTGTGCACCATATGATCCAATAAGGACTGTGTTACACCGACAGATCATTAAAAGTCCAACTTGACTTAAGCCAGTCTCAGTGGGGAGTTTCATAGCGTTATTTTCAAAACTGCCATGTCATGTGAAATGAAATAAAACTCGGATGAAACTCTCACTCTCAATGCAAAGTTTTATTCTAGAGTTTTATAGGCATTTAATTTCATGACTCATAGAGAGTTGGTAATCGTGCCAAGAGAGTTTCATCCCCATGACACTCATTTCTTCTCTCTCTTCTTAAATGCAGTGCCATATCATCAAAAGTGCTGATATGGCAAGCTATTTGATACAAATGAAACTCATATGAAATTTCGATTAAGACTCGCTGACTCGTTTGCATGGTTACTAGAGTGCACCGTATGTGGCTTTTTTTTTGTGTGGCCTCATGACATATATCGTCTAGTGGCCCAATTGACTGTGTGTCACAAGCTCACTACTACATATAGCAATTTTGAGACGGTCGTTTTCGATTAACGGAGGCTGGAAAAGGCATTCGCCTTCAGCAAAACACTTCTGTTAATCAGGCTTTTCGGAGACTTGCGTTGATTAATAGAGGCGCAGGCTCCTTAACACACCCGCCTCCATTAATAGTTTCTCGACGATATCTGTAACTTGGTGGTTGAAGACTCTTTTATTTGAATTCGTTTAAGGTTCCAGATATTAATTTCAAAATAAATACAAAAAGAAAATATAGTACTCTTTTTTGTAGCAAGCAGGCATCTCCTTTAGACCCAAACAAAGCTATTCTGTCAAGCGGATCCATGTATTTGCAATGTGTACGTCTGCCATCATTTGATCTATCCGTCGTGTCTGTCTTTTCCCTTTTTCCTAAATATCATCGGACGGATCTTCTTAGCTTGATTGCTAGGTAACCTCTTAAAGGGATCAAAGTGCCCATCGTGTCCATTGGCATAGGCTTTTCAGTTTCCAGGCTACATTTGAAAGCCCAAAAAAGAGAGAGAGCATCTTACATATACTGAAAGCATATATAGCTAGGTTGGGTCATCTCAACGTTACATTTGATCTTTGATATATCTGTCATTTTCGCGAGCCCCACAAACATTTCTCGTGTTGCACATACGCATAAAATTAGTGATAGCTGCGATCATGATTTGATTATGTGGTCAAATTAAATTAGACATAATATAGTACTTTTTTTTTGTAGCAAGCAGGCATCTGCTTTAGACCCAAACAAAGCTACTATATCAAGCGTACGCCAGATCCATGCATTTGCGTGTGTCTGCCATCATTTGATCTATCTGTCGTGTCTGTCTTTTCCCTTTTTCTAAATATCATCGGACGACGGATCTGCTTAGCTTGATTGCTAGGTAACCTCTTAAAGGGGCCAAAGTGCCTATATCGTCCATTGGAATAGGCTTTTCAGTTTCTAGGCTAAAATTGAAAGCCCCTGAGCATCTT
The DNA here is from genome assembly GCA_018135685.1 of Themeda triandra. NCBI lineage: Eukaryota > Viridiplantae > Streptophyta > Magnoliopsida > Poales > Poaceae > Themeda > Themeda triandra. Next base: position 743,965 of record JAENPR010000066.1, on the reverse strand, counting down.
ACATATACTGAAAGCATATATGTCTTGGATCATCTGAACGTTACATGTACATCTTCATTTGGTCTCTGATATATCAGTCTTTTTCGCGAGACCCACACGGATTTCTCTTCTTTTGATAAATATAAAAGTGTCTGCATCCATGAGGGTATTGCGATTCAAGGAAGACGTGCGTACAAAGCTGCCTCAACCAACTCGATCGCACAGAGCGCAGCCTAAAAAGGGAGAGAAATTATTAGGAACAAGAGAGCTTCTAGAAGCTAGCAAAACTTCCTCGTCACAAACGTGGTGGTGACGGCAGGCTGCAGTGCAAACCGACATCAGGAGAAAAGCACACCGGAGATTCTCAAAGAATAAATAGCACTAGCTACTACAGATATATTTTTTTTTTTGACAAGAAGCTACTACAGATATATTTGTCGAGACATCTTCTTTAACAGAGACTTACAGCTTAATCCACAACCGCCTCTTATAATATTTTCTGAAATAAACCGTCTCCAAAAATGTATTTGTCGAGACACTGCTATTTTCCATTGTCTCTACAAATTGATTTCTATAAAAATCGATTTGTAGAGGCGGCTCTGTCTAGAGCCGTCCCTAAAAATAGGGGAAGCACATTGAATTGTTAAAATAATCTCAGATAGAGCCAAAGTTGTCGTAGATCTCGAAAAATTATACAACTTTGTAGCTGACAATTTTCTTCTTTCGAAATTGTTTCAAGAAAATTTATATTTAGGTTTTTATTTGGAACTCAAAATAATCAAATGATCTAAACATAAGTTGTAGATCTCGATGGGTGCAGCACTCCTGCACCCAACAGCATATATATCAGTCGGACCAGCGGCAGTACAACCAACAACTATAGCTAGCAAGCTACCTGTACCTAGAGACCAGAGCACACAACAATTAACAGTAGACATGGCAGCATTCTGGTGTGGCGAGCGCATGCCGAGAGGATTGTTGTGCGTCACCGTGGCGCGGTGGATTGTAGCAACAGTGGTGGGTGCGCTTGCCATTACCGTCCTGTTGCTGGTGCTCACCGTCGGCATCAGCTCAGAGGACAAGATGACTGTCAAGGTCAGCCACGGGCATTTCCAGGTGGCCAATGCTCTGTGGAAGATGGAACAGTTCACTCTCCCGCACTATCCAAATGATAAAAACAGCAGTCTCGAGTCCGATCGGAATTATACTCTGGCAGTGTATACACCAGCAGATGAGGTGGACATCTGGGTGAGCATGAACTTCAGAGTTCCCGGCGGCTGCGACGACCACCCCGTCTCCAACGTCACTGCGTCCGTCACCGTCTTCGACATGCCCAATGCACCGTCCTTCCTAGGGATGGTGCGGCTCGCCACTCTCGACGAGGACAATCCTCCTCGAGAAGTTTGCAACTTCTACCATGGCGCGCTGGACAGGTGGATCACTATCAACGATTCACGCACGCTAGAGTATATTGCCAAGACATATGGAGGGAGGAGCTTGCTCACAGCCATGTTGATGGTAAACACGACGACGACAACCAACTCCACCGACCCAGACGAGCCGAAAATAACCAATAACACCCACTATTGCTGGCCAGTGACGATTGGCCACACCCAAAGCATCAGAGCGGAGCCGATCACCTGCAAGCCTTGGCACCGCGTCAACTACACCGCTAGTGCTGCAGTCCTGGGGTCGTCACCTCCACCAGCACCGGTACCAACTCCCAACACTCCGCCACCGCCCCAAATCTGTGATCCTTGCGCACAAAATTAAGCCAGCAGACTCATGTACCATGCCCTTCGTGTGTAGAATATCCTTGCCTTGTGACCCAGCAGATCGATCGATCCAGCTGCTTATAGTTACTTACTTACTACTCATGTATGCATCTTTCAATTTGATTTGTGTGTTTATAATTTACTTGATCGTCTTCTTTCCTGAGGTTCCATGAATGCAAATCCCAGTAAAATTTACTGTAATATGGGAACTGCAGCAAAAGTGTGAGATTCAACAAGCACTCAAGGTGGAGGCTTGTCCAACTTTAGAAACTGCAGCAATAAGTCGTCTCATCGTGTCCTATGGACGGTCCTCTTTGTTTAGAATTGGGTTTTTAGTTGTTTTTCTTACAAAAAACTTCGTTTTTTACATGTTATTAAGTTATAATAAGCTGGTCTGATTCCCTTTTATAGAGGATGAAGCCGGATACTCTGTCCATTATCTGAAAAGTTAATTATATTGTTGTTGCCTGGATGCTGTTGTTATTGGGCTAGTTGGTGCATGTGGCTTATTCAAATGTGTTCAACAACGACTTGGAAGTAACACGGTTGTGCTGTACAAATTAAATATGTTGTACCATTGATTGTGAAGTGTTCTCTTTCTTTTCTGGTGAAAAAATACAAGGCCTTTCACCTTGTTTTGTTGTTTTTCCAGAGGTTATACATGGTGTAACCGTCTATTTTAATCAGATGAGCTTGTGGTACCCCAAATGATTGTGGGCCCTGTGTTTAATTTGATCGGACCGTTACAATCAATCTATTACATCCTGCGAGGTAATGGAGGAAATAAATATTTAATTATATTTTAGTTTTAGAAAAATAAAAGAAATCAGGAAAGTTTTAGACATGAAAATATTTTTAGACCTAATTGATGCAAAAGAAAAGATATATTGAATGCGCTAAATCTTTTATGTTTTGTACTTTTGGATACGACAATCATTCAGCTACCCTATAAAAATAACCCCTACCGTGTGAACCTACCCAAAACATACTAAAATGTGTGCATGCCATGTGTCCAACACACATGAAACTCACGTGTGTATACACATACAAAACTTTATGTGACTAGGATTGTACCCGAGCGTTGCAACGGGAATATATAATTTTTAAAAAAAATCATGATAATTCAAATTTCAGCTCAGGGATAAAATATTGCACCCATCTTTGTCATGGCGGGTAGGCCTAGACATTTTGGTAAAAAACCATGACAATTCAAATTTAAGCATGAGGATATGGATCGCTGGCCCCTTCGTCGTGCTTGGTAAACCTGGACACTTTATGTTGTTTGGTATATCTTGATCCAGGTATTAGTGTCCCTTGCATTGCAACAGGTTCCCAAAATTTTGTGAATCAATAAGATGGGCACAGAAAACATGAACATAAGCATTCTACTCTGTCAAGTACATACAACATGGCTACTATGTTTCCAACGACTCATCCACCGAAAAAAAATATTCAGCTTCTACAAATGTGCAATCACCGATAAGAAAAATCAAGAGTTGTAATATGATGCACCGACTAAAACGTAGAAACCTCTTTTCACTGACATATGACATCTCCCCCAAGATTGTAGAACTCAGGCTTGACATTGATCTTAGAAGATTCATCAGGATACCAGAAAATACGCAGTCGACGTCCCAACAATTCTTCCAACTGGGAGCATTGTTTTAGCAGAAGACATCAGAACAAACACTGTTTAGTATAAAGCCCAAAAAGAAAAAAAAGATCTGTACAAGTAATGCAGATGAAAACAAAACTACACTACACTGACACCAGTTTATTAAACTGCATGTTTTGAATACACTCGCCGAATTGGCACATACATAATAATGCGTATCTGAATCTTTATCAGACAACTTATTTTATGGGCATTGGTGCAGATTTCTATGGACTAAACCACATGCATATTGGATTGGGTATTGAATATTGGTCATGGTTTGCATCCATCGCGTTCTCTGGATCTTGCACAAGTTTTGACGGGGAAGATAAACAACAATGTCAAGCACTTGCCTACGTGACAGAGCTCTTCAAATCTAAATTTTCTATATGGCTTAGAGAGATCAGAATCACCAATCTATTCCCTATCAGCATATGGCTTAATTGTGGCATGCTTTATTAACCCCAATTAATAGTACATGTCAGTGAGGGTTGTGGAAACAATCACATTATTCTAAAATCCAATCCTGTAAACCATATAATGGTTTGAGTGCTCCGCCTCACAAAGCCAAAGCACGAACTATATATTAGCACAAATAACACCATTTTGCATAGTCGCTGCAAAGAGCCTGGCAACTTCTAGTATTATGAGGGTCCTTAAATAGCTTGATATCAGCACATTGCAAGGTTCCGGTTTCCATGTTGACAATGCTCCCAAGAGCTGGACAACAGTGTCTATTTAATAGATTGCCAGCATCTGAATGTATCGTCCATCAGTTGGTTGATTAAACATTGAAAAGAATCACTGCAATTCCAGATTAAAAAAGAAATAGTGTCTATTATCTCTGTGCGCAAGGGATCAACAAATGATGACAAGCAGGAAATATAGATTAAACAGTCCTAATCGTCTGAAAAATAAATGCTTTGGCATGCTGCTGAAGCGAATCACTTTTCTAAAAAAAAGTAGTCCATTCCCCAAAAGCTTGTGAAGCATCATGAGTCAAGTTTGCAATAAATATAGTAACAATTTCATCTGTGCGACTGTCATTAGAACCATGGTAGAATCTCAAGCAAGTACAAGTTGGCTCAAGTACGTACAAGTGCTAAATCCGCGAACAAAGTACGTACAAGTGCTAAATCTGTGTCGAAGAATCTCGATAGAGTGGAGCGCCAGATCCGCGACTCCGCAAGATGGCTGGGGCAGGGGCGGCGCGACGACGTGGCTGGGGTGGGAGGATGCGGACGCGGAGCTTGTGCGCAAGCTAATGGCCGGCGGCGTTGGCGCTCCGGCATTGGATTCGTCGGAGTTGCTGGACCTTGGTGGGAGCGGCGCGCGAGGAGAGTGCTGCTCGTCAGATCGTGATGTCGTGCGCTGATTGGTTGCCGGACGGTTGCGAAACGAGCCGGGCGGAGTGTAGCAGGGCCCACATGTCGGCGCGATAAAAAGATAGCTCAGCGTGTGATGGAAGCCCCGGCTTCACCATGTCGGTGGTAGACGGGTCCTTTTCACGTTTCTTATAGTAGAGATGTCCACTTTACATATTTTAACGAGTTTATAATATGAGCTATGTAGAATTCTAAAATGACTCGGATCATAAAAAGTTTGACCAATTCATCCATATGTAAATAGATTATTGTATTAACTAAGGCTATTCAGTTCAAAAAAAATGTACATTTTAAGCAAAAAGAAACAAAAGTAAAATAGCAATGTATTCACGTTGAGCAAAAAAAAAGGGGTGATCATGCTGGAACCTCTCTTCCCTTACTTGAGCATTTGATCGAGAATTTTTTTTGTTTTCCCATATTAATTAATTAATTAATTAGTTAACTCAAAAAAACTAAATAAAATCAATAGCTCCGATTTATTCCAGATATTACCAAATGGATACACCGTAGCATTGCTCTAAAGTAAATTAAGGGCTCTTGCAGTGGCTTATGCAAATCCTAGAACAATAGGTGCCAACATATCCAGACACCACATTAGAGTATGCGGACAGCATTAATGAGGCGAAGGACTTGACATCTCCCATTAGCAAGCCCCCACCTCGCTACACCCTGTTCCCGAGCCCTAGTTTGTCGCGTCCCATCCGTCGATGCTGGGTCTTGTGTCCATCACTAACTGAGCCCTCATGAAACACTTGCAATATGAAACACTTGGACGCAACATAAGATGAAACAACGCTAGATGGCATGGAGAGCCTTATCATGACCTGAGGAGTCTATGTTCCTGTGGTTCCTTATGATGGCCACCCAGCCCGATTGCCACCCCACTTGGCGGCATAATCTTGGTTAGGCTTCTTCAGATCGAAAGCAAGAATAGCATTAGGTGGCACAAAAGCTGAGGTTCAGGTCTTTTACATCTTGCAATCAACGTAGACACATTAGCAACTAGGTTCGCGGACTCAAGATTTGTAATGATCTTCCCAAAGTCACCACGTGGCCAATTATTTGCATGGCCATCAGAACAAATGGGGAATTCTCAACCATTTTGCTCCAATTTTTTTAGTATGTGTTAAGTTTGGTGACAGTACGTAGCGCATGGTCTACATACATGCCGAACATTTGTCTCCTATCTAAGAGGCTATAGATAGAATTAAATCATTTACGTTTGCGGTAAGCTATTTCTAGAATTCTGATTAACATGCACTTGATTTATTATATGGAATACAATACAAACAAATGGGTGATTGACCATACAACAAATCTATAAAACCATATAAAATTACATCGCCTTTGATCAATAAGTAAAGGGTGTGGCAAACCTGGATGTCTGGATGGATGTGTGGGTCAAGACGCCCGTGCAACACACCTCCGTTCGCCTCACTCCGACTTGCACACGCACCCCATCCTCGACGCAGTGCCCGCCGCTCCTTGCATTCGGATGGCTGCGCAGCCCACACCGTCCTTCGTGCCCCCTCCCCGCACACGCACCCTAGCCCCATCACCAGTACAACCCTAAGCTCTCGGTGTTTATCTTGGTTTCTTTCTAGACTAGATGGCTATTGTTTTATATCAGCATTTCCTTGACTCGTTTCCGTTGTAGGTCTTGTTCATGGACCACCATGGATTTAGGGCCGAAGCACTCCAGCAAACATTGCCGGCTCCGGTGGACCAGCTATTTGCACCCTAGCATCAAGCATGGAAACTTTCAGTGATCTGGAGGAGAATCTCATCATCGAAAATAAAAAATTGCTTGGCAATAGGTAATTATGTGTTTTATTCCACATCAAGATCAAAGAGTGTTTCATTTGCCAATGCTCCTATATATGTGATTCCTTAGCAAAGAGACCTATGTTTTTGCTCGATCAGGTGGTATGTGATTGCGTCGTGCCTGCTAGATAGAATGAACAATGACATCATGAACTACTAGAACACCCACCTGAAGAAGAAGCTCACCAAGACGGGCGCCTAGGGGCAGCGCCTACACGGACATCCACACCACACACATCTGGGAGAATATAGTATTTACTAAGTGTATTTTGTTCAAAAAAATTATAATTTTTTATAGCAAAAAATAAAAACTAAACTAAACTAGCAATGTATTAAAGTTCAGCCACAAGGAAGGGAAAAGTTGTGTTGGCGACATGTCCAACTCGCCTGGCGTGCTTCCCCTCTGTCGATCGATGCCGCATGGATATAAATTCATTGGGCGATGTTGTACATGACCTCTCGACAGAAATCCAATCGGCAAATGGCTCGGCACTAGATTGTCGAGAAGACCGAACACGAGGAGCCAAGGGAGAGCCCACATGCACCTCGTGTTGGTTATCATGATTAGAAGCCTCGCCGCGCATAGCATCGGGAGAGGGGTCACATGGCAAAGAGAGTAGGGCATATGCACATGCACACACCATATTGGTGTATGGTGACAACATCAACGAGGCAAAGGATGTGACACACCTTGCATAATCGTTGTTTACCAGTATTCTTATTTTTTGAGCATTTTTGCACACACAAAAGAAAGTGAGTTTCCAATAGTGTATTGGCTTTGGTTTTGGCCCAATTGCAAGAGTGTGAGGCTCAACTAGCACTCATGGTGGAGACTTGTCAAACTTTGGAGACTGTATCTTTTTACGTCCCATGGACAGTCCTCTTTGTTTAGAATTAGGTTTTTGAGTTGTTTTTTTTAAAATAGTTGTTTTTCCAGTGTTATTAAGTTATGGTCTGATTCCCATTCACAATCCAGATACTCTATCCATTATCTATAAATTTAATTATATTGTTGTTGCTTGGCTGCTGTTTTTGCTGGGTTAGTTGGTGCTTCTAGCTTACTGAAATGTCCTCAACAGCTTGGAAGTAAAGACTGGTGTGTTGTGCAAATTAAATGTGTTCGACCATTGTTTAATTGTGAAGTGTTTTCTTTCTTTTTGGGTGAACATATACAAGGTTGCTCGTTCACCTAGCTAACTTCTTTTGTTGTTTAGTAGAGGTTATACACCGTCGGTTTTAACCTCAATCGTCATCTAAATGTACTATACCTACTTATGTATTTGGGCCACCATGCCTGGGCACTATTATGAGCAAGATGAGATGAGCTTGAGGTACCCCAAATGACATCATTTAGATGCCATATAGAAGCAACCCTTACCGTGCGAACTTGTCCAAAACATACTAAAATGTGTGCACGCCATAAACGTGTCCATCATACATGCAACTCATGTGTGTGTATACCCAAACAAAACTTTGTGTGATGGCCACTTTATATTTATTTTAATTGAGTATATAATATGAGCGATATAGAATTCTAACATGACTCGACTCATAAAATTTTGACCAATTAAAAAGATGAAAACCAATTAAACACCATCCATATGTATTTAGCATATTGTATTTACTAAGGCTATTCAATTCAACAAAATTATACATTTTAGCAAAAAAAATCAAAACTAAAATAGCAATATTTTCATGTTGAGAAAAAAAAAGGAAGGGGTCGTGCTGGAATCTCTTCCGTTACTTGAGGAATTGACCGAGATTTTTTTGTTTTCTCATATTAATTAATTAATTAATTAACTAACTAACTAACTTAAAAACTAAAAATTTCAATGGCTTAGGTTTATTTGAGATATTACCAAAAGGATACACCATAGCATTGCCCTAAGGCAATGGGCTTTTGCAATGGCATATGCAAATCCTGGAATAAAAGGTGGCAAAGAGAGTACGCCATATGCACATCCACACACCACACTAGTGTATGCGGAGAGCATCAATGAGGAAAAGGATGTGACATCGCTCTGCATGTGCGGGACCTTGGAGCAAGCCCCTACCTCGCTACACCCTATCCCCGAGCTCTTGTTCGTCGTGTCCCATCCATCGATGCTTGAGCCCTATGTCCTTCACTCACCAAGCCCTCATGAAACACTTAGACGCAACATAGGATGAAACAACTCCAAATGGCATGGAGATCCTCATCAGAGTTGAGGAGTCAATGTTCCTGTGGTTCCTTTATGATAGCCACCTGGGACCGATTGCCACCCGTCTTGATGGCAGAGTCTTGGTTAGGCTTCTTTAGATCAGAAGCAAGACTAGCAATTATGCGGCTAAAATACGAGTTCACGTATTTTACATCTAGCAATCAAGGAAAACATGTTAGCAACTGGGTTCTCGAACTCAAGATTGGACATGACCTTCCCAAAAACACCGCATGGCCAATGTTCTCCATGGCCATGAGAGCAGATGGGGAATTCTCAACCACTTTGCTTTATTTTTTTTGTATGTGTTAAATTTGGTGAATGTGTGTAGTGGTGGACATTTGTCCCCTACCTAAAAGGTTATAGATAGCATTAAATCATTTACATTTGTGGTGAGTAGTATCAAGAACTGCTTAACATGCACTTGCTTTATTATATGGCATTCAATACAAACAAATGAGTGATTGACCATACAACACATCTATAAAACCACACTAAATCCTAACGACTTTGATCAATAAGTAAAGGGTGTGGCTAATCCGGATGTCCGGATGGATGCTTGGGTCATGACGCCCACGCAACGCACCTCCATCTGCCTCACTTCGACTTGCACACGCATCCCACCCTCGACATTGTGCCTGCCGCTCCTCGCGTTAGGATGGCTGCAGAGCCCATGGCTTAGCTCCTTTCACCCTCCTCGTAAACGCACCCTGGCCCCATGACCGATACAACCCTTTGCTCTCAGTGTTTATTTTGGTTTCCTTCTAGACTAGATGGATACTGTTTTACATCGACAATTCCTTGACTCATATCGGTTGTTGCTCTTTCATGGACCACCATGGAACCAGTGGCAGATCTGCGGCCCAGGCCTCTAGGGCCTAGGCCTGGGCCCTAGTCATCAGCCCACGAGAAGCACATACCCCCATATGTTTTGAAGCCCAATATGAAAATTCTAAGCAACCGTCTCACTAGAGTAGGTAATTTTTTTCATCTTGTCTTGTGTGCGGTACAACGTTCTTAGCTTCTTAGAAGCCCTAGTCGTAATCAAAAGCTGGCTCTGCCACTGCATGGAACCAAGGCTAATGCGATACAGTAAGAGCTACCGGCTCTGGTGGACCAACTATTTGTGCCCTGGCATCAAGTCTGGAGACTTTAGTGACCTGGGGGAGAATCTCATCACCGAATTTCAAAAAATGCTCGGGAATAGGTAAATCCGCATTCCGTTCCACATCAAGATAAAAAAAGTCCTTCGTTTGTGAATGATCCTATATATTTGATTCCTTAGCAGAGAGCTCTAATATAACGACCTACTATGTTTTTGCTCGATCAGGCAGTTTGTGATTGCGTCGTACATGCCAGATAGAACGGGCAATGACATAGAACACCCACCTGAAGAAGAAGCTCGCCAAGACAGGCACCAAGGGGGCAGTGGGAGTAGCTGCAGACGGACTTCCACACCACATGCTAGGCGTTTAGGAGGAACCCTCCATGGACCCTGCGCCACCGGCTATCAAGCCAGAGCCGCTGCCGCAGATGCAGCTGCCGAAGCCAGCCATCAGCCTGGCGATGTACGGTTACAACATTGAGAACATTGTGTGTCTGCTAGAACACTAGAACATTAGATGTACCCTAGTATCAGGTATATGGACTAGAGTTATATATGACATGATCGAACTAACGACCCAAGAAGCCACTGAGGAGGGAGCCCACGAAGGCTTCGGCGTGCAACGAGACGTCAATATACGCACGCAACATCTAGGATCGGCATATCGAGGAGAATATATTATTTACTAAGTGTATTCAGTTCAAAAAAGTTATACATTTTATAGCAAAAAAATAAAAAATAAAAACTACACTAGCAATGTATTTACGTTCAACCCACATGGAAGGGAAAAATTGCGTTGGCGATAGGTCCAACTCGCCACACATGTTTCCCCGTGGCCGACTGATGCCGAATGGATAAAAATTCATCGGCCGGTGTTGTACATGACCTCTTGACAGAAATCCAATCAGCAAATGGCTCAGCATTGGACAGTCGAGTCGGCTGAACGCCAGGAGCTAAGGGAGAGCCAACATGCACCTCGTTCTGGCCGTCGTGATTAGAAGCTTTGCCATGTGTCATGCATCAGGAGAGGGGTCACATGGCAAAAAGAGTAGGGCATATGCACATGCACACACCACCCTAGTGTACTGTGACTATGAACGAGGCAAAGTAAGTGACACACTTTGTGTATTCATTGTTTACCGGTATTCGTATTTTTTTTTTTGTTTTTGCATGCACACACACAGAAGAATGTGAGTTTCCAGTAGTGTATTGGCTTTGGTTTCGGCCCAATTGCAAGAGTGTGAGGATCAACAAGCACTCACAGTGGAGGCTCTTGTCAAACTTTGGAGACTACGGCAATAAATCTCTTCACGCCCTACTATGGATGTTCCTCTTTGTTTAAAATTAGGTTTTGAGTTATTTTTCTTAAATTTTTGTTTTTCTAGTGTAACTAAATTATAATAAGTTGGTATGATCCCCCTTCACAAGCCCGATACTCTATCCATTATCTAAAATTTTAATTATATTAAATTCAAAAAAATATTGTAGTTGCCTGGATGCTACTGTTGTTGGGGTAGTTGGTGCTTGGCTTGTTCTAATGTCTTCAACACCTTGGAAGTAACACGGGTGTGCTATGCAAATTAAATGTGTGAAGTGTTTTATTTATTTTCCAGTGAACATATACAAGGTAGCCCTTTCACCTAGCTAACTTCTTTTGTTGTTTTCGCAGGAGTTATGCACGGTGTAACCGTCTATTTTTGCCTTAGTCGTCGTCTAAATGTACTATACATACTTACGTATCTAGGCACTAGGTCTGGGCACTCATACAAGCAAAATGAGATGAGCTTGTGGTGCCCCAAACAACATCATTTACCTACCATATACAAGTAACCCCTACCGTGCGAACATGCCAAAAACATTTAAAATGTGTGCACGCCATAAACTTTATATTTATGTGATGGACACTTTACATTTATTTTAGTTGAGTACGTAATAGTAGCGATGTAGAATTCTAACTTGACTCAGATCATAAAAATTTAGGCCAATTTTTAGAAAAAAAAAATTGAAAACCAATTAAACTTAGTACATATGAAAATGGAACGTTGTATTTAATAAGGTTATTCAATTCAACAAAATTATACTTTTGCAAAAGAGCAAAACTGGGAGCCGCAGCTTTATGTTGCTATGTAGAAATGCAGTTATATTTGAAAACAAACAACCTTCTTTTCTACAGGTCATTTACTCAACTACGCACTGGCTTCGTACATGGTCTATCCTTCAGAAGCCTATTTCCCAGGAGGTGGTTGTAGTGCCTTCGCAATTCTTGGCGAAGGTGGCCAAGGAGTTTTTTACCCGGTCACATGGGTGGCGGTCTTGTCTACGGATTGATAGTCATTAGGATGCACCGGAACTAGTTTTTCTTTTTGTTTCATGCTTTGGGTTGTGTGCCTTTTAGGAAGAGGCCGGGAGGATTTGAAGATGTTGTATCACCTTGATGTAACTTTCTTGAAATTAATAAAGCTTCCCTTTTCAAAAAAAAATATGAATATGGAATGTTGTATTTAATAAGGTTATTCAATTCAACAAAATTATACATTTTGCAAAAGAACAAAACCATAATAACAGTGTATTCACGTTGAGCAAAAAAAGAAAACGGTAGTGCTAGAATCTCTCTTCCGTTGTTGAAGGATTTGATTGAGATTTTTTCTCATATAATTAATTAATTAGTTAGCTTAAAAGCTAAAAAATCAATGGCTCATATTTATTCAAGCTATTACCAAGAGGATACACTGTAGCCTGAAGGAAATGGGCGCTTGCAATGACATATGAAATATCCTAGAACAATAGGTGGTGTAATACAGGATTTTGTAACATTTTGCACGGCATTCATATTTATGCCCGTTTATAAAATTTGTATTAATTGCATTGGTCGATATTTGCACATTAAGTGATGAATTTATTCACGGTCAGGCTACTGAATATTAAGCATTGGTCTTCAGATTTCACTGGTCTGTTAGTATGTGCATTGAATATTAAGCAAGCAAGATGTAACATATATATATACACAGTCATGCAGTTGTTAGCATGTGCCTTGAATGTAATGTTCTCATGAGGTTGAACTGAAAGAGATAGCTTGTAATGTGTCATTCTCAGATCTTTGGAAATATTTATAGGCATGACAGATTGTTAGAGGCCAATTGTGAATTAGGCCCTATGTGATTCAGTAGTAGTCCTAACGGTGTGTTGACGTGACAGATGATGCTTGTACGTGCTCCCTGGTGTATGTGCATATATACGCTAGTGTTTTATTAACTAGAACTTGTCAACGTGATTCAGATGTGTGGCATGATGACTGAGCTATGCTGTCGTCCCCTGTCTTTGTGTATGGTGAAATCAGAGTTTGGCAGATATGTTGTGGCGTTTGATGAAGTTATGATTAAATTTCTAGACCGACGAGGCTAGAAAAATGAGTTATTAGTTCATTCCGTGACCGACGAGGCCGGAGATACTTGGCCCTGACCGACGAGGCAGGGTATTTATTCGCTCGTGACCGACGAGGCCGAGCACTCTTACAGACTTCACATTAGACTCCATGACATACACCACTGACCGACGGGACTGACAATTTATTATTTAATATTGTGCTATTATGCTTGCATATTTGGAGATCACAACTCAAGACCCGGAGACACGACCATCATAGCAGCTTAATCGGAGGTCTTCCATAGAAGTTAGTCTATGGATGTAATTAACCGGCAACCTTACGAGGCCCCGGGAACCAAGAACTACATGTCGACCTGTACTTCAGATGTGTTAGGCGCAATGAAATGTAAATCCCAAGTGGGAACGTGTACTTTGTAATTCTCCAAAGAATTAATAAAGATCGAGTTCCCCGAGATTGTTGTCTATTTAATTTACTTTGTATATAATAGTATACTGGCACGCCCGCGCTATTATTTATTTACCCACGTGTTAGGACCTAACTCCCCGGTAGTCGGGAGATGTTTCTTTTTGGCGAAACAGGTGGCAAAGAAAGTACGCCATCTAAACATCCACACACCAAACTAGTGTATGCTGACAGCATCAATGAGGCAAAGGACATGATATCTCTCCACGTGTGCGGGTCCCAGGAGCAAGCCTCCACCTCACTGTATCCTATCCTCGAGCCCTAGTTTGTTAGGTCCCATCCCTCGACGCCCGAGCCCTGTGTCCATCACTCACCGAGCCCTAATGAAACACTTGCAACCTGAAACACTTGGATGAAACATAAGATGAAACAACTCAAGAAAGCATGGAGAGCTTTATCATAAGCTGAGGAGTCCATCTTCATGTGGTTCCGTATGATGGCCACACGGCCTGATTGCCACCCATCTTGACGGTAGAGTCTTGGCCAGGCTTCTTCGGGTCGGAAGAAAGACTAGCAATTAGGGAACACAAAAGTCGAGGTTTAGGTATTTTTACATCTGGCAATCAACATAGACACATTAGCAACTGGGTTTTTAGAGTCAAGCTTGGCCATGATCTTCCCAAAGTCACCACGTGGCCAATGTTCTGCATGGCCATGAGAGCAAATGGGGAATTCGCAACCACTTTGGTCCAACTTTTTTGGTATGTGTTAAGTTAGATTATAGTGTGTAGCGCATGGTCTGCATCATGTGACGAACATTTGTCTCCTACATAAAGGGTTGTAGATAGCATTAAATCTTTTTTGTTTGTGGTGAGTTGTATCCAGAATTCTGCTTAACATGCAGTTGATTTATTATATGGAATGCGACACAAACAAATGATTGATTCACTATAAAACACATTTATAAAACCACATTAAATCCCAACTCCTTTGATCAATAAGTAAAGGGTGTGTCTAGTCCACATGTCCGGATGGATGTTGGGTCATGACGCACGCGCAACGCACCTCTGTACATCCACCTCACTCCGACTTGCATAAGGATCCCACCCTCGACACTGTGATTGACGCTCCTCATGTCGGGATGGCTGCACAGCCCGTCGCCATCCACCTTGCCCCCTTCTCGCACGCGCACCATAGCCCCATCACCGGTACAACCCTATGCTCTCGGGGTTTATCTTGGTTTCTTTATAGACTAGATGGTATTGTTATGTATCAGCAATTCCTTGACTCGTTTCCACTGTTGCTCTTTCCTGGACCACCATGGAACCAGGGCTGATGCGCTGCAGCAAGAGCTATCGGCTTCTGTGGACTAACTATTTGTGCCCTGGCATCAAGACTGGAAATTTTAGTGACCTAGAGGAGAATCTCATCATCGAACTTCAAAAACTACATGGTAATAGGTAATTCCACGTTTCGTCCCACATCAAGATCAAAGAGTCCTTCATTTGTGGATGACCCTATTTATGTGATTCCTTGGAAAAGAGCCCTAATATAAGGACTTAATGTGTTTTTGCTCGATCAAGTGGTCTATGATCGCATCATACATGCCGGATAGAATGGACAATGACATCAAGAACTACTGGAACACCCACCTCAAGAAGAAGCTCACCAAGATGGGCATCAAGGAGCAGTCGAAGCAGCACCAGGCTGCAGACAGACTTCAACAGCACACATCAAGTGTTCCAGGAGGCACTCTCCATCGACACTGCGCCACTATCCATCAAGCCAGAGCCACTACCATAGACGGAGCTATCGAAGAAAACCATCAGCCTGGCGATGTACGCTTATAGCATCGAGAGCATTGTGCGTCTGCTAGAACTGGAAGGCTCGATGAGTAGTATATATGACATGATCGAACTATAGGACCAAGAAGCCACTGAGGAGGGAGCACACGAAGGCTTTGATAGGTTACCGAGACATCAAGATACGCACGCTACCAGCATCCAAGATCGGCATATCTTAGAGAATAAAGTATTTACTAAGTGTATTTGGTTCAAAAAAAGTTATACATTTTTATAGCAAAAAATAAAAACAAAACTACACTAGCAATGTATTTGCGTTCAACCCACAGGGAAGGAAAAATTGTGTTGGGGATAGGTCCAACTCACCTCGCGTGCTTGCCCTTGACCGATCGATGCCGCATGGATATAAATTCATTGGGCGTGATATACATGACCTCATAACAAAAATCCAATCGGCAAATGGCTCGGCACTGGATTGTCGAAAAGATTGAACGCGAGGAACCAAGGAAGAGCCCAAATGCACCTCGTGTTGGTCATCATGATTAGAAGCCTCGCCATGCATCGTGCATCGGGAGAGGGGTCACATGGCAAAGAGAGTAGGGCATATGCACATGCACTCACCACCCCGGTGTACTTTGACAACATCAGGAAAACGATGTGACACACCTTGGGTATTCATTGTTTACCTGTATTTGTATTTTTGCGCACACACACACAGAGAGAGAAGAATATGAGTTCCCAATAGTATAGTGGCTTTGGTTTTGGCCCAACTGCAAGAGTGTGAGGATCAACAAGCACTCACGGTGGAGGCTTATCAAACTTTGGAGACTACGGCAATAAATCTCTTCACATCCTACAGATGGTCGTCTTTGTTTAGAATTAGGTTTTGAGTTGTTTTTCTAAAAAATGTTTTCCAGTGTTATTAAATTATAATAAGTTGTTCTGTTCACCCTTCACATGCCGGATACTCTATCCATTATCTAAAAAGTTAATTATATTGTTGTTGCCTGGCTGTTCTTGTTGTTGGGTTAGTTGGTGCCTAGCTTGTTCTAATGTCTTCAACACCATGGAAGTAATATGAGTGTGCTGTGCAAATTAAATGTGAGTTTTCTTTCTTTTCTGGTGAACATATACAAGGTAGCCCTTTCACCTAGCTAACTTCTTTTGTTGTTTTTGAAGGGGTTATACACGATGCAACCGTCTGTTTTTGCCCCAATCATTATCTAAATCTACTATACCTACTTACATATCTAGGCCACTGGGCCTGGGCACTGGTACAAGCAAAATGAGATGAGGGGCACTGGGACAAGCAAAATGAGATGAGATTGTGGTACCCCCAAACGACATCATTTAGCTACCATATACAATTAACCCCTATCGTGCGAACCTTCCCAAAACATTCTAAAATGTGTGTACGCCATAAACATGTC
The DNA here is from genome assembly GCA_018135685.1 of Themeda triandra. NCBI lineage: Eukaryota > Viridiplantae > Streptophyta > Magnoliopsida > Poales > Poaceae > Themeda > Themeda triandra. Next base: position 727,026 of record JAENPR010000066.1, on the reverse strand, counting down.
CAACATACATGCAACTCATGTGTGTGTATGCATATATGTGATGGCCATTTTACATTTATTATAAGTGAGTACATAATAGTAGTGATGTAGAATTCTAACATGACCCGGATTATAAAAATTTTGACCAATTTTAAGACAAAAATATGAAGACCAATTAAACTTCATCCATATGTATATAGAACATTGTATTTACTAAGGCTATTCACCTCAACAAAATCATACAATTTTTAGCAAAAAAATCAAAACTAAAACAACAATGTATTCATATTGAGCAAAAAAAAAAGAAAGGGGTAGTGCTAGAATCTCTCTTCCGTTACATAAGGGTTTGAATGAGATTTTTTTCTCATATAATTAATTAATTAGTTAACTTAAAAGCAAAAAAATCAATAACTCAGATTTATTCAAGCTATTACCAAGATGATACACCGTAGCATTGCCCTAAGGCAATGGGCTCTTACAATGGCATATGCAAATCCTAAAACAATAGGTGGCAAAGAGAGTACACCATCTACACATCCGCACATCTCACTAGTGTATGCTCACAGCATCAATGAGGCAAAGGACGTGATATCTCTCTGCGTGTGTGGGACCTAGGAGCAAGCCCCCACCTCGACGCATCCTGTCCCCGAGCCCTAGTTTGTCGTGTCACATCCATCGATGCCCAGGCCTTGTGTCCATCACTCACCGAGCCCTCATGAAACACTAGCAACATGAAACACTTTGGACGCAACATAAGACGAAACAAATCCAAATGGCAAGGAGAGCCTTATCATGAGAAGAAGAGTTCCTTATGATGGCCACCCGACCCGATTGCCACCCCTCTTGACAACAAAGTCTTAGTCAGGCTTCTTCAAATCGGAAGCAAGACTAGCAACTAGGAAGCACCAAAGTCTAGGTTTAGTTATTTTACATCTAGCAACCAACATAGACACATTAGCAACTAGGTTTTCAGACTCAAGCTCGGCCATGATCTTCCCATTGTCACCGTGTGGCCAATGTTCTCCATATGGCCATGATAGCAAATGGGGAATTCTCAACCGCTTTGGTCAATTTTTTTGGTATGTGTTAAGTTAGATTATAGTGTGTAGCGCATGGTCTACATCACGTGCCATACATTTCTCTCCTACCTAAAGGGTTATATATAGATAGCATTAAATCCTTTATGTTTGTGGTGAGCTGTATCTAGAATTCTGCTTAACATGAACATGATTTATTAAATGGGATGCAATACAAACAAATGATTGATTTACCATAAAAACACATTTATAAAACCATATTAAATCCCAACTCCTTTGATCAATAAGTAAAGGGTGTGGCTAGCCCGCATGTCTGGATGGATGCGTGGGTCATGACTCTTGCGCAATGCACCTCCGTCCACCTTGCTCTGACTTGCACAAGGATCCCACCCTCGACACTGTGATCGCCGCTGCTCATGTCGGGATGGCTGTGTAGCTCGTCACCGTCCACCTTGCCCCCTACTCACACGCACACCCTAGCCCATCACCGGTACAACCCTATGCTCCCTGTGTTTATCTTGGTTTCTTTCTAGACTAGATTGTATTATATAGGTGATTCATTGACTCGTTTCCGTTGTTGCTCTTTCCTGGACCACCGTGGAACCAGGCCTGATGCACTGCAGCATGAGTTGCAAGCTCTGATGGACTAACTATTTATGCCCTGGCATCAACCCTGGAAACTTCAGTGACCTAGATGAGAATCTCATCATCGAACCTCAAAATTTACATGGTATGTAATTCCACATTCCATTCCACATCAATATCGAAGAGTTCTTCGTTTGTGGATGATCCTATTTATGTGAATCCTCAACATAGAGCCCTAATATAAGAGAGTAGGGCATATGCATATGCACACACCACCCTAGTGTACCGTGACAACATTAGGCAAAGGATGTTACACATCTTGGGTATTCATTATTTACATGTATTCGTATTTTTGGACACACACAAAAGAATGTGAGTTTCCAATAGTGTATTGGCTTTGGCTTTGGCCCAATTGCAAGAGTGTGAGGATCAACAAGCACTCATATGGTGGAGGTTTACCAAACTTTGGAGACTACGACAATAAATCTCTTCACATCCTACGGATGGTCGTCTTTGTTTAGAATTAGGTTTTGAATTGTTTTTCTTAAAATAAGTTGGTCTCTTCAGCCTTCACAAGCCCGATACTCTATCCATTATCTAATAATTTAATTATATTGTTGTTGCCTGGCTGTTCTTGTTGTTGGGTTAGTTGGTGTCTAGCTTGTTCTAATGTCTTCAACACCATGGAAGTAATATGAGTGTGCTGTGCAAATTAAATGTGTTCTACCATTGATTAATTGTCAAGAGTTTTCTCTCTTTTCTGGTGAATATATACAAGGTAGCCCTTTCACCTAGCTAATTTCTTTTATTGTTTTTGAAGGGGTGTTATGCACGGTGCAATCGTCTATTTTTGCCCCAATCATCATATAAATGTACTATACCTACTTACATATCTAGGCCACTGGGCCTGGGCACTGGTACAAGCAAAATGAGATGAGATTGTGGTACCCCAAACGACATCATTTACCTACCATATACAAGTAACCCCTATCGTGCGAACCTGCCCAAAACATTCTAAAATGTGTGCATGCCATAAACATGTCCAACATACATGCAACTCATCATGTGTGTCTATGTACATATGTGATGGCCACTTTACATTTATTTTAATTGAGTACATAATAGTAGCGATGTAGAATTCTAACATGATTCAGACCATAAAAATTTTGACCAATTTTAAGACAAAAGTATGAAGACCAATTAAACTTCATCCATATGTATATAGAACATTGTATTTACTAAGGCTATTCAACACAACAAAATTATACAATTATAGCAAAAAAAAAATCAAAACTAAAATAGCAATGTATTCACGTTGAGCAAAAGAAGGAAGGGGTAGTGCTGGAATCTCTCTTCCATTACTTAAGGGTTTGAACGAGATTTTTTTCTCATATAATTAATTAATTAATTAGATAACTTAAAATCCAAAAAAATCAATGGCTCAGATTTATTCAAGCTATTACCAAGAGGATGCACTGTAGCATTGCCCTAAGGTGATGGGCTCCTGCACTGGCATATGCAAATTATGGAACAATAGGTGGCAAAGAGAGTACACCATCTACACGTCCGCACACCTCACAGCATCAATGAGGCAAGGGATGTGATATCTCTCTACATGTGTGGGACCCAGAGCAAACTCCCACCTCGAGGCATCCTGTCCCTGAGCCCTAGTTTGTCGCGTCCCATCCCTTGATGCCTAGACCCTGTGTCCATCACTCACCGAGTCCTCATGAAACACTAGCAGCCTGAAACACTTTGGATGGACACTTTGGATGCAACATAAGATGAAACAAATCCAAATGGCAAGGAGAGCCTTATCATGAGCAGAGGAGTCCATCTTCCTATGGTTCCTTATGATGGCCACCCGGCCCGATTGCCACCCCTCTTGACAGCAAAGTCTTGGTCAGGCTTCTTCAAATCGGAAACAAGACTAGCAATTAGGCAGCACAAAAGTCGAGGTTCAGATATTTTACATCTAGGAATCTACATAGATACATTAGCAACTGAGTTTTCAGACTCAAGGTCGGCCATGATCTTCCCAAAGTCACCACGTAGCCAATGTTCTCCCTGGCCATGAGAGCAAATGGAGAATTCTCAACCACTTTGCTCCAATTTTTTTGGTATGTGTTAAGTTTGGTGATAGTGTATAGTGCATTGTCTACACCACGTATCGGACATTTGTCTCCTGCCTAAAAGGATATAGATAGCATTAAATCTTTATGTTTGTGGTGAGCTGTATCTAGAATTCTGCTTAACATGCACTTGATTTATTATATGGGAATGCAATACAAACAAATGATTGATTCACCATAAAACACATTTATAAAACCACATTAAATCCCAACGCCTTTGATCAATAAGTAAAGGGTGTGGCTAGCCCGCATGTCTGAATGGATGTGTGGGTCATGACGCCCACGCAACGCACCTCCGTCCACCTTGTACCGACTTGCACACGCATCCCACCCTCAACATCATGCCCGCCACTCCTCGTGTTGGGATGATTGTGCAGCCCATCATCGTCCCCCTTTCCCCCTTCTCACACACGCACCCTGGCCCCATCACCGGTACAACCCTATGCTCTTAGTGTTTATCTTGGTTTCTTTCTAGACTAGAAGACTATTGTTTTGTATCGGTGATTCCTTGACTCGTTTATGCTGCTGCTCTTTACTGGACCACCATGGAACCAGGGCTGATGTGCTGCAGCAAGATCTGGTCTAGTGGACTAACTATTTGTGCCCAGACATAAAGCTTGAAACTTCAGTGACCTGGAGGAGAATCCAATAATCAAACTTCACAATTGCATGAGAATAGGTAATTCCGCATTCTGTTGCACATCAAGATCAAAAGAGTCTGTCATTTGCGGGTGATCCTATTTATGTGATTGCAGAGATCCCTAATATAATGAACTATTGTTTGCTCGATCAGGTGGTTTGTGATCGCATCATACATGCCAGATAGAATGGCCAATGACATCAAGAACTACTGGAACACCCATCTAAAGAAAGAAGCTCGCCAAGACGGGCACCAAGGAGCAATTAATGGAAGCGGCACCTGTAGACGGACTTCCACACCACACATTAGGCATTCTAGAAGGCACTCTTCATGGACACTGCACCACCGGCCAAAAGACAGAGCCGTTGCCGCGGATGCAACTACCGAAGCCAGCCATCAGCCCGGCAATGTACGCTTATAACATCGAGAACATTGTGTGTCTGCTAGAACTGGAAGGCTAGATACACCCCTAGTGTCAGATATATGGACCAGGATTATCCTCACCACCAGGATATATGACATCATTAAACTATCAACCCAAGAAGCCACCGAGGAGGGAGCCCTCAAAAGCTTCGGCAGGCGACCAAGACGTCAAGATACGCATGCTAACAACATCCAGGATCGGCATATCTGGGAGAATATAGTATCTATAAGTTTATTACGTTCAAAAAAATATACATTTTATAGAAAAAAAAAAAAAAACAAAACTTGTAATGTATTTACGTTCTGCCCACAAGGAAGGGAAAATTGTGTTGGTGAGAGGACCTACTCGCCTCGCAAGCTTTCCCGTGAATGATCAATGCAGCATGGATAAAAACTTCATTGAGCGGTGTTGTACATGACCGCTCGATAGAAATCCAATCAGCAAATGGCTTGGCACTTGACTGTCGAGTCGAGTGAACGCGAGGAGATGAGGGAGAGCTGACATGCACCTCGTGTTGGCCATCATGATTATAATCTTTGCCACGCGTGGTGAATCGGGAGAGGAGTCAAATGGCAAAGAGAGTAGGGCATATGTAGATGCACACACCACCCTGGTGTACGATGGCTACAACAATGAGGCAAAGGATGTGACACACCTTGTGCAATCATTGTTTACCGGTGATAGACTAGAAGAAGGTATGCAACATTTTTTGCAACAACTAGTTGATCCAGGACTATCCACAGCCTCACCATACTTGCATCACGCTGAGTATGACGAAGGGCTTCTTCCATAAAACAACGTCGGATGAAATGTAGAGCCTCATCAAAAGTGGGGATACGAACCGGCAGTGATATTAACCGTACATCACTGTCGGTTGCTCACTGTCGGTTAAAATTCCGGTAGCGATGAGGGTTACAAACCGGCAGTCTTGAGCTCGACTGACGTAGTGAGATAAGGGAGCGAACGAATAGGAAATGAGAGAGACGAGGAATCTGTGGTGTGTAACTCCACGTGTTTAAACACATAGACAACAAGAAATACTAGAACAGGGCAATCCTACGTGAAATCATGAAACTCACCATGAGCACCTGACAAAAACACACAAGGCGGCCGCAAGGGGAGAAGACATCTCACTGCTGACCTCCGGCTCCCAGACGGCCTGGACATCAAGTGCTAGGAGCTTGCTGGTTCACAGGACACCGTGGCCTGTGACACCTCCCTCTCCTCTGGTTGCTGCTGCTGCTCCGCCCCTACATCTGCCACTCCCACCGGAAGCAGCATGTCATTGACGTCCATGCGCCTCGCCGTGTAAAACACATACAAAACCTGGTGCTGAGTGTGTGCCTTAACACATTCCCATGCTAGTGTTGTTACCCCAAGAGCATGTGCATGTCACACGAAGGCATCTCCTTTCTCTGCCGGAGCAAAGGGTCTAGGGGGTCAAACTCGATTTTTCTTCACTCGTCCCGCTCATCGTAGAGGTGAGTCCTTGTGGGTAGAACAGGTTTAGGTTTGTGAGGAGAGCAAAAGCAAGGGAGACATATAAGGGAGCAGTCGGAGAGGAAAATGAGGGGACTAGGAATGGTGTTGTTTTGACTTCTGTATAGGAAAGCTCAAGGGCAAATTTGTCCATTTTATGTAACTGTGAAGTCAGTGGCCCTATAAATGCCCCCTGATACATATTGTACTATTTAGATGGAATAAACTCGTGATTTAGCGAATTTGTTCATTCAATCAGATGTTTGAGTAAATTCTTACCCAACAGAAACACTAGCAATTCCCTTCAAAGCTAAGGAAACATCCCTCTTGACAATGCAGAGACGTTACTATATTAGCAACTAGGTTTCGAACTCTAGATCGGCCATGATCTTCCCAAACTTGCTGCATGACCAGTGATTTCCATTACCATGAGAGCAAATGGGGAATTCTCAACCACTTGGCTCCAAATCTTTTGGTATGTGTGAAGTTTGGTGATAGTGTGTGTGTAGCGCATGGTCTATATCACGTGCCTCACATTTGTCTTACATATACCTGAAAGGTTAGACAGCATTAAATCTTTTCATTTGTGGTGAGGTGTATCAAGATTTCTATTTAAGGTGCACTTGATTTATTATATGGAATGCAATAGAATGCTTCACCATACCACATATTTATACAAACTGTCGGGATGGACCATTGAGGAATATAACGGTAATTTTGCGTGTGATCCACTAGCCGTAGCTTGCTGACACAATGACAGGCAAACGTGACTTTACCTATTTGCCCTATGCTTTGACCATGTGACTGACCCGGCACATCACATTTGGCCAAGGCCATGACCACGAGGGTCCTCCGCAGGGCACAGAACGACACGGCGATGCGCACGTGTGGCCCCCTAACTCTTCATCTCACTTTGTATATAGGAGCACTAACACGCTTCCTGTTTAAGTTAAACATGTTCTTAGTGAGTGTAACATTGTGATATTAATGTTACTCCCACTTAACACTTATTATGGGCCATTGGAATTTCTTAGACTAAACCATGGGCCAAGCCCACAATTTATCCAACAGCTGCTACATTCGGGTTCAGGAGGCCAATTTTTTGTGTCCCTGGCAGCCGACGGATGGAGATGCCATGGACATCGTGCGGCTAGGACGAAGGGACAACGTGCCTAACAGAGGGATTGAATTTTGGTTGGGGGATCCCACCCAGGGTTTAAATTCTGGGTGCGACATATTATTCTAGATTTATTACACGATTTTCTAGCGCTATACATTAAGTGGTAGGCGACGTTTCCGTCGACAGCGAGGCACCTGTGATGACTTCGTGAACTTCAAGATTTGCCGACTCTGTCCTTCGAAGATACTCATAGGGGTAGGTTTTGCGTATGTGTGTTCATAGGGGTGAGTGTGCGTGCGTGTTGAGCGTCCGCCTTGTATTGTGTAATCTAAAAAAATGGTGTACAAAAACTAAGGTAATGATGGTCCGGAGGAACACAAGGGGAGATGTTAGGGAAACTGGAGACTGTCGCAGAACAAAGAACATCGGCAGTACCTGGGCCCTTGGACAGCATGGTGCAGAAGCTGGAATCTATAGCAAGAACGCTGAGTAATTGAGAATTTCGACTAACAGGGATGAGGTATCAGGAGTTGTGGGACTAGCAGGAGGTCCATGAAGGCCGGCATGCCATCGACGCTGGACATGTTTGATTTATTCCTTGAAACATAATAGGAGACTTCCCTTTTCTCAAAAAAATAAAAAAAGATCACGACATAGGATTTTTTTTAAAAAAAAAACATACGAGTATATGACAAATGAGTCGTTGCTGTTGGAGTATATACATGTATTACATGTATTAGGAGGCCCATGAGGCTAGGCCCATGAGGCCCATGTATGCTACACTATATAGCCACCCTTCTAGGGTAGGCCAAATCAATAGAGAACCAAATTCCAACAGTTGCGTACATAAATCATACCATCACATAATGCCCTGTAGCTTTAGGAAGGCAGAAAAGTTCAAATGGATGATAATTAGATCGGCATCAGCCTACACTTGCTGAAAAGGAAATACTGAACCAGCATACAAGGCCATAAACTATCCCTGTTCCATTCTACATTTCTTACTTTTTTTTTCTAAGAAGACAAGTAGGTGAAAAGAACAAGAATATTTGGATACTCCAAAGCACCATATGTCACCCACTGTGAAAGTATATTCATTATGTTAACTCAACCAACACAAATAGATGGCAAAAGGTTCAATAGAAAAGGTATTAGCGATAGTAATATGATGATAGAAGTAATAAGCACATATATAGAAGTGATAGTATATTTCCTTGCCTCCATAAAAATGACAGCATTATGTATATTGAGGTACGAATGATCAATGTTCAACGATTCCATTTCTAATTTTTAAAACCCAGATCTATGGAACAAAGTAATTGAGGAATGAGTATACTCATTTTTAAAACCCAGCTCTAGGGAACAAAGTAACTGAGGAATGAGTATAAATAGTCATTGTGCCTGAGGCTGAGACCTTTAAATCATTACTTCAAATGAACTCACTGCAGCATCACGCCAGCGCTTCGGCCCTCTCCTTGAGGTTAGACAGCATGTCTTCCACGAAATCTGCCAAGAGGGCATCTCCAGAATGCACAAGAAACGACAGATTGTCTATATGCTCCAGTGACTTAGGAACATACACTGTAGAACTACCACTGCTGTTGGAACTTGAAGCAATGTCATAGCTCCCATCTGCTTGCCTTGTGAGCCCTATGCGCACAAACAGCAATTCCTCCATCTCCATCAGCCATGGCTTCTTGTGCTCTCCTTGTGCATCTTTAGCGGTGACACCATAATAATCAGTAGAAAGTATGTACTGATCCTCCACTTCGCCTCCAAGTATCTGCTTCTCAATTTTACGTCGATCCAGTAGGTCCTTGAAGAAACATGAAAGTGCAGCAATGGCATCATTGAGCTCTACCTGTGACTCAGAGAAGACTGAGATGGCCCAGACAGCAGCGGCGCATACCAGCGGTGATTTGTCATGATGGAGCACCCTAAGAAGACCTTTCAGAAGCTGGGTTCGCAACGACAGGTTGGGGATCATGATGTCTATGATGTAGAGAATACTATCATCGTACACAGCATACTTGGAACCTGATGTGAATTCTGTGACACACCCCGGAAAAGCAGAAATGCATTCCGTAATCGCCTCCTCCAGCATCTGTTGGTACTCGACAGGGATGTTAGTAGCATCCAACTCATTATCCAGGACATCTAGCACATCACTGACGTTCGCTCGAGTGAGGAGGCTCACTACCAGGTTCAGAACATTCTTTCGAACAGCAAGGTTGCGATTTGCTAAAGCTGCTAGTACATCCACAGCAAGGCCATCAAACCCTGGATGATGGACCATGGTCTCACTAACCTGCTTCAGCCTACCAAGCATCGCAATCATGCTGCTTATCTGAAGTGATGATTGTGGTGGCACTGTTACAAGCATAAGGCAATAGGCTCTTGCAACGGCATATGCAAATCCTGGAACAGGGGGCAAAGAGAGCAGGGCATCTGCACATGCACACACCACAGTAGTGTACGGTGACAACATCAGTGAGGCAAAGGCTGTGACACACCTTGTGTCATCGATGTTTCCTGGTGAGAGACGGAAGAAGGTACATAAGATTTTGACTGCAGCCAGTTGATTCTTGACTGTCCACAGCCTTACCATACTTGCACCACGCTGAATATGACGAAGGCCATCATCCAAAAAACAATGCCATATGGCATGGAGAGCCTCATCGTGAGCTGAGGAGTCCATGTTCATGTGGTTCCTGATGATAGCCACCCTGATTGCCTTCAGAGTCGAGGAAACACCCCGCTTGACGGTAGAGTCATGGTCAGGCTTCTCTAGATTGGAAGCAAGACCGGCGATTAGGCGGCACAACAACTGGGGTTCAGGGATTTTACCTTCAGCAATCAACACCAATGCTTGATTTATAGCAGAGACGTTAGCAGCCAGGCTCTCGGACTCAAGATCAGCCATGATCTTCTCGAAGTCACCGTGTGGCCCAGGATTCTCCATGGCCATGACAGCAAATGGGGAATTCTCAACCACTTGGTTCAACTTTTCTGATGTGTCGGGCTTGGTGCACTTTTGTCTTCTACCTGAAAGGTTATAGATAGCATTAAATCTTTTATGTTTGCGGTGACCTGTTATTACTAGAATGCATTACAAACAAGGGAATGCTTCACATACAATACAACCAATTTGTAAAACCGCATTAAAGACAGGTATCCCAACTCCTTTGATCAATAAGTAAATCTCCACCCAAGTAATTTTAAATATTTAATTCCCTTGTTGTAATCTGGTTGTACAAATGGTTGGCATCACTCAACTAACATTTTTGCAACTTCTACAGTTCTATTTGGCATGGCTTAAGCGAGTCATAACACATCTAAAAGAACTTCTTATAGGCAAGTTATACCATAAAGTAGAAATGATTGTCATTCGTTAAGCTATATATATAATGCATGCCTAATATCAATTTGAAAGTACGTACATTGAAATACAAAATTTTAATGGAATATTATGATTAAGTGAACAACAGTGGTAGAAAATGTTTGAGACATGCAATTGCCAACTTAACATATTGTATGGAACTTACTATTGCAACACTAAATATACAATTGCGCTCTATATGATATGTTCACATTAACTGCTGCATATCAAACTACATCAAGATTGCTCTTACCATTAAGAATTATATGGACACTCATCCAAATTTCTCAGCCCCGCCAATTGGGCAACTCAAAATCAATCACCTCTTGCAACAATGCTTGCATGCCCATAGAGTGGGAAGAAGCAAAGGAGGCCCTATATTCCATAGATGGTTGCTTGGCAGTGAATGCGAGCAGGGCACCTTGTGTAGCGCATTAGATCATAAGCAAAGACAAGAAACATATTTCCTCAGACGCTTAAGGTTTCCTATCAACTTCTTGGTGCAATATTGCAGATGTGTGTGGGCTGAGCTTTGATGGATGTGAGAGCATGGGTATAATGGCACGCAGCACTCTTGCACATTCAAGAAAAGAAAAAAAAACTTCTTGATGCATTAAAGTCAATAAAAGACCTAGTGAGTAGCTTAAGTGGTATTTTTTATAAAGTAAGCATAAAAAAGGTGCATAGAAGTTTTCTAGGATAAACTTGAGTTCAAATCAGTTAAATTTGTTCCTTCTATACACATATTTCATCCTATATTGAAATCAAGAACAAGACATTCTCTAGTTGCATGACTTTTAGTGACAGCGTGGTGTGTCACATTGTGGTGAACCACAAATTGTGCCTACATACCAGGTGGAGCATCCATCTAATAAAATGGACGAAGATAACACGGGAAGGCTCGCACGTTACGTTGTCTCCGCTGCGCAGCGTGCTCCCACCGCGCACTGTCCTCGCCACCACCACCGCTACGGCTTCGTCGTCCTTGTCCTTGCCCAACCCCCCTCCACACCCACCGCCGACAATTCCCCGTCGCGCGCGCAGGGCTCGCCGGAGATCTGGTGAGCCCTAGCGCCCGCGGCGGCCATCTTCTTCCCCTCCCCCATCCGTCTCGCAGAAGCTCCACCATGGCCATGCTCACCGGCAACGCTACAGCACCAGTTCCCCTAAACCGCTCGACCTCCTTCCTCACCGCCTAGCTGGCCAACCACCTTCCAAATAGCCCCTTCTATAGCCAACCGGAGATGGAGAAAAAAGAGGGGAGAGGCTCGTCGGGAGCATAAGAAGAAGATCCAGGAGGAGGAGGCCTACCTCACTCACTGGCGCCACCGCCACCGGAGACAGGGAGGATCTCGCCAGCCTGTGGCAGCCGCCTTCTTCCCCTCCCCCTCCCCCACTCGCCGAAGCCCCACCATGGCCATGCGCGCCGGCTATGCTACCATCGTTGGGCCCCCTAAACAACCCAACCTCCTTCACCACCGCCTAGCCGGCCTGCTTTCCATCGGCCGGCCCCTCAGATTTGGAGAAGAAAAAAGGGAGAGGCTTGCCGGAACCCTAAGAAGCAGATCTAGGATGGGGAGGAGGAGGAGGAGGAGGCCTACTTTGCTCGCCAGTGAGGCCGCCGCCGGAGGGGAGAGAGGGATGTCAGTGCCACTGCCGCCGGAGGGGAGAGAAGGATGAGCTCATCAGCGCCACTGCCGCCGGAGGGGAGAGAGAATCTTGCCGTCACAGGCCGGGGCGCTTGCGCGGTCACTGAGAGGGAGTGGGGCGCAGGCGTGAGGAGAGGGGGGCAATAATACTATCCTCTATTGTCTTTTGTACTCTCATTATTTCTTGTCTTTTGTACTTTGCTTTCTTCTTCTTAATGACAATAATATGCAGTTCTGCGCATTCAAGGAAAAAAATTTGTAACTTGCTATAAGCAACATCCATCACTAGTTAGGATTTAGAAAACAACACAAACTACCATAACATCATATACCAGGACAATGTGATGGTCCACCATCCTTTATAATAATTATTCAATAAAAGGAAAGAACAACTGCCAAGTTTGTAGTGATGGACGTACCTAGAGCAGAGCATCATAATTTGAGATTGTTGCAACCACCAGCAGTGCCACATTTTAGTGTACTCTATAACAATGTTCTCCGAGTCCTTGGGGCCAAGTATTTCAACAACATCCTATTCCATGTACATCATGTAGAGGGAGACATCCATTGGAACAACGGTTCTTTTTCCAAAGTTCAGTCCCTCAGATATCAATCTTCATCTTCTGAAGAACCGCAATAACAGCCCCAACCAGTCTGCCATCCATCTTTGCAATGCAATGACAACCTTCTACGAGTCTCTTCATGTGCATGACAATTTATTAACCTGGCCATGAAGGAGGTCTGATGAGAAAATGCTTCCAGAGACCATACTAACAAGATGCACGTATGATTGAAAGAATAGTAGAAACTAGTAATGTATTATACCAATGATGTCAGAGTACTTCAACTTCTCCAAGATCTTCAGAGTTATCTGGTACACATCACAAACATGAGGTGGCATGTAATTCGATTCAAGCTCATCTTAGAAGGACACTTAATTGGCACAGAAAGAAACAAAGGAAGAAATCTGGATTCTAGAAGTTCAAACATAAAGAAGCATACAGTTGAGAGATTGTTTGGGAACCAATGACCAAAAAGATCAGAAATCAGATAATTTAGCCATATTATCAATACTCTGGAAAAATAAACTTAGTTGTATGTATATGAAAATATTTTCATCTGTTCACCAGGATCCAAACACTCAGAATCTATGTCCCTGCCAAATTCAGTCAGCAGAAGCCCCTGTACAAATTGTCCATTTACTGTTTTCTCTCATATATTATATTTTTCTTTTTGCAAAACCCATTTACTGTTGAAGGATCTGCAGAGAATTCTTTAGGCGAAATTTGCCGTGGGACACTGAAAAAACATGTAATTAGCCAGTTCACACCGCAAACGGTGAAATTTGCTAGGTACCATTATAAATTTGTGATTCTTTGCTGATACACACCGCACGGATTATTTTATTCATTTTTCAAGTTTTAGGAGAGAGAAGGTGGGGGAAATGTCTTCTTTGCCCTTATCTTCAACCTCTAGCCAACACTGCAGCTGCACGAGCTGTGAAGCGCCATGATGTCGCCGACGAGCCCCCTCCACCGTCCACCTCCACGGGCGCATCCGCCGTGGCCGCACAACACCAGCAACTCCAGCGACAACTCTTGCTAATGCACCAGGCACAATCCCAACCGCAACAACTGTAGCAGGCCATGTCCCCGCAACACGAGCGTTCACGTGGATCTGAGTCCCCCCGCACCAGTGGCTGCGGTTGTAGAACGAGCAAGGGAGCCACGTGCCAGCTGGGGCTGCACAACTCTGAGGGTGACCACCAGGAGGCCATGGGCCTTGGCCTCAAGACGCTCGCACCGCTGCAACTGTCTGACGGCAGGTGGTCGCTACCCGTCACGCGCGCTCCGCTTCGTCAGCGTCGCAGCTGCCCGCGCTAGCAGCCCCAGCGACGAGCTTGACTCCAGGGAGGGAGCGCAGAGCTTGGGGACACCTACAGGGACGTAGCCGAGGCATATGCTGAAAGGGGCGACCGCGCATCACCTCTCCCTTCCCTCTCTCCCCCTTGCTGCCCATGGGAAAGATGCGACTGAATCAGCGGCGCAGCAAATAATTAGCATAGGCAGAGGTTGAAGACGAGGGTAGTCTAGACATTTTTCCCACCTTCTCTCTCCTAAAACTTGAGAAATGAATAAAATAATCGGTGCGGTGTGTTTTGGCAAAGAACCACAAATTTGTAATGGTACCCAGCAAATTTCGCCATTTGCGGTGTGAAATGGCCAATTACATGTTTTTTCAGTGTCCCAGGGCAAATTTCGCCAATTCTTTATGACAAACTGTATGGAGGCAGATCTGTCCATCTTTTACTTTAATAACATTATAAGTAAAATAAAATTTGGTGTGCGGTTATGAGTTATGACCAACCATGCTTCCTGCTCCAAGCTATATGTATTGGGATAGAATCAGATCGCCCATATAGCATCTGTGCCTACAGAAGCCATCACAACATCCAATAACTTGCTCCAGCTAAGGTTCTAATAAATATCATTTCCTGGTCCTAAACAAAACCAACATTTGTGTTAGTTTAACTTCAGAGGTGTTCAAGAAAATGCCATTTAGAAGGAATTGTGGTCCAAACAAAATTAAAAAGCAATCCCTCCTTTCATTCATAATTCTGTAAGGCCCCGTTTGAATCCTTGGAATTGAATTCATTGTGACATATATTATAGTTTAGGCACATATTTGAGATAGGTATATACAATTTCTACAACTTTACTAAGTTGGAGAGTACAAACATAGCATGATGATCTATAGAATCCATCTCTCATCTCCCAACCCATGAATTTGAGATAGGATTATATGTGAACTTTGGAAAGTTGTGGAATCTCAAATAAGCCAAATAGCCTAATTTCTTAAGTAGATTCCAATCCTCCAAAATGAAGGGATTCAAACAGGCTATATTCTAGTATTGTTTGCTAATTATGAGGCTTGAATAATGCATGTTTACCCTGACCGTAGCAATGCCCGCTGTGTGATCAGGCTGATGAGACAGTACAATTCTTGTTGATCTCCTGTGTTTTCTCATGACTATTATAGTTTAATGTTCTCTACCGGTTGGGTCTTTCCCATGTTTCTTTCAACATTTGGTGGAGAACCACCATGGCTTTCCTACCCAAATGGCAGCACAGGAGCTTCAATTATCTGCTAATAATCCTTGTGGCTTGATTTTTCATTCACGAACATGCTAGAGTTGTGGTGTTACGGTGCAGGGGAGAATGCAAGAGTAACTGGGGCTGAGAAGAGGAATGCAGAGGATAGCGAGAAAGCGGAAGGTTGTGGCTGTCCACGGTGGCAGAAGCCTCCGATGGCACCATCAAAGGTAAACCACACCCGACATGGGAGGTTTATTTTCCTTTGATCCTTACAATCCAATCTAAAGCCCTTTATATTTCAGGTACTTCCTAATTTACAAACCAATCTGCTATCAATATTTCCTAAAAATCCTCCTTTTTTAACCTCCTAAACCAAAGATCACACCACTCCTTAGCCACGGCCTGGGGTGTCGATACTGGCGACCCACAAAGGAGTCCACAACACTTAACAAACAGCTTGTCCTCAAGTTGAAACTCCAGATAGCGCCGCTTGAATTCAGTCAGCACCATCCAAGTAGCATCAGCCGTTGTATGGCCCTCGCACTAGATGAGAAGCTGACACTGCTCATGGTTGAGTCGACCACAGACGACCTGCAGCAGAGTGGCCACCACACGGCCATGTAGCAGGGAAGGAAGAGGCACCGGTGCTGCAGGATGGGATCACCTGCATACTTATTCAGAAGAGCCACATAGAAGACATCGTTAATCGCCAGAAGACGAAGTGGTAGGCCACAGCTCCCAGCCTTTCAGTAATCTTGTAAGGCCCAAAGAAGCGAGGCCCCAGCTTAAAGGCCGAACCTGAAGTAATCCCAGTTGCCGTGCGATGGTGCAGACGAAGCCAGACCCAGTCACTCACAGCGAACTCCACTGATTGTCGTTTCTTGTTCTGGTGCTCCTTCATTGCATCCTGGGCTAGTAGCAGCCGGTCTCTGATCTCCATCAAGAATTCATCCCTATCCCACATATGCCTGCTAGAGTCGCCACTTTGGCCGACTCTGGTCCCTATCCCACATATGCCTGCTAGAGTGGCCACTTTGGCCGACCCCGGTGAGTAAGAAACAATGGCGGTGGCCGGCCATACATCACCTCAAATGGTGTTGCTTTTAGAGCAGGCTGATACTAAGTGTTGTAGCAATATTCAGCCCAAGGAAACCACTGCAACCAGGAACGTGGCCTATCTCCCACCAAGCACCGCAGCAAGGTTACCTTCAATTGACTATCGGTTTGGGGTTGAAAGGCAGAACTCCGCAGCAAGGTGACATCAGCAAGCTTGAAGAGCTCCTCCCAAAAATGGCTGGTGAGGACTGGGTCTATGTCACTCACAATGGAGCATGGGATGTTGTCGAAGAAGATGAAATGAGCAATTTGCAGAAGCGGTCAACGACTGTCAGAATCACAGACTTGTTGCCAACCCGTGGAAAGCCCTCAACGAAATCCATGGCGATGTCACTCCAGACGTGCTCCAGAACAGGTAGTGGCTGTGGCAGCCTGCCAGGTGAAGATGCTCCATCTTGTTGTGCTGCCACACCGCACAAGTGCAAACAAAGTCATGTACCAGACAATGGGTGTGGACATTATGGAAGGAAGCATGGAGGCGATGCAGAGTCTTCAGGGTGCCTTAATGGCTGCTGTCATGCGCGTGGCTGAGGAGCTGCGGCCATAGAACTGAGGTGTCTGCCACGAAGACGCGGCCCTAGAACATCAGCATTCTGTTGACGGAGGACCAGCGGGCGTCTGCAGTTCCCGTGGCCAGCTGCTCACGGAGGGAAATTGGAAATTCTTTTAAAAGAAAAGATTATAGGTTTAGAAGAAGTTTTCAGGTTGTGGTATGGCTGAAGCTTAAAATTGAATTTTCTAAATTTTTATGGTTCCAACAACAATATATAGAAACTGTAGAGAACTTTATCATATTAATTCCCATGACACTCCTGCAATAAAATCAAACAAATCCTATTCTAGATAGCTGTGGAATCAGATATCCATGTGCCTGAAGCAGACCCTTATCAATATGCAACATTATTCCTATATTGACAGGGGAGTAATCAAGACAAAACAACACTGATGACTTAGGAAGATTATCAAACCTTTGTTGTACCAACCCATGATTTCTTCAAGGACTCTGACTTGTTCCAATTGAACTCTTGCAATATCAGGCTTATCTTTTTGGTGCCCCAAGATCCAAATTGCAGAACAGACCTGTTTCATACGTTCAGCATATTAATTGTGATGCAAGAAGTTAACCAAATGTAAAGAGTGCCCAGCGACAAGATAGAGACTGCATTAGCTAAATGACAGATTCGTCAGACAATCGATCTTTATAGTTCAGATTAAGTTATTTCGATATTGTTCGTTAATCCTCCATCTCTTTGGAATTCAGAGTCTCATATACCAAGCAATGCACTGAGAATCCTACAAGATTCCAACTAAAACGGTCACTTTTCACAAACTGCTAATCATGAATGACGCCGAGGTCGAGCTAACTTGGATCAGGTACCTGGCGGGTTGTAAGGGGACGCAGATGGGAATGGGGATTCTCTTGAGCTCTCCGTCGCAGTCTACGATGAACCCTGCGCGCATGCCGGCGGCGATGGCAGAGATCCGGACAGGGCGGTAGCACCTCCACCGGTGCGACGGTGTGTGGGGATCTCGACTAGATGGACGAACCTTCGGCGGCGGACCTTTTTCTTTTTTTTTTTTTTTTTTTTTGATAAGCCATCGGCGGCGGACCTGTCGAGCTGGGAAGGGCAGCAGCTTGGTGATGAGATGGAGAAATGGGGGATTCGAGGAAGATGGAAAGATAAGAGATACTTCTTTTTAAAGTTTTACTTGGTTGATAGAAAAAATATTTAGCAATATTTCTTCTAAATAAATTTGTTATAGAAATAGATTCCACGATCCATCTACTTATATAGCATAAATATTAATCATTATTTTAACTTCTCAAAAATTGAGAACGATAGTTAAAAAACAACAAAAAAGAGCATTTTGATATTATATCCAATTTTATAATAATAATAATGTAGCTTTTCAGGGTCAAACAACACATACGGCATTTCAACACTGTACATATCAAAGCCGGACCGTGAAGGCAGGGACCTCACAACCAGCTTGGGGATTATTTATATGGTTTTGAATATGCCTACTTACTTAGGGGGTACAATACCTGAGGGGATAAAATAGACAACTGCCAATAGTTAAAGAGTTAAATAGACTTTTTCAATCATGTCTAAACATGTTTTAATTTTTTAATATATGAGTGTGTTGGTTGCATTTTTTTGAGAAAATTTGGCAACACACTCTAAATTTGTTTTTTTTTCTAGTGAATCTATTTGTTAAAACATCTATAGAATTTTTTCATGAACTTCATGCCCGGTATATCTATAAGATTCTTTTTAAAAAAAAAGTAAAGAACTAGATTTTCTATATGATTTAAACTATGTGGTTTAAAACCATACCAAGCATTTATTGAAATTTTTTAACTAAAACAAGGGACAAAGCCGCTTTCAAAACTACTACACACCAAGGTAGCAGATAATATAAACAGTTCCGGAGTTCAAAGTAAAATGTTTGATTTAAAAGTTTAGTATGGAGGTTTTCCTTTGTTGTGGTAAGAAACACTCGTGAGCCCAGGATGAGAACTACTGGACCTAATGGCCTTCTGTAATTCCTCAAACTAGCAAACCCAATAAGTTCTGCTACAAAAAAGTCACAATAAGCCCAGGCCTACAGGATCCTCTCTGTGACGAAACAAACAAAAGAAAGAAGAGGAAGACTCCATGCCTACGCAAACGAAACTACCTCCAACTCGAATTCTATTATCTGCTTTTCATGGCTCTTTTGTTTTGAGTACCTTATAGTGCTCAGTTAATCTTTGAATGGATATATTCTATTAGCATAGTATATCTGCACTGTCTCCGACTCTGAGGGTTGCTCAGCCGTCTTTCACACATGTTGCAGCCAGTGCAGCAACATCTTGCCATCTCCGATCTGGTTCCCTCTGCCGCCCGAAAGGAAGGAGCTTATATAAATATATAAGAGAACTACTATAATATGTAATATATCAACCAACCTACATGACATTATTAGCATGTTGACAGAATATGTAACTAGGCCATCACATGTCAACAGGGCCAACAAAATGTAAGTGAAGTCTACAATTGCCCAACTGCAGAGAATTGTACAACATTGCGGTCGGGGAAAACATACAACAATGCAGAGAGCCCGGGGATCCTGACATGCTACATTGAACAGATTCACCATAGCAGCTCTGTTCCTACATTTATCACCATTGTCACCTTCGACACTGGAATAATCCCTGGCAGCATTGCACGGATCACATCTGCATGTCTATTGCAAGAGAGGAAGCGGTGGCTACCTTCTCCCTTAGGTTGAACTTCCTTGCTATATAAGGCCGGACGTCTTCAACGCCGACCAAGCTTTCTAAGAACGGGATCAATTTCAGCAGCTCCGTGTCATTGGGATCATCAAACCAGCTTTCTATAGGAATGCCATTGTCCAACTGGAACCCAAAGGCCTGCACCAAGGAAAGCAGCTTTACATTCAATTCCACCCAAAACCCAACCAGCAAACAACTGCTTATAAGCTAATTCAACAGGAATAATGCAGATGTACTTATAACAGCTGCGTATGATCCAAAAGATCAATGATGGGTAAGTTTCGGAACTACAAAAGCTCCTGCTACTGCTAAAGACACGCTCAGCATCTCCAGCATCTCTTAGGTCTGAAGATGATTTTTCATCAAATGCTCCCAGGGAACCCAGTAAAAAAAGATTCTACTTATTTGTTCAATAAGATACTACTTAACAGTTTATATTAGCTATCACAGTAATTCTGAGAAGCTATGCAATGCCCAAGAAGTACCATGAACCACAACGTGCAAGAACTTCCTACCAATTCATTATTCTTTCATAGCATATGAACACTGAATGGTTCCAACAAAAAAATTCAAGGACACTGTAGGCAATGAATGAAAATGCTAATGATAAATGTAAAACACATGCATGTCAGTGGTGAAAACAAATGGCCCCTACCAGCCTGGATAAAATAAAGATGTTCATTTGAGTGAAGGCCGAATGGGAAAGAATCCTCGCAAAAAAGGGGGGAAAAGATACAATAGTCCATACCTGCGGAGAATTATCAACAATCATTACACGAGTTAAGTCACGCCCCAGTACTGTCAGATCCTTCATGTAGTTTCCCTCCACATAGACACAAGATTCACGATAAACACGATGGCGGAACAACTTTCTTTTGGGGTCAAGAACATTGAGAAGTTGCTCCGCATAAATGCTTTGACTAGCAGTGAAAATAATTGTCTCAAACATGCTGGCAACCCTCTCCAAGAATTCCTTGAGATAGGGGCGGCATCGAACATATATAGTGTGCTCTCTGAAGTTAAAGTGAACTGGAAATGTGAAATCAGCGTCCTCACAGTGTTCAAGAGTTGAATGCACAAGTGTCTCTGCATTGTAGCAAGACAAACACGCAATTAACATCAATCAATGTGGGAAATGACAATACTTTAAAACTTATATCCAACTGGCAGTAACAAAGCCCAGACAAGAGAATGTGAAGTCTGACACTTTGGTCAAAAGCATTGTTCTGTCAAGTTTCTGAGAACTACTATGTGCAGGGTTACTGCAATACAGCAAGCAATCTAGTTAACATCAAAGAAACAAGATCTAGGTCCATGTTGAATCTGAGTTCTGAAAGACCATCATAGTGATAAAGTTATGGTACAAATCTGTCAGTCAACAAAAACAACATTTGCCTTCTATTCTACTAGATTTAGCCAACATGTGGAGTACAGGAGCACATCTTGTTACAACACATAAAAGCCCCTAGCTGCAGGAAAACTGTTCTAAGACACAACAAATTAGACCAGTACTTTCTAGTTCCATTCTATCACTAATTAGTAGTCTTAGATATATGGATTCGGTTTCCCAAAAAAAAAAAAAGATATATGGATTCGTGCTTTAAACTTGTGCATTCTACAGGCCGCAGACATTCTGCAATTTTGAACAACAAAATAGCATGAATAAGCAGCATTGGTTGCAGATACTCGTAGAAATGGCTATAAAAGGGAATTAAATGCAATATTGAAGACTGTTAAGTGTGTATATAGCAAATAGTTCATACCATCCAGATCAAGTACAAGAGTGGTCGTAGGACAACTCCGGGTCTGCTTTGGAAGGAGAACAGGGCGAAACTTGGGGACCACCATAGATAAATCAGGTAAATCTTTGATAAAAGAGTACGGGTCAAAATCATCATACTCTTCAGTCTCCTCAGCTTCACCATAACCTTCTGTTGAGGTAGAATCTTGACTCTGTTCATCAATGCACTCCAACTTAGACTGCTGCATAGCAAGATATATTGCTGACACTTCTGAGGAAAGGCTTCCCAGTTCACTGTACTCATCCACTTCAAGCAATGTGCTTTGCCCAGCTGAATTAAGTGTGTGAGATTGGTCAATTAACCCATCACTTGCGTTGCATGCAAGGTTTGACCCAGATTTTAGGCTAGCTTCATTACTACCATGAACATCTGTTGTTTGTTCTTCCAAGCCTGCATGATCAATAATCAAGTAATGAAGCAACAAGGAATGAGAACGAAAAATGAATAGCACAGGCACGGTAACATGACATGCAAACAGCATGAATGATGCACCAACCGTTGACAGCACTACCAAAAGATTATTTATGACACACCACAAATACCAGCCATGACAAAACACAAACAAATCAACAAGCAGCAATGAATGTACAAGCAGAGTGTAACACTTATATGTTCTAAACTTCTAGTAAGATAAGGTATCCAATTGCTCAAGTGAACATATAAGATCAAGAATGCAATTGAAACCAGTTACAAATTTCCTAACACGAAAGCCTGACATAAATAATATATTTCTTTAGAACGAATTATTCATAAATTGTTCTCCAAGTGTCGTTCAGAAGTGAATTACTCAGGAGAAAGGAGAAACAGGGAAATTAAAATCATTATGATTCAAGCATCAGTTTGCAATAGAATTAACCACACAACTACAACAACATGAAACTTTGAATAGGACGATAAACAACCAAAACAGAACTAAAAAGTTTTTCAAGCGGTGTCTCCAAATCATCATGATAAGTTATAGGCGCTGGCATCTAACACAAAATTACCAATGTTTTATCTGTTTGCGCCACCCAATTAATGATCAGAGAAAATAAGTCTTATGTCAAGCAACTCTCATACAATTGTGCATAATAGAAAAAAGCACCAGTTGATGTCTAATTCAGAGCATTTTGTTTAAGACATTTAGCAGAAACAAGTCTTATGTCAAACAACTCTCATAAAATGGTGCATAACAGAAAGAATCACCGACTGATGTATAATTGAAAGCATTTTGTTTAAGATGTTTAGTGCCTCATAATATCTCACAAGACAAGGTAATACAGAAATCACTGCCTAAAAGAATTAATTTCTACAGAGTTCAACAATTTAAAACACTAAGGCATGGGTATTTAATTATTCATAAACAGTTAACAATGAAAAGACTGTCTTAAAAATACATTTAATCTTAGCAAAAAAGGTATTAAAATGCTGCCACGTACAGAAAAAGGATAAGGGGCAATAAATCAGACAATTTTATTATCTTCATACCTTTCGATAGGTTATTCAGACCACCTTCCTTATGATGGTGATATGTTGGAGAGAATATGGAATCGTTGGGACGATCATCTGCAACACCATCAGAGTGCTGGGTCTGGAAATATAAATATAATAAAAGAATGAGTAAGCATGCTAATAAATAATATAAGTTAAAAAGTAAGCCTACTTTTATTTCTTGGTTAAAACAAAAACCTAACATCAGAGCTAGGTATATACTACAACAAAGTTATTACTACATCAAGGGGGAATCTATGCACCAAAGGTAAACTAACACAGTTGGCGCAAAAATGAGCAGCTCATACTTGGCTCATACTTATCTAACATCTGACTAAAAGAAGGATAGCAAACTACATACATAACAACCAAACTATCAGCATCTCTCTTCCCTTCATTTTTTCCTTGGAAGAAATTAACAACACAGATATCAAGTAACAGAAAAACGGCAAAATAAAAAGGTTAAGTAACTTCAGTCCAAATTTAGTCAAGAACTCTACCTGCAGATCAGGTGGGATGCTAGGGGCCACCTGAGGTGCATCATTTTCAGCGTCAGTTGGATCACATGAAACTAACAGCTTCCTTCCTCCTATAGAATGCTTCTTGGAAGTGACACCAACTGCATGGTGACAACACAATTGTAGCAATCAGAACCAGTCAATGCTTCCATCCTAATAGTAAATCAACTTAGCAATAGAACATCAGGAGTAATATTTGAGCACAAAATCATATATTTGCAACCAGAGAGGCACCAGAAACACCAACAATCCAATGATGAGTAAAAACCAACTTTTTTCCAAAGCAGTATCAAAATTATTAGAGGGCTATTAAGTACTTGTAGGATAATGGCTTTCTTCAGATTGGAAACAAGATGATTAAAAGAAAAGGTTTGTACAAAAGATTTATCGTCAAGTTAACAATATCATACTACAGATGAAATATAACAAGAATAAAACATATCAACCCAAGTTTCGATGGAATTTTACCAGGTCTCTGCTTCTTGGAAGAAGATGTGATTAGATCAGTTACTTTCTTTTCAGCCACTGAAGATTGAGTTGCCCTTCTGGATGGCCTACTTGCCTTAGCACGATCCCCAGCTGCATTTTTTGCAGCACCCTTTTTTCGTGTTTGCATTGCTACTATGAGGTACAGGTCAAAACAACTAACTCATGCAGCAGAAAGAACACTGTAGAACAAGTGCCCTTGACAACTTCCAGCTGAAATCGATAATGAGAATAGAAACAAGTTAATCAAGGAATTTCTGCAAAGTACCAACGCAAGAAAATGAATTTCTGTATTTCACAATGAGTAGAGTCTTGACATCAGATGTGGCAACTAAACTATAAGTACTGATCAACAACAAACATAAAGAAACCAAAAAATCAGACACGGAAAAGCATTGATTGATAGTTGCAATTTTCAAATGAAGGCAACATGTTCTATAGTTATAAGGGTCTGTGTATGGAATAGACATATTCATTTGACACCAGAAAAACTGCAGGGGTTGTTTCAGACTGATAATGCAGTTTCAGGTGCAGAATGATCCCACATAAATTGGACTGATCACCAAGCTAAGTAAAATCAACAACCATAGACCAGAAATTTTTTTTCTACAAGGTCACCCTTCATCTAGTTGCAGGCACCCTACAAGTGAAACATAAGCACATCTAGAAGTGAACAACCCTAATAAACCCTGACCAGAAGAAGCCGGTGGTTCATGCCACAACTTGCATACCTGAACAAACACTGGCATCGTTTCCTCTCTCTTGTAATATACACCATCCAGTAAGTACAACAGAGCTTAGGCATTAACCAATATTTCCCAGCAATAGCACTCGAGGTGCGCAGACACAGAACGCAGCATTCATGCAAGCCCGACCATACTTGTGAACCGAACCCCCACCCCAACATTTCCACCTCGAAACGGGCGAAACTTCGAATCACAGATGCACGCACACGCCTCCTCCGAAGCAGACTTACATTTGAAACCCACGTCCGCGCCCAAACGCAACCGACATCACGCAGCAAGGCAAGCGGAAATACAGGTGCTACCCACCAACACTTGAGCCGCCTCCAAATGCTCGATTCTGCAAAAATCGGCCGCGCAGATGCGCGCCGCATTTCACGATTTGAAACCTGGAACCGCGCCCTAACAACACGGCTAAAATTCGCGCGCTGAAGCGAGCGGGAATACGAGACGGAAGCGCCCCTAAACCGGCGGCATTGCTCGAGACCGCGCAGCGAATCGGGGGGAACGGGCCGAATCGAGGAGCGCGCGCGGAGACTCCAGGGGAGCAGGGAGGGGAGCGTCTTACCCGGGGCGGAGGAGGAGGAGGGGAACCCCGCGTGCTCGAGCCCGCCTGCGCGACCGGCGGCGGCGGCGGGATTTGGCTCCGGCCGCCGAATCCCCCGAACCCTACGCAATCCGGCGCCGGCGCGGAGGCGCGGGCGAGGCGCGTCGGGTGGAGGTGGAGCGAGCGCACCGGCGGCGAGCGGGGTGAGGGGCGGCGGGTGGAGGCGGACGGCGTGGCGCGGGTGCCCCGGATCCGGTGGGCGGAGGTGGCTCGAGCGGCGGCGTGTCCCCCGGGGCTGGAACCCTAGTCGCCTCCGGAGAGAGGCATCGCCGACGCGGGCGGGGGGTTTTGCGGGTGGAAGGAGTGGAGGGGAATGACGCGCAGTGACAGCGACTGAAGGCCGCCAACCAGCTTTACCATACCAGTCGTCGGTTCCGACGGATGGGACCCACGTGGAAGTGACTGAGACGAGGAGGGCAGGCGTCCACCTTGACCTTTGACTGGTTAGCTGACGTGTGCGTAAGCTGGCGTGGCACTCACAACCACGAAACATGTTCTGACATACCTGACTCGGACTGATGATGATGACTGATGAGGGCAGGAGGCAGCACGGATTGTTGGTCCGGGAGAAAAAATCGATCCACGCAAGCACGGAGCAGCTCGCCTTGCTATGGCTCGTTTAGATTTACAAATTTCAATACGTAAAAAGAAGATTTTCCATCACATTAAAATACCTAAGATACGTATTAAGTATTAAATATAGATAAAATCAAAAACTAATTACATAGTTTTAATGCTTTCTGAGGCATGGCATTTAACATTTTAAGCCTAATTAATCAATCTTTGGATAATTATTACCAAATAAAAACAAATCACTGATCTTACTGCAGTCAAGGTCAAAGACAATGAATTTGGTGCTCCCCGAATCCGGCATCTAAACATGGCCTATATCTTACAACGTAGGCTATATCATTTTTGAGTTCCATCCCATAAACATGATACAGTGATGCATGTGGGTCAGCTCTACACGACAGCCTTTTCCCTTCAACAAACTTGACACTATCTATTTTTGGCCATGAAGCTACCGCAACCTCCGTAAGGGACTCTCACAATCTACAAACACCTAAGCTGGTTGAACTGGACAACTGTGTCATACGGGTCCCAAGCTGGTTGAGCTGGACAACTGTCTTAGACGGTACTTGAAGCCACACGCCACGTAGGAGCATTGAACCTTGCTTGAGGAGGTGAGCTGTGGCAAAAATTTGTTTAAACGTTTTATTGGTGCCTAAATTTTATTTGACATTTCTTTTGAAAGAAAAAGTTACATTTAGACATTTGAGGTTTCATTTTTTTTTTTGACCCTGGGCCATCTCCTATTCAAGTAAACATTCTTATTACCCGTATTGCAACGTCCTAACACCTACCTTTGTTGCATCGCTGGGCTACCATGGCGCATCACATTGCAACGTCCCAACACCTATCTTGTTGCATCGCTGGGCTACCATAGGTCCATAACCCATTGTTGTTGCATGTGTCACGGCATCCACCCCAAACTAGTGATGTATAAATGGAAAACTATTTAGTTAAGTAATACACTTAAGAGAGAGGCAATCCTAACAAACGACATGACCATTTCAA
This sequence comes from Themeda triandra, assembly GCA_018135685.1. Classification (NCBI taxonomy): domain Eukaryota; kingdom Viridiplantae; phylum Streptophyta; class Magnoliopsida; order Poales; family Poaceae; genus Themeda; species Themeda triandra. The sequence goes on along the minus strand of JAENPR010000066.1, from coordinate 699,907 downwards.
CTAATGGCATTTGCTAGTATAAAAGGTTTAGTTCAAATAGATGCAAAATAGACTTAGACTTGCGAAAAATGGTCATCCAAATGATCAAACCCTCGAGCAAGACATCAAATAGACACAAGTAATGCTAAAAGTCCAAGACCACAAGTTAGAAGAAGCCTGGACAAAAACACATGAGGAAGCAAAGTTGATTGCATACTTATGTGTGCATCGAATTAGTTCAATGTCACTCTTAGTGGTGCACCGAATCACCAACGCACATTGTTCCATGGTGTGGGTTCAACAGAAGGATCAAACATGTTCGATGCAAAGGTGTTGAGGAGCACCGAAACGCACGTGCAAGACATCAAAGAAGAATAGGCACTAGTACAGAAATGCACATCTGTAACGGCACCCGTTTTTAACAGAGGCGGCTCACCTAGGACGTCGCTGCTAAACTCACGAGGCCGCACTGTAGCTTCGCAACAACCCCTGAATATCCTTCAATAGAAGCGGTTAAGTTAAGCCATCCGCCTCTAAAACGAGTCCATATTCAAAGTCAGTTCTGTTACGCGGGCCGCCTCTGGAGAACGATATTCAAGAGCGGTGCTTTTATATCAACCGATGTTGTAGATTGCATTTTTTAGATGCGGTTCTGTTATGCGAGCCTACCTCGTCGCATCGTTGGGCCACTATGACCCATTGATGTGTCATGGCATCCATCCCTAAACTAGAGATAGTAAATGGAAGACTAATTCGTTAAGTAATACACTTAAGAGAGGTGATCCTAACAAACATGTCCATTTCGACTAATGGCATTTGCTACTATAAAAGGTTTAGTTCAAATAGATTCAAAGTGGACTTGGACTTACGAAAAATGGTGATCCAAATGATCAACCCCTCAAGCAAGAAATCAATAGACATAAATAATGCTAGAAGTCCAAGACACAAGATAGAAGAAGCATATACAAAACACATGAAGAAACAGAGTTGATTGCATACTTATGTGCACCAGATTAGTCCAGTCTTAATCTCGGTGGAACACCAAACGACAATCTACATTATTCCATGGTGTGGGTGCAATAGGAGCATCAGACTTGTTCGTTGTAAGGTGTTAAGGAGCACCAAAACACATGTGCAAGACATTGAAGAAGAATAGGGATGAAGAACTCACTGGATACGCCCGATGATAGCATCGGATCAAGTACTGAAGCATTCTATTAGCTAAGGATTTTGAAGATACACGGGCTACAATTCTTGCTATGTTATAATGCTATGAGGAGCTCAAGAACCCTTTAGTACACTCTTGCCAACATCCAAAGTCCATGGAGTTCTTCGCCTCCCACATATATATTTTTATATTTGTTAAAAATTAGTTATATTCAAAGAATCTTAGTTTTGGAAAATACTATTGAAGGACCATTTAGAGATATAGAAGTAATTGTCATGACATTGAAGAAATAACAAAATTATTGTTTTTATAAACATAAAATAAAATAACATTGATATTAAAAATTCTAGTTTCTATAAATATTATGGACCTTCTTTATATTCTTTTCACATTATAATTTTAATTTCTAGTACAAATATTATGGGCCTGGTTTATCATTTTTTTCACAGCGAGGGCACCCTTTTCCTCCTATACTAATTGTAGTCCGTGAAAAATTGTTCCTCCAAATATTCATTCACCTTTTCCCTCCAATTAATCGGTGAAATTTTGACTCCCGCCATAATATTGCATTGCATATCAACATATATATTCATGGAGTCCCTTCCATCATCTACGGATCTAGTACCAAATAGTGAAAGCGCCATCATCACCATCATCAAACTGACGGAGGGAAACAAGCGACCACAAAGGTACTACTACTAGTGTTTCGTTTCCTTTTTTTTCTTTTTTGTCAAGTCTTCCTCTATCCGGCCATGAGAAATTTTATTAGCCACACATGATTACGCCTGGGTCAAAGCGGCTGCCATTTACCGCCATGGCGTACGCCCAGATACCTCTGGTGGCTAGCTGCCCCACGGATCCATGATGCTCATGCGGCAAATCCATACCGTGGTGATCCATCGTTGCGGCCTCCGATCCAGTTTGTCGCGGACGCCGCCGCTGCCGCCACGATCGTCGCGCGGCCTACCGCCGCTGCAAGTTGCTTGCATGCCCCGGTCTTGTCCAGATCAGTTACTGAATGCTGTTGAGTTGTTTTGTCGCATGCATTTCTTAAAGCATTAGTTCTTAGAATAAATATTGTATAGAAGCTTTAGTGGAACATTTAGATCTAGACATAATTTTGCAAGTGTGTTCTGCAGGTGATTTTGTGCTAGGATGGATCACTGAGCTAGAAACGAAACAATCAATCGTGGATCATCGTGACAAAAAGGATGTATGAGTCACGCATGCAACAGCCAAAGATGGGCTGCGGACTAACATGTAACTTTTATGTGGTAATGATAGATGTATTAATAAGGAGCTGGTGCTTGAATCCTATTTTAATTAAGCTACCAAATACCATGATTTGCCATAATTTTCTCACTAGAATGTATCTTGTGGTGATAATTTTTCGCTAATAAACGGCATATTAGCGAGGTGAATGCTTTATTTGCGACAAATATCCTGTTAAACAGTGGCAAACAATGTTTCTTCACTCGATTTGTCAATAAAGATGTTTTGTTAAACAGTGCCAAACAATGTTCCTGCATTCGATTTGCCACTAAAGATGTTTTCTGTAGCAAACTATTTTTTTGTTACTAATAACCAACACAAGAGTGACGAAAACTAGTTCTCTCACATATAGTATGGTAAGTAGTGGCAAATTTAAATTCACCACAATATTTTCTCACTAATAATGTGGTTTGTGTCGATAATTTATTTTGCCACTAATAAATGCTATATCAGTGGGGTAAATATTTTTTGTCACAAATATCTTATTAAATAGTGGCGAAACAACGTTTCACCACTGCGTTTGACACTAAAGATACTTTCTGTGACGAATTAGTATTTTGTCACTAATAACCAACATAATAGTGACGAAAACTTGTTTTGTCACAAATAGTACAGGCATCAGTGGCAAACACAAATTTTGCCACATCATTTTATCACTAATGCCCTGTCTCCTTGTAGTGTAGAGAGGTTGTAACAGCGTTGGAAGAAGCTCTAGAACGCACCGAATCAATCCGAGGACCCACTAGATCAAGCATAAGGAGTCTTCTAGCAACGATTGACATTAGCTAACCTGCCCAACTTGTTTAGCTGACATGCTACCACTGGACTTGTCCGTTGAGTGCACATACTTCCCAATTTGTTGCTGATGATTAGTTTCTCTTTGGGGCCTATCTAGACTCCGCTTGGGTGACCATTTTGTGGTTATGTGCAGGAGTTGATGATAATATCTAAGGGAGTTGTTGCTCCATACTAGTGCTCTTTCCACCATAGTACTTAGTGAAATCGTTCGGTGACTAGTGTAGTGGCTTGGTGAAGTGCATAGACTAGTTAGACCACCGCTATTGCACTTATTATATGTCCATTTCTACTCGTTGAGATTTTCGTACCTCTTACCACTCGGTGCTTGCGCACACCATTGTTGTACATTGGAGGGGCTTGTAGTCCTACGAGACCACACCAACTGTGTTTGAGGTGTGGCCACACCACTATGTATGGAGGGAGGGGTGCTCCAATAAGGACTAGGGGAAAAGCATGAGCTTTCTAATATCTCGATAAAAAATGGTGTTATCGATAGGATTTTGCATCTATATCTTATTTAAGCTTCTCTGGATTTAATTTGTGTACGTAGGTTGTGCATAGATTTATAGTTTAACTTGCTAGGCTAGTTGATAGGAATGAAACCAAAGGTTGCATAAGTCTTCTGTGGTAGAAATAATAATACACTTAGCAAAACCTTAGTTGCACATCGAGATAGACAAATTTTTTATAGGTTTTGACAAATGGAAATTAGAGACCATAGCTTAATTAAAATACATATATTTTGGATTGGAAAGCTCAATCACCACCCCTCTTGGGCATCATGGCCCCTACAAAATCATTGTTGGATCAAAGGTTAAAATTACTAAAAGCTATGTATTGAACTCATAGACCAATGTCGAAACAATTCAAGTTGTTCACATGTTCAAAGTGGATTGCTTGAGGATTGCGACAAAGTCGGTTGCAACCCTTATGAAGGTACATTGTGCAGAAATAGTATATGAAGATTCATAAAAGTTAAACATGCATGTTTTTATTGATTTGATTCTTGTCTTGAGTGTAGGTATATCATACTATTAAGAGGATGTGATATTGAATGGTTTGACAAGTCTTAGTTAACAAACTAATTAACTAGACTCAAGTGCTAACTTTAGAGAAGCACTTGTCGCAACATTTGCACATGGTGGTGTTAGAGCATATTTTTATTTGGAATGGAGAGCCCGCTAAATGTATTTTCTATAAATTCCAAAATGTTCTAACTCGGAGTTCAAAATAAAAGGTTGAGTGTTTTAGTTAGAAAGAGGCCTTACCGGAGCTCTACTCTAACTTGCCCAAAGTCCATACAAGACTTCTAGTAGCTGATCTTGATATGTTTGATTTTTTTTAAAAAAATCAGAGCTCCAAATTTTACTAGAGGTCCGGTATGAGTGTTGTCTAGGTGCAACTATGTATTTTGACCTCTAGTGAGTCAACTAGCACTATAATAGTTTGCTCTTCATAAGACCAAGAACACACTTCTAGAGGCAAAGAAGCTCTCCCCTCTTTTTCTTTGAGGCTTGCATTGTGTGATTTTTTTGGGCGGGGGGGGGGGGGGTGGCGTTCAAAGTATATATATACTTCACCACTACGACTGATAGCAGATAGGGAACCTAATCTTCCATCAAGTCAATGGTAACTCTTGTTTTGGTGGAACTTGATAGATGAACGGGCTTCTAATCACAAATAGTCAAACCATACAATTGCACCACCACACCTCTAGTTATCAACTGTCCACTCCTTGGTTAACTTTTTCACAAAAGGTTAATCTCTACTTATGAATCAAGAACACAAGGAAGAACAAGATAGATGCAAGTTAAATTGCAAATAAGATGATGATAGAACTAGTTAATGACAAATTAATCTAATTAAGCATAATTTATTAAAACCCCAACATCGTGATGGCTATTGAATCTAGTCTTAGGGGTGGCCATAGACCCTAGTCGTGTCCCTCAGGTACCTCGACATATTATATGACATGACTACCCAAAAGATGATGGCATAGCAGCGGACAGATTTTGGACAATGTCCAAACTATTTTGATGGTTCTTGTTAAGTCCAGATAAATTTTGACATGGGACCAGTGCCATTAGAAAAAGCCTATCTCTTTATGTTTTTGATGTTTTTGTGCATATACAGATGTCGGAAACAAAGTTTGTATGCGACTTGGGATGATTTTGACAGGGACGCAACGCCTAGGGTGACCTTTTAAAGAGGTGGGTGTGATCCGTAAGTATATATATATTCTTAAGTTGCTAGAGGTGAGATCAGATCATTTTTGAAAGCTTATTAAACAGAGAATCAAGAGGCTGGTCAAATCGGACTTCAAGACAGTGGAGATGCTATCGGTACCGTTGCGGTTGCAGATTGTACCCATGAAAGGTACCGTTGCGCGCGGTTGCAGATGTACCCATGAAATTTTTGAATACCAGTGAAGAATAGGGTTAAATTTTTACCATGGTTAGAGGACTCGAGTCTATGCATCTATGTACATGACGGCCACACCTTCTTGGATTTGCTTTAACTTCGCCATATTACTCCCAGGTAGATAGATTCCAACACGTAGGGAACTGCAAACAAATTAATTAAAAACAAGATATATCATCCACCTTTTACTTGACACGCACACCACGCCCCTAAGGGTCCATAACGACCAAACGGAAGTCAAAACCGAGGTGGACGACGGAGCGATGAATGAGTGACGACCTAGGTATCGATCGAGTTGGAGCCGCTAGGTGGTGACCCGTCCTTGTCGCTTATATTATCACGTCGACAGCACGTCGCCTCTCTCCATTCCACATATATGCATGTATTGCACAAGTATACACGCGTAGATCCCTTTTGGTCTCTTCCCTTTTCTGTACAGTGTGGTCGGCAAGACCGTAACGATGGATCAGGACCGTCCACCGGCAAGCGGGTCCGCCATGCCATGCCCATACCCAATGCATGCAGGGAGAATCGTCGAAGGCGCTGGAATATTACAGTGCAGTGGACGCGAAGCAACGAACCCACACAACGATCTCACCATACGGCTCCAGCCAAACACCACATGCGGCCGGGTGCGGCTGCCTGATCGATACAACTTACCACCATCCACTACTCATCCAGCGCACACATCTACTATATCTCTTAAGCTAGCTATAGCGTCAAATACATAGTCACATACTACACGCATGCTGTCTCTCTCAACCTCTCTCTCTAGCTAGCTCCAAACGACGACGACGACGTCCATTGCAACCACATTCCCACTACGTACACGGTCCATCATACCCATCGATCCACCGGTTGTTTTGTCTTGTCTTGTCCTATAGTCTCCTGGCTGGCCGGCCTTATATATTCGCATACATATAAATATCATCTCTGGCGACCGATCGGTCGATTCAGTTAGACCGCGCCCGGCCGGTAGCTGCTGCAGCTAGAGACTCCAGCAGCGCAACATGGTAGGAGGAGGAGGTGGAGAAGCCATCGGCGGCGGCCGCGGCGAGGTGGTGGTAGTGGGCCGGGCGGAGATCGACACCAGGGCGCCGTTCCGGTCCGTCAAGGAGGCCGTCGCCCTCTTCGGCGAGAGGGTCCTCGCCGGGGAGCTCTCCGCTGGACGACGACCACCACTCTCCGTCGTCACCGAGGTAATACACCACGTTCTCTTCCATACTCACTCAGTTCACTCGTTATATTTCCCTGTCAGAGACGACCATGATAACTCAATCAAGCTTTACGAATTATTAGTGCTTGTTAATTAATTGATAAGGGCCAAGACAGAGTACTGTTAAATAATTCCTCTTCAATCGCTTAAAAATTGATTCAGGTCATCCAGTAAAAACATTCCATTGCATTTAGACTGCTAACTACTTGGTGTGTGTGGCATGAACGGATCCCTGAGTGACACAGTCATATGAAACTAGCTAGTTTACTTTTTTAAAGAAATGAAACTAGCTAGTTGCTAGCTAGCCTCCGCTAATCTTTACTATATTTAGGATCATTGCTAAGAGCTACTAGCTCCGGATCCGGAGATTCTTGTACGGGGAGTCTTAAATTTTGATACTATATTCTATAAACTTAACCAAACCTATGTTAGTCTGATTCGAACCTGCAATTAAATCTTTTTTGGATGGAGATAGCATCATAATCATATATACTGTTATAAGAACATAGAGATATTAAAATATATTTGAAATCTAAATCTGTTTATGTAATAAATTTATGCACTAAGCATGCATGCACCACTTTTATTGGCAAAAAAAAGGCATGCACATAATTTAACTAATTGTTGGCTGAATTTATGAAGCTTATTTGACCTTTTAAAATCCTAATATGCCTAGTAAAAACAAATGGTGTAATATATCTTAATTAGACACAACAATGTTGCTTTATATCTTAGTCAGAAGATAATTAAGCCTATGGATTATATTATTTGTACATATATAATATATAATTTGAAATAAATAGTTTTTATGTATGTCTTGACTGGCTCTCCTTTAGTTGATAGATAGATGTAAAAAAGGTGGGATAGCTAGGTACCAAGATGTCAAAATAAGCCCATAATCACAATCTATTCCTTTCTTCAGGGCCAAGAAAAAAGGTGCTACAAAAGCAGCATATAGACTTCTTTACCAAATCTACATGTTCCTGGTTGTAAGCATGCATCTGCTTCCTCTAATACTAACCCACGCACTAATCACCAAAGATACATGCATGTTGACATTGATACCTTCCAGAACCCTGCTTTCTAGCTAGTATTTCACAACACTTGGATCACTTTTGGTCACAGTAAAGTAGTACTAGCTAGTGACAGCCCTATATATGTAGATCGAAAATTTCAAAGTGCATGCATGCATGCGTCAAGACTGTTAAGATATGTTCCTAGCTTGCACCTGAATTAAGGGAGCTATAAAAGGTGCACTCCAAGCTGCCTACAACCTCCATTACTTTTGATGATGGCAATTGTGTACTGTGATTAGTGCCCTAATCATCACTAGCGTATAAAGCTAGCCTTTAGTCGCTTATGCACATATTCTAATAATAATAACATTTATATTATAGCCATGGATTTATATTATAGCCATGGATAGGACCTGCTGGCAGCATCAGTTATTCAGTTACCTATATTAATTTGCACCAAAAGTGATATATAGTATGTTTTTTGAAAGAAAATAGGCAGAGGAGCCCCCTACCTATATTTTTGGTATTTTATATAAAGGTAACAAAGTACAACAGAAATACAACAGGGAAAGGCAAAATTACAAGGCAAGCAATGCCCAAAGAGAAAAAAGAACAAAGTACATATTAACGGAAATTATCATGAAACAATTTGAGATCTTCTGCTATTCTCTTTTTGGCCTTGATGCATAACAAGTCAATTTCATCTTTAAAGTCTCTTTTCCAGTTTGTAAGGTTGAAGCTTTTCCCTTCAAAAGCTGCTGCATTTCTGGTTTTCCATATGATCCAGCAAGCAGTGATATCCCCCTATTGAAGGCGTTTGTAGCATCACACACCATATCAAGTGGTGGCAAATTGGGGTCTGAGCGATAGCTCAGATGGCTGAGCGCTCCGGTTGGGAGCCAGCCGGCCAGAGATCGATCCCCCACGGGGGCGATTTTCTGGTTTTCCCACCGGGAACTTAATAATTTCAGTTGCTTCACACGTGGATGCACAACAATGGTCAGGATGACGTGCCCGTCATGTGCGAAGCCTTGAAGACTTCGTATACCTCTCAGCCACGTGCAAGTCTCTTCGTATAGGTGTAGGTCTAGCTTGCGCACTAGGGGGGTGTGTGTGGCGGCGTGAGTTAGTGCGTGAGTTCAGATACTACAACTTGTACCGGAAGAGTATGAGGCTCAAAAAAAAAAAGTGGTGGCAAATTAGTGTTCCATATATAGTATGCTTGACTTTATAGAGTAGGAAAACATGGAAACTTAACATATTGATTCACTTTTCATAGAATTCATATCTGATCTCGTCCCTTAAAAATTTTCACTATCAGTTGAGCTTATGCATCTACTTAATTATGCTCAATTAATTCAAAAACAATTACCTTGCTACTGATAATTAAGTTCTTCTTTTTTATTTTTAATGTATATGCTCCCATGCATTTCCGTTTCCTAGCATACTCGATCGACTGCACAGAATCGAGTGGCCTAAACAAAACCTTGATTCCTATGTAGATTTTCTAGACATTTCCAACTTTCTTAGGCCTTGTTTAGACGTGGTTGGATTGGCATCAATCAACACATGTGTTGGGTGTATTGAGATGGAATTTAATTCCACCCTAGTTCATGTGGATGGAGGTGAAACCGATAACATCTAAAAAAGGGCCTTAATTCAGAACATGAACATCACATTACTCTCTTGTATCCATGCCTCCACTGTAAGAAGCCCCGCTGCCCACCAAAGAAACATCAACCCTTAAAGGATTTTTATTGGACTTTTCAACCTGCTATGTCTTCTTAAAATGTCAAAAGCCAACCAAACAAGAGCAAACTTACGACTACTTTGGACCAAAAACTGCTTTTGCTCTAGTACAAGTTCTTCTTTTTTTTCCTCGAGCAACCCTTTCCCTCTTTCACTTAGTCGCGATCTTTCCCCAAGATCCACCATGGGCTCTGGTGGCAACTCTGGCACAAGGGCGGTCTTAGTGAGCGTCCAGGCACTAATTTCAGCAGTCGCGACCTCCATGTACGGATGGGCGCGGGCTCCAGTGGTCGCGACCTAGCGGCGGGGCTCTCAGGACCCGATGTGCGGACACTGCACCATCAACGAGATTTGCCCTGGGCGAGGCGCGTGGGCATGACACTAGAGGCGGGCACTGCCCCAGCTACATCGCGGGGGCACTAGCGGTAGGCTCTACCTCTACTATGGCATACGGGCCGAGAGGCATGGCACTAGAGGTGAGCACTGTCCCAGTGGCACACGAGGGCGCTAGCGGCGGGCTCTACCTCTACTATGTATGGGCACAGGTGCGACAATGGTGATGGGCTCTGCTTTGATCATAGCACACCATTGGCGTGCATGACTCTGGTCCCAATAGCGAGCATGGCTAGCCCCGACGCGATCTCTTCCCCGACGAGGAGTGCAGCTCAAGCTTTGGTTGGGCATGTGGCGAGCACAGGCTCTAGTGAGACGATGAAGATGCAAGCATGAGGCTACCAAGTTAGGTTTGCTCGTAGGTGAGAGATGCCGATAGTATTTTCTTTGGAAGCCACAACTACTCAACTAAATGCTTTTCTCATAGCTCAGATCTCACAACAACTTTTCTACAGTCAACACAACTGACATCAACTTTTTCAGAAGCCACAACTCAACCAAATAGAGCCTAAAGTCATCGTCGATGAAGGAGGCATGGCAAACTTTCTCGTCAATCCCTGACCCTTCCTTGTCAATGGCCTTGAGGTGGAGCACGGCTAGAACCGACCAACCTGAGGTAGAAGGAGGGGAACCGACAAGGAAGCATGAAGACTATATCGTCATTTCCATGAAACCAATGCTAGTGGAGGAAGACCAGCTCCGACCAACTCTCAACTTTGCCAATGACTTCCTAGAACATCATCAAAGGGTTCATGTCATTGTTGCGCGCTCATCTTTTGCCTATATCTGAGTTTGCTAGGTGATGTTCCTAGTCGTTTCACTTGATTTTCAAGGATGTGTTCATAAGAGCAACGGTTGCCCTACATGGCAGACTTCTACAATGGTACTAAGATGCCAATAAATCGAGGATTCTTGTTCGGACCCTCATCCTTTGTCCAAATAAGGTCCCTAGAAGGAAGAATGATTGGGGATCATAGTGTCTAAGGTTGCGGGTTGCCATGGATATGATGTGTCTCTCACATGGGCCAATTCAGGATCGATACTAGGCCTAAGTTGAGGTAGCCCCGATCTTTGCAACCTTCCTAGAGAGACTAAGTGGGTCTAAAGTTGATGTAGGCCAAATGAGGGATCCTTTTTTTTAAAAAAAAAAATTTCAGTCCGCCTCCTACGTTCGTATCCGTGAGAAACTACATAACTAAAGGAATTTAGAGTGAGAGGTAAATAAATAAAAATATAGTTAATATTTTATCTTTTACATAGTGTTATTTAGTATTTTAGTATCGATATTAATCGGTATTATGTATTTCTGACCTTTTAATGGTTATTATTAAGTATGTTTGTGTATCCGTTTATTTTAGGCAATATAGGAAATGGTAAATCCTCTTATTAGTGTTGCATTATATAAGTACAAAATATGTGAATCAAAGACATATACTTTTAAGTGAATACAAAAAAAGATAACATGTAACCACCGTGATCAAAAAAAGATAACATGTAACGACCGTGATCTGTTGGAATTGTTCCAAATTCACTTCAAGATAATTGCCGGACTTCGACGAAGCGGAGCGGAGGCCCGCCCCGCCGGGAGGCTTGGCCAATGCACACACAGGGGGTGCGGGGTGGGGGGGGGGCTCCCCGCGGTACGGTACGGTATATATACCCTTGCTAGAGTTTCGTGGAGACTTGATTCTCTTGTAAGCCGCCACAGGCGTGTAACCCAAACTCTTAAGATAGTGAGATTGTTGCTGGCTGGTGCCCGTGGTTTTTCCCCTTCGTATTGAAGGGGTTTTCCACGTAAATCGTGTGTCTCCGCTGTGATTGATTTCGTTTTACTTCATATTCTATACGTCGTTCATAACATGATCTGATCAATAATCTTGAGAAGACATACACAGACAAAATGTATACATACATGCGCAACGTCATCTACAGACATGTGAACCTGTTCGGTACACTCGGATTGGACGACGAACATATATTGGATCCAAAAAATTGATCTTTTACTATCGAGATCGATGAAGTGCAGCAGGGACGACGACGGGATGGAACTACCTAAACATCGACATATCACTAGATTAAGCGCAGATCATCGACATATCACAATATAATTAGCAGCCGGAGTCTGGCGGCCAGATTATGAACAGTGTGGCCTTGACCTGAGGTCGACCCTGGCGGACTTGTTGAAGAACTCGACGCAGTCGGCAATGGCCTCGTCGTAGTGCGCGTTCAGCGGGTGCAGGTTCGAGCTGCTCCACGACGATCGCTTGGACGCGTCGCCAGCGCCGCCGCCGCCGCCTCCTGCTACCCCTGCACAGCCACGGTGGTCGTCGACGGAGGAGAAGGTCACCTTGGGCGGCCGCGGTGGGAAGGAGAAGAGCCCCACCAGCATCCTCCTGAAACCGTCCACCAGCCTGGACGGCCACCTCCGCTGCGCCCTGCTGTTGTTGTGGCTGTGAGATGATTTCCTCCTAAAGCTCCTTGGCTGCAGCCTGGACGACATTGTTGGTGCTAGCAGCTAGCTACTTGGAGCCTCAAATGTTAATTGCGTTTGGTACTAAACTTGCTAAGTGAAGGGTGATTTGGCCTAGCTAATTGTGGTGATCTGGTCTTGAGTTGCAAGCTAAGGTTGCTAGCTTTAGCTTAGCTACACACAGGAGTCCACTGATCCGTGCTCTCCTATATATGTACAAGTGTCCATAGTGCGGTGTGATGATATATAATTAGAACCTTCAAAAAATAATATATAATTGTTGAAAAAAAAAAAAATTGTAGTGCTGTTTTGTGTAGTACTTTGAGTTGTTGGAGTTTGATGGGGATGGGCCAGAAGAATTTTCATGAGGACTATGGTGTGGCTCTTTTGAAATACAAAGGTTTTAAGGTACAAGGTTCCATGTGCAGTAATCATCACCAATTAGTTAGGGGCCCTTCCTATGTAATTAACATATATACGCTTGCTTTTTCGTTCCATAAAAAATAAAAGTTTATTTATATCAAGCTTTTTGCCAACTGAATCGATCGATTTGAAATCATATCATATAAGAAAACCTGTAATAGTGTGTACTCTAGTTCTTTTTGCAGCATGCTGACAAATTAGAAACATTATTACCATGATCTATGCAATTTTCTGATGAGTACTAAAGACCTGAATTAAAAGGAAGCACATCCTGACTGATGCTGCCCGTCTGAAAGGTGGATCAGTCATATAGGTAATGCATTTGGTAGCTGAGTATAATCCCAATCTAGCTAGGTGGATAACTGTAACTGTATCATCAGTGGATAATCCTACACTAGTTTTCTGAAAGAAGACGAATAGTCTATACCGGTAGTACTTGTCTTCTCCTAGGTGCAAATTATTCAGTAGTATGCTATAATTACCACTTTGATCATGGAGCAGGTGGTCATGTCGCTGCTACTAATTGACATCGTCGACGATCCATTGTTGTTGTTGGGATCTTTGGAAACATCTAACATCTAGATGAACTAAAGAAACATGCTTGAAGATAAAAATCCTACCGTGGATGTATGTTAATTTAGCTAAAGTAGCGCAACTTGCGCTTGGATGCTGCGGGAGGTAACTTTAGTTTGTGGATAGTGGTTTTTTATCCATCCCTTTATGAACCTGTTTGCTAGAATAAGATGCTAGTTAATCTTTGCTATACTATCCTTTGGTCAGCAACAGATGTCTGGTGTTGCTTGATCTGAAAAATCTGCGCAAAGGCACCAACTTCATCTCATACAAATGTTGAAGTCCACTAACGCAATATCTGTTTAGAGTGCATGAACTTGTACGCGTAATGAGTACTTAAATCTCCAACAGAAAATATTTTGCTGTATTCTGAACAGAACCTTTAGCACTGTAAGTTGGGACTGAACCCATCGATTCTGTTCTTGTTAGCTTACGTGCTACAAATTAGTTTGATCACCAGGTGTTTGGGGAAAAGGAACAGGGAAATTAAATAAAAAGAGGTATAAATGCAAAGGTCTTCAAGGTCATAAACACAAATGATTCTTTTCAGACCACGAACACATATGATTAGTAGTCATCGCTGGCCGGCATCACAGCCATTTCTTTATCTTGACTACACATATATATCTTTGGCTTTCTGTTAAGTAACATACATACTATATACTAGCTTTGAGTACTAGATTGAAATTAAGCTGCTGACGCACTCGTTGTCAAGTACTTAGTTGTAGTGTTAACAGCTAGCGTACCGCAGATTCATGGAAATGGAGCGTGTCATGATTTTCTCTACTTGTATTAAACGTTCAGATACTCATAACCACCACCTGCACACATAAAAAAACATCACGAAATTAAGGGGAAGCCAAACATCTGTATATGTAGGGGGACAAGAGCGTCGTAGTCTAACAGAGGACAATCTCTATTTTTACGCCCTAAAGACAGGTGCATGTACACCTCGCTTTGTCCGTCGATACTTGTATATACGTATATATAAATATGTATTTTTTTTACAACAAACACAATTTCATTTCAACAGCATCTAGCTGTTAGACTGAAGTCAATTACATTACAGAGTCAATTGTTATAGACTGACGTGCAACTGCTAATATGGACTGGTTTACATGATCTATATTTGAACAGAGAAAGGAAGAAAAGAAGGAACAGGAGTAGTTGAATCTATATCCCTAAGCGCTTGTCTTGCAAGAGCATCAGCAGTTTGATTCAGACTCCTTTGAATCTTCAAAGTTGTTCTACCTCGATCTGTTTTGACTGAAGTTGATGAAGAGCTGAGTCAGGTGCTTGATTCTCCAATCCTGAGGATCGGAGTGATCAGATGAATCTAGAAAGTGAACCAGCTCTTGATTATCAGTAAAGAAGATGTGTGTCGTATCTGAAGATGAGCAGTACCAGCTGCAGCCAGAGCTAGAGCTGCTGCATCCGCTATCAGAACTGAGGCTGAGTCCTGGGGTCAAGGATGCCTGATCCGGCATAGCATCCGTGTAGCATCGAGCTCCGGTTAGCAAAGCTGGAAGCGACACAGTATATCTGTGTATTGCAGTTTTCCTGCTCCTGTGCGTCTGGATTGGTGAGGAGGCGTTTTCTGAACTTGCAGCACGTAAACGATTGTTTGTTTTCTCCTGATTCCTGTTCGCCTGGTTCCCACTGGTGTTTCCTATGATGGCTCCTCTCCTGCAATACTTAGGAGTGTACCTTGCCTTGAATCGGTCATACTCATACTGTGGTATCATCATGCTGCAGATGTGTTTACATTTTATTTTTCTTGTTCCTGTTCGTCAGCGCTATGTTGTCATTTATTTGTATGTGTGTACGGAACAACTCTATATCCATTGTCTAGAAGTTTTTTTAGTATAAAAAAACTAGTATAACACTATGCCGATGAATAAATACTAACACTATATATAGAGGAAAAATACAAAATCTATCTTCAGTCATATAATTGAGGAACCGTGCACAAAACCAACAGTGAAACACATATGGAGCTTCCTTATTGGGCTTTCGTGGGCCAAGCTTCGCTTACCCATTCTTACCCATTCAGCCGGCCTCGAACAGATGCGATTCAGTCCACTAGTATCGTGGGTGTTTCTCAAAAAAAAAAAAAAAAAGTATCAGTGGGTAACATACGTAGTGGGTTTTCTCAAAAAAAAAAAAAAACGATTTTGCCAAAAAAACTGCAATGGCAGCGAGAGAAGTATCAGTGGGTAATGTACGTACCTATGGATGATACTGAGGCACAAGACGACCTGTTGGCCAAGTGTAAAGGGTTTATATGGATTGTAATTTGCATGTATAACTCCATATCCATCTAAAAGTTTTGGCAGTATCAGATCTGTTTGCCGAGTAAGTGTTAGTTTTTGCCAACATGTACAGGACTGCAGATCCTCATCCTCATTGCCAGTGACGAGAAGATTAGACATGTCAGAGAATTTCGACAATTATACTTATCCTTAAATGGTAAAATGGTTACATAATAAGAGCAATCTCAGATCCTAGACTACTTGCTATTTCTATAGCAATTATGCCACCAAGAAACTCTGCCTAGAAATCATCCCACACGACCTGAAACTACCCATGTGGGGCCCTTTGATCTCTATCACTCCCTACCTCCCTCAGCATCCGGTATGCCACGCGCCCATGCCTTTCCACCCTTGAACCACCACCACCGCCATGTCGGCCACCAACCCGGCCATCCCTCTAGATCCGGAGAACATTGGAAATTTTCCCCAAGCTCAAAATATGATCCTAGGTCTGTCCACCCCATCGCCACCGCCCGCTGCCAGTGGGCCCCTTGCCTGCCCCGTGTTTGCCATCCTCCCTAACCAAGGGGTTTCACGAGAAAGGCACCGATGTTGATGCTGTTACCGACACACACGCGTCAAATAAGAATTTGAGAGAGGTCAACGGGAAGAACACACATCACGGCAACCGAGCTCGTTGTCTTCAATTTTTTTATCTTTTTTTATTTAATTTGTTGCCATGTTAGAATCCTATTTATCTACCCCATCCATACTAGTAATTCATGTCATTTTGAATAAGGTTTGGTTCAAACATTGAGAATATAAATTATGAATAACTTTTATTAGTTGTTGAATTTGAAATGTGAATGTGATATGAATAGATTTGTCTTGAAAAGTACTTTCATAAAAAATGTACATATTTTTTGTTGTCATGTCGCTATCCAAAACGACTTTTTTTAGCAACATGGAAGCAGTATGTGATAGTGTGTTAATGCTTTGGAAACTATCTATAGTTAATTTTAGGTTAGGATTGCCCAGGTATAAAAATGTGATATAAGAGAAAACTCAAAATTTTCACTTCTATCGTGGGTTCACACCTTACAGCTGATCTAGTCTAGTGAGCAGAAAATTGCCTTCTTATCACTAAGCTAGAAATGGTTCATTGTCGATGGGGGTAGGGGGTTTCAAAATTGACAGTAACCTATAATTCGAATTCTGTTAACTTCATTTGCCCGTTAATGATTTACACATCACACTGACTACCGGTACCATGACTTCCAATGCAATGAGGATCATTTTTTTTAGACAAAGGATGCAACGAGGATCATATGTCTCTTCTCTAATGAGAAACAATGTTTTATTTTCTCTCTCTGTGGAATATAATTAAATGGATTTTCTACTTGCTGAATCTCCCCTGCTTTTCAGATTTGGGGGATCTAATCTCTAACCACCGCCTAAGCAGTAGAATAATATCAAGATAGCTCGTCTTATCTTCTAATGTTTAAATATTCACAGCCAAATTGATGGTTTAGTTTACTCGGTGGTCGGCCTGATAATTGGGGGTCAATTTGCTGAATGTGAGGAATCAAATCCTCCAAATAGGCCCGTGGTGGCTCACTGCTTTGGCAGCTTCCATCAGTTGGTCGTGCATAAGACAGTTCTTATTGAGTTTTTTTTACACACTAGTTGTGTACATGCAAGTATCTTGTAGCTAGGCTCTTGATCTTCCTTTGAATGATTGTCGTCGGTCGAATCATATATATCTTCTAGAAAGCCACCAGCTAACTAGGCTATGCAAGGTTATTTCGTGTTGCATGTAATCCAGAGATTCTGGCATGTTTATTCAGAATAGATATCGGCAAATATAATATTTAGTTTAGGTAATCAGCAATATCAATATCATCAGAAAGATGTCCTTGGGTGTGTGTGGGGTGGGTGGGGTGGGGCGTTGTTCCAATTATATTGGTTGATGTTTTTTGGCTTGTATTTTCTTGGATTAATTGGTTCTATATTACTGTTCACTGAGTGTCTATATTACTATTGTGGCTATATTACTATTGTTATACTTTGAACTACACACTTACAGATTTTATATCGTATATTTAACAATCTAATTATTCTCCAATGAAAAGAAGAGCTGTTGACTGCAGAGCTTTATAGCTCGTGAGTATACAGTTTTGTTGACTTTGTCTCGAGATGGTTAACCATCACAAATCCGATTTGAGAATTTATATTGAATATTTGGGCATCTAAATCGTCTTAAATTAAAAGGTCATCGTGTAAAAAATTTTGGATCCCTTTGAACTTTACAATTTTGATATAAAGTTTATCTTGATCTGAACTATGAAAAAGTTATGATTTTTTTTTTTAAAAAAAACAACCTCACTAACGATTGAAGTCATCCAACAGTGATAGGTAAATTTTCACTGCCAATACGTGCCTACAACCGACAATAATAGTATATTGCTTATCACTACTGGTTGTAGCCCTGAACCAATAGTAAAACCTATCACTTTCTATTGAAAGCATGAACCAAGAGTGATACACTATCGCTACCAACACCAAAACAACCAACATTGATTTAATGTGTACATGGGTCTCACTACTAATTAAGTGCCCAAGTGGTAGAATGTTATTTCAGTGGGCCAAAATCTGAATTGTAGAATGTTTTCTTTTTGGGATGGATGTAGCATTTTCTATTATATGGTGCAAATACAGACAAGCCTAGTTGTCTGTACAATCAATCATGCAAATGAAAGATATGCAACAGTGCTGGCCGTTGTTCTGCCCTTGCTCTGCATGCAACATGTGAATCACCAAGTTGTCTAGCTTCGACCATATTCTCTCTTGCTAAAATCCAGTGCTGACTCGTGTGTGTGACCAAGAAGCAAATGGCTAGCTGTCTTCCTTGTTGTATATATAAAGCATGAAACTTGGCAGAAGGGAGTTCAGCATCAAGAGCTAAAGCAGTAAAGCTACCAGTGTTAGTGTGTGCCCAAAGAAGATAACAAGAGAGGGCAGCACAAAGTTTAGGGAGACCTATCCAACATGAACCTACAGGCCGAGCCCCTGAACCTGAAGGAGACGACAGTCACGTGCATCCCGAGGCTGCGCGTCGGCGGCGGTGGCCGGCGAGCCCGCCGGGGAGCCGCTGCGACGCAGGTGTCTATGCTGGACCGCGTCCGGGACGTCGTGCTGCGTCTCGCGATGCTGTCGGCTGCGTCTACGGCAACAACAACGACCAAGGCCGCCGCCCCAGTGACGACGACGATGCGACGGCCGGCGGCGGCAGCGACGCCGTCTAGAGCGGCCGCCCGCGTCAGCCCGTCGGCGTCAGTGGCATACACAGACTCGTACCGGAGCGAGGCCGTGGACGACTGTATCGAGTTCCTGAAGCGGTCGGCGGCCGGCGTTGTCCACCCGGCCACCGCCGTGGAAGCCACCACGGCGGCGGTGGCGGCGGTGGCGGCGGCCGGCGGCAGCACGTGCCATGTGAATCAGGATTAGGTGAAATCATGTCCAGGTTGGTGTTTGTACATGTGGTGGATGGCTGTGTATGTATGTATATGCGTGACAAGAGTTGGTAGCTAAGCTTAGGTGTAGTGGGTGGATGCATCGATCATGCATGTGCTTCGTGTCGTTGCATCGTGTAAAAATAACCTCAACTTGTCATGAACAATGTTGCCTGTAAAACTTTACAGAGGTGCATCACATGTGTAGTGGTTACGTGGAATATATATCAATATATGCTTTTTTCTTGCTTGATCCGTAAACACGGTGTTCTGAAAATTGCACAAAAGCCTAATTAAATATATCGATAGCGTTGCGAAGAACATTCCATTATGTTTTAGTATAGTGCACTGACGAAGTGTTAACAACCCCGCAGTTATCAGCCATGAAGTGATACATTTTGTTTACACTGCCCACAAAAGGGTAAAAGGATTCCCTACTTGAATATATTGTCCTCACTGGAGACTGGAGAGGCAATTCAAGTCACCACTGGAGACAGAAACAGAGCATCACACCAAAGTGTTAGAACAAAACAGAGATTAGAGCATCAAGTAGCAAAAGAGCATTATCTTTATAATTCTCTGAAACCTAACTAGAAACGATGTCCATACTCAATAGCCACCTCCTTAAAATTCACATAGAAATTAATTAACTATACAACTGCTGAAAAACATATTACAGTCGATATATAATGGTAAAACCATGTCTGCATAAAGGAGACAACCACGCGGCACCATAAGAAACTACTAAGAAGTAGTTATGAGTTCAACATATAGTGCTTGTAATTGTCAGACCAGCAGAACACAGACTGTTGATTTGTAAGTTTGCGATCTACAATGCTATTGCTTTGCTCCTCAAGCCTCTGTATTTGAAGCATTTATGTTTTCGCCATAATTGTGTTGAGCTATGAAAAGCAGCTCCAAATATTTCATTTGCTCCCTTGAACATCCCATTTCCGGTCTTGTGTTTCTCACTCTTATCCATCCATTTTACATGATTTGGAGTTTCTGATGTAGCTACAGTGCTGCTAACTGACTTTCCTTTTCTTTCTCAATCCAGTCGACAATCATGCCCTGCAGCTTGACAGGCGCATGTGTAATCCACCGGTTGAAGAATTGAAAGATTGTACTTGTTTGTCTCCCTGTCATCTCCTGGTCATGCCATTGCAACATTTTTCCTTTCCTAGGTCTCTGAAAAGTTCTCATGATTGTTCTCTGTATGCTCATGCTTGCCTTCTCAACTAGAATGTATGCAGCGCCATGTTTTAATTTCCAGAACAGTTGGTAGACTGCCGCTTCATCATTCTTACAGAAGTAATCTATTGCCTTTGGCAGCATGATCTCTTCCAGCTGTCCCAAGGTAAAGTCTGTATGCAAGAAATGCTGCTCCTCGCTGTAGATTGCTGGTATTGCAGATGTTCTATCCACAGCTTGGATGTCTTCTAGACATCCATGGGGGGTAAATAGGAGTCCAACTTTGAGATATGGAGAATCTTGTTGAGAATTTTTGTTTTCAAACAGTAAGGACCTATGTTGGTTGCAGTCGAAGACTGGGACATGACACTGCAGATGTACTTCAATAACTGGTTCCAGAAAACTATATGGTAATCTTGACTTGTTTAACTTTCTGCTACCATGACAGAGCTTGTGCTGATAATGCTGCTTGCAACATAGTGGGTTTGGGCGAAACCAATCTGTGCAAAACCTGTGAAGATTATCCCAATGTTCTTTATAATGTGTATCAACATCTGGCACCCATAAGGAATCTTCTGTAGGTAGTTGCACAAGTTTATTCTTAACGGTTTCAACTGTAGATTTGAAATTGAAAAGAGGTGCATACAGCTCTAGGCATTTAATTGCGATCCCTACTATGTCGGTACTCTCTGAAAGCTGTATCATTAAAGAAAAGAAAAAGTCATCCTCCGATGCATTACCATCTGTCTGCATAAAGATGAATCTAGCCTCTACGCCATACTCTGCAGTAATATACGGCACCAATTGTAGAAACAGAGGACGCCTGTTTGCCTGAACGATTCTGTGCTGTAGTTTCTTGCCATTCAGAAGATGCCTGACAAGAGGGTCAAAGGGCATGTGGTGGCCTGGCCTGCCACCAAGCTCCAAAAATCTGAGAAACTCGCTAGCACCATCTGCAAACCACTCAAATCTTCGAACAGTGGAGCTGTTCGACTCGTCTTTGTTGGGGCTGAAGATGGAGGAAACAAACGATTTGGTAGTATGAGCTATACGCACAGGAAATGAGGAGTTCCTCACCTCCTCTTCTGTCTGTTCGTCTTCTAGGATCCTCTGCTTGCATCTATGCAGCGTGTCATCACACTCCTGAGCAGCACGCTTGAGCTTCCCACGCCAACGCAGCAAGGATGCATCAGTGATTTGCCACTTCTCTGACGTCTCAAGAGCAGCCTCCAGCCTGATGTGCGCCATCTCTAGCCTCTCCAGATTTCTGTTGGCACCTTCTTTGTCCTCGCATCTCTGAACCAGATTGGATAGGAGTTGGCTGGCTGTCTCATGGACGAGTGCAGAGCTGACAATCTCCACCATCAGGATTCAAGGATCTATAGTATCCCGTTCCCCTTAAAAAAAAACAGCATACAACAGCATACAAAAGAGAGTAAACATATGAACTTTGGACCAGAAGCAAAGATTTATCTCCCCCACCACCCCATCCTTCCTGGTTTTCATACTTTGTACTCGTTTTTGAGCTAATTCAATAAAGCACTCTAGGGGTGTAAACGCCTCCAGTTTCTCTCAAAAAAGAAGCAAAGATTTAGCTTAGCAACTGTATGATCATACCTCAGACTTGATCACATGGACAACTATCCTTTGTATGTATAGACATCTCGAGTCCAGATCATACGATCAGGCAAGATGAGCACTTGAAGAGAATTCAGTGATATCAAAGACTTTGAAGGGGAAAACGAGGTAGGCAAGTCCAATGAATAATTGGTCTCCGCAAGGGAAAAAGAGGCTGGCAAGTCCCTCAAAAGTCAAGGACGAGAGTCTGCATTTTCTGGGGACTGGAAAGAAGAGTGTGAGCTCTAGGCTGCGAAGAGCGGGCGTGCCGCGGAAGCCCGCCGCCAGCCAAGCGTCCGCCTCGTCGTTGACGTTCCTCACAATCTCCGGTAGCGTCCTGCTGAGGTTGTCGAAGGTTCTCCTATTGCGCTCCTTCCATAGCCCCCAAGAGACCAGGAGCACCGCGGAGTCGAAGGATGTCTGATTAACTCACTGCATTTCTCATGCGCTCCATCTTTCCATGTCCTCCCCCTCATTTGCTTCCTTATCGATGCTGTGTAAGTAAGTTGAAACAGACTATTGTCAGTGAAATGGACTGTGTCACTTGGATGCAAGAAACTGCAGTAGACAAGGAAAAAGAAACAGAAACTGTGTAATCACAAAAAGGAACTATCCATCTGTATATTCGTTTTTCTAATACGGAGTAGCATAGTGCACTGATAACAACATAAGGACAAGGACTGACCCCAGTCCCACATAGCCAGACGGAGATGCCCAGATCTAGAGGCCAGTTAATATCAAAGATTGAAGCGCCATGTAGCGCTGTGAATTGGGGAGCAAATCGCGCGTACCTGGAGCTCCAGGCCGGAGTGCGCTTGCGTGAGGTGGTACTGGGAGCGCCTCCGCCGTCATCTCTGGTCCCTTGTGGCTGGCGCTCCTCCTCCACGGCATCACCTCTCCCCGTCCCTCTCCGACGGCCTCCATCCACGGTACCGCCGTTCTCCGCTTCCCCATGGTAGTGCGGCCCACAGTAGGATGTGTCACAGTCTCAACTCCCATCGATTTTTATGTGGTCTGATTTATTTTATAAAAATGTACGGCCTGCTAGCGTGGTTACAAATTTCGGCCCAGATAGAAAAAGGCCAGTGGCCCAGTGCTATATAAATGACACGTAATGCCCAGTAGCTTTCATTTAGGCTATCATCTCCCCCTCAAAAAAAAAAAAAAAAAAAAAAAAAAAGGCTATCATCAAATATATTATTATTATTACTCCCTCCAGTTTGGTAAAAAAAAGTTGTTTTGGATAACAGCACAATATACAAAGCGTAGCCTTTTTTGCGTGAATAATACAAAGCGTAACTTTGACTTCATATTTTTATAAAAAAGATATATTTATTTGATATATGTATACTTTTATAAAAGTACATTTCAAGACAAATCTATATGTTTATATATAAGGTTTTCACATTTCCAAACTCAACAAATTAAAAGTTATTCATGATTTGTATTTTTAATGTTTGACCCAAACTTTGCCCAAAACAACTTTTCTACTAATCTGGAGGTTGTATCTGTTTTTATTAATTCATTAATATATTCATACGTGGTCATATGTCAAAAAGAAACTTTTGGGCATGGTCACACCATGGCTTTGCCACCAGTGGAGCTATAACGTGTCACTTAGGCGTTGCACACTTGCACTGCAAGGTCACCAAATCAAATTAGCGCTAGTTTTCCTTAATGTGACAATAACAACGACACTGGAAAGTGAAATCATTCCTTAATTATTTACATACATAGTCCACAAAAGTGTTGAAGCACGCAAACAGAATTCAGACTACAAGGAAAAGGTGCTTTCCCTCAAGAAGCAAGCAGCACAGGTGATAGCTCTAACGTGTAGGCGTTGTTGCACACTTGCACTGCAGGGTCACCAAATCAAATTTAGTGCCGGTTGTTAGTTGTGCTAATTAATTATTCTCTAAAGTGACCATAACGAAACTGGAAAGTATAGGCATTCCTTAGAAATATTGCAGTCCACAAAAAGGTTGTAGCACGCAAACAGAATTTCAGACTACAAGGAACTTTCCCTGTCATTGTACCACCACCAACTTAGCAAGCAGCACTGGTGATGACCAAAACGACTTGAAGAACAAGAGAACCTGATCCAAATAAATGACCATACAACACAACTGAGTGCATAATGTTTCTTTTAATCTAAATAAATGGGGGTCTTTTTGAAATTGACCGCATCATTCTTTGTGTTCATACTTCCTTTCAGAAAGTAGCCCCTTTCTTTTTCCAAAAATTAGAATTTTCAATTAAAAAGATGATGGCCTATATAATCCACTGAAGGAAATCAGCAACAACTGACCAACAATACAATGCAGTCAGGGATTCTTCCAAGCAACAACACATCCTTTATCCTCACCCAAAGTGTGCCCCTCAAATAAAAAAGATAAAGATTCCAAGTGATTCTTCCAAGTTCCAAGCAATGCAGTCAGGAACATGGTGCCTGGATCCAACACAGCATCCTTTTGCCAGGCAACATGGATCTACGGGGGCCATTATTCTGCAATCACGAAGTCAAGGCATTGGAACAAGTGGCAAAACATATACTATCATATGCTGGTGCTAAAGATACTAGTGATTTTTTTTTTTTTGATTAAGATACTACTGAATTGTGTGGCAAGTAGCATGGCAAAAGTAAGCCTGGCATGCCTGGCAAAAGCACTCTGTTTGTATTTTCTAGTGCCTGGAGCTAAATTTAAATGTAAACATAAACATAATTGAACTCAGATATCATATTATAGGTATTATTATTGTTTGATATTTTTAGGGGATAGTGGCTCTGTTTGGATCCCATGGACTAGAGCTAGTTAGTACTTAGTTTACCAAACTAGCCCAAAAAGTTGTCAAATAGAAGGGCTAGAGCTATTTTTTTTTTTTTGCAACTAGCACACCCTAAAAAACTATCCCTTCAAAAAGGTGATTATTTGAGCTAGTTTGGTGGGGACCATGCAAAAAGCTATTTTTCTCTCTCATGCAAATGAGTCAAATGATTGGAAAAACATATTTATTACTAATCTAACTCTTGCATCTAAACACCTCAAGGGTTAGAGTTAGTTTAATGATAGAGTTAGAGTTAGAAACTAACTCTAGCTCTAGCCGAGCTAGAAGGATCCAAAACAGGGCCAGTGTACTAGGTGGATGCAGGGCAAAAGCAGCGAGAGAGATGCACCATATACTTCCTCACATTTATATTTGTGTATTCACCACACAAAATTAAAGGCCATGCACAATTATTGGACAAGATTGTGACCACACGAGAAATTGTCAATTTCTCATGCATGAGCATTGAGCAATAATCAGTTGACCCTACACGGATCTCCAACCGACAACCTTGATCAAAAATCTGTATAGGAGTTAGTACTTGATGTAGCCATGCCATGTCATGTTTACTGCATCCCCATTTTTAATTTTTCATGCCATTAGTCTGTGTGTCATTTATGGTGGATTCATTCATTGCATCTCATGCAGGGTTTGTGGTGCCAAAAATCGCACTGCACATTCACAGGCAGACATGATCGATACACCACGTATTACATGCTGTGACACTATGGAGGACCATTTGGATCTGCAGAGACCCATGATATGCCGGACGATGGATTGTGCAGAGGACCCCAAGTAGTTAATGAATTCGGCAAAGGAGAACCGGAGAAGGTGAAGCTTTGACCCACCCTTCATTATTTACACCCTCGTTATGAAATATTAGGCGTATTTTGTTTCTAAAGAAAACAAACTTTGTATGTTTTGGAAATATTTAATAATCAAAGTAATGTATGCATGTGTTTCTGCTACGAAATGCCAATTACACGTAGATTCAATTTTTTTTTTTTTTGCGCATAACGTAGATTCAAATTTATTTGTACTTTCATGGTTTCAAAATTTTGATCAGATCGTATCTAAAATATCACATATTTGTGACTATAGTGTGCGCTGCCTTAGTCACAATGTGGATATAGGGAATGAAAGGAAATGATAAAATCAGTCTTGCCCGAGGAAGCATGAGAGAATTTGATTTTTCCTATGATAATCGTACTGTGAAAACATAACAAAAAAGGAACAGCATCCTTTAGTTTGACACAAACAATGGTTTGCGAGACTTTTAAACCTTCTATGTGTATATATACAGTTTAATTTAGCTTTGTGTCTGAAATACCCATCGCTACTGTATACTTTTTGGTTGCATTATCATCTGAGTGAAGATTTTTCACATGGTACCATACTTGGTCATCTTTGTTCAATCTGCGTGTTTTGGAAATGCACTAACGCAGGCTAATTCAGGCTACATTGACATTCACCCTGTTGGTTGGGTCGTTTCTAGCTAGCTGATTCTCGCTGTTGCAGATTTGTTGCAAGAGAAAAACACCGCTGAATCGTTGGCTGGTAAGCGTTGGTAGACTAAATGTACAACAGTATGGACAGATTCCGTATATGCTTACAGGATCGAACATATATATAATTAAGTCTTTGGGCAACCATCTGCTAAAATTATTAGTCTAACATGTTTCCTAAGAGTAAGCCAATAATATAAGTTATTTTTATTGTCTAGCACTCTAATCTATAGCATATGCCTAAATGTACAATTAGGAGTTAACATGTACACCTTGCATAAAGAGAGAAATCATCTAGTGAGAGAGAACATGTAAGGAAGTGAACAATAACATGGCTTAAGGAGAAATTAGAGAAATAAGTTAGTGGGTTTGTTTTTATAGGAGTTTAAGATTGATGATTACTCCATCCGTTGCAATATCAACCTTCCATATAGTTTAGGAGGTAACTTCAAAAAATTATAAAAATAATTATTTTGAAACAATATATTCAAGACATGAGAATCTCCAGAACCCAAGATGAAATGAATGTTCAAAATATATACCATCCAAAGAGGCCAAAAAGGAACAGAGACATGCTTTGCAAGTGCAACCCAAATAAAGCTTGAACATCATATATACATACTGATTTAGCAAGATGTCTAAAAAATGCGGAGACATGATTATTTAGTACTCTCCTAAACTGTATAGATCTATCCATCATGGGAAAGACCATTATTATTTTAGTAAACATGACACAATTAACATGATATAACCACCTCTGTACATGTTAGGACTTTTGACCTTTTAACTGTCTGTTTATTTGGTTAATTACTACTTTAGTATTATTTGGACACATTCTATATATGATTGTCCAACATATTTGGGCATCTCTCCTAACATTATGCTGACATGTCTCATCTAAGAAATCCAAAAAAACATGATTCTTATTTGTCTAACACATGCCTACATAAATATGATACAAGAGTATTAGGAAGAGCAAAAGGATAGGAGGTCCTCATACAGGGTGAATATATACAATTTAAATCCACAATATGTATAAAGTACCTAGAGATACCTTATACTTAGTGAATGATATAGGCTTCAAGTGTGTAGCATGACTATATGACCTACTACAATAAACATGACAATGCAAGTGCATCATCAAGTGGAGGTACTGCACATGACAGATGACAACACCCATTGATCTAGACCTTGGGCTTTACTTTGACCAACTGACCATCCATTTGGTTGGTTGGTACCCTTAGTGTTATCTAGAGAGACTCCATATATGCTTCTAGTGTTAGGAATTGTATTAAACTCATGTAACAATATTGTAACGTGACACACAAGATAACACGGCTTAACCGTGGGTGTGATCATGATAGATATGGTTCGGTTGAGATAGAAAGAGATCAGGGTTAGATAGCCTATCCAATCTATCTAACCGATGCCTTGTATGCCAAGTTTGTAAGAGTATATATATACTAACACGAAACCGTGGCAAGCCAAGATAGGCAGTCACGTTGCCATCAAATCTTTCATGGTAATCAGAGCATCTCTTCCACAACCAATCTAGCGCCATGGCATCATCTTCCTCCTCGCATCAATCCCACCACTCTCCGTTCGGGCCTGCTATCTCGAGGCGACCCGTGACAACTCCTGCTATGGAAGGCTCGAGATCATGCCGGGCATCGGGCGGCGCAATTTGAAGGATACCTCGATGGATCCGCCGTCGCGCCCGCCAAGTTTAGGAATTGGTGAAGGATGACAAGTCCAAAGTCACCACCATCAATCCAGAATACGAGAAGTGGCTCAAGGAAGACCAACAGCTTCTCGCTCATCTCAATAACTCTCTATCAAGGGAGGTTTTGGGTGGGGTGGCTAACAAGACCACCTCGGCGGCCGTCTGGGCTACGGAGAATATGTACGCAGCGCAGTCCCAAGCTCGGGTCACCAATCTTCGCATGCAGCTCGTGAACGCAAGAAGGGCGGCCAATCTGCATTTGCCTACTTCTCCAAGATCAAGGCGATCGGCGACGAGCTTGCTGCGGCGGACGTCCGGTAGCGAGATGAAGAGTTGGTGTCCTTCATACTAGCGGGCTCGACCGACTACAACCCGGTCTCATCGTCGTTGGCCGCACAACTCCAATCCCATTGAGTGATCTCTACGCTCGAGATCTGGCCTACGATATGCGGCTCCGGATGCTTGTGAGAACCACAACGCCGGCTATAATTCGTCGGCAAACGCTGGCAGTCGTGGCCGTGGAGGATTCCGTGGCCGCGGACGTGGTGGCGGCCGTGGTCCAAGTGGGCGTGGCAATGGTGGTGCGCCAACTCCTCCCAAGTCGGGGGCGGACGGTCTCCAAACCGATCATCAGTGCGCAAGAAGAAGGGCCATGAGGCCGATGTTTGCTTGGCACCGCTTCGAAGAAGACTTCGTCCCCTACAACAAGTCGGTGGTACTTGCTACAACCAACTATGGTGTTGACACCAATTGGTATGTTGACGGTGGCGCCACCGACCATATCACTGCTGAACTGGAGAAGATGACGATGAGGGACAAGTACAATGGAACCGATCGGGTCCACACTTTGCTAGTGGATCAGGTATGAAGATTAGTAATATCGGTCATACAATTTTACATACCCCGAATAAGCACCTGCATCTCAAAAATATTCTTCATGTTCCTGAAGCCAATAAAAGCCTTGTTTCTATTCATCGTCTTACTTCAGATAATAATACCTATGTTGAATTTCATCCTCATCATTTTCTTATTAAGGATCGGGTCACGAAGAGAACTCTTCATCGAGGCGAGGTGTGAGGAGGCCTCTATCCCTTGAGGGTACCAAGAGCAGGAGCACAACACCACAAACAGGCGTGTGGTGTCAATAAACCATCTACTTGGAGATGGCATAGTCGTCTGGGTCATGCATCTTTTCCAGTTGTCGAAAGAGTCATTAGAAACAATTTGCTTCCTAGATCTGTTAGTGATGTCGAGTCTGTGTGCGACTCTTGTCAAAAGGCAAAGAGTCATCAATTTCCCTATTCAAGCTCGGATAATAAAAGTTGTGCTCCTCTCGATTTGATTCATTCGATGTGTGGGGTCTGCCCCCCGTCCTACGGTAGCAATCACACCTTTTATGTGTCATTCATAGATGATTATAGTAGGTATACACGGATATATCTTCTCAAGCATAAATCTGAAGTTTTTCATGTCTTCAAAGATTTCCAAAACCTTGTGGAAAGAAAATTTGATAAGAAAATTATCCACATGCAAACAGTTTGGGGGGGAGAATATGAGAGACTCAATTCCTTCTTCCAACGTTTGGGGATTTCTCATCGAGTGTCATGCCCTCATACACACCAGCAAAATGGGAGAGCGGAGCGTAAGCATAGACACATAGTTGAGGTAGGATTATCTCTACTAGCTCAAGCATCCATGCCGCTTAAATGGGATCAAGCTTTTCTCACGGCCACATATATCATAAACATCTGCCTCTCGAGTTCTTGATCATAAAACTCCGGTCGAGATCTTTGCTAAAAGAGAAACCTCACTATGACTCTCTTAGAGTTTTTGGCTGTGCTTGTTGGCCAAATCTGCGACCATACAATGCTCGGAAGCTATCCTTTCGCTCCATCCGTTGTGTATTTCTTGGATATAGTTCTCTCCATAAAGGTTTTAAATGCCTTGAACCAAATACCGGTCGCATCTACATATCTCGTGATGTAGTTTTTGATGAGGATGTGTTTCCTTTTGCGTCTATGCATTCTAATCTTTGGCGCACGACTAAGGAATGAAATCTCCTTGCTACCGATTCGCTAGCTCCACTAGTTCATGGGGATGTAAATTGTCATGCACCGAGATATTACTAATCATATCTCACAAATTTCGATGATCAAGAACGGTTGATGATGAGGTACGGGTTATTCAAGAAATTCAAGATGAACAGGTTACGGATCCCTTGGTCACGAGAAGATCATGGCGGCTGGATCCCATGATGATCATGGCGCTGAAATCCGGGTTGATCCACCACTGCGTCCGAGGTTGTCGGACCGACTCCCTTGGACGCGTGGGGGACGGGATCGTCGACTTCGTCGGCTAGCGGAGCGGCAAACGCGTCGGCGCCGGTGTCTTCTGGCTGGATCCTCGTGCCGGCTTCCGGATCGGGTGTGGCTACATCCGATATAACACACGATATATTACATGATGATCAAGCGCGCCTATACAAGTTCTTTGCTCGGCCACGAGACCCGTTCTCGAGTGGGATCTCAAAGCCTAAAGTGTACACTGATGGCACAGTACGGTATGCTAATATATGTGCTACAAATGAACCAAGTTCAGTCGACGAGGCTTTCAAATCGTCAAAGTGGATTGCTGCAATGAAAGAAGAGTATGATGCATTGCAACGAAATGGTACATGGTCTCTTGTACCACCACCCAAAGGAAAGAACCTCATTGACTGCAGATGGGTTTATAAAATCAAGAAGAGAGCTGATGGTCAGATTGATCGCTATAAAGCAAGGTTAGTTGCAAAGGGCTTTAAACAAAGGTATGGCATTGATTATGAGGATACCTTTAGTCCAGTTGTGAAAATTGCTACTATAAGAACAGTATTGTCATTAAGCGGTAGCAAGAGGTTGGTGCTTAAGGCGGCTAGATGTTCGAACGCGTTCTTGCATGGTGTTACGGAAGAGGAGGTTTATATGAGGCAACCACCGGGGTTTGAAAGTTTAAAGTTTCCTTCATTTGTTTGTAAACTTAAGAAGGCAATTTATGGCTTGAAACAAGCTCCCCGGGCACGGTACTCAAGACTTAGCACAAAGCTCATTAGTCTTGGCTTTGTTCCTTCAAATCGGATACATCTCTGTTTATTTATAGGAACAAAAATGTTGAAATATATATGTTGATATATGTTGATGATATAATTGTGACCAGCTCTTCTCGGGATCTTTTGTAAGTATATTGTTGAAGGCACTTAAGGAAGATTTTGCACTAAAGGATTTGGGAAATCTGCATTATTTTCTTGGAATCGAAGTGGAGAAGAAGTTAAATGGTGATTTATTTCTCACTCCAACGAAAATATGCCAAGGATATTTTAGCTCGAGTCAAGATGACAAACTGCAAACCGGTTCCAACTCCATTGCCTTCAACCGAAGATGTCACAGCAAGATGGAGACTTGCTCGGTAAGGTGGATAGTACCGAGGTATCGAAGTATAGTAGGAGCTCTTCGGTATATTACTCTTACTCGGCCAGTTTGTCATTTCTTTTGTGAATAGAGTATGTCAATATTTACATTCTCCTACCACGGTTCATTGGTCGGCTGTAAAAGGATCATTAGATACTTGAAGTTCACTGAAGCTACTTGGTCTTTTGATCAAGAAACTTGATCGCCATTCATTATAAGTGCATTTTCGGATCTTTGGGCGGTGATAAAGATGATCGGAGATCCACGGGAGGCTTTGCGGTTTTCCTAGGCTCTAATGTTGTTTCATGGAGTGCAAGGAAACAGCCTGCGTATCAAGATCAAGTACCGAAGCTGAGTATAAATCAATGGCAAATGCAACGGCCGAGATGATTTGGGTTGAGCAAGCTGCTTGGTGAGCTAGGTGTCAAGTTGAAGGTAAAACCTCGTCTACGGTGTGATAATTTAGGAGCAACATATTTGGCTGCAAATCCGGTGTTTCATGCTAGAGCAAAGCACATAGAGATCGACTTCCATTTTGTGCGTGAAAGAATTGCTAGAAAACAGTTGGAGGTAAGGTTTATACCTACGAAAGATCAAGTTCTTGATGGGTTCACTAAAGCATTGCCTCGAAGACAATTTGAAGAATTCAAGCACAATGCGAATCTTGTAAATGGACAAGTTTAGATTGAGCGGGGGTGTTAGGAATTGTATTAAACTCATGTAACAATATTGTAACGTGACACACAAGATAACACGGCTTAACCGTGGGTGTGATCATGATAGATATGGTTCGGTTGAGATAGAAAGAGATCAGGGTTAGATAGCCTATCCAATCTATCTAACCGATGCCTTGTATGCCAAGTTTGTAAGAGTATATATATACTAACACGAAACCGTGGCAAGCCAAGATAGGCAGTCACGTTGCCATCAAATCTTTCATCTAGGACAGATATTTATTTGGTAGATCATCTCCTAACTTTAGGCTGACATTTATCATTTAACAGAACCATCAAACTTGATTGTTATTGTCCAAACACTATTCCAAGCAGATGTGCCCATGTATAAAAACAATTACAAGCAAACAAGCAAGGTTTTGTCATGTCATCAACCTGCTTGCATGATAAATATATAGCCTTCTTATCAGATCCACCAATTTCAGTGGCTCAAGGTTTGTCTCAACCATTCTCAGCCTAGATGAACATAAGAACAGAGCAGAGTAGCAGACAAACGAAGTGTGTCTTTTTCCTGTCAGATTTTCTTTTTCCTTGACAGAAAATGAGGCGTGCCGTGTAGATTTTTGTTGAGATCCAGCACACACATGTGCATGGTTGACCAGATCGTGGATAAACAAATGAGGCCAGTGAGATTCTGCCTGTCTGTGGATGGATCTGAAACTGGCTGGTCACCTGACCTGATCATGCATGCAATGCATGCAACAACAGTAGTAGTACAGTTGATGGCCAGCAGCTGCAGAGGATGAGAAGAAGGTCCACTGCAGCCGTTGACTTGAGCACTTGACCAACTACTCAATCACAACAACACCTATCCATCATGGGGAAAGCCAAAAGCATGATCATGTCGAATTGTCCATGTGAAATGCAATGAAATCAGAAAATTGTGATAATATGTTGAACTATTAATTCTAGCAACTCATCTTATTTTTTCTCGATCACGTAAAACGTCTGCAACTCATGCTTCTTTATAATGCACATATTATACATATAATCGATGGTACTACAAAAACAAAACTGATACAAACATAATATATATGGCATACTTATATATATGAGTATTAATTAGTTGTTTGACAGCAAATTGAAAGAAGAAGATAATTAACGACATGACCTAGCTTGGTCCACATTCATTCGTTTCTACACATATACGAGAACGAAGCATCAAGAATCAAGGACGCGGTAGATGACGACGAAGCATGGCAGGATGGCCCTGGGGTTGGCCACGAACAGCTCCTCCAGGTTCCCGTACACGCTGCTGCTAGCCGCGTCCTCGCCGGCCACCGAGTCGAACGGGCCTTCCTGATCCTCGCCGGCAGCGGACGACGACGATGTGGCGCCGTCGCCGCCGTCACGGCGGACGCGGCCGGCGATGACGCGGCACACCAGCATGGCGCGGCAGGCACCAGCGTCGTTCGGCGGTGAAGCCGATGACGAGCCGCAGTCGTGCGCGCGGCCGCTGCTGGCCGTGGTGCGCACGCCAAGCGGGTGCGCGCCCACCCACGGCGCGAATCCGTGCCGGATGGCCGTGCACACGCCGCAGGGCGACGTGGTGGCGGAGGACGACGCGTCGGCGGCACCACCACCAGCAGCGCCGCTGGAGGATGAGCAGCAGAGGGCGGTGTCGCCGGTGAGGCCGAGCGCGCACGCGAGCGGCGCGGAGTGGAACCTGAGGAGCTCGTTGCCGTCGGCGGCGGCCCGTGCGGCGACGACGGCGGGGCGGCAGCGTGAGCGGACGGCGTCGCGGTAGGCCTCGAAGCGCGCGACGGTGCGCGGGGCATTGTGGACCTTGAGGATGCGGTCGATGTGGCAGATGCCCGGGTGGTGGTCCGCCCGCTTCTGCCAGCTCGACTTGAAGATGATCTCCACGATGTTGCGGCCCGAGTCCTCCGGCCCAAGCTCAGACACTGCAGAGCAGATCGATGGATTAGCTCGAGGAAGACGACGACGCGATTAACCACACCGGCATGGCATGTGATGCTCGATCACTAAGTCTACTGTATTATACTAGGATTAGGAGTGGCTAATCGATCATGCATGCATGCCGTTGACAGTGGGCGATTAGAGACAGAGTGCAGTGAATGCTCGCCGAAATCTATGCAGGTCGTACGGGTACGGTACTGCCGACACTGCACGCCGAGATGGACGGACGGCATCTTTGGACGACATGCCATTCATGGAGCGAAATGCATGGCTTTCAATCGTCCTGTGATTGAGGACGTCTTTCTTGACCTAAAGCATGGCAAAATCATGTACACTCTACAGCGGTACAGTACACTACACACATGCATGTAACTATGTAAGTGCAATGCAGCTCATCACTCTATTTGTCGATCTATTTCTTCATGCATATGGCAGGCACTGTGTTGTGCCCCCATCTTTTTTTTTCATTTTATCTATTTGTTTATATATCTTTTTGGTCATCATGGTCCCACTTATTCATTTCGGACAAAGCGAAGTTGTGAATGCAAATCCAGTTCCACATGCGGGCTACAGTGCTCTACACCAACCATTATAAATTCAGACTATGTCAACTACTGTATCACAAGCTGTTGTTAGTCATGTCATGTGGAGCCTCTTTTAACAATGATACTTTCATGTGATTATTGCTGTTGATACAAGCCCAAAGGCATGCATATGCACGCTGCTGCATTTTTGCATGATTAATGCACTGAGACTGTGAGCCTCATGCAGCTCACCTCATCTGTCACGCACTTCCTTGTGCTCTTGTGCATGCAAGCAACTTTATTTGTTTGTGCTGGACCATGAACTCATGTTTTTTTCTCCCTTGCATGCACAATAAACAAGTGTGTAGATGCTTTGGGGAGAACACATACGTACACAACAACAGATGAGAGTACGTGGCTGTTGCTTGCTTGTAAACCACAAAAGACAAAGAAAAAGATGAAAAGGAAGCAGGCCGGCCAGGGGGTACGGTATGGCATGTATAGCTTTGATGAGCAGATGAGCCAGAGCAGCATCTTCCCTGGCCTTTCTGTTTGTCTCCTCTTCCCCTGCTTCTACCTCCACTCCACTCTACTCACATGGATTGATGTGCCAAGAGAGATTACATATAATCCCCACATGATAAAATATTTAATCTCGCACTAGCTAGTAGAGTAGTAGTGGAGTGGTAACTATTCTTGTTTATTTAGACGATGACAATGAAGTAGTACTGGTAGTAGCACTAGTAGAGTAATAGTACCTTGGCAGATCAGAACAACTTAACCATGATTAACAATTAACAAGACGTATTAACTAACCACAGGCGCCGACACTAACCAGCTACACACCTCACAGATCTGTAGCTACCCAAAGTCTTTCGTCCCCCATGAACAGCATTACTCCTAGGCTGGCTTCATGTTAAAGAAAAGGTCCACACGTATCGCCTTTACTTTACTTTTGGGTGAAATTCCCGTGTTGCATTACAAACAACCCTTTTATCTTGCAATAAAGTTGTTGTATGGGAATGTATATATTCATTCAAAACTAGTACTGTACTTGTAACTTAGGCCCTGTTCGAATCAGTTTCGGACTCTAAAAATCAGTTTTTGCTTCTAGTTTCTAAAATCTTGATTCTAAGCAGAAACTAGTGAGGTGTTTGCAATTTTCGGTTTTTCGAGAATCTGACTTCATATATAAATCTGTAGGATTTAAACTGTAGGATCCAAACATGGCCTTAAACTAATACAGTACTCACCCAAAAATGTAAACGAAAATACTACTAATAATTTTTTAATGACATAAAAATCGATGGCAAACAATCATCTATATGCACAGAAACAGAGGAATCGATTTTCCCAAAAAAGGAAAAAAATCAGAGAGAGAAATCGATGAGTAGTAGAGGCAGAGCAGTGGAAGGAGCTAGATGATACCTGCATGGCGAATGGCCTGGTGGTGCTCCAAGGTGTCGGCTTTGGTGAACACCTCGCCGCACTGCGGACACGAGCACAACTCCCTCGGCCTCGGGTACCGCCTGCTCATTGATAATCACCCATTAATCATGATTACCTTAATCATCTTCCAGCTTAAAAGCTTACTAATCATCAATCAATCACGAAATTAGTTAAGCAAAAGTGGGCGGATCGGACGGACGGACCTGGACATGGGTTCCACGTTGATGGCGCGGCACTCGTAGCAGCCGGAGAAGCCCCCCCGCGCCCGCAGGGACGAGTGGTGGCTGCCGCCAGCGCCGGAGGCAGCGGACGACGAGCCGGCGCCGCGGTGCGCGCGTCGGTGGCGGTTCAGCGGCGCCGTGTCGGACGCGGACGCGGCGGCGGACGAGGCCGCGGAGGAGGCGGCGTCGACGACGACGTCGCGCATGGCGCAGAGCGACGCGCCGCACGTCCCGGCGCCGCCTGTGGCGCCGCGGAGCCGCGCCAGCGCCGACGGAGCTGATGGGTCGTGCACGCGCGCCGCCGCCGTCGCGCTCCGGCAGCTCAGCAGGCTCTTCACCTGCTCCCACGACGAGGAGGAGGAGGATGACGACGACGCGGCGGAGGCCTTCTTCGTCGTCGGCTGGTGGTGGCCTCGGCGCTGCTGCTGCTGGTACTGGCCATAGTGGCTGTTCTTGCCTGTCGCCGCCGCCGCCGCGGGGACCATCATGGGGCTCTTCCTGAACGACGACGAGGAGGAGGACGCGGCGGGCACCATCATGGGGCTCTTCCTGAACGACGACGACGACGACGACGCGGCCATCACGCGGTGGCTTCGTGCGCCGGGCGGTGGTTCTTGGCGCCGACGACGTGAACGACGGTTGTGGTGATGGCGGCGGTAGCTTCTTCTTGCGCATGCTCCCGTGCTGGTGGTGGTGGTCATGCCGCCGGCTGTCGGTGCGGTGGTCGCCAGCCTTGGTGGCCGTCGTAGAGCCTGAGGAGGGGAGCAGCAGGGTGGCCAGAGCCATATCTGACTGAAATCTCTGTGACTACCTCGTGTGTCCTGCTTTGCACTCGTACTACCTATATATGCTAAATAGCCTTGTGTTGTTTATATGCTCGATCTGGTTGTGTTTGGAATGGAGACGAGAGGAGGAAGAAAGTTGGACCTGGTACAGCAAGCTACCTCTCAAACTCGTCAAAGTCCAACCCTCCTGCACTGAAGAGTAGTTGTCATGACCCTCTCCCCTCTCTCTCATCTCTCCTAGGACTAGGACTAGGAGGCTATGATAGAGAAGAGCAGCATAGGAGAGGGAGTGCCATATATGAAGGCCTGATGAAGTCTCAATTCGACTAAACTCATGAAAGTTATGGGCCCGGGGCCGAAAAGGAAAAGATGCTACATATAGTTCTGGATCTCAACATGTCATAGTAAATAGAAGTGGAGAAAAGCCTTAAATGCAACATGTTTTGGATCTGAATTCTGTCTGGTGATCAAATCAACTTCTTGAATCTTCATAAATCAAATTTTTAATTGTGAGTGATATTTTTTCAAAAAAACTTAACTTTTGTGATTAAAATTTAGTATAGTTAGATATTACAAATGCTATTCTACACTCAAGGTGTAGCTACACCAAGAGACAAATTCAGTACTATTCAGTATTGTTCGGTACGTCGCATGTCAGTATTAGTCAGTATTTCGTAATACTGATGCATAATACTGACTAATACCGCGTTCAGTATTATTCAGTATTGTACAGTCAGTTTTTGTCTCTTGGTGTAGCTACACCTTGGGTGTAGATTAGCACTGCCGAGTTAGATATATGATATAAATATATTTTTATGGTATAATTTTTGGTATTTAGAAATAACATATATTTTTCTCTCACTTGTTACAATAATGTTTTCTGTAACAATAAATAAGCATCAACCGGCTTATCTACCACAAAAATTATCAGCGAAGCATGGTGCCATATGTTTTTGCACAGATTTTACTCATGTTTAAAACAAAAGTTCAATTACAACATTTGATGAGGTATTCAGAGAAATTAATGACTGTAGTTTAAACAATTATTGTATAAATCATGTTTTGTCTGTGGAAATAGCTTATGGAAGACGCTGGTAGAACAGAACTTTTGGGTCTCAGCTTAATCTTTGTTTGTGCTTCCTTATAATTTAGTGGAAAATTCTTTCCATTTAGAAGCACCCATCCTTTTGAAATGGAAAAGCTTTAGCACAAGTCATACTAAATAGTCCTTCCTAGTCATGGTAGGGGCAAGATAAGCCATGCTAGTGGATAGGATGATGAGCCATTTGGCCTTAAGAAAGCAACAAAAATCTTGGTCGCAACATAAACGAAGGTGAGGTATATAAGAGAACAAATTTCTGAATCAACTTCGCTCTGCAAATTATTAAAAAGTTCATCTAGGAATAAAAACACTATGATCCTATATGGCAATCATGGGGCGGAACACAATGCAAAATAACAATATACAATGATGCGCTTCTTACTATGATCCATGTCGAACCTGAACCAAGTCCAGATCGATTAATTTGCATTTTAATGCTGTTTTCTTGCATTAAAAATTGTTATGTAATGCAGACGTTTCATCAGAAGAGGGTAAGTTGTCTTCCCTCTGAAAGATTATGCATGTATGTTATAGCTACGTGTCATTTAGTAGGTAGTGGGAGACATCAACTTAACCTAAGAATCAACTCAACAATAGATGAAAAGAAACGTACATGACTTATTCCTGCTGAAAGAAAATACTTTCTTGTGGAAAGCATGGGCGTCGGCCAGACTTGTATAACTCGTAATTACCCGCAAACTGATTTGTACATGCAGAATTGTCTAACATCTTTGTCCCACCATTTATATTCCATTTTACAAGATTTTCTAATATCAATTATACTAGATGTCCATGTCTGCATTGCTGATGTTGCTGGACAAGGTCACAAGAGCTACCAATCTGTCGCCATGTGGCCTGGCGCCATCGAACTTTTCCATCCAAAATTTATTGGTAAGAAATAGAAACCACATTAGTGTCTCCCTGCAGATGCAGAGAGATATTACATCAGCTTAAATGATTTGATAATAAGAGGTCAGGACAGGTAGATGAATCTGACATCAACATTATAAAAAAAGATGGAGGTGGAAGAGACCAAGAAAGGGACAACGATGAAGTGAGAGGGCAGTTAAGCAACTGTAGGCAGGCAGGTAAGCAACTGAGA
Source organism: Themeda triandra (assembly GCA_018135685.1). Classification (NCBI taxonomy): domain Eukaryota; kingdom Viridiplantae; phylum Streptophyta; class Magnoliopsida; order Poales; family Poaceae; genus Themeda; species Themeda triandra. The sequence goes on along the minus strand of JAENPR010000066.1, from coordinate 660,523 downwards.
ACAGCATATCTTTTAGTACAGGATTAGCAACTCGATCCCTCATGCTATGCTGGAGGAAGCTCAACCACATTATCCAATAATATATGAACTATGCCAATCCTACTGCTACTAGCTACTCCAGGGTCCAGAGAGCACACAACACAATAGCTAGAGCTAAGCAGATGCAGCCATGCATGATGCATGTCCAAGTTCAACCACTGCCCTGCTTCACTGTCCCACCACTTGCAACATTTTTTGGATCAAAGAGAGATCCAGCAACGAATAAATTCGTCATCATGAAAATTTGGCAATTTCTTGTCTATTATAATAGTACGCCTGAAGCCCTCAAGCAATGTCGTCGGATTAGTTTTGCAGATTTGCTTTTTTCCACAAAAGTTTTTCGCTGTCTGGAACTCTCGATGTCCATGCATTCTTTTATACCCACACTATTGATGAAGGACCATGCATCATGCATGCAACTAGAGATGAAATGGTTTGTCTTGTAACAAAGAGAATAAACGAAATATATGGTACAGTTTTGCTGGGCCACACGGAGAGATTCGTATTTGGAAGTTCTCCTTATGGCCTGAACTTGTGCAAGGACAGCATTGCACACATGGTCACCAAATACTATGAAAAATAGCGTAACAGTTGTGAAAACATAAACAAAGAGATGCATCTAAGTCTGAACAATAGCAATAAGGTGCAATAATGAAATATCATGACTATCAATCAAACTTTAGTCTTTATTAGTCCATACCACACTGCATAGCTATCTGTATGCTTGCCTGAAACTGAAAAGACGATACGCGGATTAATGCTACAATGTTTACATTCTATGATGCCAAATTGTGCTTGAATGACCATTATGGCATGATCTGTCAGATCTTGCATCAGCACATATACATGTTTATGGAGCTGAAAGCAACTGTGTAGAGAGGAGGGACTCCGTGGTAGGTATGCGGCATCTTCGGGATGAGCTAGCAGCCGGTTCGCATGGCACCATATTTCACAACAGACCCCCAACCAAACATTATGCGATGTACAGGACCAGCTCTCCCACTCTGTATCTGAATACAATACAGCAAAAAGGGAGGAGAAAATGTGACATAGGGACCAATCCATCAGATGAGACCAATCTGCTAAACTCTTTGAAAACGTACTTGTCAGAGAAAGCAAACAATAGCAGCAAGCAACAATACCAATAATTGAATTTAGATTGATGTAGTATCATCTTTGGATGATGTACCCCTACCTGATTGCATTGGTTTCTGACATGCTTGCAATGCACGCACTGACTTGCTGCTGCATGCAAATGGCCATGCCCACAGGCCACAGATCTGTGTTGTGCAATAACTTGTTGCGAGGTGTGAGGAGTAAAGGTGCAAGATGCAGGCCATCCACATGTATGCTAGTAACTCTCATCTCTGAAGAAGCATGGTTACCTGTAAATGCATCGCTTGTCGTGGACCACAAGAGCACAGATCCAGCCGGCCAACTGCTCCCTCATGGGCTCCATAGTCCATCCATTTGCACTTTGATTGCCTTGCACTTTATTTTTTGAAGAAAATGTCATTTTTGTAACAGGTAACTCATGGCAGTCTTATTGAAAGTGCAAGTTTCATGCAACTCAGCCCAAACAAAGCATAATCACATGATTTTGTTCAAAAGGACATAAACTGAAGCTATCCACGAAAGAGAAGGGCAACCAACAAAAGTTCCCCATCAAAGCTTCCAACTTTGGCAGACAAAATGTGACTCAACAGTAGCATCTAATACAAAGGTGCTACATTAAAAGCCAACAATGATAGTACAGACTACAAAGGTGTGTCCCAAATTGAAGGGCATTGTCTGCCTACAAGGACGAATGATTATAAATTGCTTTCAAAATCCAGCAGGAACGATACAGATTTCCTTGTACAAATGTACCCTCAAAAGTTCATACAGTTCGTGGTGCTGTTTTCAAGTCCCAAGTAGTTATGTGAAACTGGTGATGCCAGGATTTGTAGCCGGGGCCAAGCCAGCACAGAAGGTGATACATACATGGCACCTCACATTCTCATGGGCCTTTGATTTTTTTTCCCCTTGTATAAGCAGTACCACCCTGTAGCAAAGATCATGAGTCCTCGTCACTCTCATTGCCGAAGACCGAAGAAACTTTTGTAGCCAGCTTTGGCTTCTTGCTGGCACTGCCAACTTGAACCTGTACTTGCAAAGAAAATATGGTCAGCTTAACAATATAGGCATAGGGGTTGCTGTAAAACTGAGGTTCAATAAATTCTGGAAATGACCACTTATTTAGAATTACAATTAACTGAAGAAAAAATCAAGACAATAGAGGAGTATAATGTGTATATTTATACTCCTGTTGTCTATATTTTGAATAAACAATATTAATATTACAGGTCAAACCTGCAATAACACTAAATATTAGAGGTTCTAGGAAAGCAAAATCCAATTTTTAATTCAACAAGATTTTGCAGCAGTGCCCACAAAATCCAACAGCACTGCAAGATTTGCCAATTGCCACTAAACAATTTATGGGTCATGGGACCATATATTAGTGCTAATATTTGGAGGAAAGTCCTCAAATGCAAAAAAAATTGAATGCTATCCTCAAGATATCCACCTTGGAAGGAGCCATTTTGGAGAATCCAAACTTCAAGGTTCCTCGCTGATCCTGGTTTCTAGGGGCTGTCATATTTTTTGGTGCAGCACCTTCTGTCTCTAACTTTTCTTGTTTCTCCTGCTGCTGCTGCTGCTTCCTATGGGCATCTGCACTGAAGCTTCGTTAAGGAAATCACAAGCTCCACATACAACCTAAAATTCCTATTGAATATCTTAAGAATAACATAGAATAGTCTTGTGCAATCCTTGAATTAATTATGAATGGATACAGTTGAGCAATTTTTGCCAGCTCCTTCTCTTCTCGTTGTTGTTCACGTTTCTGCCTGTCATCACGGCTACCGCTGCTGCTCTGCATTTCTCTCATTTCTTTGAACCGCTGTGCAACAAAGGTATTCAGAATGGTGATGAAGAGATATTTAAAATATCAATAAAATGCATTAAGAAAGTCAGAAGGGCGCACAAAATGGATTACCTTCCTATGATTGTGGTCATATGAGCTCAAGTGACTCTCAAATTCATGAGCCAGCTTGTACTGCTTATTGCAGAGGTTGCAAAAGAACACCTTCTGTATCTCCTTGACTTCACTGCGGATTTTATGCTCACGCTCTGCTATGACCTGGATTGTCATGATTTGCACCAAGCAGGGAAAAGAAACCACCAAATAAAAAGCGTACGAGATGCTCAAGACTCTTTAGCGGTTGATGCTATCCATTCTCACATCACGAAATGGCAGCCTATAGAGGTCTTACAACTAGATCTAGGTTTCCAGCATATCAAGCATCAACCCAGGGAAATGAAAATTTTTTGAAGAATGTACAGAAACTAGCACCAGGTGTTAGGTGTTAGATTGCATACCTCACGTTTCTTTACATGTTCCTCAGTCTCCTCAAGTTCAATATTCAATTTCTTCCGTTGCACGTTCTCTTCAGATGTGAAGAAGTCATCTTCCTCTTGCTTCCCAACACCTAATTTTGCATCTCTGATATCAGCTCTTATTGGCTCCAGTATACCTGCATCACAATAAAGAAAGGTATCCTCAGAAGGTGTAGAAGCATCATCACATTTAGTTAGCTGAACAATAAGAGGTGAATATTTGGTGATCAACTCTGCTCCAGGTGTAAAAAGTGACAAATTTCAAATGGAATTCTATGCACCTAAACCTGTTAAGTTTATTATGCAATGTGGCCAATAAGTGATAGCAGATTATACAAAGCTGAACTAAGTGATTCTGCATCCAAGATGGAAAAAAGGCTACAAACTTGGAAATGTGGACACTTGACTTCTGGGGGAAAAAGCATTCTCATCAATTCAAGCCTTACAAGTATTCCTATTTATACCATGGGCTTTTATCTGCTCTATGAAGGGATCCGTCAAAGGTTTGATACTATCAGAAGTAAGTTCTATTGGGAAGGTGTGGGGAATAAGAAGAAGTTTCACATGGTGAGGTGGGATGCTCTGGACAAGCCAAAAGAATTTGGGGGACTTGGCTTCATAGACACTAGAGCCCTGAATACTGCTTTACTGTGCAAGTGGATTTTTAAGCTGGAAAATGGGGACAATAGTCTGAGTATGCAGATCCTGAGGAAAAAATACCTTAAGGGGGAAGGTTTTTGTCAATCTTCATGCAGGGGTGCCTCTCAGTTCTGGCAAGGGCTACATGGGGTCAAAGACTGGTATGAGAGGGGGAAGGCTCATGTGGTGAATAGTGGTGCCCAGACTAGACTATGGGAGGATGTGTGGATAGGGGAGGTAGCTTTCAAGCATTTGTTCCCTACTATATACAAAATCTGCCATGAACAAGACATCTCAGTTAATAGAGCTTGGCAAAAGGATTGGAATATGAGCTTCAGAAGATCTTTTGGGGACAGAGAACTGAAAGAGTGGCAGGATATGATGGAACTATTGCAGGGGGTGCAGCTGAATGATGAAGCAGATAAGGTAATCTGGAAGCTGGAAAAGTCAGGGAAATACACAACGAAAAGCATGTATAGGTTTTATACTCACCCAGGGGTGGTGGATAAAGGAATGGTGGAGATGTGGATAACCAAACTTCCTCTGAAAGTTCAGAACTTCCTATGGATGGCTAGCCATGACAGGCTACAGAGTACAGACAGTGCAACAGTTGCGGAAAAGGAACTGGGATGAGGCTGATGGCTGCAAATTTTGTGGGGGGGAAGAATCTGCAGATCATCTCCTATTCCAATGTCCTCTAGCTGCTTCGGTCTGGTGCTGGGTGAGAGATGGACTGGGCTGGGACTCCATTCCTACCTCGATGTCTAGATTCCAGGATAGAATGGCGACCCAAAACGGTGTAGAAGATAGGGGGCTTCTGTGGTGGCTGCTGGGTGCAGTGGGGTGGGCTCTTTGGAAAGCCCGAAACGATCTAGTCTTCTCTGACATTATTGTAAAATCTACAAAACAGGTGGCTTTCGTGGTCCTGGGATTTCTGAAGCACTGGTCGCTGCTGGAGAAGAAGGCGATCGCCAAGAAGGACGTGATGAGGGCAAAGCTGGAGGAGGAGATCAGAAAGTGGTGATCTGAAAATCAGCAGTAGAGGAGGAGGAAAAAGACCAAGCCTAGGCCTTTTGCTTTATCTTAGAAATTATGCTGTAATAGGACTTGTAGTCTGTTTCTTGTATCTGGGGTCATTTTGAGGGGCTTGTTTACTCTCGCTCTGGTGTGGGGAGGAGCTGGGAGTATCATCTTTATGTGCGCGCGTGGCGCCTGGAACCTCTTTTTGTAACTGGAAACCCCAGCTGGTACCGTTTTGATTACAGCTTTCAATATAAAGCTGGGCACAGAAGTGCCTTTGGTCTAAAAAAAGCATTTATGTCTTTCCAGAGGGTCCAAATTAAAAAAAATTGTGTAAAATGTCCAGATGAATATTACTGAGACATGAATCAAGACAGACAACAATAGGCATCCATTCTTTCCATGGTGAAGGAACTTTGGAAAAAACAGAGAGTGAATAGTTATTGATAGAGTATTAGTATCAATTAAACTATGAGTCAGGTGAGCTGACAAGATCATTGAGGATCAGGAAGTTTATGACTAATGACTAAGAGATATAAGCAAACTGACTGACTGTAATCTATCCTAGCCCATAAGTCAACAAAGAAGGATATGAAGCATGGCAGGTATATGATTGCATGAACATGAGGATGCCATTGGATTTAGTCCAAAAAGAAATAACGGATCAACAGCTGAGTAAAGTGGCAGAATGCTTGAAACATGGCAGCACCACGAGAATTTAACGATTCTTTTATCACTAAAGAGTAGGACAATACAAGCTCCTAGTCGTGAATTCTCAATTGCTATAGCAACTGGAAACCAATCATCATAAGAGAAGGCAGCATATAGCAGCAAAACAAAGATACCTTGCCAGTTCTGGAAAATGTTCAGATGAAAATATTACTGTGCCACGAATTACAAGGCAAATGTAAGGCTTAATAAGGTTATTGCTAAAACAAGATAAACAACTACAGGCATCCATTCTTTCCCTAGTAAAGAAACTTTGGAAAAGGGAGCATGGATATCTATTGATAGAACATTAGTATCAATTAAGGGAGTCAGTTGAGCTGACAAGATCATTGAGGGCCAAGAAGTTCATGACAGTTGTTATGTTACGTTAGACAGATAAGCAAACTGACTGACTGTATCAAGCATGGCAGGTACATGATCGCATGAAAATGAGGATGCCATTAGATTTAGTCCTAAACAATAACGGATCAGCAACTGTGTGAAGTGGCAGAGTGCTTGCAACATGCCAGGGTATGAGCATTTACCGATTCTCCTAGTCGTAGATTCTCAATTGCTATAGAAACTAACAAGCAATCATCATAACAGAACGCAGCATATACAGCATCAAAAGCAAGATACTGTACCTTGCTCGTTCTTGCCGAGCCCCTTGCCAGTCTTCCAGCCCATCTTCTGCAGCAACCTGAAGCCGACGTTGGACGCGGTGAGCTGGGTGTGGACGGAGGCCTGCTCAAGCCCCTCCGTGTCGAGGTTCTCGCTGGGGCGGTGGCTCATGGGCAGCCGGAACTCCTCCAGGTCGTCCTCCTCTCCATCAAGATCCACCTGGTGACCGCCGCCTCCGCCCACCGCCTCCTGGGGCGCTTTCCCCCACTGCCTCTTGCTCTCCTGCGCACGCACAGCAACGAGGTGAGAAACGCGGATTCGGAGCCGCCGGAGCAAGCACCCAAGCGGCCGCCAGCGCGAGGAATCGAGAGGGCGGAGTGGCCGTGCTGGACTGACCATGCCTGGCTCCCCCCGAGTAGAGGAGAGGAGAGGGGGGTGAGCGTGCCCCTGGGGTTTCGGTGGGGTTGGAGAGGCAGCGGAACAAGCGGCGGGCTGCGGGCTGGGGCGCCGATCTGGGCGGGTGGCGGCCGGCGGCGGGGGAGAGCACCGACGGAGAGGAGGATTGCGGCGGCGGCGGCGGCTCCAAGAAGAAATCGTGCTGGGGTATGATTGGACTGCTAATTGAGCTGGACTAATTGGAAGAGAGAAGATGGTGGGTTGGGCCGAAATGTCTTGGGCTGGACCACATGTGGGCTCATTTTGGGTTTAGGAAAAGGTCCATTTTATCTTGTGGGCTGGGCCACGTGCGGGCTAATCAAAAGATAAAATAGACCTTTTCCGCTGGTTTATGAGTTTAGGGCTGTTTTCAAAAAAAAAAAAAAAGTTTAGGGCTGTTTTTTTTTTTAAAAAAAAACAGTTTAGGGCTGTTCGTTGGTTGTGGCTGTGCCTGTTAGGAGCAGATAGGCTGTTAGGGTAGTCTCAATGGGACACTAATGATTAATCGCAAAAAAAAGGGACTCTAATGGTTATAGAAGGAAGCATATGGAGTTGGCATAAAGAAAGAGAAAATGTCACATTTATTATGGCGAAAAATTTCCATTACGTGAGATGATTTGTACATAGGATTTGTTAATGATGTTGCCACAATGGAAATAATGCACAGTTTTCTACTATTGGGACTGTCCTTAGATCACAATGATTCTAGGCTTATTTAGTTAGTGTGCCCCGAGACTTGCCATCAATGTCCTCTAACAACAACTAGAATGAATGAAAAGAAACAAAACACATGTATTAACCCCCTTTTTACTTATGTGGTATAAAAAATTAAAATGCATTGAAAAACGCGCTTCGGCGTGGTCTCGAAAAAATTTGAAATGCATAATTACTTTCACTGCTAGATAAAGGCACTAGTCATAAGTAAATTCTGGACACACCATTTGCCGTTTGGGTTGTATCTAGATTCATAGAAATTAGAGCGTGCCCCATAAGCATTGCTACGTGGTCACGGATGCTTTATTATCATAGAAATTTGACAACCTTTAATTATTGGTATATTTATATGGCTCAGTAGTATATATTATATGTACATATATTGCTTGATGTTCATTAAGAAATATATACCCATTTATAAATATACTATTTTAGAAATAAAATTGTTACATGCATGTATGAGAATTGGACTTGTATGTTCTTATTACATGGGTTCTAGTCAAAACCAGGTAACATAGTAAAAGAATCTAGTAAGGCAGCAAATAAAATATTAGATCAACTCATCTAGTGGGGGTTGGCTTGCAATATAGTACGAGATGGATAGCTTGTATGAAAACATTAGCTAGCTAGTGGAGGATCATTTGGCACTTAATTGGTGACATATGGAGCTTAGATGTAACTATTGAAATCTAGTGAAGGGGGATATTTTGAGGTTTTAAGAGTGGAATAAAGTGGATAGCTTGCATGTTGAGATTGTATTGAAAGCCCGTAAAATTTGTTGTACAACATATACATAGATATGGATATGAGAAAAATTCCCTATTTGATACTTAAAAAACTTGCAATTCCCAGTTTAGTAACCGAACTTCAAATCTTCCTTATCTAGCACCTTATGCTAATAATTTGGAAAGAGCAAGTTTTTTTTGGTTGTCAAATACTAAGAAATTTTCTTAATGAATATACATATTTCGATATAGATATAGACAAGACATGTTAATAAAGAAATGTAATGGTAGGGATAAGACAGATCTACCATTTTCTTTAAGGTTTGGGAAAAGATAAGTATGTGAGACATGAAAATGATGATTTGACATCCAAAATATTCCCTCAGTACTAAATAATATATAGAAATGAGTCACTTCCGATGCATTGCATTTGTTTTCCCCAAATTAGAAGGCCTCAAATCCATGGACAACCACACACCACATTATATTTGCGGCGGACAAAAACGGGCGCCAATCTTTTTGGCAAGAAATCGGAGAGCAATGAAAATGACTACGAATGAGTATATTCCTACGCCAATGTGGCATGACCCAAGTCGCTGCACTTTGAAAAGCGAAGTCCTCCGTCGTTTACTCTGTTCTCGCTTGGCCGTGGCGATCGACGTACTCCCGATCTTTGCATGGCTATCACCTACGAGCATTTGACACTTGTGAAGCTCGAGCTCGAACACCCCAGCGACGCTCTCCCTCACGAACTCAGCCACTCGGTCACCACCAAGCACCACGGGCGGCGCCCCGCCCCTGTCCGCCGCCGACGTCGACGCCGCTGTCACGCGGTACACACCTTTCCCGCGCGCCTTGAACAGCCCTCACTCCGCGCTCTCGAGCTGCGCGCTGGCGCGCGCGAACGTCTGGCCGCGGAACCGGAGCTCGGCGTCGAGCGGAGCCGTGCGCCAGACGCCGGTCGCGAAGTTGCGGTTGCGCACGGCGATGGCGAGCGAGACGTCGTACGCGAGCGCCGTGCCGTTGGTGAGCGCGAAGCGGCTGAGGTGCGCGTCCTCGACGGTGACGCGGGCGGGGACGGCGGTGTAGGCCATCACGAGCATGACGACGAGTGTGGCGATGGCGATGTTGGTGAGCGCCGTGATAAAGCCGCAGCAGCACTTGGCGGTGCAGCGGCTGCATCTGCAGGCCGCGCAGCACTCGATGCAGGGGCTGCAGTCGGCGTCGGTCTCTAGGCAGACTTCGCAGTCGGCGTCGGTCTGTAGGCAGACTTCGCACAGGAAGCAGCAGCACTCGAGAACGCAGGCACAGTCGCAATCGGCATCACCCATGAGAGCAGTCTAGGAGTCCAATCGACTGATGATTCGCTGCCGGCGAGTTTGGTGGCCTTGTCTCTCAGCGGCGCGGTACAGACAGATATACACCCATCGATCGCGACGCCATGGCCGAACTCGAATCGGCTTCGTGATTCTGGTCCGTGTCGGATTTGGAAGGCCGCCGTGCAAAGTCCTAGGCGCATAGCATGCCGCTGCCGTTGTTTCCAAATTTGGACTCTCACCCGTTGTGCTCCACAACACAAGGTGATCAAGTTTAATTGCGAGAGTATATATATTACCATATATATATTCCTACTACGAAAGTCACTTCAATTGTTTCAAGCAGAGGAGGGAAAAGCGGGGAAAAAAAAGGAAAGATATATATGGAAAAATCAGAAAAAATAATCATTGATATCGGCAAATTCCTTGTCTAATGTTTGAAGGCCCAACAACTATGGTAATTAGGGAAGAAGAAAAACATACCTTTTTTCCACTCTGGTAGAAACATGTGTACCTCTTTGCAAACAATTTATAAATACTGAAAGAAATAAAACACTCGAGTTCAACCTTTTTATAATATTTGATTTGCATAACTATATATGCATATAAATAGTTTTATTACTTGACATGAGGAGTCTTTTTTATATATGGTTCTTCTCATAACCCAAATTTTGTAGTTTCATTAAACTGGGCCTTCACCATGACTGAAAGCTTATGCATTCCTATAAAGTTTATAGACTGACACTCTTAGGACAAGGTGTCTGCACAGGTTGGCTGCCTAACACCAGTGGCCCAGAGAGACTCAAAAAAAAACCCCAACGGCCCAGCCCCAGGTCGAACCCATCCCCCCCTCCCAAACGCGGACTCGACTCCAGGAGGCACGAATAGTCCAGCTGTTATGACCGGCATCCAATATGCCAGGAAGAGGCCCATTAGTGGCTAAGCCAGAGGCCCAAGTCATTTTAGTCTATTTATTTATATTAGAGTCAATTGTAATAGCGCCATATTGCCTAGTCACAAAAGGTCTTGTCTTATGTAACCTTTATAATCAGCCCATGAGGCTCAATAGAAATCAAGCAGAAACATTATTGTTTCTGGCTTCCTGAAGGGAGCCGGGAGATTTGATCGTGACCTAATCTTCTCCTTCCTCCCTGGCTCGCTCGCACGCCGCCACCCCTGCTCACTCGCCTGCTCGCTGCCAGCCACCACCAACGCGAGATCACGGCGCCCCGCCGTGTCTCATCCAAATTCAAGCCTCGACCCCCGATCACCCATAGCTACAACCTCCGCTCCATCCGTGGTAGGACTAGGGTTCCTATCAACTTGGTACCAGCTACCTCCTCGATCATGGACACCGCCGCCGCTACAACCAACGCCTCCACGCCCGCCATCCCCTCCACCACCGTCCCCGCTGCGTCCCCCGCCGTCCCCTCCACCACCCTGCCGCTCATGCCATCCGGCACCCTGCTGCTCATACCTTCCGGCGGACCGCCTCCGGTCTTCACGCCCGAAGAGATGACCGCGTCGATCGTCCATCTGAGCCACAGCATGAAGGAACTCCAGGACATGATGCGCATCATGGTGCTGGGACAGCTGCCCTCCCAGGCGCAGCGCGACTCACTGCCGTCGTCCTCGATGCCGCGGATCACCTACTCCTACGGCATGCCCAGCGACTCCTTGTCGTCCACCCTGCTGACGACGACGCAGTCGGTGCCGATCCACCAACTCCAGCTGCCGCACTCGCCGTCCCCAATTCCGTCGTGGGCGCTCGGATCGGAGGCCGCGCCGATCTACACGACGACGCAGCCGCGCACGTCGGTTCCTCCGATGCCCTCGACCGGAGTCCGCTCCTCCCATGGGGGGCCGTTCGCCTCGGGTACCATCTACGGGGGGATGAACGGCACCCTGTTCCACGGCTTCCAAGTCTCCGCCCCGACCTCTACCCCCATGGCGGAGGCGCAAGGTACCCCTCGGATCCAGGAGGGCACCGCGGGGGATGACGCCGAGGCAAACTACGACCACCGCCCGGCGCCCAGGGGTGGGTTTCAAGATCGTCTGCAGCCGAAGACCCACCGACTCGAGTTTGAGACCTATGATGGATCGGTGGATCCCCTGAATTGGCTCAATCATTGTGAGCAATTTTTCAGGGGCCAACGTTGGCCGGCCTCGGAGCGTACGTGGATGGCGTCGTACCACCTCCGCGGCATAGCGCAGCTTGAGCAGGATGAAGGCATGCCGTCCTGGGAGCGCTTCATCAACTTGTGTCGCTGCCGGTTCGGGCCGCCGATTCGCGGCACGCGCATAGCCGAACTGGGGCGGCTTCCCTTCCGTTCTTCGGTTCAAGAATTCTCCGACCGCTTTCAGGCGGTCTCGTGCCAAGCCAGGGGCGTCGGCACCAAGCAGAAGGCCGACCTCTACGTGGGCGGCCTCCCCGAGTACATCCGCGTCGACGTGGAGATGCATGACCCGCCGGACATTCAGACGGCCATGTACCTCGCCCGGTCCTTTGAGCGCCGAGCAGTGGCGATGGCCACGACGCCAGCTCTACAGCGTGGCGCACGCCCACAGGCGCGCCCTGCCCTACCGCCACGCGCGCCCAACCCACAGGCCGCGGCGCCGGCCCAGCCAGGAGAGGGTCAGTCGCGGCCCTTTCAACGTCTTACGCCGACGGAACAAGCCGAGCGCCGCCGCCAAGGGCTATGCTTCAACTGCGACGAGCCCTATGTCCGGGGCCATATCTGCCCGCGGCTCTTCTACCTTGAGTCGGCCGACTACATCGACGACGCGGCCGGCGACGCGGTGGCGGCGGACGCCGACTTTTCCCCCGCCGTGGAGGAACATGGAGCAGCCGAGGGGGCGGCCGAGGGAGCTAACGCCCTTGTGGTTTCTCTTCATGCTGTTGCAGGAATCCGACCGCCGAACGCCATGCTTGTCCCGGTCGTTCTCAAAGGGGAACGCTTCCTCGCCCTCCTCGACACTGGTTCGACACACAACTTCGTCCAGGGAGCGGCGATGCGCCGCCTCGGCCTCGCCCCGACGGGCGGCGAGAACCTGCGGGTCACCGTGGCCAACGATGACCAATTGGCGTGCGAAGGGATCGCGCGCGACGTGCCCATCCGCATCGGGGACGAGGACTTCGCCATCACCTGCGTCGGCATCAATCTGGGCGCCTTCGACTTCATCCTCGGCTTCGACTTCCTCAGCATACTGGGCCAGTTCCTTTGGGACTGCACCGCCCTGACCCTGTTGTTCTCGCGCGACGGCCGCCGAGTTACGTGGCAGTGCGTGGGGGGCCGGATGCGACGACGCAGCAATAGCCGGCCGCGGCCACCTCCACCACCGAGCTGCCCTTGCTGGATAGTCTACTGCAGCAGCACCACCACGTCTTCGACACTCCGACGGGGCTGCCACCGGTGCGCCCGTACGACCACCGGATCCACCTCCTGCCCGGTACGGATCCGGTGGCGGTGCGCCCCTACCATTACCCCCAGCTCCAGAAGGACGAGCTGAAGCGCCAGTGTGCGGAGATGCTCGCCCAAGGCATCATTCGGCCGAGCATGTCTCCCTTCACCGCGCCCGTCCTCCTTGTGCGCAAGGCGGACAAGTCCTGGCGGTTCTGCATCGACTACCGCGCCCTCAACGCCAAGACCTCCAAGGACAAGTTTCCCATCCCCGTCGTCGATGAGCTCCTCGACGAGCTGCATGGCGCCCGCTTTTTCACTAAGCTGGACTTGCGCTCGGGCTACCACCAGGTGCGCATGCACCCCGACGACATCGCCAAGACAGCGTTCCGGACACATCAAGGGCACTATGAGTTCCTGGTCATGCCCTTTGGTCTCTCCAATGCACCGGCTACCTTCCAGGCTTTGATGAACGATGTGCTCCGGCCTTTCCTTCGAAGGTTTGTGCTAGTATTTTTTGATGACATATTGATCTACAGTTCGTCGTGGGTGGAGCATTTGCAGCATGTCAGCATCGTCCTCAACGCCCTCCGAGCACACCGACTCCACCTCAAGCGCTCCAAGTGCTCGTTTGGGGCCTCTTCCGTCGCCTACCTCGGGCACGTGATCTCGGCGGAGGGGGTTAGCATGGATGCGGACAAGATCGCAGCAGTGGCTGCGTGGCCTACACCGCGGTCGGCCCGAGCCTTGCGAGGCTTCCTCGGGCTGGCGGGATACTACCGGAAGTTCATCCAGGATTTCGGCGTGGTCGCGGCTCCCCTAACGCGTCTCTTGCGACGAGACGCGTTCGCCTGGGACGACGAAGCCACGGCGGCCTTCCAGGCGCTCAAGGGCGCGCTCACCTCCGGGCCTGTACTCCAGGTCCCGGACTTCGACAAGGGCTTCGTGGTCGACAGCGACGCTTCCGGTGCGGGGTTTGGCGCCGTCCTCCACCAGGGCGCCGGACCCCTCGCTTTCTTCAGCCGGCCATTCGCGGCACGCCATCTCAAGCTCGCCGCCTACGAGAGAGAGCTCATCGGCTTGGTGCTGGCGGTCCGCCACTGGCGCGCCTACTTATGGGGGCGCACCTTCCTGGCTCGGACGGACCACTACAGCATCAAGTACTTGCTGGACCAACGCCTGTCTACAGTGCCCCAGCATCAATGGGTCAGCAAGCTCTTCGGCTTCGATTTTTCAGTGGAGTTTCGACCGGGCTGCCTGAACACGGTGGCGGACGCCCTGTCCCGCCGTGACGTCGAGACAGCCATTGAGGGGGACTGCACGGCCGCTGCAATTGCGGCGATCTCCGGACCGACGTTCGCCTTCTTCGACCACGTCCGTCGCGCCTCACGGACTGCCCCGGACGCGGTCCAGCTGCGTGCCCGCCTGAGCGCCGGCGAGCTGACCGACCCATGGCACGAGGACGGCGACTTGCTGCTGCACAGCTCGCGGGTGTTCATCCCCGACATGGCCGACCTACGACACCAGGCGCTCCAGCTTGCCCATGGGGCTGGCCATGAGGGCGTCCAGAAGACTTTGCACCGTCTCCGCGCTGACTTTTTCATTCCAGGTGATCGCGCCTTGGTGCAGGATTGGGTACGCACATGCGTGATGTGCCAGCGCAACAAGACCGAGACGCTCCAGCCTGCCGGTCTCTTGCAGCCCCTCGAGGTGCCGTCCCAGGTGTGGGCGGACATTGCCATGGACTTCATCGAAGGGCTGCCCAAGGTGGGCGGCAAGTCGGTCATCCTCACCGTCGTCGACCGGTTCTCCAAGTACGCGCACTTCATCGCGCTCGGCCACCCCTACACAGCGACGACGGTGGCTCGCGCCTTCTTCGACGGCGTGGTCCACCTGCACGGGTTCCCACAGTCGATCGTCAGCGACCGGGACCCCGTGTTCACGGGCCACGTGTGGCGCGATCTCTTCCAGCGGGCGAGCGTGACTCTTCGGATGAGCACGGCCTTCCATCCTCAGACGGATGGCCAGTCGGAGGTGGTTAACAAGGTGATTGCTATGTACCTCCGTTGTGTGACAGGTGACAGGCCACGCGCTTGGGTGGACTGGTTGTCGTGGGCGGAGTATTGTTACAATACTTCCTTCCACACGGCCCTTCGCGCGACGCCCTTCGAGGTGGTGTACGGCCGTCCCCCGCCGCCGATCTTGCCCTACCAGCCGGGGACGGCGCGTACCGAGGCCGCGGATGCTCTTCTACGCACTCGTGATGAGATGCTGGCGGAGGTGCGGCAGCGTCTTCTCCAGGCGCAGCAGCTGTCCAAGAAATACTACGACGCCAACCACCACGACGTCGAGTATGAGGTGGGCGAGTGGGTCTGGCTGCGTCTTCTCCACCGCACCACTCAGTCACTGGACCCGCGCGCCTGGCGCAAGTTGGGGCCTCGATGGGCCGGTCCGTTCCGTATCGTGGAACGCATCGGTCGCGTCGCGTATCGACTACAGCTACCCGAGGGCGCCCGTGTCCATGATGTCTTCCATGTCGGTCTCCTGAAGCGTCATCGGGGTGAAGCGCCGCCTTCAGCACCAGGCACCCTGCCCCCGACCCTCGACGGCCGGGCGCTACCGGCTCCGGAGTGCGTCTTGCACGCCCAGCTCCGGCGTGGTGAGTGGAAGCTCCTCGTCCAGTGGCGTGGCCTATCCGAGGAGGATGCTACCTGGGAACCACTTGACGCCTTTCGCCAGGATTTTCCAGAGTTTCAGCTCGAGGACGAGCTGTTTTCGAAGGCCGGGAGAGATGTTATGACCGGCATCCAATATGCCAGGAAGAGGCCCATTAGTGGCTAAGCCAGAGGCCCAAGTCATTTTAGTCTATTTATTTATATTAGAGTCAATTGTAATAGCGCCATATTGCCTAGTCACAAAAGGTGCTAGTCTTATGTAACCTTTATAATCAGCCCATGAGGCTCAATAGAAATCAAGCAGAAACATTATTGTTTCCGGCTTCCTGAAGGGAGCCGGGAGATTTGATCGTGACCTAATCTTCTCCTTCCTCCCTGGCTCGCTCGCACGCCGCCACCCCTGCTCGCTCGCCTGCTCGCTGCCAGCCACCACCAACGCGAGATCACGGTGCCCCGCCGTGTCTCATCCAAGTTCAAGCCTCGACCCCCGATCACCCATAGCTACAACCTCCGCTCCATCCGTGGTAGGACTAGGGTTCCTATCAGCCGACACAAACGACAACCCGCACTGCCGCACTTGCCGGTCGCCGCCCCTCTGTCCGCCATGTGAGAACCCCGCCGGCAGCTGCCCTGCCCCTTACCCCGCCCATCCTAGGCCATTGCCGCGGTGTAGTCTGCCTTCCCGGCCCGCATGCGCGCGGCATTGCCACGGTGTCGTCCGCCCACTCTCGCCCCGCCCGCGCGCTTCCGCCTGCGCTTCAAGCTTCATCTCCTTTGTCGCTGGATCCTCGCCCTTGGACCAGTACATTCTGGTGGTGGTGACTTGTGAGTGAGCCTTCTTCTCTATCGAACCTTGTTTAGTTAGGGTTTGGCAATAACATTGTGCACTGGCAGATCATTGATCACCAGAGGCCGGAAGAGCTCCTCATCGCTGGCTCCAAAAGGCCACAACAAACATTGCAAGTGGCATTGGAACCTTGGCGCTGCTATGGTCCACAGTTGTGCGCGTGCGCGCGGTGTCAAATAATACTAAGGGCCTGTTTGGTTCCACGCACTAAAACTAAAGTGGACTAAAATGTTTTAGTCCATTTTAGTTCATCTTTAGTGGCTAAAGTGTATGCATATAACTAAAGTATTTTATTCCGATTTTAGTCCTTGTGTTTGGCAATTTAATACTAAAGTTTAGTCCACTTTAGTTTTAGTCCTAGGAACCAAACAAGCCCTAAGAAATTTTATTAATGGATATACATATTGATATAATATAGCCGAGACATGTTAAAAGAAAGAGTAAAATGTATGTGTAGGCCAATAACTTGTTGAAAGTTCCGGTTTGGTTTTGGTAATTAATGACACTCAACGTTGCTAATGCTTTGCTCTAAGTGTGGTTAGACACATAGCAACATGACGGTGGATGATGGAGCATGGTGATCATGATGATGGACAAGTGGACTTGTTGCATGATCAAGCTCCGACGGAGGCCCATGGAGATCAAGGCGAAGGTATACTTGATAGGGCTTTCCGGTTTAGTGGTCAAGACACCTAGCGAGTGTGACCACATTTAGGATCGATAACCGACTATCAAGAGGGGTTTCCTCGGTTTCATTCGCGGTCCTAAGTGCCTCTAGTTGCGACTTTGCATGATGCATGAGAGACTAACTAGAGGGCTAACTCTTGCCGACGTGGTCGTGCTTGTACTACTAACTCCGGTGCTTGAGACGAGGTCTACACTTGGTGGAGTTGGTACTCAAGGCAAGAGGTTGGACTTGGATTGAAGTCGGCGTGAAGAAATGACGAAGACGGCGTCTCTGCACGGCGCCGGACGCGGCTGTCGGCCGGCGTCGGACGCGCAGAATGCGACGGACGCGGTCCAGAGACTTCTCTAGCGCGCGGCTCCGTCGGACTCTGGCGCCGGACGCCGGGTCACGAGCGGCGGACGCTGGGTGCCAGCGTCCGGCGCGTTCGGGCGCTGCGCGGGCGTGGCTCGGTTGCCTTCGTCGGACGCGTCCTTCGGTGATGCGGCAGACGCGGTACGGCCACGGTACGGCGTCCGGCGGGCTCTTCGCGGGCGCTTGGCTCGGCTGCTCGGTCCAAGGCGACGGACGCGGCTGAGGATTCGCGTCGGACGCGCGATGGGCCGAAGGACGCGGAACAGAGACTCCAGAATTTCGGCCGACCGACGGACGCGCGCCGGACGCGCGTGGAGGAGGGCGACGGACGCGGCGACGGACGCTGACGTGTCGCCTGGTTCAAATGCAACGGTCGGCGCGCGGCGCAGCGGAGCAGCCGCCGGACGCGTCTGACGGCAAGCGCCGTGGAAAACGGCGCCCCGAGCCCCAACGACCATATTTTGGACTTGGGTCTATAAATATGAGGATGGCCGGTTGGGAGAGGCTCTCTTGCCCATTCTAACACTCTTGAGCATACTTTGAGCTAGAGACACTCCTCCCCACTCATCTCTTTGGTTCCTTTGCTAATCTTGAGAGAGATTTGAGTGAGAACAAGTGATTTGCATTGAGAGTTGCATCTAGAGGCACTTGTTCATCGAGTGAGGTGCGGATTCTTGTTACTCTTCGGTGATTCCCATCACCGTAGACGGTTTGGAGCAGCGGGTGGTGGTTGAGCTCGACTTGGTGATTGTTCGAGGCCACACCGGGTTCTTGTGAGGGTTCTTGATCCTTCCCCGGGGAGTTCGCGAAAGGATACTCTAGTGGATTGCTCGTGGCTTGTGGATCCTTGTCTTGTGTGGAGATTGCGGCTCCCCATTGGGGTCTTTGGCACCGAGCCAATTGAGCGGGCAACTCACCAAGCAAGTGCATCGCCACAACGAGGACTAGCTTGCCGGGAAGCAAGTGAACCTCGGTAAAAAATCATTGTGTTGATTTGTGATTGCCGAGGCTTCGACCTCCTTGTGCTTGTGCTTGAGCTCCCTAGGTGATTGGCTTCTACATCGGTGATTGGCCATCTTCTACTCTTCGCGGCGGTATAAACTTTCTTCATCTCTTTACTTACCGCAAAGTAGAAGTGCTTGTTGTGGTCGGTCGGGAACCACTCTTTGAGTAGTTTAAATCCCGTGGGTAGAATTGCTTGTTGTGGTCGGTCGGGAACCACTCATTGTGTAGAGTAAATCCCGTGGGTAGAATTGCTTGATCGGTATTGGTGAACCGACATTGTGTAGCTTAATCACCGTTGTTGTGTGTGCAACTTGTTTGAGTAGCCTTGCTTGGTTAGGACGGCTTGCATAGAGTAGTTGAAGCATTTGCTTTGCACATTTGCCGCCTTGCTATCTAATTGGGTTGTCTAGTATTCTTGCTAGAAATTTTATTAGGCTATTCACCGCCCTCTAGCCATTGTGACCTTTCACTTGTACCCCTGTATCGGATTGGGCCACCAACTTTAAAAGTGCATTTTCGGGGCCAAAAACTTTACATGTGGTGCACCAATAGGCCATACTCCTACGTGGCCAGCGTCCTTTTAGCAAAATGACCCCTCAAGTCCTTTATCCTCTCATCCCCAGTCCTCTCTCTCGCAGCGTCACCGCAGCCACCATCTTCATCTACCCAAACGGCCGGGACTCAGCTCGCTCGCCTCCTCCACGCATTCGACGCCGCGGCCGGACCTCCACCGAGCTCCACGCTGGGCCCTGCTCGCACAGCTGGCGCGCGCAGGGGGCCGGACCTCCGCCGAGCTCTGCCAGAGCGAGCGGCCGGCGCTCCGCCACGCGCGCGCCACCGCCACGGGCGAGCGTCCGGCGCTCCGCCCCGCGCCCGCCACCGCTGCGGGCGAGCTACCGGTGCTCCGCCACCTGCGCCGCCGCGGGCGAGCTGCCTCGCCGGCCATTTTGCTAAAAGGACTGGGGATGAGAGGATAAAAGACTTGAGGGGTCATTTTGCTAAAAGGATGCTGGCCACGTAGGGGTATGGCCTATTGGTGCACCACAAGTAAAGTTTTTTGCCTCGAAAATGCACTTTTGAAGTTGGTGGCCCAATTCGACACAGAGGTACAAGTTATTGGCCTAAACATACATTTTACTCTAAAAGAAATGTAATGGTAGGGATAAGCCTGCCAGATCTACCATTTGCTTTAAGGTTTGGGAAAAGATAAGTATGTGGGACATGAATGAAAATGATGATTTGATATCCAAAAAAACTGCCTCAGTATTAAATCATATATGAGTTCAAGTCAAATTTCTCTAACTCCAAAGTTTATATAAAAATGAGTCACTTCGATGCATTGCATTTGTTTTCCCCCAAATTCTAAGGTCTCAATCCATGGACAACCACACCACATTATATATTTTCCACGGACAAAAACGGCGCCAATATATCTTTTTGGCAAGAAATCGGAGAGCAATGAAAATGACTACACGAAGGAGTATATTCCTACGCCGATGTGGCATGACCCAAGTCGCTGCACTTTGAAAAGCGATGTCCTCCGTCGTTTACTCTGTTCTCGCTTGGCCGTGGCGATCGACGTACTCCGATCTTTGCATGGCTATCACCTACGAGCACTTGACACTTGCTAACCTAACAACTGATCTGGTTGCCGTCGGTGCCTCAAGCTTCAAAGGGCAAGTCACCCTGACGCTGCTGTCCCTGCCGTGGTGTTGTCCCTCCTCGTCGTACTTGGCCTCACCGCCGACGACAACGAGCTCGATCTCGAACACCCCGGCGACGCTCTCCTTCACGAACTCGGCCACCACTCCGTCGCCACCGAGCGCCACGCCACTGCCCGCCGCCGTCACGCGGTACACACCTTTCCCGCGCGCCTTGGACAGCCCCCACTCCGCGCTCTCCAGCTTGGCACTGGCGCGCGCGAACGTCTTGCCGCGGAACCGGAGCTCGGCGTCGATCGGCGCGGTTTTCCAGACGCCCGTCGCGAAGTTGCGGTTGCGCACGGCGATGGACAGCGAGACGTCGTAGGCGAGCGCCGTGCCGTTGGTGAGCTCGAAGCGGCTGAGGTACGCGTGCTCGACGGTGACGCGGGCGGGGACGGCGGCGTAGGCTAGCACGAGCATGACGACGAGCGTGGCGATGGCGGTGAGCGCCGTGATAAAGCGGCAGCAGCACTTGGCGGTGGAGCGGCTGCAGTTGCAGGCCACGCAGCAGTTGGTGCAGGAGCTCCAGTCGATCTCTACGCAGAGTTGGCACAAGCAGCAGCAGCATTGGCGGCAGCACTCGTCGCTGCAGCAGTCGCAGTCGCAGTCGCGGCAGTCGCAGTCGCAATCGCCGCTACTCATGACAGCAGTCTAGTAGGAGTCTAATCGACTGATGATTCGCTGCCGGCGAGTTTGGTGGCCTTGTCTCTCAGCGGCGCGGTACAGATATACACCCATGGATCGCGATGCCATGGTCGAACTCGAATCGGTCGTGATTCTGATCCGTGTCGGATTTGGAAGGCAGCCGTCAAAGGTCTAGCCGCAGAGAGGAGGAGGCTGCATGCCGCGCCGCCGTGGTTTCCAAATTTGTTCTCACACGTTTGTGCTCCACAACACAAGGTGATCAGGTTTCATTGTCAGAGTATATATATTACCATATATATATATTCCTATTACGAAAGTCAATTCAATTGTCTGAAGCAGAGGAGGAAAAAGGAAAAAAAAGTGAAAGAGATATGGAAAAATCACAAATAGTGATAATTGACATCGGCAAATTCCTTGCCTAACGTTTTTTAAAGGCCTAACAAGTAAGGCAATTTGGGAACCCAAAAAATATATTATCCTTTTTCTATACAATAGCTATTGTTAAGGGAACATGCATGTACCTCTTTGCAAATTATTTAAGATATAATTGAAAAAATATAAAACACTTGAGTTCAACCCTTTTATAATATTTAATTTATATAACCAAATATATGCACATAGTTTTACTTGACATGACCCAAATTTTGTAGGTTGACTTCATAATTTTGGGATAATTGTTTATATGAAACCAAATAAATATTAAATGCCTGATAAGCTATCGTTAGTGATTGTGGAGGGTCCCATGTGTCATAGACATATAGCGATATAATATCATGGATTGTGAGTTTTCTTGGTGGAATATATAAGAAATTGCCCCATGATTAAAAAGGAGGCAGCTAGCCAATAGCCATCTAATTGTATAACTATTTTTCTTAATACAAACTCATATTTTTGCAAGGGTAAACAACCATGCTCTTTTGTGAGAGTAAAACAAACTATGATTTGTGAGTTGGTGTTGATACTTCAGAAGATAAAATAGACCTTTTCTGTGGGTTTAACATTTTAGCGTTGTTCGCTAGTTGCGGCTGTGCCTATTGCAGCAGATAGGCTGAGGTCGATTCAAGCAGATGGAAGACATCAGCCGGAGTTTCGAAGCTTTTGATTTATCTTTCATTAGTAGAGATTGTAATAGATCAGCTCATAAATGTGCTCGTCTAGTCTCCCATGTTAACCGGGTGGAGTGGCTTATAACTCCACCCCGGTTTAGAGAGATTGCAAACACAGATTGTAATCAGGTTCATGGCTAATATATGAAGCTCTGGTTTCCCCCAAAAAGAATGGGACACTAGTGGTCAGTTGGAAGCATCTCGTTGGCATAGGCTCCTCCGTGGCGAGCATGAGCTCACGCGGTGCTCAGGATGAAGACGATGGAGTTGGCATAAAGAAAGGGAAAAAGTCACATTTATTATGCTAAGTAACTTCCATTGTGTGAAATGATTTCTATGTACGTTTTGTTGCTGATGTGGCCACTATGGAAACCATGCATGTCCTCTAGAAGTTACTAGAACTATAGAAAAGAAACAAAACACATGTATTAACCTTTTCACTTCTTGTGGTATAAAAGTTGAAATGTATAATTACTTTCACTGCTAGATAGAGGCCCTAATCTTGAGCAAATCTTGGATCCACCGTTGTTCATCTGCTATTTGGGTTGTATCTAGATTCATAGAAACTAGAGCGCGCCCCATACGCATTGCTACGTGGTCATGGATGCTTTATTATTATAGAAATTTGACAACCTTTAATTATTGGTTTATTTATATGGCTCAGTAGTATATATACATATATTCCTTGATATTAAGAGAAACAGATAGAAGGGTACTCCGTGCATTTTTAGAAATAAAATTGTTACATGTATGAGAGTTGGACTTGTATGTTCTTACATGGGTTCTAGTCAAAACCAGGTAACATAGTAGAAGAATCTAACAAGAAAGTAAATAAAATATTAGATCAACTCGTTTAGTGGGGGTTCGTCGCCAAAAAAAAACACTCGTTTAGTGGGGGTTGACTTATAGAAATATAGTACGAGAACATGGATAGCTTGTATGAAAACATTGAAAGCAAACTTGTGTAGGATCATTTGGCATTTAATTGGTGACATATAGAGCTTAGATGTAACTATTGAAATCTAGTGAAGGCGGACAAAGTGGTATTAAGAGTGGGATAGAGTGGATAGCTTGCATGTTGAGATTACATCGAAAGCTCGTAAAGTTTGTTGTACAAGATATACATAGATACGGTTATGAGAAAATTCCTTATTTGATACTCAAAAAACTTGCAATTCTCAATTTAGTAACCGAACTTCAAATCTTCCTTATCTAGCAACTTATGTTAATTTGGGAAGAGTAAGTTTTTTTGGTTGTCAAATACTAAGAAATTTTATTAATGGATATACATAATGATATAATATAGGCGAGACATGTTAAATTAAAGAAATGTAATGGTAGGGATAAGCCTGCCGGATCTACCATTTGCTTTAAAGGTTTGGGAAAAGATAAGTATGTGGGAAATGAAAATGACGATTTGATACCCAAAATATACTCCCTCACCTTAAAATCATATATCACTTCCAAGTCAAATTTCTCTAACTCCAAAGTTTATATATAGAAATGAGTCACTTCCAATGCATTGCATTTGTTTTCCCCAAATTCTAAGACCTCAATCCTTGGACAACCACACCACATTATATTTGCGGCGGACAAAAACGGCGCCAATCGTTTTGGCAAGAAATCGGATATAGCAATTAAAATGACTACGAAGGAGTATATTCCTACGCCAATGTGGCATGACCCAAGTCTCTCCGCACTTTCAAAAGCGAAGTCCTCCGTCGTTTACTCTGTTCTCGCTTGGCCGTGGCGATCGACGTACTCCCGATCTTTGCGTGGCTATCACCTACGAGCCTGGGTTTTTTTTTATCGGCCGAAAATCACCGATATTTCCGAAATTTCCCTTCTATCCATAGGGTATGATAAAATTAGACATCGACCAAATTTTTTCTGTTTTTCCAACTTTTACTCAGACGGCTCAAATTTAGCTGCGCGATGATCCAGCACTCATAATGTTTTATCTAGAACAAGTGATGTTTAATAGTGTAGAATAGTTTCAAGTCAAATTCTACGAATTTTTTAAAATAAATTTGAATTTTTTAAATTTGGTCCGATATTTCTGATATATCTTGTTTATCCTATTTACCCATGACCTCCGATAAATTTTTATTTCCGATATATCTTGTTAACCCAACAAATGCGCGTGTTCCGTCGGTACCGAGAGCTTCAAAGGGCAAGTCACCCTGACGCTGCTGTCCCTGCCGTGGTGGTGTTCCTCGCTGTCCTTGACCTCCCCGCCGACGACAACAAGCTCGATCTCGAACACCCCGACGACGCTCTCCTTCACGAACTCGGCCACCACTCCGTCGCCACCGAGAGCCACGCCACTGTCCGCCGCCGACGACGCCGTCACGCGGTACACACCTTTCCCCCTTGCCTTGAACAGCCCCCACTCCGCGCTCTCCAGCTGCGCACTGGCGAGCGCGAACGTCTTGCCGCGGAACCGGAGCTCGGCGTCGATCGGCGCGGTTTTCCAGACGCCCGTCGCGAAGTTGCGGTTGCGCACGGTGATGGCGAGCGACACGTTGTACGCGAGCGCCGTGCCGTTGGTGAGCGCGAAGCGGCTGAGGTACGCGTGCTCGACGGTGACGTGGGCGGGGACGGCGGCGTAGGCGTAGGCCACCACGAGCATGACGACGAGTGTGGGGATGGCGATGGCGAAGCGCCGAGATGAAGCGGCAGCAGCACTTGGCGGTGGAGCGGCTGCAGCTGCACCTGCAGGCCACGCAGCAGTTGGTGCAGGGGCTCCAGTCGATCTCTTGGCAGAGTTGGCACATGCAGGAGCAGCAGTCGTCGCTGCAGCAGTTGCTGCATCAGTCGCTGCAGTCGCAGTCGCAATCGCCGCCACTCATGACAGCAGTCTAGTAGGAGTCTAATCGACTGATGATTCGCTGCCGGCGAGTTTGGTGGCCTTGTCTCTCAGCGGCGCGGTACAGATATACACCCATCGATCGCGACGCCATGGTCGAACTCAATCGGCTTCGTGATTCTGATCCGTGTCGAATTTGGAAGGCATATGCAGCCGTCCAAGTCCTAGCCGCAGAGAGGCTGCATGCCGCCGCCGTGGTTTCCAAATTTGGACTCACACCCGTCAAGGTGGTCAAGTTTCATTGCCAGAGTATATATGTTACCATATATATCAACAACGAAAAGGTCAATTCAATTGTTTGAAGCAGAGGAGGGAAAAGGAAAAAAGGTGAAAGAGATATGGAAAAATGAATAACAAATAGTGATCATTGACCACGGCAAATTCCTTGTCTAACGTTTGTCTAACGTTTGAAGGCCCAACAACTAAGTAGCACCTAAAAAAACAACTAAGATAATTAGGGAATCAGAGAAACATATTACCTTTTTAGTATACAATAGCAATTCTTAAGGAAACATGTAGCTCTTTGCAAATTATTTAAAATATTGAAAGACATAAAACACTTGAGTTCAACCTTTTAATATTTAATTTACGTAACTATATATGCATTGTAACAAGTGCAATGGTGGCCCAGCGAATTGAGTAAGAATTTGGGCCAACTCGGGCCCTCGGGAGGGGCCTAGCCGCCGCCACCGCCGCTGCGGGCGGGCAGCCGGCGCCCAAGGCTGGGCGCGCGCGTGGTGAGAGGGTGCAACCCCTCGAGCCGGTGCAAATCCGTCATCGATTAGGTTTCCCAAATTGAGTCTCCTAGGTTTTGAAATTGTTGGCAAAATAAAGTAAGGGTCGAATTGTAAAAGGAGAATTATATTATGAGGATTTCCTAGTTAGCTTAGGGTTGAAGTTAGTCCAACTATAAATAGGAGATGTAATCATTGGGATTAAATCAATAAAGAAAGGGGTCAACCCTATCTCTCTTCCTCTCCCTCCCCACGCCGCCGCCTTCTGCGCGCCGCTGCCCCGCCGCCGCGCCACCGCCCCCTCCGCCCCCACTCCTACCGCCACGTGTTCCCAGGCGTTAGCCCCCTTATACCTGGTATCGGATGACCAGTTCGATCCCCATGCCGCTGCCATGGCCAAGCTCTCAGGGATCGAGAAGATGTTTCAGAACTTCGCCGCCGAAACCATCTGTAAGATGGATGCACTCAATGGGGAGCTCGCTGTCGTCAACGTCCGCCTTGAGAAGATGGAGCACAAGCACGACAATGGGACAACACCATCCATGGAGATCGTGGAAGAGACGCCGGTGGACGTAGGAATCACCACTCTTCCCACCATCACCATCAATCAACAAGTGACCATTCACGCAACTGGACGTAGTCATGAGGAGCAGCAGCAGCAGATATGAGGCTGCGCCCCCTACCCGCGCCGAGGCCATGCATCGCCATCGACGACACCAACCTGCTCCGCCAACGATAGCCTCATGATGCTCATGGACAAGAGAAATTCTGAGGTACAAATTATTTTCCTCCTCTATTTCGAAGGCCTCATTCATGGATCAGTCGTTCACATCCATGTTGACTCCGGATCAACGCACAATGTCATCGACATCAACATCACCCGCAGCATCGGCCTTCGGGAGCACCGAATCAACACCACCATCCTCGTTGGGAGCAAGAACGAGGTGCCATGCCGCTCTGCGTCATTTACAGCACCACTACGTATCGCCTCTGACGCCTTCACCATCGACGCATACCTCAACGACATCGGTCACGATGTCGACGTCATCCTTGGCACACCATGGCTCGCAAGCCTGGGTGTGTCATTTGGGACTTCTGCACACCATGACATACGACCATGACGGACGCTGCCACATCCTCTACGCACCTCCGCAACTTCAGGCGCAACCGGCCGCTTCACCACAACTCCATCACCTTCATCCACTGCCGGCGCCTCCAACGACACTCCAACCGCGAGTCATGACCCACCGAGTGCAACGAGCGTGTCTGCCCAACATCCTCGATAGCTTCACTAGGCGCGACAACATCATCTTCGACCATCTCCGCCGAGCTATCAGAGAAGAGCGCGAACTACGCTCAATCGTCCTCGCAATTGCGGAAGGCGAGGTGGCCAACGCCTGGACCTTCGATGATGGACTTCTCTTCTTCGACGGTCGCATCTACATTCCTACGACATCGCCACTACTACCTGACCTTCTGGACCCCATCAGCGGCGATGGTCCGACTGGCATAGCGATGCTAGCTCTCGATGCACATCATCAACCAACAACACACCAAGCAACTAGAATGCCATCCTTCATCCTGCAAGGACGACCATGGCCTTCCCAGCGACCGGTGCACAGAGCAATAACAATACTCCTAGATAGCCATGGACGTGCACTTATACGTGTCAAATGCGTCCACATTGACATCATCGAGGCAACAAGACGACATCGACTTGCACCACACGAATTTGACAGGGGCACTTTTTTGTTTGGTGCAATGATGGATTTAACAACATCGCCTCCAACATTCATACCAACAGCGATCTGGCGATGCTTGCCTGTCTACATCAGCCCCGACACAAGCCACCCCATTGCTCGATTCGGCAGACCACCCAAGGTAATGGTTACTTTGGATATGAATGCATCAGTTCCCAAACACCTTCTAGCTGCAAAGCAAAAAGGGCCATGCAATGGCCCTGGAACGGAAGACTACATCTTCCACCTCTACAGCAACATTGGCAATCTGCAATACTGCTTTGATTTCACTGTCCTTCAAACACGTCAGAATGTCATCATCAACAACCCGGTGGAAGGTTGCATGACCAGTCTTCTGCAGAAACTTTCACCAGATTCGTTTCTTCCTCAGTTGGGGGTCAACAGCTGGTCTATATTTCACCGCGTGGATGCGTCGAGTGAAAAAGGAGGGAGTACTGTAACAAGTGCAACGGCGGCCCAGCAAATTGAGGAAGAATTTGAGCCAACTCGGTGTTGGTATTTCTTAGCGCAATCACCAAGTATGGAGGTTTTAAGTCCATCCCCGGTGACAACACCAGAAAGCCAATTGGTAGAAGTTAACACACACAGAGAAATCCGCAAGCGCACGGATACCGTTGTAACTTTCACTCAAGAGTATTTCAGGGTATCATATTTATCCTCAGGGAAGCAACGGGTAAAGAAGTTGATAATTAACCATCATACATCTACTAACTAATATACCGACTAGACTAATGAGGGGGTAAAAGATATAATCGAGGTTTTAGATAAATGACACACAGAAGAACTTCATAAAAAAGAGAGCAGAGCGGACTAGCTTAGGTGGGAGGTCTACGGGAGATGCCAAGATTCCTATTTTCTTCTCCATTACTATGGTTCTATTCTAGTCTATACCAAAGGGATAACTAAGCCGAGGTCGACATAGCGGTTACACCAGGGCACTTCGGAGCAGCTGTTCCTTTCCGGTTCTCGAAAAGACTGGGAAGGGGTAACCAGGGTCAGGTAGCCAAAGCTCTACGAAACACCAACCCGAACGTGGTGAAATACAAAGGTCTGGTCGGAGTTGTTACCCCGGGGCTACCACAACTATCCGTGGGGTTGGGCGCAAACTCAGGTAACACCCTAGCCCAGACACCACGTCTATACTAGTGGTTACTACTCTAGCCATAATTTATAACTAGAGCATTCGGTCGAACGGAGATCCCATGCCAAGGTGTAAACACTACACTAACCAAGATTAGCTAAACCACCAAGGCATAAACTAAATAACCAAAAGGACATTTTAGTAATTAGAAAAGATAAATATATTGAAATGCTTGAGTCTTACGAAGGACCAGGGCAAGAATTGCCGGGCCTCCGAGGGCTCTTCTAGAACTTGCACTTCTCCCCCTAACTCCCAACTAGACTAGTACTACTACTGCATCTTAAAATATGGTGAAGTGTTGCTCCTCGGTGGTGTGTTTCTAAGAGGGGGTGTGCCCTTCTATTTATAGTGTGTCATGGTGGAAACCAACAACTAAGTGATCAATTTGGTACTAAACTAGTGCTGCCATTTCCACCTGCCCACTCCTGGCTGCGCGTGGATGCACTGGGCCTTATTGCCGGCAGCAGCTGAGCCCGTGGGGCCTTCCTACTTCAGCGTATGTACTTCAGCGTATGTGGATGTTGACTGCTGTGGAGGCCTTGTACCCCCTGCGTGGAGCACCAGGCCACAGTCGAGTTGTTGGGCTCGACGGCTTGGTGTTGTGTCCCGTAGGAGTATGATGGGGCTTGGCCTGCTCCTCTTTGGACCTGTGCTGATCCACGTCCAAGAGTGCATGGTGCAGCAGATGAGGCCGTGCTAGGCCTGCTGGGTCCGTCGACTTGGCTGGGTGCCGCTCCTGCTTGCTGGCTGGCGTGAGCACCTCTCCTTGTGGGTTGCATGAGGAGCAGTGGGCCCAGCAACATTTGCTTAATTTGCTTAATGACATGTAAGTCGAGCATTGGCTGCGGCATTGGGCCATGGACTTGCACTCTTTCTTGCTGGGCTGCACGGCGGCAGGATGCTCCTTCGTTGACTTCCACACATAGGAGTTGCTCGTGTCCCATGCATGCCACTCCAAATGGATGTGCAAGCCACGCACAAATATGTATGCACATATACAAGTATATATGCTCTTTATTTTATATTGATGCACTCCAAATTAGCATATGCATTGATGATTATTTCTCCAGTCAAATTACGTCAAACTTGCAAATACTCAAATATTGCTATTTTCCGCATATTTTTGGTAAGTTCTGCAAAACACTAAGAGACACCAAAACTCATGTAAATGATTAGTTCAAAACCCTATTCGTGGTTTTTACAAGAAAGTTGGCGGTAAAAAGCATGCAATGAGGAGCGCCAAGCCGCCAACACTCCGGCCCTCGGGAGGGGCCCAGCCGCCACCGCCGCCGCTGCGGGCGGGCAGCCGGCGCCCTAGGCCGGACGCGCGCGCGGTGAGATGGTGCAACCCCTCGAGCCGCCGCAAATCCGTCATCGATTAAGTTTCCCAAATTGAGTCTCCTAGGTTTGAAAATTGTTGGCAAAATAAAGTAAGAGTCGAATTGTAAAAGGAGAATCCATATTATGAGGATTTCCTAGTTAGCTTAGGGTTGAACCTAGTCCAACTATAAATAGGAGATGTAATCATTGGGATCAAAACAATAAAGAAAGGGGTCAACCATATCTCTCTTCCTCTCCCTCCGCACGCCGCCGCCTCCTGTGCGCTGCCACCGCCGTGCGCCGCCGCGCCACCGCTCCCTCCGCCGCCACTCTTGCCGCCACGTGTTCCCGGGCGTTAGCCCCTTATATGCATATAAATAGTTTTATTTAATTTACATAACTATATATACATATAAATAGTTTTAAGGGTCTTTTATATATGGTTCTCCGTAACCCAAATTTTGTAGTTTGACCTCACAATTTGGGAACAATTCTTTATATGCAACAATATCACTATAGAAAACTGACGGTGATGATGGATTTCTGATCACTGCCGGCGCACCCTATGAACCGACGGTGAAGACTGGTTCTATTGCCAGCTTTTGTATGATTCGGCTGGCAATAACCATGGTGCAGCACAAAATAATATTCATAACTTTTTCGAACAAAATCAAATTAAAAAAACTTTATATAGTTGTAGATCTCGATGAGATCTAAAACTTTATAGGTGATGATTTATTCATTGGAAACCTTTATGGCCCTAAAATTTTGTTTGAAGTTCTCATATTATCAAATTCATTTTTTTAAATCGTACGAACAATATATGGAAGAAGATAATTAGGAGAAAATCTACAAATTTGTAGTTAACAACTTTTTCATCAGAAATTATTTATGGTATCAAATTTGTATATTAAATTTTAACATTTTAAAATTCAAAATTTTCAAACAACCTTGATGGACAATGGTAATTCTCTGAGAACTACGACTGTGTAGTTGATGATTTTTTTTAAATCATTTCATGTACTAAAAGTATGGCTCAAGTTCTCACAATTAGAAATTCAAATTTGTCAAACGACCTCGAACGGTGAAATAACTAAAACCAAAGTTGTTGAACTTGATGAGGAGTACAATTTTGTATGTGGTTGACTACCTTTTCATTTAAAGTCATTATTTAGAATCCCAAATATATCCATTTTATAATGTTCTCATAAGTGAATACTAGGGGAATAGATATCCCAAATATTAATTTATAGTCGGCGTTATCTCCCGTGGAGGTTTAGCCGGAGGCCATGTCTCCTGGGGAAGATTGTCTGATTGGTGGCCTACTGACCATGGCTGAGATGTTGAGTGGTACGATGGGGTCCCACGGACATCACCAATTGTGGGGGTTTTACTCTGCCTCCGAACCCACAACGGAATTGTGAGAAACAAATGAGCGATGGTAAAAAGTGTTTGATGATGTGGAATAAGTCAGGAGTCAATGGTCATTATTTTCATCGTCTCTACGGCCAGCCCATGTTTATAAGTTCTACTGGCAGGCGGAGTGAATTTACAAGTATAGATTAATTACAAAAGAATATTCCTATGATGCCATGATGTACTCCATCTTTAGGGACCACTTCCGTCACTATTTGAGGGTGAGTGCATTAGGTCAACACTCCGGGGCAGCGAATCTAGGATTTTAGGTCAGGGTATGCCTCCTAAAAAAATTTATACACAATTCCGTAAATACCAATTTGGTAATAAGGCTTAAATTTTTGAATTAAATGGAAACCATATCCTCTAAATATAATATAAATAGTTTCAAAAGCCGACGATTCTATTCGACGCTTTTGAAGAGATATAAATGTCTCAATTATATCATCTTCATCAACTCAAAAGAAAATATCTCGCTCAATGAAAGTGACTAGACAATCATCCAAAAGACTATCCCCATCTTATTTCATAACTTTGTTTTCACTAAAACCATTGCAGAAAATACCCTTTCGACACTTGTCGTTGCCACTAGTAGAAGCAATAACAATTTGAGAAGCTCATAAACCATATCATACACTTTATGCCTCTTTGTTTGAACAAGCTTAGATCAACAATATTTTCTAGACCTTTGAATCTATCATCCTGCTTGATGTCATCAATATACTTATCTAGCTGCAATTCAAGTATGAGCAAATTATTACTTGAGAAATCCTTTGGGTAAAACTTAGCTAGTTTGCGTAGCTTCTGTGCATCAAAAGACTCAAATGATTTAGAAGGATTGAAGGCCGCCATACAAGACGACAACTCCATATTAATCTCATCAAACCGATTATCAAGTTCTTGACTTATTTGATCAATGACACCAATATATACTTCTCTTCTGAAGTGGTAATCATTGGTTTACTTTCGAGCACGAGCTTTCCTTGTTGATTTTCCATAAGGAACATAAACACCATACATACCAGGAACATCAACTCCATGTTTTATCACAAAATGAGGTGACCTTCTCAAGAAAATTATCCCAACCATCAGACCTCAATTCTTGCATTCTTTTCTTTGCCACATTAACAAGTGATATTGCATTAAGAATATCTTGCTCCCTTCTTTGCAAATACTCGGATAACTCATTCGTGTATCCAAGAATAATATACATTAAATGTGCAAAGATAACAAACCCAAAGGTCTCAAACGCTCCAGTCACAAAATGTATTTTGATCCAATCATCCTTATATGTCAGATCATCTCCAAGATCAACAAGTATATTGAAACAACCTGATTTCCGTGATGGGAAATCCACAGATTGAAGTGTAGTATGACCATTTAAATCATATTACCCGAATTCCAGTTGAGTACCAAATCCATACAATGATTAAAAGAGAGTACTTAGTACGGAATTACAATTTATTACATCGCCACACTGGCGGAAATTCATAAAACATAAAGCAACTGGAATAGCATGGGGATGCGGAAGACTTTCAACTCCATCGACTCGAGCGTAGAAACGAAACCCTCATTCAGAGTACTCGTCGGAGTAGTACGAACCATCTGAACCTGTGTGCCAAAGTATCAGTACGATATGTACTGGCCACTCTCACCCTATGCATTGCTTTGGTGGAATTGGATGCAAATGAGGATATAATCAAAGAGACCTATATATGGGCTGTGGTTTCCTATGCTGCGTTGGTCAAGTTTTAATTATAACAACTATATAATTATGTTCATCAGGTTTAACATCATTCCCACACACCATCCCCTATCCCACACCAATCCATCATCATCTCAATCTCATCCTCACAGGGCGACTAAGGCCGACTCCCTCTCGGCCCGTCTCAACGGTCCACGACCGGAAATCCATCCTCAAACCCAACACCATACCAGGGGGAGAAAAGAAGACTCATCTCTCTATCTAGTGAGGCAGAACACAGGACAGGTCCATAGCCAACAAGTAGGCTTATGTATCGATCGATCAACCAGACACTCTGCAGAGGTTTTACTTCCCACAAGATCGTCCTCATCGGTGAGCGCTCACCTAGGCGATACCGGCTGCTTGCTATAATAGGACGATGCCACCCTACCTCTCAGCTCTGGAACGCCCCAAGTACTTCTGGGTGCTGAAACTGTGAAGTCATAAACCGTGCCGGGTTACACGTTCATACGTCTCTGAAGGGTGTGAGTCCATCGCATACCCATACCTCCCTAACACCGCTCACCTAGCAGTAGTGGCACCGTGCTACCAAGTAGTCCAACCGTCTCCCCATTACAAGGAGCGTGTGGTCCGTAAGGAGTCCTGAAGAAACTGAGTACTAGTAAGTCCTTAGGGATGACCAAGCTGGGATGCCTCCATCAGGGTCACTGTTCGGGTGCCAACGCACCACGTGCCACTACAGCACTCTCTCCCTGAGCGGCCCACGACAAGCTCACACTCAGGGTTTCCCCGTCCACAGGTTTACCTGCCACAGGTAATTCGCACAGGAATGTCCAGTCCATCCCAGGGCATGACTCGCTCCACAAGCTCGTCGTATATCCCGGCTCGGTCGACACAACCCTCACCTCCACGCACCCAAGACTCACGCAGCACTCTCTCCCAGGGTTATCCATTGCGGCACCACGTGCCTTAGTCTATATAAATAGTGGTTTCCACCACGCATCACATCAAAGATATAAAGCGTAGTAGAAGTAGTAAATAGCAGCAAATAACGAGTGTGCGTCTAGCCTATCAGCGGGTGAGCAGGAGTAAGGTTGCGTCAAGGTAGTGGCCAACAAGTAAATTCTACCATGCATTCCTAGCATAGGTTAATTATGACAGAATTATAAAGCACTAGCAAGTCTAATCATTAGCCATGCGTAATAGGATCTACGGGGGTGGGTGAGATGTGGCACCTTCTGTGTAGTCATCACCGAGCTCCTCCTGGTACTCGCGATCATCGTCAGACAGTTCCTCGCCCGACTCTGAAACGAGGCATATTGGTCGCGTTAGCGACCCTATAGAGTTTGCACAAAGAACAAATGAACTGCAAAAAGATCCAAATGCACACATAGAATGGCTTATGACATAGAGCTCGATTTTAGATGAATTTCCATATAAAGATCATCATTTTTGGAGTTCGTATGAATTAGTTATGAATTTCCGAAGTTTATTCTATTTTCTGAAAAAGAAAAAATGGCCGATTAATCTGGTGGCGACACGTGTCATCTCCTGGTTTCATCCGGGTGGCACTGTGGGTCCCGATGACGTGGCAACAGTGGTGACGTGGCAGCTGACGTGGCGGATGACGTCATCACTGACAGTGGGGCAGTGCTGACGTCATCATTGACACGCGGGTCCCACGCTGACGTCACCGATGACGTCAGCGTTGATTGGTCAACGGTCAACTGGGCCGCAAGTGGGTCGGTAATGGGCCGCGAGTGGGCCGTTAATGGGCCTGGTGGGTCGGACCGGGCCGAACATGGGCCGGGCCAGGCCCAACACGTGGCGCGCTTCGGTGCTGCCACGTCGCAGGTCTGGACTCAAAGCGGGCTCGGTCTACGGCGCCCATGCTCTGGCTGGCTCATGATGGACTCGCCCTTGTGGGTCCACAGTCCACAGCGCGGTTCACCGTAGACTAGGTTCATGCCGACTCAGCTCTCTCACGGTCTTCATGCACCGGTTCCAGGGAGTCAGTGCCAGATGGGGCTCGGGTTCACGCGCTCGGCGTATAGTGGACATGCGACAGCGGGTCCCGTTGTCAGTCTCTGGGTGCTCATGGACCAAGTCTATTCGCGACGTCGCAAGGCCACCATCTTCTCCAAATCCCCAATCTCTGCTCTGCCCATGCCCGTCGAGAGAACATGGCCGGCGGCAAGGCCGCGCGTTCAGGCGCCGTGGTGGCTTCCGATCGAAACTGACGAGCGCATCAGCATCATGGCTCCACGGCGATCCCGTCGAGGCATCTCAGAGGTCCAGCGGTACTTCCAACGGGGCCAGCCATGGCGGCGGCTTGTCGGCGACATGGCGGCGGGGCGAGCGTCGCAACAGAGGGGCGAGGGGCTGGATCTTCTTCCAATTTATGCCACTGTCCAGCGATTAGGCTCGGGGGACGTCCATTTGGCTTATCGGCGGTGTCCAATTGGCACAGAGGCGCTCGCGGGGGTGATGAGCTTGCGGCGGAGCTCCATCGGCGGCATCGGCGTGCAGCACAGCGAGGCAAGGCCACCGCGGTCCATCTATCTTCTCCGTCTGGCTTTGCGGTACGACGCCACGGTCCTCCGTCAAGCTCGACGCGTACCCCTACGCGGAGAGGCGACCGGAGCGGGGCTCCAGGGCGGCAAGTACGGCGGTGCTCTGGCATGAGCGCCGGCCGGCAAGGTCGTGGTCCAGGGGTGTCCGGTGGTTCTCCGTTTGGTTGGGCATGCGCACGGGGTACGCCTTGGTGTGGCGCACTCGGTGGTCACGATCATGGGGCTCCATGGGTCCTTCCAGGGGGGTCAGAGCGGGGCCTCGACGACACCTCGTCGTGGCATGGCCATGGCCACGGCAGAAACTCGGCAAAGGCAAAGCAGGGCCAGTCTGGGTTTCTCCTTTGCCGCGGCATCGATTGGCTTGCCTCAGTCCAGTGTGTGTGCATGTGCGGGTGTACCAGAGCCGGGAGAAGCTCATGCCAGCACGTCTTGGCGTGAGACGGTGGCGTTCATGGCGAGTCCTGGCCAGAGATGGGGAAGGGGACGTGACGGCGGCTCACCGTGGTTCTCGTCGGTGAAGGTTGGCGAGGTAGCGCGAGCAGGGGGTCGTAGTAGGGCGACGGTGAGGCGGTGTAGGCGGCGGTGTAGTTGAAGCAGGGTTCGCGGTACTAATTCGGTGGCGGCGTGTTCTCTGGCGAGGTCCCCATGGCAACGAGCGGCGGCGATTCCTCCCGGCTTCCTCCCTTCTCCTCCTACCTCCTTCTTCTTCTGGGCTAGGCTGCTGGGTGGTTTAGGAGCGGCGGCGGCTATCTAGGAACCCTAGGGCTCCAGGGTTCCTCCCTCTTATAGGCGGCGACGAACAGGAGGCACGGCGAACGGTGATGGGGGCATTGGAGAGATCAAGTGGCTCCGATAGCGTGGCGTGTCGCTGTTGAAGCAGGAGTGGGCCCCGGCTGGCAGTGAGAGCCTCCACTTTGGCTTCGCGGTGAAGAAACAGAAAGATTCCGTCGGGCGGCAACTCCATGTGCCTTTGCCGCGGTCGTTGGCGCGCGCGGCAGGGGTCATGCGGGTTGCGTGATCCGTGGGACCCACAGGGGCGACGTGGAGGAAGCGAAGTCAAGCAAAGGGCGCGGTGGCGAAAAGGGATCGGCGGGAGAGGCTGCCTTGGCTGTGAAGTTTGGCGCGCGGCGCTGCGCTGTCTTCGGTGAAAAGCAGAGGATGAGGGGGAGGTGAGACATATGACAGGTGGGGTAAGGTTGTCAGCGACAGCGGAGGGGAGGGGGCGTGGCGTCGCCTGTCGTCTTGCGGGGGCGGTTGCTCCTGTCTTCATCGCGGGCCGGTGTGGGCCACTTGGCGTATTGGCATAAAAGGCCTGGCTTTCGAGGTGGCCCACTGGCTGGCTTTGGCTGCTAGGCTTGCTGGTCTGGTTGGGCCGCGGGAAGGAAAGGACGAGAGAGAGAGAAGTGGTGCGGGCCGGCGGGCCGGCTGGGCCAGGAAGACATGAAGAGGGGAGGAGGAGATGTTGGCGGGCTGGGCCGAGGTGTTAGGCCGAAATGGCCCTGCCATTTCCACTTCTTTTTCTTTTACTTCTCCTTTTTCTGTTTTGTTTTTTCCACACATATATATATGTATGCATATATTTGATGCCTTGCCATGTGTGTAAATATTTCATGGGGGTCTTAGGTGGTCATCGGATAGGTTGGGGGTATTATTCCCCTAACAATATTGTATATTGTATATTTATTTATTACATAAATAAATAAGTGTGTGTTGTTGATTTATTAAATCAATACAAGAGAACCAAATAAATCCAAACCAAGCATATGTTAATGATTAAACCTAATTGCATAAATGTAATACTTAAACATAAGTGATGACGAAATGTAAAGTGACAATGCATCTAGTTGGTTCATTATGCAGGGTTGTTAGGGTTCCAACTACATGGCACTCAACATCACGTGGGTTTTTAAGAAAAAAATTTTGTAGTTGGGAATTTTGGTGTTGGGATTTTTCGGGTTGTTACAGTCCTATCCCCTTATGAGAATCTCGTCCCTGAGATTTAAAGTGTAACGTACCCATCATCAAAGAGGTAAGGATACTGAGCACGTAGGTCGGACTCCATCTCCCACGTAGCTTCATGTTCGGTGTGGTTGCTCCACTGAACCTTGCACATAGGAATGGAACTGCTGCGAGTTTCTTTGGTGTCCCAACCCAGAATTTTGGTGGGATGCTCTTTGTGCTCAAGCGTGCTTTGCAGGTCTAGTGCTTCTGGTGGAACTTCCTCTACATCAGGCAGCCTCAAGCACTTACACAGTTGTGACACATGAAACACGGGGTGCACACTTGACAGCTCGGTTGGTAGCTCAATTCTGTAAGCAAGTGTCCCAATTCTCTCGATGACTCTGTAGGGGCCAATATATCTCGGTGCAAGCTTCCCTTTCACACGGAACCTGACGGAACCTCGAAGCGGGGATACTTTGAGGTAGACTTGATCCCCAACTTCAAACTCAAGCTCCCTACGTCTCTTGTCAGCGTAGCTCTTGTAACGGCTTTGAGCGATCCTCAGATTCTCTCTGACTTGAGCTACTCCTTCCTCAGCATCTTTGATCTTAGCACGGCCAAAGAACGAGCGTTCGCTAGGGTGTGACCACATGAGCGGGGTCTTGCAAGGTCTGCCATACAGAGCTTCAAAGGGTGACATCTGGATGCTAGCTTGATAACTGTTGTTGTAGGAGAACTCAGCAAAAGGCAGGCACTTCTCCCAATCATTGCCAAAATTCAATACACTGGCGCGGAGCATGTCTTCCATAATCTAATTGACTCTCTCAGTCTGTCCATTAGTCTGTGGATGATAAGCTGTGCTAAAGTCAAGCTGGGTCCCAATGGCTTCATGGAGGGCTTGCCAGAATCGGGACACAAACTGAGGTCCACGATCGGATACGATACTAGAAGGGGCTCCATGGAGTCTTAGAATGTGCTCCATGTATAGATCTGCTAGTTTTTCAGCTCCTGTGGTTGTCTTGACTGGGCTCATCACCAAGTTCTTCAATTATTTTCTTTCTAGTTTCTAGGGCACAACCAGTGAATAATTTGCTTTTGTATGTCTAGGATAGTTAAGGTACAGTTACCTAGAGCATTGTCCAACACATACTTGTTCACTTCTTCACTATTCCTAGCAAGAAATTTCAAAAGTTCAATGAAGTTCCCTCTGTTGCTAGATTCTTCACTTTCATCATGTCAACAAAATGCCAACCCTTGATGCAAAATAAACTTGATACACCTAAGTGAATAAGTCAACCTTTTCTTATAAAGTCAAAGTTCCTCATCACTCCACTTCTAAATATTATAATCAATTGCTACCTTGGGATTTATAAAGCCAATGTATCTCTTTTGAGCTGCAATATGTACCTTAGAACCCTCATGTTTGAGAATTGCATTCTCCCCTATATTCCAATTATTCTAGCCATCAACAGTAAATGCCTCTGACCCAGCGCCCTTCTTGAACAAGTAGCATACAAAGCAAAATACAACATCCTTCTTAATACTATACTCCATCCAATCACGATAATACATCCAGTAATAATTGAAATGACGATCTTTTCCTGAAATCTTTGTTATCAAAGAATCATGTGCAAAAGGTTTGAATGGATCTCTAGTAATATATGCTCTTCGAAGTACATCTTGATCATTAACATGATAACTAAGAATGGGACGTCTTTCACCTGGATCATGTGGAAGGCAATTGATGTCATTAACTGACTATGGTGGTGGCGATGACAGTGGTGGTGGTAACAGATGATTTTCAATTTTCTCAACTAATCTCTCATGAGTCTGCTCTTCCACCATAGGTAAAACTGGATCAGGAGAACGATTAAGAGTGGCAGCAGCTGTCTCTACCTTCTTCTTTGCTTCATGCTTCTGAAAAAGAGATGCAATATCCCCTTGCCCTTTTCTCTTCATTACTGCATGAGATAGATCAAATCTGCGTTATAGATGATTCTATATAATTCGCTAAGCAATTAGCAATTGAAGTACAAATGATTTTTTAAAAAAGTCCGAAGAACACGAATCTCACCTGAAGCCTAGATCACGTGGACGAGTGACTGAGTGAAGAATTGTGGTCTGATCCGTGGCGATGGCATACTGGCGTAGGGCGTCACGTCGGGCATCCTATGTCAACATTTTGGCGAGGCGATCGGCGTGACGGCGCGTAGGGCACGACCGCACAGGCAGGTCGACTCAGTCAAACTGTTGAAGTTGAATCGATGCATTTTGCGCTAGGCGCTGCCTGTTGTCGATCCAGTTCCCGTCGAAGTCACGGGCCGCATGCACACATGGGCCACGTGCAGCATGCCCGCATGGGCCTGAGCGGTTGAGCGTGACGCGAGCGAGAGGCGCTATTTTTCTTTTTCTTTTTGTTAGTAAATACACGTATATGGGGCCTTTGTTACGTCAAAAAAACAGGGTATGCCGGCGTTGACAACGGATTTTGGTAACAGGTTTTGTGACTATGGGCCCAGGTGTCAGGCGTGAAAGAAGCTGGTTTTGGGATCGGCAAATGCGGTATGGAATCAACCAAGGCAGTTTGCACCCAAGAAGAATGAGCATATCGAAAATGATAAAGCCAAGAATGCGTCGGACTCTATTAGAAGCGAAAGATTAGAGTCCAAGTTATCATTTTATTTTCCTTATTTTTGTAAGCAAGTTGTTTCTAGTTAGGACTCATGTCGAGGTGCCAGGCTATAAATATTAAGCCCCGACTATTGTAAAATATACATCAATCAATCAATACAACAACCTTTTCAGCTCTGGCCAAAACCCTTAGGAGTAGGAATAGAGTAGATTCCGGCTAGTTCTTCGACAAGTTCGGCATCATCCGGTGGATGCATGCTTGCTGTAAGTACCGTCATGTCATGCTTTACCTAGTTTTGATGTCATCCGTGGACATGGGGCTTGGTAGATCAAGATTGATTCTTGCTTGGTTTAGGTTTAGCATCATCAGGTGGACGTGGCTTAGATTGAGTAAGGATTAGTTATCGATTCTTGCTTGTTTTTATGCTTGGTTTAGGTTTAGCGTCATCCGGTGGACGTGGGCTTAGGTTAAGCTTAAGATTGAGTAAGAGTTAGTTATCGGCTCTACTAGATCGACAATCTAGTAGATTCATTAAGCTACTGATATTGTTTGCTCTTTTAATGATTTATTTATTGTAACAATATCTTTGCCCAACCAAGATACGATAGATTTGGCCTTAAACCTTGTGCATTCACTGTTTTAGAGGTTTTGCATGCTTATTCTTGCTAAAATGGTTGATCTAGGCTTTCATCAGCTAAATTCTATCGATCTTGGTTGTTACATGCTACGCGTTTGATGCTCGTCGAAACATGAGTAGATTTGAGGTTAATTCGAGCTTGATCTTGTGTCTTTCTTTAAGCACGACATCCGATGGATGTCGTGTATTAAGTTAAACTGAGAGTCATCCGGTGGACTGAGCAAGGATTGCTGGACCAGGTTTGCTTTGATCTTAGGTCTATTCGTGTTTAGGCATGTACTCGTTTCGTGCTTCATGGACCCTGTATCGGCTAAATAGCCGATATGGTTACGCCTTTATCGGTAAAGTGCATGCATGGTCTGACTAGTTATTGTTTAATCTTATGTACTTGCTCTATGTACCCTGAATATCTGTTATTATGGCTATTATCCCCAGGATCCCCACTATTAGCGGTGTCCTAGGTACATCTAGCAAGTGCATGAGGTTGCTCGGTGCCTGATTGTTATGCATGCAGGTTGCATATCTTGAATGATCTGTATCGACTAAGTTAGATCAACTAATTGAATTGTTTCTGTCTTGTGTACCCCATATAGCCATTTTGTAAATCTTTACTTTTAAGCTTACAATTGCATAGGGGTTGGCTTTCTAGTCAATGTCCTTCGATAATCGACTATCTTAGAGCCACATATTTCGGAACTATCTGGCAACACCACCAACATGTTCCACATTGACTTTTTGCTTCTCCATGTCAATTGTAGGGTCAAATTGACTGGCACGCCAAGGCTCATCCCGATTCACCTGGTGTTTGTCTGAGGCTTAGAGAATCTTGAAGGCTTTCGCTTCACACAATCTGTCGATGGGGGAACCCGGAAGTTCCTTACCAAAGACATTTACCGTAAGTGGGCCTCCCAAAGGAGCCCACGAACCCGGGCCAAGGAGGCACGAAGCAAGGCTACGTACCGAATCAAGACTCCTAGATGGATTGTTTATGGAAAGTTGCCCAAAACTTAGTTTAAGACTCTATCTTGTATCCGACTAGGAGAGAAAGAACACGATGCAGTGCTTGGACTATAAAGGTCTGCTGAGGGCACCCCTTGTAAACACGATCAATACAATACACAATACACAAACAGGCTAACGCCGACTGGACGTAAAGGTTGTTACTCAAGTAGTTCTCGAGGGCCCGAACCAGTATAAAAATGCTCATCTCATCTCGTCACGTTTAATCGCTGAGTTTCATTATTCGACGAAGCCCGAACAACTGTCTCGAGTACCCCCGTGACAGGCTATCGGTGGTAAAACATCGACACGATCCTCCAGGCCTCCCATAGTGTTTTTTCTTGACACAGGAATACATATTTTTGTGTCAACAGTCGGGGCATACCCGGCAAACCCTATAGCTCCGCCACTGAACTACTGCGGGTAGATGCACTTCAACATCCTGCCCCGCTACCAATCCAAAATCCTACAAGGTGAACCTTCAAACTGGTGACTTTAGGACAACTAAGAATGCTTCTACTTGATGCCGGCGTCACCAGCGATAGAGCCTGGACCAGGTCATCCTCGTCCAGGAGGCTCCATAGGACGATGAGGGTGTCCAGTTCCCATCCTTCGCTTGAGAGACATTGTAGTGGGAAGTTTGTGGCTGTGTACTTGCGAGGGCCCCAACTATGACCGAACGAGAGAGGGGGTCACCACAATGGCATGCCCCAACAGAGGTGTTGGCAGTCACTATTGCACATCTAGAACCGCCAATTTATGTCTAAAATGGGAGAATTAAATAAACTTTTATGACATATGCATATACTTTGACCTTGCTATAAAAGCAAGGGAAGCTCCTCCATTCAAGACACGAATAGTTGGAGCCTCTCACCTCACAACTCTCTTGTAATCTTTTAGCTTTAGTTTTAGTAGTCTTGTGAGCAAGGCAAAGCTATCAAGGAGAGAGTATATAAAAAGCTATCAAGGGAGCTTGTATCCTTGGAAGAAGAAGGACATCTTGGTATGAATACAATAGAGTTATCTTCCAAGATCATGCTCTCATCTTTATTATATAGCAATGCATATGAACTAGAGTGTAGTTTTGCTTGTGTTATAATCAAGATATATGAACTAGTATATAGTTTAGATGTCATTATCTTAATACGTTCATCTTTGTTCTTCATTGTTCATAGAACTTGTATGAATATAGGAAGAACTAGGGATGAGGTGATGGTTTGTTGTTCCTTTGGGTTTGCTCATGATCTAGCTCAATCCGTAGGGTTGGGGTCCTAGGGTCATGTGTAGTTTCTTGGTACACAGGCATGGTGCTCGGGTATCCAAAGACCTACGGATATGACGATGCCCCAAGGTTGAGCAGTAGGCGGCAGGTGGTGAAAGCCCTGTTCGTCCTTCATAATCCGCCATGTTTGGGCAGTGTGTAGGAGTACGTGAAGTGTCTATCGGCTGGCAGACCAGCTACAGTGATCTCCCTATCACCTTAGACTTAGATCTAACTTTAATCATATGACTTGTATATTTATCAACTTTTCTTTG
Organism: Themeda triandra; assembly: GCA_018135685.1. NCBI lineage: Eukaryota > Viridiplantae > Streptophyta > Magnoliopsida > Poales > Poaceae > Themeda > Themeda triandra. Next base: position 617,181 of record JAENPR010000066.1, on the reverse strand, counting down.
CGTAGCTATATCGAACATGCCTGCTCTGTTTAGGAATATTCTTTTATTCTTTGTTTTCCCTTTATCCTTGAGGTTGGCCCAGATGTGTGTCCACTATCCTTGATATACCATTTTTACCCCTGTCCTATACTATGACCATCATTGCAGAAGTGTAATCATGTTTATATCAATGCTAGATACTTACACCTTGTCCTCCTTTGGGAAAATATAAATACGACAACTTGGAGTACTCCCGGGTTGAAATGCTACAATGATAGTTTCGTATGCTTGCAGATTTTTTGGAAACATATTAGGACTATCATGATTGATGTTGCTAAGTACCATTACCTAAATTCTCAACTTTGCATGATCAACGGCGCATGCTGAGGGACTGCACTCCTGAATAATGACGGTTAGTAACGCCATGCGGCATTTCTAAGTATCATTACCTAGAACTGCAAAACCTCTAGCAAGTGTTGTGAAGCTAGAGAGTTAATTTCCTGAGTACTGGTGCTAAGCAATGTCAGTCAGGTATTCCAAAATCGTTACTATATGATGAGTTTAAAACCTTTTCATCTGGTGACTAGTTAAGGAATGCTGACATGCATTTCTGGTGCCACTATCATGGAGAGATTCTATGTCTGTCTATGGTGGTGATGCTAAGAAGCACTAACAAACATTTCTGGCACCGTTGCCGGGGAGAGCATAGGTTTAAAATGCAAACTTCTAGCATGGCATAAACATTAGTAACATGCATGAGATGGTAGTCATAGTTATGCAGGCTAACTTTGCTTGTTTTCTTCCTTGTTTTTTTTGAAGGCAAAAACTATGGGGGAGATCCCCACAGCACTTCATTTTTCATTTTATTATAAAAGAGAAGTACAAAGAATACAAGGGTACAAGGGTACAAGGGAGCTTACATCATGTTTAACTAAAGGCATCAAGCCAAAAATAGAAGTTTGATCTAAGGTCTGGTTTAAGTCTAAGAGACTGTAGCAGACACTGGTTCTTGAAGTTTTTGAACCAAATATTGATATGGACTGGACCCCTGTCGAAGATTTTGTCATTTCTCAACTTCCAGATTTCCCAAGCTGCAGTTGTCACCACCTCCATGAAGAAAGGAACATTTTGTTGGTGCCTGGCGTGTGCTACTCTGGAGTGCAGGCTAAGATTGTTGTTCCACTGTATCCCTATTTTTTCCCAACAACTCTTAGCGAATACACAGTTAAAGAACAGATGGTCTATGTCTTCATCAACTCCTTCCGTGCACATGACATAGTGGTCATTTGGTTCATCAAACAAATTCCTTCTCTGTAGCATCACCTTAGTATTTAATCTGTCCACGAGTATGAGCCATGAAAAGAATTTGATTCTTGGTATGAATTTGGATTTCTAGAGCCAAGCAAAGACTGGGTGCACAGGCACATTTTGGAAGACAAGTCTGTAGAATTTCCTGGAGGAGTATGTGCCGTTGCCCCATTGATATGTCCATATGTCCCTGTTCTGTGCATCGAAGGGCTGAAGCTGGAGTTCTTCTCTGAGCAGTTGGAGTTCTTCAAAGGCTTCATGTGACAATGGCAACACAAAAAGACTATTGAGGTCCTCTGCAGCTATGACTGCATTGACACTAATATTCATATCTCGCACATAAGAGTATAGCCTGGCAAATTTGAGTGATAGGATGCCTGAACACCCAAGATCCTCCCAGAAGGTGACCGTTGACCCATCACCAATCGTGCAGCATGCTATACCTCTGAACAAAGTACTCAGTCGCTGTAGGCCCTTCCACCAGAAAGACCCCACCTCTCGGGTGGCATGAGGAACTTTCCCCACATAGTAGCTATTCCAATCTAAACCAACCTAGGGGATGTCTGCTTTGTTGTAAATCTTATGAAGGTGTTTGAGGATAAGAGCGTCGTTCTGCACATATAAGTTAATGACGTTCAGACCACCTTTCTACTTTGGTTTGGTGACCATTGGCCAGGCAGCTAGATTCCCTCCCTTCTTTGTTCTGTCTGAACCACGCCACAAACATTGTTTCCTTGCCCGGTCGATGTTCTCAATTACTCCTTTGGGGAGTTTGAGTGTGCACATTGCGTACGTTGCAGTGGACGTGATCATTGACTTCACCATTTGGAGCCTGCCAGAATGTAATAATAGAGATGAACAGGCCGACAATTTCCTCTCGATCCTATCCATTAGTGGTGCGTAATCATCCACACATGGTTTTGTTGTCCCCATGGGCAGACCCAAATACGTGAAGGGTAACGATCCAATCTAGCAGCTGAAAGTATTAGCCAAAATTTGCATCTTTTCTTGACTCACATTGATCGGCAGCATTTGTGACTTTGAGTAATTCACTTTGAGTCCCGTGGATTCAGAGAATGAGCTTAGAAGAACCTTCAAGAAGAAAATTTGCCTGCCCTTTGCCTGCATAATAAGTATCGTGTCGTCGCATAATAAGTATCGTGTCGTCGGCATACTAGACAATCGGGTAGTCAGCATCTTGTGTTGGTATTGGCGGCTTCAACAAACCCTGAGCTGCTGCTCTATTGACAATAATTTGGAGTAGCTCCGCTGCCAAGACAAAGATCAAAGGAGAGAGGGGATCACCCTGACGAACGCCTCTCTTACATTTGAACTTTCTACCAGGGACGCCATTGAGGATGACTGATGAAGTTCCTATTGAGAGGATGCTGCTGACCCAGTCAATCCATCTGTTAGGGAAACCCATATGATGTAGCATCTGGATTATAGCTGGGTGTTCCACGGTATCGAAGGCTTTTTCAAAATCGAGTTTGAGAATTATGGCCTCTGTTGGTATTTCTTAGCGTAAGCAGATAAATCCGTAAGCGCACGGAGTACCGTTGTAGCTTTCACCCGGAAGTATTTAGGGTATCGTATTTTCCACAGGGAACGGAAGTGTACTAGAGAGAAACAAGAACGTCCAGGAGAAGAAGGTAGAAGGATGTTTTTTAGAGGGAGAGAGGGTTTTCTAAGCTTAGCCCAAGGTCACCAGATAACTAAAGTCTTGGCTTACTATACTCACTCACTTCGGAGCAGTTGTTCCTTTCCGGTTCTCGAAAAGACTGGGAAGACATAACCGGGGTCAGGCAGCCAAAAGCTCTACGAGAACACCAACCCGAACATGGTGGAATACAAAGGCCTTGTCGGAGCTGTCAACCCCGGGGCTACCACAACTATCCGTGGGGTTGGGCGCAAACTCAGGTAACTCCCTAGCCCAGACACCACGTCTACGCTAGAGGCTACTACTCTAGTCCGAATTCTTAATTAGACTAAAGCACTCGGTCGAGTGGAGATCCCGTAAGCAAGCAAGTAAGCACTGAGTTTTAATTAAATAGATCACTAAGGAATTGCAAAGAAAGAATGCGGATATTACTCATGAAGGAGTCGGCTCCGTAGAGGTACAAATTGGAGGAGAACCCGACAAGCCGTCTCCGACTCCGCTCTTCCCTCCTCTCTCTTCCTCTTTTCTAAAGTATACAACTAGGCACTAGCACCTAGAGGGACACTACTACAAAGTATAGGATGTGGAAATGGAGCTCTTCTTGTGTAGAATGTGTGTGTTACAAGTGTAGAGGGGGGTCTCTATTTATAGGTGAGAGGTGCCTTGGGAGAGTGGAGATGCTCTAGGAATATTCCTTCTTTGAATGCACCAAACCGACCTCCCACCGCGTCCAGGTTCAGTGAACGTGGCAAATCCAGCACCGCACCGCACCGCCCTCCTGGACGTTCAATGTACCGACACGCCAGAGCTCACCGCGAGGGGCCACCTGGCGGGGGCGATCGCCCCCCTTGATGTCGGTTGCCGACAGGCCTCGGTGGGTTAGGTTGTTGCTGGGCCTGGATCGATGTGTCGTCATGGATTTGGCCCATACTGACCCCGAATTGGCTGCTCCATCATGTGCTTGGAATTACGCTTTGTCAGAAGGCGCTTTTTCGAGTATAAGCGGGCTTCATCCTTTGGGCTTATGTTGCATGTTTTTAGGTGACATGTTTAATATACTTTTTAAGCTCTTTTCTTATGTAATCTCAACATGCCCTCCTGCAAATGAATAATCACCAAAACTTGTGGAAGTTGTTAGTATATAAACTCTATTACTAAGTTTGGCGATTGTTTTTATGTTAAGTTGGCGGTTAAAAGTATGCAATAAGGACCGCCAACAGCCTCCCTTCTGGACTGTTTGCACTGATGAATGTACTCAAAACACCAAGCGAGGTAGTCTTGTATCGATCGGCTTTTAATGAAACCAAACTAGTTTTGATATACAAGTTGCATGATTTTACCCTGTAGTCGATCTGCAAGTAATTTGGTGATGACTTTGAGACTGCAGTTGAGTAATGAAATAGGCCGAAAGTCGTTGACTATTTCTGGATTTAGGTTTTTGGGAACTAGAGTGATGAACGAATCGTTGATACTTTCCAAATTTGCTTGACCATAATAGAATTCTGAGCATAATCTGTAGAATTCAGGTTTTATCAGTTGCCAACATGTTTTCAGGAAGTGACCGTTGAAACCATCAGGCCCCGGGGCCTTGTTCGAAGGCATTTTCTGAATAATATTGTCTATTTTATCTTGTTGAAATGGATCAGTCAGCGAGCTGAGGCTTTCATTTGGTGTGATCAAACTTTCAAGATTGAACAACATAGTAGGGGTGGAAGTGATGCCCATTCTTCCTTTAAAAGAACTCCAGATCATGTCGGCCTTCCCAGCATGGTCACTAATTATCACTCCATCACTATTGAGGAGCTGCGATATTGAATTTCTCCTGTACGATATAGTGGCCATGGCATGAAAAAATTTTGTGCATTCATCTCCCAATTTGATTCTATTTACTGTGTGCCTCTTCTTCCAGTAAAGATGTTTGTAGTGCAGGAGCTTGCTGATTTGGACTTTGATTATATTCCTCAAATTTTTTTCAGTGTTGAAGAGCATGCAATGTTCCTCCAAAGTATCTAGGAATAATATGACTGTGTTGCAGTTGACAATTAACAGGTTTTGGTTTGAAAGCTGCTTACTCCAACACTTTAAGGCATGTCTGAGACTTTTGAACTTTGCTGTAAGATTGTTGGCTGAATTTTCTTGAGTGCACTGCTGAGAGCAAGCTGTCTCTACAACTTGACTGAAATCACTGTGCTCTATCCAAAAGTTTTTGAATCTGAACAAGTTGGACCTGGGGGTGTTGGTGTTGATTGTGATTTTGCATGGAACATGGTCAGAGGTGATCTTTGCTAGAGGGATAACTTCTGTCATTGGCGGATCATTTGTCCTGTTAACCGAGGTGAAAAACCAGTCTAGTTGTTCAAGGAGAGGATTCTCTTGCATATTGCTCCATGTGTATGCCCTCCCTTTTAGTGGAAGCTCTACCAGCCCAAGATGACTGATGGCATCGTTAAATAAGAAAGTATCATGTATGTTCCCCCTAGTCTATTTCTGTTTTCCAGAGAACGATAGAAGTTGAAGTCACCCATGAAAAGCCAATTTTCTTCCTCTTCAATGTGATGTCCTTTGAACCAGGAGATGAACTCTGAGTGCAGTGGATCAGTACAGGGCCCATATATCATAGTCAATTTCCATCTTTGGGTGTTTTGGTTAGACTCGAATCTTGCAGTAATACCAAAACGTTGTTTGTCTATTATAGTGCTAGTGAAAGTTGAACTATTCCAGACAAGGAGAATCCCACCAGAAGCTCCAATCGAGGGAACAAAATCATATTTATCAAAACATCTGGGGGCAATATTCCGAATAAACATGCTATCACAGAGTTCCATTTTCGTTTCTTGCAGGCAGAAGATAGAGCAAGCACTCTCTTCTATTTTATTTCTCACGGCTTCCCACTTGTTGGAGTCATTAAGCCCTCTAATGTTCCAACAGAGTATTTGCCAAGACCGATTCATGACAAACAGCATGAGTGTGAGAGATGAGTTGCAATGACCAGCACAACAACAAGTAGAATGTAACAGACGTTGGGTAAAGAACCAAACTGATTATATAATAAGTCTTCCATATAGACCAAAACACCATGTCTAGGATCACACTGATTGTTGTCTGCCATATTGGCCAACCAAACATAAATAAAACGATGGGTAGGTTCAATAGAAAAGGAGTCTGATAATGAAAGTAACAGATGACTATGCCGGGCTCCATTATAACTGAAAGTAATACATGCCGATTATTCTTGATCACGCGTGTTCTTCATCTGAAGGTGCCTATGTCAGCACCTCATCAGTCAGATCGCCAGGATCCACACCGCAGTCCGCACCCCAATCACGAAGAGTCTCAATATGTATTGGGCCAACTTCTCCGGTCTCACTATTGATTTGCAGAGTTGTGACTTTATGTTTCTTCGTTGGATTCTTGTCAAGCCATGTATGCCATGTGTGGGAATGAAAGCCGCCTTTAGCATTCTTTTGATGCTGGCTGCATCGAGATCTTGTGTCCACCAGTGGGGTGGATGGAGAATGGACAGAAACAGCAGTTGGGAGAGACATAACACTCCTTTTGGGCCTCAAACTTTCACTAGGCTTTGGAGTTATGATGTTATCAGGCCTCTCTAGGCTGGGTTGAACATTCTGAGCTTCGAACTCAAACACTGGGCTAGGAGTGACTATAGAGTCCTTAGAGGACACTTGTTCCATCTGCTGCTGGTCCATTGCTGTCATCTTGCTAGCCTTAGCTTGCTTTTTCACAAAACATGCATATTTCTCTAGGGCCATTGCTTCTGCAGTGGGTTTCCATGGGACAATTTCTAGGCCTATCAACACGTAAGCTTCCTCCTCTTGCTTGGCAAACAAAGACGTGTCAATGGTGATGGGCTTAAAAATAGATCTTAGCTGTTAAAAGTCCCTGGAGCTACTAGCTCCTCCAGCAAAAATACCTTTCAGAGTAAAACCAGGAGGAACTGTTTTGACGCTGTGCATCAGATGTTCGGCTGCCTTCTGTTTCAACATCTTCACAAGTGTCGGTGAAGTAACATCTTCTGTAAATGCATCATTTGTGTCTCCCGAGACCTCAATAGGAATGTCTGATCCGTGTCCTCGTAAGAACCTCATAGATGACCCAGAGAGCTGCAGTTCTATGACGTCCTGCGGGTACTGAGGGTGTTGCAAAGGACCAAGTTTCTGCTGTTGCATTGCATCTGGAGGGTTCATTGGGGGCTCCATGTGGACATTAGCTGGCCATGCTGGCCAGTTGTTTGTGGCCAGGGCTGCATGCCCAAGGGCCAGTTGATTCATCCCAGCAGGGTTTAGATGCGGATTACCACCGTGTGCAGCATGGTTTTGGTCTGCTCCCTGATGCTCTCCCTGCCAATTTGGAGGGATTGGGTTCGCCCCTATGACCAGCGGGCCGTGCTCAGGATGCGGCTCACCGTCAAAGGGTACTGGGTCTTCTTCTCCTGGGAAAACATCTGGAAAATTTCCATTGAGGATGTATACTGGCACAGCCCAGGACCTTCCCAATCCTCCCATTAGGGATCCCCTGGAAACAATGAGGCTGCGAGGGACTCTGTTGGGACTCAGAAGCAGTACATCAGCTAAAATTCTAGACTTGTTATCATTCACATACCAAGCAAGAACACGACCGTAAGGAGCAACTGCAGCATTAATGAACATATCCTTCTGAAAGTCTAGTGGGAATGCAAGGAACATGATCTAGGCCAATCTAGTGTATGTGCAGAGCCTACTGTTCATGCTTTCATCATGATTGACAACACGAATAATACTATTACCAAAATGCATAGGGCTATTGCGAACCAACTGATCCCTCTGAAGCACATTTGCTAATCTGATAAGCCCAAGACCGAGAGGAGATAGATGTTTAGTGACAATACGAACCCTTTGGTTGTCCTCCAGGAACTGCACGACCATGCCTAGGAGAGGATGGAGTTGGTTTGGGTCTCCCGGCATTGGATCGATGGTGATGATGGCATAGTCTTCATGCTCGCTAGGTGCCATTTGGCAGCGTCTGTGTGCTAGCTAGGTGCCATTGGCTGCAGGGCACTGTGTTGCTAGCTAGTGTTTTCGTTTTCGTGTTTGCCGCTTGGCTTGTTGGCCTCGCTAGGCTCGGTAATCAGGGTGTTACCGATACTAGCTTGTCTGTACTCCTTTCAACTTTCTCCTGCTTAATGAAAAACGCGTCGAAGGACGTTGTCTCAAAAAAAAAAAAAAAAAAAAATAGTCTTCATGCTCGCGCGTCGGCTCTCCACCAAGAGCTACACGCCCTCTTGCAGGACGGTTCCACCCATGCTCCACCGTGAGGCTGGTGATGAGGTAGGGTGTGGGATCAACAGGAAAGTTTGCCATAGCTTCAGTTTCTTCTCTGTCAGCTTCCCTTGGATGATTGGGATTCGGCGATTCGGGTGATGGTGGAGACTGGCGTGGTGGTGGGGATGATGGCGGTGGGGCTGGAGGAGGCGAAGTCGGTGGTGGTGGGGATGGAGGAGGCGATGTTGGCGGCGGCGGCGGAGGTGGAGGGGTGATGATGGCGGCGGCGGTGGGTTGAGATTGGTGTTTTCGGGGGGGCGACACTAGCGAGGTGGTGTTGGATTGTGTTTGTTGAGTTTTGGTGCAGGGAGCGGAGGATTCCAGGATATTTGCACGAGGATCTAGGCACTCGTTACAGGCAACGGAAGATTTTCCTGATGTGGGATCGGCATGTGTCTTTTGGGTCTCCAAAGGAGAATAGGGTGAGTTTGTGTTTGCCTATACCTGGCCTGCTGTGATATGGGCCTTTTAAGATGACATTGTTGTCTCAAATGCCCCTATTTCAGGCACCGAATGCATCTGACCGATGATGTACAAGTATCCCGGGGGTGGCCCAAAACCAAGCATCTGGAACATGGAGGCCCACTGTTGACTTTTGGGTTCAAACTCTGATCCGAGTTATCCTCTGATCGAGGTCTGCTGCTGGACTTTGAATTCAAACCCAGATCCGAGTCACCCGCCAAGCTACTTGCCGTGTTCATGGGGTGAACATTTTGACTCAGATCACCACTGGAATTTGAATCTTGCAATGCCTTGGAGGAGACAGATTCACCAAAGATTAACTGCTTATTCAGTCTAGAATCACAAAATGATTTGCTCGGGAATGATCCAAAAGCAATAGAGATTTCTGGTTGTTTCTGCAGTTGAAACTTGACTTTGGGAGGAGAATGAACAAGGACTTTATCAAAATGAGAATCTTTTCTTTTCTTTTTTCCTCATGCCTGGAGGATTTGGATAGAATCTTGGTCCATTCTTTTTTCTTGTTCTAGCTCCCAGAGACGTTTTTCTCGCTCCCAATGAGGGGATCCATTGTTCCATAGGTGAAAGTAAACATCAAACATTGATGTGATAACACGTCGAAGCTAATAGATTGAGAAGCCCACATCCTTGGAGAAGACCGAAAACCGAAAATGGTTGGTACTCACAAATTGAACGTGAAAATCCGATGCTCGACCACCCAAACAAGATTCGAGAGCGAGGCCAACAGTCTCTTCCGTCAATCGAAACAGGAATCTCCGAAAGGTGGCAAGAAGGAAAAAAGATCCATTTGGGGAGGGGGAGGGATGATGTACCGGGCACCTGAAGCGTTGACGGTTTCCATCCTGGAAATCCTAGCCTAGATCCTAATCTAGACGAGAGGCCAGATCGGAGCAGGAACCCATCAGTGGAGGTTCACCGGCGGTCACCAGAAGACAGGATCACCGGAGAGGAGCGGCGTTGGTGGGCGGTGGGAGGGGAGAGCGCTGGGGTGAGAGAGGAGAGCCATTCCCCTCTTAGGAAAATTTCCCTTCTTTTTGTTGGAATGAAAACAAGACAGTTGAGAATTTGGTCTTCATCCCCCCCCCCAACCACCATACTAGTGAAAGGTCCCTTGTTTGGTTTTGATAATTGAGTGACAACTTAGGTGGACTAATTGTGTGATCATGAGAATACACAGGGATTTAGTCCACGGTGAATGTGAGATGAAGGAGCTTCATTGAATATGTGACATGACATGGAGTCATGTGACCAACGGTGAAGATCGAGATGAAGCTTGGCTCGAGGCCGGAGGGTGTGTGAAGGACAAGTCGAGGCAGTGGAGCGATGGACCATGAGATGGTGAAGCTCGGGCAAGACTTGTTTCCGATGGACCATGAGGCGGTGAAGAGCAAGTGAGATCAAGATCGAGGACCGGGAGGGTTGCATGATGATATGAAGTGGATCATATCAACTTGAGATCGTGTCGGTGCATGTGTTGCATTGGCACTTTGGTGGAAGACGGTGGAAGTGGAAATGCGCAAGGCAAAGGTATGCTATAGGGCATTTCATTTCACCGGTCATGAGGAGTGTAGAGAAGTTGATGACCGGATTTAGGATTGATAGCCGTACTATCAAGAGGGGCGAGACTTGTTTGCATCTCGGTCATCTAGTGCCACTTGAGCGATCTAACATTGCGACATGCTAGGATCGAGTGGCGTTGTGAGAGCAAGAGAAAATCCTTTGAAAATGATTGTGAAAATGCTAACACACATGCACATGGTGATGTACACTTGGTGGTGTTGGCACATTTACAAAGGTGGTGTTTATCGCTGTGGTTTGTAGGGTTGAGATGGGTTTGGGTCCTTCTCTCCCTCCCGCCGAGCTTGCGAGCGGGATTCGGCGTTTTCGAGAAAATTGGAGGCATATTTTCTATTGCGCCGGATACAAAATCTTGGTGAAAACATGCTAACTTGGGAGCACAAGGTTGTACACGTGTTGGTTAGTATGTTGGAGCAAAGGTTGAGAAGACGGCGTGAAGAAACGTTGAGGATCGCCTCTTCTGTGAGCGCCGGACGCGGGCCTCGGCCTGCGCCGGACGCGCGGTGGGAGTCCGGCGGGTGCGGTGGGCGCTCGGGCTCGGTTGAGCGCCGGACGCGGCGGTGGCGTGTCCGGCGGTCCCGAACGCCGACCAGAAACTTTCGGTCGGGCTCGGTCTCGCGGTTGGTCGCCGGACGCACGGGCAGACTCGGGCGTCGGACTCGGCCGGTTTGCATGTGGCGTCCGGCGTTCGGTGGCAGGTGGCGCGTTCAAATTTCAACGGTCGGCTCGCGGCGGCGGCTGAGGGGCGCCGGACGCGTCCGGCGCGTGTTGCGCAGGCGGCCCGAGCACCTAACGGCTAGTTGGCCCATGGGGGCTATTTATACTCGCCTTGGCCGGCCTTTGCCGGTGGCTGAGCACACTAGGGCCTTAGTGGCTTGTGTTGTGGTGCTTGGGAGCCCTCTAACTCATCCATGCTTGAGAGTGTTCATCCACTTGAGTTAGAGATCGATTCTAGTGCGTTGCATTGAGAGATTTGCATCGAGTGGCACTAGGTGATCGTGTTGCAAGCCGGTGTGCTTGTTACTCTTGGAGGGCGCCACCTCCTAGACGGCTTGGTGGCAAGAGACTCCGTTGAAGCACGCGTGGAGATTGTGCGGTGCTCCGGAGGAGGATTTGTGAGGGTTCTTGAGCCTTCCCGCGGGTGCGCGAATTGGCTACTCTAGTTGAGCGTGGCTTGGAGGATCCCGTTCTTGTGTTGATTGGAGTTGGGGCTCCCGGGAGGGGTTGTTGGCGATGAGCCAACTTGAGCGGCCATCTCATCACCAAGCCGGTGTATCGCCACAACGGACGTAGCTTGGTGGCGACCAAGTGAACCGGGGAAAAATCGTGTGTCGATTTGTGATTGCCGAGGCTTCGACCTCCTTGTTCTTGTGTGTGAGGCTTCGACCTCCCTTGAGCTTGTTTGCAGGTGGTTGATTTCTACGCCCGGTGATTCGCCACCGCCACGACTTCGTGTGTCCACTCTTCGCGGTGGTTTGCATCCCCTCTAGCTCAAGCTTGTATTTACTTTTGTTACATTCTTGCTTAGCTTGAGTAGTGGCTCTTGTGCTCTTTTGCTTGTGTAGCTAGTTGAGGACCTTCTTGCTTGTGTAGCTAGAAGTAGAGTAAGTGTTTTGCTTAGCTTGTGTAGTTAAGTAATTTGCGCTCTTGGGTTCGGCTTGTGTAGCCTTGTCCTTGAGCATCTAGTGAAGTTAGGTGTGGCTTTGTGCTCTTGCTCATTAGATTTGTGTAGGTGCTCCCCGGTGTGGCAAAGTACTAGTTGCTTAGGTTTGTGTGACCTTGCAAGCTAGAATTGTTTAGGTGAGCACTAGCTAGTTTAGCACCTTGCATCTTGTTTAGGTTCTTTTACAAGGTGCTACTAGAGTTGTAGTTAGTGGGGGGTTAGTCTTGGCTAGACCGATAGTTTTAATTCCGCTTTTGTTTCGGTTAGCCGGTGCGTAAGTTTTTAGAAAGGACTATTCACCCCCCCTCTAGTCCATCTCGACCTTTCAACTAGGCTTGCCGACCAGTGACCATTTGTTTGACGAAATTCCCATGTCTTACAAATAAACAGTTTCACGATCTGTTATAGCCTCTTGCTTGATTTGATGAGCTGCGATGCTAATGATTCTATCTAGTAAACTGCATAACCTTTGCTTTTGCTTTCAATTAGCCAAAATGTGATGTCTATCATGTAAGTTCGTTCTCCCTCATTTCTGGGTTTTCTTAGCCCTAGAGGATGCTTTCAATTAGCTGCGATGCTAATGATTCTATTAGTAATTTCTATTCAACCATCACACCCAGCATATTGCTGCTATATCCCAACAGCTATTTGCTTTCTTAGCCCTAGAGCGAAGCTCCTTATCCAATATCCAAACGCCAATATAATGGTGTGCTGTAGACAAATATTATGAATGAAGTGACTAATATATATCAAAAAGCTTCCTTAGACTCTCTGGTTCATAGGGTTCGCAGATTGAAATACAAGTTGCTTCCTCGTTTTGGCAAGACATATTCTAAGTTCCAATCCCTTGTAATAATACGGTCCTATATCATGCTTTTTCGCAAAAGGGAAAACCTGCGGTACACCATTGGTTCCACTTCTCACGTAAGGTTGTCCAATGAATCTTACATTTTGTCCTTTCAACTCACTTCAGGCCAGCTTCGAACCAAAGTGACAGAAAATTCCTTTCTTCAGCGTCGAACCAAAGTGACAGAAAATTCCTTTCTTCATTGGGCATGTCTCGCATTTAGGATCTGTACCTTATCGCGCAAGAATGCTCCCTTAATTCATGTCCTACATTAACATTGGTTTCTTGATACATTTCGTAGAAATTCCTAAAAAGATCAGGCCTTGAAGTCCCTTTAATTAAGCTTTCATAGAAGGATATGGGTGAAGAACAACAGCTTTGTATGTAGTAACTAAAACTACACTATAATCAATTATATAACTTGAGATAAAAGTTTGAGTTATACAACCTTATTTCAATAGAATAAGAAAATTATATAACTTCAGATAAAATTTCAGTTACACCGGGTGGGTACGTACTACATTCTCAACTGTGTGGCCACCATCACATGCATACCCTGAGACGGCCAGCTAGGATTTGTAAGAAAAACGCAATCGTCTTCAGATGCTGTCCCAAACAACATTGTCCGATATAAATACGTTATATGCCATCGACCTTAGCTTGACGGGGAGAAACCACACCACAAGTCCACAACCAGCAGTAAACTACTAGCTAGTAAGGCATAATGGATCAGCAAGCATCAGCTCCTGGCATGGCAACCGTGGTTGTGTCCCAAGAACGCCGGCTGCCAGAAGCAGGGCTGAATGGCGCCATACTGCGGTGGGCGTTCATCGACAAGGCGATCAGCGGCTTGGGCGCCCTGGTGCTCGCTTGGGCCACCATCGTTCTGCTTGGTGGGTTCCCCACTCTGATAAAGCAGAAGGATTTTTGGTTCGTCACAATCATCTCCTTCCTCGAAGCCACGAGGTTAGGGATATGCAAAATTAGTATCATCACAGTTATATATTATTATTAAGTAAGCATGGTCCATATATAAACCTGTGCACCCGCACAAGCATACAATTTTAGAAAAATGAGTGACTAAGTTACTGTTCAAAATTCTTGTGGAAAGACCATTCGCTATATATGTGAAAGCATATAATACTGGGACATGGAAAAGCACATAGAAATGTGAAGACATTACTCACGAAAGTATTAGAAACGGATTTACTCTGACGAACTATTAACAATTTTAAATAGGACTACATTTTGGCTAGCTTTTCATAGACGTACGGTCATAAATAAATGCTTTCAACCTCTGAGAGATGGTCAGAATTAATCGTAGTACTCCCTCCGTTTCACAAATCACTTCGTTTTTGATATGATTTAGCATACCAAGGAAGGAATGATTAATTAGGAAGTACAGTCATTGTGTGCTGTAATAACTAGGTAAATACCCCGCGCGTTATTGTGGGAATTTTAAAATAATATCTTGTGTGAATGACACGGATATGTATAAATTTGATGAGAATTGGAGTATTATGATAGAAATGTATGTTGCATAGTAGTGGAATGAGAAAGGATCAAATGTAAATCACTAAAAAAAAAGTGGATGGAGGAATGGAAAGGATATTTATTAGCATACTTGAGTTAATGGTAGTGGACTTGTGTGTGGATGATGACGTGGCTGTGGGCCTCTAAGATTACGTGGCTTCACCACATTCTAGAGAAATACGTAGTGGGCATTAGCTTGATAGGAGTTTAAGATAACTAGGAGTATACCCTGCGCGTTGCCGCGGGATTTTCTTGAAACATATCTGTTATATACACTAGTTCACCAACCCACCTTATGAGATAACTAAAACGAATTACTTTTATTAAATATCTTTTTTCTCTTCACAAATATTCTTAAATAATAGCTATAGTTAGGCACTCTATAGTCTATATATTCAGTTATGATAATCTACCAAATATTGTTCTCTATGCTTTTTTTTCCATCCATATTCACTTATAGAACCTACGTGAATCTCTAATATAAATTTAGTTGAAACTTCTGCTTAAACTATGGTAGTTTTAGCTACAGTGTCTATTTTGATGACATAAATCTAAATTTTGATTCTTTTTCATGAACTTTAAGCTTATTCATTCCTTAGATATAGTAGCTATTATTTACAATGTTTCTTCTAGTCTACCGAATTGATAACAAAATATTTTAGACTTTTGTAAGAACTTTAGGACCTATCATTTTTATTTCTACTGTTTTCGTGAATATCAATTTGCACGCTTAATTTTTTTAGCACCATATGTATCTAGTTGAAAGATAAATAAATTTAAAGTGTATAAACTCTTATTTCACCCCTTTAAGTGATAACATGAAAGTCTACTCTTTAACTTTTAACTTTATATATTTTACATTATTAGTTTGGTATTCTAATGCTTATTTTATTATTTATTAAAAAATTGTTTTATTTTATTGAAAGAATATATTAGGTCTTAGGCTACCCTCTTAGTTTTAAAAATGTCATAAATATTTGTTTTAGCATGCACCATGGCACTCTAGATTTTTAATATATGGTATCATATTATTATTGTTTTAGAAAACAAAAAATTCTTAAAATTAATATAGTCGGTGTAGCGTTGCTTGCCTTGTTGTTGTCAGTCGGCAGTGTAGCATTGCCCTATATGTGCGGTGGTATCATTTGGGTAGGAGCCATTGCAGATGTCGTCAGTACTCGTCTCGACGGCGCTTGGCGTGGTGGTCTCATTGACGTAGTTGTGGAGCCGTTCTCGATGTCGTCCTGACCAACTCCAAGCATCTAGACAATAACAACCAACATACATGGAACTGTGCAAGATTAGGTAAAACATCAGGTTTAGTTTCTAACTTATGGAGGATGATGTGCCCACCATCAGCCTCCTCGCTTCTGGAACCTCACCGTCTTTGATCTCTAGCGGAACACAAACCATGGGATGATCCATGGGAGCTTCCAATGTTGAGAGATGAAGGAGGTGTTGATCATGAAGAAGTTGTTGAACATATCGTCCATGTCTGTTGAGCTCGCACACAACCTGCCCAAGTTGTAGTTGGTGTCCCTAATAAATTCATCCCCTCCAATCTTCCAGAGCTGACCAGCAAACTCTAGACGTTGTTGACGGGGAGCCAAGGCCTAGCGTTCCCCATGGAGTCGGTTTGTGTGCATCTGTGGCGATTAAAGATCTGGGAGCCCTTTTCTGCATCAACATCAAATGAGACGCTCAATTCCTCATGCACCCAGGGTTGAGATCCTATGTTGTCTATTTTGATGACATAAACCTAAATTTTGATTCTTTTCCATGAACTTTAAGCTTATTCATTCCATAGATATAGTAGCTATTATTTATAATGTTTCTTATTGTCCAACAAAATATTTTAGACTTTTGTAAGAACTTTAGGACCTATCATTTTTATTTCTACTATTTTCATGAATATCAATTTGTACGCTTAATTTTTTTAGCACCATATGTATCTAGTTGAAAGATAAATAAATTTAAAGTGTATAAACTCTTAGTTCACCCCTTTTAAGTGATATCATGAAAGTCTACACTTTAACTTGTAAATTTATATATTTTACATGATTAGTTTGGTATTCTAATGCTTATTGTATCGTTTATTCAAAAAATTGTTTTATTTTATTAAAATAATATATTAGGTCCTAGGCTACCCTCTTAGTTTTGACAATGTCATAAATATTTGTTTTAGCATGCACCATGGCACTCCAGATTTTTAATATATGGTATCATATTATTATTGTTTTAGAAAACAAAAAATTCTTAAAATTAATATAGTCGGTGTAGCGTCGCTTGCCTTGTTGCTGTCAGCCGGCAGTGTAGCATTGCCCTATCCGTGTTGTGGCATCATTTGGGTAGGAGCCATTGCAGATGTCGTCTGTACTCGTCTCGACGGCGCCCAGTGTGGTGGTGTCATTGACGTAGGTGTGGAGCCGTTCTCGATGTCGTCCTTACCAACTCCAAGCATCTAGACAATAACATCCAACGTACATGGAGCTGTGCAAGATTAGGTAAAACATCAGGTTTAGTTTCTAACTTATGGAGGATGATGTGCCCACCATCAGCCTCCTCGCTTCTGGAACCTCGCCGTCTTCGATTTCCAGCGGATGGCACAGACCATGGGATGATCCGTGGGAGCTTCCAATGTTGAGAGATGAAGGAGGTGTTGATCATGAAGAAGCTGTTGAACAAATCGTCCATGTCTGTCGAGCTCGCACACAACCTGCCCAAGTTGTAGTTGGTGTCCCTAATAAATTCATCCCCTCCAATCGTTCAGAGCTGACCAGCAAACTCTGCACGTTGTTGATAGGGAGCCGAGGCC